>CP136058.1:12679016-13279016 GCA_032464435.1 Aegilops umbellulata | reverse complement strand
GTGCCAAACATTTTAATGCATTCTTCCTCTAGCAATTGAGCACAATTATCGGAATCCTTATTTTCACGGAAGACATTAAAACGATGATGAAGCATATGAGGCACCCTTAATTCCATTTTTTGTAGTTTTATTTTATAGACTAAACTAGTGATAAAACAAGAAACTAAAAGATTTGATTGCAAGATCTAAAGATATACCTTCAAGCACTCACCTCCCCGGCAACGGCGCCAGAAAAGAGCTTGATGTCTACTACGCAACCTTCTCCTTGTAGACGTTGTTGGGCCTCCAAGTGCAGAGGTTTGTAGGAAAGTATCAAATTTCCCTCAAGTGGATTGCCTAAGGTTTATCAATCTGTGGGAGGTGTAGGATGAAGATGGTCTCTCTCAAGCAACCTTGCAACCAAATAACAAAGAGTCTCTTGTGTCCCCAACAGACCCAATACAATGGTAAATTGTATAGGTGCACTAGTTCGGCGAAGAGATGGTGATACAAGTGCAATATGGATGATAGATATGAGTATTTGTAATCTGAAAAATATAAAAACAGCAAGGTAGCAAGCGATAAAAGTGAGCGTAAACAGTGTTGCAATGCTAGGAAACAAGGCCTAGAGTTCATACTTTCACTAGTGCAAGTTCTTTCAACAATTATAACATAATTAGATCATATAACTATCCCTCAACATGCAACAAAGAGTCACTCCAAAGTCACTAATAGCAGAGAACAAACGAAGAGATTATTGTAGGGTACGAAACCACCTCAAAGTTATTCTTTCTGATCGATCTATTCCAGAGTCGGTAGTAAAATAACACGAAGCTATTCTTTCTGTTCAATCTATCATAGAGTTCGTACTAGAATAACACCTTAAGACACAAATCAACCAAAATCCTAATGTCACCTAGATACTCCAATGTCACCTCAAGTATCCGTGGGTATGATTATACGATATGCATCACACAATCTCAGATTCATCTATTCAAACCAACACAAAGTACTTCAAAGAGTGCCCCAAAGTTTCTACCGGAGAGTCAAGACGAAAATGTGTGCCAACCCCTATGCATAAGTTCATGGAAATCGCAAGTTGATCACCAAAACATACATCAAGTGGATCATGTGATATCCCATTGTCACCACAGATAAGCACATGCAAGACATACATCAAGTGTTCTCAAATCCTTAAAGACTCAATCTGATAAGATAACTTCAAAGGGAAAACTCAATCCATTACAAGAGAGTAGAGGGGGAGAAACATCATAAGATCCAACTATAATAGCAAAGCTCACGATACATCAAGATTGTATCACCTCAAGAACACGATAGAGAGAGAGAGATCAACACTAGTAGAAAAAGGGTCAAACGTGAAGCACATTAGTGCCGGTTTGAATTAGAGCCGGCACTAATGTGTATATTAGTGCCGGTTCGTGGCGGCGATCAATAGTACCGGTTCGTGGTGAACCTCTAGTACCTGTTCATGCCACGAACCGGTACTAAATTGGCTGTGTCAGCCTGCGGTCAGGCTATGGCCCCACCATCACCATTTATTGCCGGTTCGAACCACGAACCGGTACTAATGACGTTGTGGCAGGCTGTTTTTAGTCCCACCTCGCTCCCCTAACAAGCCTTTTACCACCTTAAATATGTTATTTCTCAAACTATCACAAGCACTTGGTCTTCATTGAACTCTATGTGTAGAATTTGTGGCCGCAATATGAGTCTTCATCGGTTTATAAATCGTTGATGACTCATATTGACAATTCAGATTGTACACACAAAGATCATTGATGATCAAAGTATTTTTTATGTTATAAGATCATATTGACAATATAGACTGTAAAGAAATATAAGATCATGATGTAAATGCTCTTATATTTTTTTCATGCATTCAATGATTTGTTTTGAGAACTAAATGACACTAAATTTTGTGTAGGCATAGCACCACCTTTAGTACCGGTTGGTGGCTCCAACCGGTACTAAAGGGTGACCAGTACTACAGTTTCTTAGTAAGCTGTTTTTAGTCCCTCCTCGCCAAGAGAGAGGGACTAGGAGCGGTTTATAAGCCCTGAGTGTAGAGACGACGAAGAAGAGGATCAATGCTTACGTTGCTTAGCTTCAAGCCTTCAGGAATATGGTAGATTGCACGGAGCTACGCGCAGTGCAGTTTACACTATTCCAAAAGGCTTGAAGCAAATTAACGAAGCATTGCACCTCTTTTTTATTTTTAATAACTTATTACACTACACGTCGGCATTTCTTTTTTTAAAACTTTGGTTATAACTCCAGACTTTGACCATCAAGTTTTGCAGAAAAGAAAAAATAGCAGAAAAGAAAATAATTATATAAAAAACTACTCAGAAATAAATAGAAGAAAATAAATATAGCAGAAAAGAAAAAACTACTCAGAAATAAATAGAAGAAAAAATAAAGCAGAAAAGAAAAAAATTATATTTGCTATTTTTCAATCGTTCACAAAATGACCGTGAAATTGAAAATCACTACAAAATGAACTCTGAAAATGTTGAATTTTGGAAAACTAGATGAAAAACTACTCACAAATAAATATAACAGAAAAGAAAAAACTATACAAAAAACTACGAAGAAATAAATAGAAGAAACAGAAAAGAAAAAATATATAAAAAATTGGGGCGCTGCCCTGTGGGCCTGCTACGCCACAGGCGTGCAATTACAGGCCCTAAAGGCCCAGCAGACTCACAGGGCAGCGCGCCGTAGTTAGGCCCAGAAGCCTGCTTATAGAGGAGTTCGAAAGGGCAGCCGCGGCTGGGTTTATAAACCAGTGCGGCTGCCCTTCGCCCGGCGAGGTGGGACTAAACTTTGTGCAGGCAGCGCGAGGCCTATAGTACCGGTTGGTGGCTCCAACCGGTACTAAAGACCACCCTTTAGTACCGGTTGGAGCCACCAACCGGTACTAAAGGCCTTGTCTTCCCGCCTCCTGGCCTGGCCAAAGTTGGCCTTTAGTACCGGTTGGTGGCTCCAATCGGTACTAAAGGCTCACCCTATATATACAGCACTTACGAAATTTCAGTTACATCTTCACTTCTTTCGTCAACCTCTCGAGCGTTGTTCCCTTCGTCGCCGCCCGTCGCCCGTCGTCGTCGTCGTCGTCCCCGCCGCTGCCCCGAACGCCGCGCGCCGCCATCCGTCGTCGTCGCCGTCCGCCCCGAACGTCGTCGCGCCGCCGTCCGTACGTATCTCGCTCTCTCTCCTCGCGCGTACCCGGCCGCCGCGCCGCCGTCCGCCCCGAAAATGCCGCGCGCCGCCGTCCATCCCCGCTGCCGCCCCGAATGCCTGCGCCCCCGCCCCGTACGCCGGCGCCCCCGCTCGTACGTACGGGGCAGCGGCGTACGGGCCGGCGGGCCGCACACACACACACACATGCATATACCACACACACGCATATACACACACATACACACATACGTACTAGATTAATGTCGAATAGATTAATGTCGAATGTTAGATGAATTAGCTAGCTAGATAGAAAAATTGTCGAACTAGAGATTAGAACTAGTTCAATAATTAATATAACTAGTTCATAGAATTTTTTCATAGAATTTTTATGAATTTTTTTTGTTGTAATTTTGTTCATAGAATTTTTATTATGTTCATATTTAGAAGAAAAAGAAGGAGAGAAAAATGGAAAATAAGAAGAGGAAGAAGGAGGAGAAGAAGAAGAATAAGAAGAAGAGGAGAGGAATAACAGAAGAAATAAATAAGAAGATGAAAAAGAAGAAAAATAGAGGAGAAGAAGAAGGAATAATAGAGGAGAAGAAGAAGAAGAATTCTTCTTCTTATCCTCTATTATTCCTTCTTCTTCTCCTCTTTTTTTCTTCTTTTTCATCTTCTTATTTATTTCTTCTTCTCCTCTTTTTTTCTTCTTCTTCCTCTTCTTATTTTTGTTATCGGGTATGTCGTTGTCGATATACCCCCCCTCCCCGATAACTTTTAGTAATTAGTACTACTTAGAAAGTGTTTAATGGACTTAGTTAGAGGGCAACTTGTTTATTTTGAGTAAGTACTACATTATTCTATTTATAGTAAGTGCTTAGTAGTTGAACTAGTTGAAGTAGTTTATTTTTAGCAAGAAAATTAATAGAACTAGTTTCTTTTTTAGTCAAATTGGAGAGCACTATATGCAAGGCATATGCATATGATTAGTTGAATAATAATGATCTAATTTAGTCTTTGAATTATGAACGTATAGGAAATGTCATCATCGGATGACGAAAGTCTCCCGGGGGAGTGCGACTGGTGCCATGACGATCGAGGTGAGTGCGACAGGCCTCACCTGGACGATGGTCGGCGCTTCAGCATTAAGCTCGAGGAGACTTTCGAAGTTGAAACGGTACACAACGACGACAAGTGTTTTTTTTTCATAATTAAGCATGACTTCAACTATTTCAACGTGTAATTTTCATCTTTTACAATTCGAGTATAGTTGATCCCATGCCATGCAAGACGCTATGTCTTGGAGAGGATGGATTTTGAAGACCATGAAAATTTTGAAACGAAGAAAATTCACCTAAGGACCCATCATGATGTGGATTTTGAAGTAAAGTTGTATAATGCTGAGAGCGTAACCCATTTTGGTTGCAAAAATTGGGAAGCATTTTGCAAATTGTATGGTTTTGATGAGGGTATGCTTGTCACCATGGATCTTGGTGATCCTGAAATCGAGCAAGACAATATGGACATTTGGGTCCTTGTTGATACTCCTCCAGTTCTACCGCTATGTGAGTTTCTCAAACATAGTTAATTATTAATAGAACTTATATTGTTCATTTCAAAATAGTTGACAGCTTATTTCCATTGACAGCTTATTTTGAAGTATCAAAGAATGTGCAGAATATGGTAGATAGAACTTACTACACCGATGGCTCTGAGTTAACTTACAAGGAGAAAACTCATCTGGTTGGATTTTGTAATGATATTGAGAATTACAATATCTACAATCGAACTCCTCAACATTATGGTCAATACGTGCCACTAGTGCATGTGTTGAACTACGGTAACTACCATGGAGATACCCTGGTAAGTTTTTTTACTATTACGACATCCGTGCATCTTTTTGCATACTTCTAAAACTAGTACATCATTGCTAACTACGAAGTTATTACTATGTTTTTCAACAGCTTATCCCAGAGGATTGTGTGCCTCATTTGATGTATCAGAATGGCGGCAGCGTTCGTGTTTTGAACATATATCCAGGTCATCCTACGAATCTCAACTGTTCATACCGGATTTCTAAAACAAGTGGAGACATGACAATCAAAGGATGGAAGAAATGTATGGACAGTCCTAAGGAGCTTCTTGGAAGCAAAAGGAAGCGAGGCGCAAGAATTGGAGACAGGATGATCTCCATTCTTCATAATGGAGAGTCAGGGTCTATATTGTTTTATGCTATTTTACCTTAAGTGTGTTTAGGTCCGATCCTACCTGATACTGATGATCATGTGCTAAGAACAATTATGTAGGGTTGGGTTCGATGACTATGAGGATGATGATCGTATGACTTATTATTAATAACGAGTAGAAGTTGTATGATGATGCTTGATTAATTAGATAGTAGGACTTGTTATTATATATGATGATGTATGATGCGAGCATGCATGAGTTATTATATATATATATCTGCGGGTGAAATGAAAAAGAATTAAAATGGAAAACACAAAATTAAATGAAAAAGAAATCATAAAACCAAAAAAAACCCAAACATTTTAGTACCGGTTGGTGTTACCAACCGGTACTAAAGGGCTCCCGGCCCCCGGAGCTGGCTCGTGCCACGTGGTTGCCCTTTAGCACCGGTTCGTGCTGAACCGGTACTAAAGGGGGGCGCCTTTAGTGCCCACACTTTAGTGCCGGTTCCTAAACCGGCACTAAAGGGCCTTACGAACCGGTGCTATTGCCCGATTCTGCACTAGTGCAAACACGTAGCTACTGGTACATACCCTCAGCCCCGAGGGTGAACTACTCCCTCCTCGTCATGGAGATTGTCGGGATGATCAAGATGGCCACCAGTGAGAGATCCCCCCTCCGGAAGGGTGCCGGAACAGGGTCCCGATTGGTTTTTGGTGGCTACAGAGGCTTGCGGCGGCGGAACTCCCGATCTATTATGTTCCCTTATGTTTTTATGGTATATGGATATATATATATATATATATATATATATATAGGCGAAAGAAGTCGGTCAGGGGAGCCACGAGGGGCCCACGAGGGTGGGGGGCGTGCCTCCCTGCCTCGTGGCTTCCTCGAAGCTTCCGTGACGTCTACTACAAGTCTCCTGGATTGCTTCCGTTCCAAAAATAACTCTCCCGAAGGTTTCATTCCGTTCGGACTCCGTTTGATATTCCTTTTCTTCAAAACTCTGAAATAGGCAAGAAAACAACAATTTGGGCTGGGCCTCCGGTTAATAGGTTAGTCCCAAAAATAATATAAAAATTCATAATAAAGCCCATAAACATCCAAAACAGATAATATAATAGAATGAGTACTTCATAAATTATAGATACGTTGGAGACGTATCATGCCACAGCCAGGCCCACACCTACCAATGTTCCACTGCCCCACGGTCGTTTCAACGCAGCAACCAGCCTGCCAACTAGGCGAACACCTGCGTGGCAGCGTGTGGCTTCTAGGCCAGCTAGCCAAGCACCTGCGTCGTGGCATGCAGATCTTCATGAAGACTCTGTCACTGCACCAGCAGAGCAACCAGCCAGCCAGTATGGCACTGCATGCCTCGTCAGCTTGGACACGCGTCGAAGCAAGCCGAGGCGGCGACGGACGGGACGTGCTTTGTTGCCGGCCCCGATAAAGCAAGAGGACACGTAGGCAGTGCATTAAATGCGTTTGTCCTACGATGTCAGGAGATAAACTTGTACATTGTAGATACTTTCCACCTCCTGTGTGCCACTGTGGCGACCCCTTTGACATATAAATGGAGGGCCGAGGCATACTATGGAAGGATTTAGACTCTTGGAACTAGGCACGCATAGTAGCTAGTCCAAGAACACAAGAACACCAAATAAACACAGACAAGCAGGACTAGGGTTTTACACACCGTTTGCGGCCCGAACCTGTGCCGAGCTGAGAAGCGGTTCCCTCCCCGCCAATGTTCGTTGCCGGGACGGAGCCACTGATACGTCTCCAACGTATCTATAATTTTTGATTGCTCCATGCTATATTATCTACTGTTTTGGACTAATTGGGCTTTATTTTCCACTTTTATATTATTTTTGGGACTAACCTATTAACCGGAGGCCCAGCCCAGAATTGCTGTTTCTTTTTTTGCCTATTTCAGTGTTTCGGAGAAACAGAATATCAAACCGAGTCCAAACGGAATGAAACCTTCGGGAACGTGATTTTCTCACCGAAAGTGATCCAGGAGACTTGGACCCTACTCCAAGGAGTCAAAGAGGCGGTCACGAGGGTGGGGGCGCCCCCCTAGGGCGCGCCCCCTGCCTCATGGGCCCCTCGGTGCTCCACCGACGTACTCCTTCCTCCTATATATACCTACGTACCCCCAAACGATCAGATACGGAGCCAAAAACCTAATTCCACCGCCGCAACTTTCTGTATCCACGAGATCCCATCTTGGGGCCTGTTCCAGAGCTCCGCCGGAGAGGGTCGTCATCACAGAGGGCTTCTACATCATCATAGCCCCTCCGATGAAGTGTGAGTAGTTTACCTCAGACCTTCGGGTCCATAGTTAGTAGCTAGATGGCTTCTTCTCTCTTTTTGGATCTCAATACAATGTTCTCCCCCTCTCTTGTGGAGATCTATTCGATGTAATCTTCTTTTTGCGGTGTGTTTGTTGAGACCGATGAATTGTGGGTTTATGATCAAGTCTATCTATGAATAATATTTGAATCTTCTCTGAATTCTTTTATGTATGATTGGTTATCTTTGCAAGTCTCTTCGAATTATCAGTTTGGTTTGGCCTACTCTATTGGTTTTCTTGCCATGGGAGAAGTGCTTAGCTTTGGGTTCGATCTTACGGTGTCCTTTCCCAGTGACAGAAGGGGCAGCAAGGCACGTATTGTATCGTTGCCATCGAGGATAACAAGATGGGGTTTTTATCATATTGCATGAATTTATCCCTCTACATCATGTCATCTTGCTTAAGGCGTTACTCTGTTTTTAACTTAATACTCTAGATGCATGTTGGATAGCGGTCGATGAGTGGAGTAATAGTAGTAGATGCAGGCAGGAGTCGGTCTACTTGTCTCGGACGTGATGCCTATATACATGATCATACCTAGATATTCTCGTAACTATGCTCAATTCTGTCAATTGCTCAACAGTAATTTGTTCACCCACCGTAGAATACTTATGCTCTTGAGAGAAGCCACTAGTGAAACCTATGGCCCCTGGGTCTATTCTCATCATATCAATCTCCATCACTTTATTATTTGCTTTGCTTTTACTTTGCGTTTTACTTTTTACTTTGCATCTCTATATCAAAAATACCAAAAATGTTATCTATCATCTCTATCAGATCTCACTCTCGTAAGTGACCGTGAAGGGATCGACAACCCCTAATCGCGTTGGTTGCGTTGAGCTATTGTTTTTGTGTAGGTACGAGGGACTTGCGTGTAGCCTCCTACTGGATTGATACCTTGGTTCTCAAAAACTGAGGGAAATACTTACGCTTGCTGCATCATCCTCTCCTCTTCGGGGAAATCCAACGCAGTGCTCAAGAGGTAGCAGCCACCAGTGCCCATACTCGCCTCCTCCTCCTCCATGTGCATTGGCTCGGCGGTAGATGCCCTTTCCGGTGACACCCCTCCGGGTGGCGTGTTGGGGGCGGCCCTCAGTGGCTCCTCCTGTTACCGCTCTCCTCCTGCAAACCCGGCAAGGTCGGCATCAAGAATTCACACCCCAACGCCCGTTAATGGGGAGTGAGTAACGAACTCACGCTAGGGGCTGGAGCGGGGGCTGTGCTGAGGGTTGTTGTCTGGGCTGATCACCACCAACACCGGCATGCACGGAGCGCTTGCTGGGGGCTCGTCGCCCGTCGAAGCCTTGGCTCTCTTTGCCGCCCTCTGGGCCAGCGTCTCCGTGTCTCTGTGAAGATAAGAACAAGTTAGGGAAAGATAGCGCAGGCGGGCAAGGGGATCAGGAGATGATGAGGGGCAGGGTGCTTACTCGTCCTCCTCCTCCTCTGGCTTCCTCCTCCTCTTCGGGCTGAAGGACCCAAGGTCGAAGTCAGCCTCTGGGTCGGCATACGCAAGGGGAGGAGAAGGGGATGGATTCCTCCGCCGCTTGAACAAGGAGGAGCCGGCAGCCACAGCCTTCTTCGCTGCCGCAGCCCTCGTCTGGCGACGGGCTGCTCCTGGGCCTGTTGCCGCTGCATGGTCCTGCCGGGCCGTACCGGCTCGCCAGAGCTAGCCCGCCACAAGACGCATTTCCTCCCTGGGGCCAAGGAGTCGTCCACATTGGTCTCCTTTTCGGCCAACTCCTTGGCCACCTCTTCGACGAGGGGAGCCCCAACACCGGCGCCGCTGGCTTCCTCGGCGGACCCCGTCCACTCGGCGAACTCCTTCTCCTCTGCGACCGTGTCGCCCTCGTCCTCCATGGTGCCGACGCTGCCGGTCTCCTTAGCAAGTGCCACCTCCTCCGCCCTGGCAGCGATGTATGCCAGCTCTTCCTCGGTGGTGTCGCGGATGAGCAGTGGCTCATCGCGGACATACCTCTCCGACAAGTTGTCGAAGAATGCTTGCACCCACTCTGCTTTTGGCTCGCCCCAGGTTGGATCGAGGCCATGCGCGTTGAAGACCGGCATCATGGCAATGATGGCGGTCTGGCAGGAGTTGTTGCTCAACGGGACCACCCCCGCTAGCAACCCAAACAGAGACTTGCCGGCCTCGGCAGCCTTGCCGGTCCTCTCGACCCTGCCGACTGATACGTCTCCAACGTATCTATAATTTTTGATTGCTCCATGCTATATTATGTACTGTTTTGGACCATACTGGGCTTTATTTTCCACTTTTATATTACTTTTGGGACTAACCTATTAACCGGAGGCCCAGCCCAGAATTGCTGTTTTTGCCTATTTCGGTGTTTCGAAGAAACAGAATATCAAACGGAGTCCAAACGGAATGAAACCTTCGGGAACATGTATTTCTCATCAGATAAGATCCAGGAGACTTGGTCCCTCCGTCAAGAAAGCCACGAGGTGATAACGAGGGTGGAGGGCGCGCCCCCAATTGGGCGCGCCCCTGCCTCGTGGGCCCCTCGAAGATCCACCGACGTACTCCTTCGTCCTATATATACCTACGTACCCCCAAACGATCAGATACAGAGCCAAAAACCTAATTCCACCGCCGCAGCTTTCTGTATCCACGAGATCCCATCTTGGGGCCTGTTCCGGAGCTCCGCCGGAAGGGGAATCCACCACGGAGGGCTTCTACATCATCACCATAGCCCTTCCGATGAAGTGTGAGTAGTTTACCTCAGACCTTCGGGTCCATAGTTAGTAGCTAGATGGCTTCTTCTCTCTTTTTGGATCTCAATACAATGTTCTCCCCCTCTCTCGCGGAGATCTATTCGACGTAATCTTCTTTTTGCGGTGTGTTTGTTGAGACCGATGAATTGTGGGTTTATGATCAAATTTATCTATGAACAATATTTGAATCTTCTCTGAATATGTATGATTGGTTATCTTTGCAAGTCTCTTCGAATTATCAGTTTGGTTTGGCCTGCTAGATTGGTTTTTCTTGCAATAGGAGAAGTGCTTAGCTTTGGGTTCAATCTTGCGGTGTCCTTTCCCAGTGACAGTAGGGGCAGCAAGGCACGTATTGTATTGTTGCCATCGAGGATAACAAGATGGGGTTTATATCATATTGCATGAATTTATCCCTCTACGTCATCTTGCTTAAGGCGTTACTCTGTTTTCTTGAACTTAATACTCTAGATGCATGCTGGATAGCGGTCGATGAGTGGAGTAATAGTAGTAGATGCAGGCAGGAGTCGGTCTACTTGTCTCGGACGTGATGCCTATATACATGATCATACCTAGATATTCTCATAACTATGCTCAATTCTGTCAATTGCTCAATAGTAATTTGTTCACCCACCGTAGAAATACTTATGCTCTTGAGAGAAGCCACTAGTGAAATCTATGGCCCCCAGGTCTATTCTCATCATATCAATCTCCAATCACTTTATTATTGCTTTGCTTTTACTTTTGCCTTTTATTTTACCTTGCATCTTTATATCAAAAAATACCAAAAATATTATCTATCATCTCTATCAGATCTCACTCTCTTAAGTGACCGTGAAGGGATTGACAACCCCTAATCGCGTTGGTTGCGAGGAGCTATTTGCTTTGTGTAGGTACGAGGGACTCGCGCATGGCCTCCTACTGGATTGATACCTTGGTTCTCAAAAACTGAGGGAAATACTTACGCTACTTTGTTGCATCATCCTCTCCTCTTCGGGGAAATCCAACGCAATGCTCAAGAGGTAGCAAGAAGAATTTCTGGCGCCGTTGTCGGGGAGTCTACGCAAAAGTCAACATACCAAGTACCCATCACAATCCCTTATCTCCTGCACTACATTATTTGCCATTTGCCTCTCGTTTTCCTCTCCCCCACTTCACCCTTGACGTTTTATTCGCCCTCTCTCTTTTCCCATTTGCCTTTTCCTCGCTTGCTTTCTGCTTGCTCGTGTGTTGGATTGCTTGCTTGTCACGATGGCTCAAGATAATACCAAATTATGTGACCATACTAATACCAACAATAATGATTTCCTTAGCACTCCGATTGCTCCTCTTGCCAATACTGAATCTTGTGAAATCAATACTGCTTTGTTGAATCTTGTTATGAAAGATCAATTTGCCGGCCTTCCTAGTGAAGATGCCGCTACTCATCTAAATAGCTTCGTTGATTTATGTGATATGCAAAAGAAGAAAGATGTTGATAATGATATTGTTAAATTGAAGCTATTTCCGTTTTCGCTTAGAGATCGTGCTAAAGCTTGGTTTTCGTCTTTGCCTAAAAATAGTATTGATTCTTGGAACAAGTGCAAAGATGCTTTTATCTCTAAGTATTTTCCTCCCGCTAAGATCATCTCTCTTAGAAACGATATTATGAATTTTAAGCAACTTGATCATGAACATGTTGCACAAGCTTGGGAGAGAATGAAATTAATGATACGTAATTGTCCTACTCATGGTTTGAACTTGTGGATGATTATATAAAAAATTTATGTCGGATTGAATTTTGCTTCTAGAAATCTTTTAGATTCGGCCGCGGGAGGCACTTTTATGGAAATCACTTTAGGAGATGCTACTAAACTCCTAGATAATATTGTGGTTAATTACTCTCAATGGCACACTGAAAGATCTACTAATAAAAAAGTGCATGCGATAGAAGAAATTAATGTTTTGAGTTGGAAAGATGGATGAACTTATGAAATTATTTACTACTAAGAGTGTTTCTTCTGATCCTAATGATATGCCTTTGTCTACTTTGATTGAGAATAATAATGAATCTATGGATGTGAATTTTGTTGGTATGAATAATTTTGGTAACAACGCGTATAGAGGGAATTTTAATCATAGGCCTTATCCTAGTAATCCTTCTAATAATTATGGAAATTCCTACAACAACTCTTATGGAAATTTTAATAAGATGCCCTCTGAATTTGAGACTATTGTTAAAGAGTTTATGAATTCGCAAAAGAATTTCAATACTTTGCTTGAAGAGAAATTGCTTAAAGTGGATGAATTGGCTGGGAACGTTGATAGAATTTCTCTTGATGTTGATTCTTTAAAACTTAGATCTACTCCTCCTAAGCATGATATCAATGAGTCTCTCAAAGCCATGAGAATTTACATTGATGAGTGCAAGGAAAGAACCGCTAGGATGTGTGCTACGAAAGATGCTTTTATTAAAGCGTGTTCTTCCAATTCCTATGAAAATCAAGATGAAGATCTAAAAGTTATTGATGTGTCCCCTATTAAATATTTGTTTTGCAATATGAATCTTGATGAAACTGAATATGACCCACCTTTACCTAGAAGGCGTTCCAAAAATTCGGAGTATTTAGATCTTAATGATGAAATTGATAAAAGTGGGATTGAAAAGAATAAAACCCTAGATGTTGCTAAACCCACTATATTGGATTTCAAGGAATTTAATTCTGAAAGTTTCTCTTTAATTGATTGTATTTCCTTGTTGCAATCCGTGCTAAATTCTCCTCATGCTTATAGTCAAAATAAAGCCTTTACTAAACATATTGTTGATGACTTGATGCAATCTTATGAAGAAAAACTTGAGTTGGAAGTTTCTATCCCTAGAAAACTTTATGATGAGTGGGAACCAACTATTAAAATTAAGATTAAGGGTCATGAATTTTATGCTTTATGTGATTTGGGTGCTAGTGTTTCCACTATTCCCAAAACTTTGTGTGGTTTGCTAGATTTTCGTGATTTTGATGATTGCTCTCTAAACATGCATCTTGCGGATTCCACTATTAAGAAACCTATGGAAAGAATTAATGATGTTCTTATTGTCGCAAATAGGAATTATGTGCCCGTAGATTTCATCGTTCTTGATATAGATTGCAATCCTTCTTGTCCTATTATTCTTGGTAGACCTTTCCTTAGAACGATTGGTGCGATTATTGATATGAAGGAAGGGAACATTAGATTCCAATTTCCATTAAAGAAAGGCATGGAACACTTCCCTGGGAATAAAATAAAATTACCATATGAATCTATCATGAGAGCCACTTATGGATTCCCTACCAAAGATGGCAATACCTAGATCTATCCTTGCTTTTATGCCTAGCTAGGTGCGTTAAACGATAGCGCTTGATGGGAGGCAACCCAATTTTATTTTTAGTCTTTTGCTTTTGTTTCTGTTTAGGCATAAATAATCCATCTACCTTCTGTTTAGATGTGGTTTTACCTTTTAATTAGTGTTTGTGCCAAGTTAAACCTATAGGATCTTCTTGGATAATAGTTATTTGATCTTGCTGTAATTTCCAGAAACTTTCTGTTCACGAAAACAATTATTAAAATTCACCAGAACGTGATAAAATAGTGATCCCAATTGCTTCTGATCAACAAACAAATTGCCTAGTTCGTCCTATTTTGGCTGAATTTTTGGAGTTCCACAAGTTTGCGTTAGTTACAGATTACTTCAGACTGTTCTGTTTTTGACAGATTCTGTTTTTCATGTGTTGTTTGCTTATTTTGATGAATCTATGGCTAGTAAAATAGTTTATAAACCATAGAGAAGTTGGAATACAGTATGTTTAACACCAATATAAATAAAGAATGAGTTCATTACAGTACCTTGAAGTGCTGATTTGTTTTCTTTCGCTAACGGAGCTTACGAGTTTTCTGTTAAGTTTTGTGTTGTGAAGTTTTCAAGTTTTGGGTAAAGATTCGATGGACTATGGAATAAGGAGTGGCAAGAGCCTAATCTTGGGGATGCCCAAGGCACCCCAAGGTAATATTCAAGGACAACCAAGAGCCTAAGCTTGGGGATGCCCCAGAAGGCATCCCCTCTTTCGTCTTCGTTCATCGGTAACTTTACTTGGAGCTATATTTTTATTCACCACATGATATGTGTTTTGCTTGGAGCATCATTTTATTTTCTTTAGTTTTGCTTGCTGTTTGAATAAAGTATCAAGATCTGAAATTATTAAATGGGAGAGTCTTCACATAGTTGTATAATTATTCGACTACTCATTGATCTTCACTCTTATCTTTTGGAGTAGTTTGTCGTTTGCTCTAGTGCTTCACTTATATCTTTTAGAGCACAATGGTGGTTTTATTTTGAAGAAATAGATGAACTCTCATGCTTCACTTATATTATTTTGAGAGTCTTATATAGCATGGTAATGTGCTAAATCCTAATATGCTAGGTATTCAAGACTAGTAAAAACTTTCTTATGAGTGTGTTGAATACTAAGAGAAGTTTGATGCTTGATGATTGTTTTGAGATATGGAGGTAGTGATATTAAAGTTGTGCTAGTTGAGTAGTTGTGAATTTGAGAAATACTTGTGTTGAAGTTTGCAAGTCCCGTAGCATTGATACGTCTCCGTCGTATCTATAATTTTTTATTGTTCCATGCCAATATTTTACAACTTTCATATACTTTTTGGCAACTTTTTATACTATTTTTGGGACTAACATATTGATCCAGTGCCCAGTGTCAGTTCCTGTTTGTTGCATGTTTTTTGTTTCACAGAAAACCCATACCAAACAGAGTCCAAACGGAATAAAAACTGACGGAGATTTATTTTGGAATATTTATGAATTTTGGGAAGTGGAATCATCGCGAGACGGTGCCCGAGGGGGGCACGAGGTAGGGGCGCGCCCCAGGGTGTCAGGCGCGCCCCTAACCCTCGAAGACACCCCGTAAGGCGGTTGGAGCCCTTCTTTCGCCGCAAGAAAGCTAATATCTGGATAGATATCGTATCCAACATTCAGCCCAATCGGAGTTACGGATCTCCGGGAATTTAAGAAACGGTGAAGGGCCAGAAAACAGAACGCGGAACCAGAGAGAGACAGAGATATAGATCCAATCTCGGAGGGGCTCTCGCCCCTCCTACACCATGGGAGCCAAGGACCAAAGGGGAAACCCTTCTCCCATCTAGGGAGGAGGTCAAGTAAGAAGAAGAAGAAGAAGGGGGCCCTCTCCCCCTTGCTTCCGGTGGCGCCGGAGCGCTGCCAGGGGCCATCATCATCACCGCAATCTTCATCAACAACTTCACCACCATCATCACCAACTCTTCCCCCCTCTATGCGGCGGTGTAACCTCTCTCTTACCCTCAACGCTATATATTATTTCCCAATGATGTATGGCTATCCTACGATGTTTTAGTAGATCTGTTTTGTCCTAATGGCTATTTGATGATCGTGATTGGTTTGAGTTGTATGTTTTATTATTGGTGATGTCCTATGGTGCTCTCCGTGTCGCACAAGCGTGAGGGATTCCCGATGTAGGGTTTGCAATATGCTCATGATTTGCTTATGGTGGGTGGAGTGAGTGACAGAAGCACAGACCCGAGTAAGTAGGTCGTTTGCGTATGGGATAAAGGGGACTTGATACTTTAATGCTATGGTTGGGTTTTACCTAATGATCTTTAGTAGTTGCGGATGCTTGCTAGAGTTCCAATCATAAGTGCATATGATCCAAGTAGAGAAAGTATGTTAGCTTATGCCTCTCCCTCAAATAAAATTGCAATAATGATTACCGGTCTAGTTATTGATTGCCTAGGGACAAATAACTTTCTCGTGACAACAAGCTCTTTACTAAAAACTAATTTAGTTGTGTCTTCATCTAAACAGCCCCTAGTTTTATTTACGTGCTCTTTACTTTCTTTCAAGCCTATCCAAATACACCTACAAAGTACTTCTAGTTTCATACTTGTTTCCGGTGAAGCGAACGTCAAGCGTGCATAGAGTTGTATCGGTGGTCGATAGAACTTGAGGGAATATTTGTTCTACCTTTAGCTCCTCGTTGGGTTCGACACTCTTACTTACCGAAAGAGCCTACAATTGATCCCCTATACTTGTGGGTTATCAAGCATGCACGTATGGTAAATGTTATGTAACAAATTTGAAACATGAGGTGTTCTTTTGATTGTCCTCCTTATGAGTGGCGGTCGGGGACGAGCGATGGTCTTTTCCTACCAATCTATCCCCCTCGAAGCATGCGCATAGTGCTTTGGTTTTTGATGGCTTGTAGATTTTTGCAATAAGTATGTGAGTTCTTTATGACTAATGTTGAGTCCATGGATTATACACACTCTCACCTTTCCATCATTGCTAGCCTCTTCGGTACCTTGCATTTCCCTTTCCCACATTGAGAGTTGGTGCAAACTTCGCCGGTGCATCCAAACCCCGTGATATGATATGCTGCAACTTTCCACCGTTCCGTTTGTCATGACACCTTCATCATTGTCATATTGCTTAGCATGATCATGTAGTTGACATAGTATTTGTGGCAAAGCCATCATTCATAATTCTTTCATACATGTCACTCTTGATTCATTGCATATCCCGGTACACCGCCGGAGGCATTCATATAGAGTCATACTTTGTTCTAGTATCGAGTTGTAATCATTGAGTTGTAAATAAATAGAAGTGTGATGATCATCATTTAATAGAGCATTGTCCCAAAAAAGAGAAAGGCCTAAAAAAGAAGGCCCAAAAAATAAAAAAATAAAAAGGGGCAATGCTACTATCCTTTTTTCCACACTTGTGCTTCGAAGTAGCACCATGTTCTTCATATAGAGAGTCTCTTGAGTTATCACTTTCATATACTAGTGGGAATTTTTCATTATAGAACTTGCACTACTAGGGAAAAGCCTAGCAGCAGCGAGGGTTTTGGGCCTCTCAGTAGCGCGGGCACCGGCGCTACTAATAAGGCGCTACAGCTAACGTATAGCAGTAGCGCCTGTTGTCCCACGCTACTGCTATACATGAATAGCTGTAGCGCTCTTTGGGAAAGGGTGCTGCTGATATTATCTGCAGCGCTGTTTGCTGGGACGCGCTACTGATAATGCGGCGCTACTGCTAAATTTCCCCCTCGCTACTACTAGTTTATTTATTAGTTTTTTCCTGCATATTTGTTTTGTATTTGAATAGGCTTTATACAATAATCTTTAGCATATCATACACATACAAATGTAATCATAGCATATACATACAATTAGTCTCATCAAATCATGTCATCATCATAATCATCATCCAACACAAAGTGGTCTCTCGTCATCATCTCGAAAATAGCGATACAAGTCTCGAATGATATGCAAATACATCGTCATCCATCTAAACAATGATATACGCGAGAAGAGCTATCACTTTGAGAACATGAGTTTGTATCCCTCTCTCGCATTAGCGTGAACCTCTAAACTAACTACTGCCTGTCGCTCGGAAACCGGAAACCGGTACACCTGGGCCTGACACTCCGGCCACTTGTCGTATATATACTCCTGGCGTAGCACTTCTTCGCCATCTATGATCTATGCACCTGCATCATCACATGAGTCGATGATATGCAACATATATAGTTGAGCAACAGAAAGAGACAGACTTGGCAAAAATAGAAAGAACATATCAAAAGCATAAATAACAATGTTCATCGTACCCCAAAATGCCCTAACTAGAGTGATTTTCGCTAGTCGAGGAAGAGGACGGTTTAATTACATCACAAATAAAGTTTCACCGTGCATAACTCAAAGTTTTCTCATACAGAAAGTATGGACTAAACGGACACATTGTCATATATCAACAATCACTCCAACATGTCGTTCCATCCATCCAAGTAAGGGAGATAGTCCCCGAGCCTAGTGAAAGGCTTCACGTCGAGACGCTGAGAGGCTATCCATGTTCGGACGTCTTCCCGCGACATTTGTCCTTCTTCGTAGAACATCCCTGTTTTTCCGACGACCTCCTTCATGATGATTTGGGCAAGTTCGTGCTCGATGTTAAACCTAGTCTTTAGCATTAAAACTCGTGATGTTATTCCATTGCCTACACCTGATTTGTTTGATCCTGTTGCCAGGGCGGATATAGGATTATGCCTGCGGACATCATCGCCTACCGGAACGCTCAGGCTGCTGTAGAGGCAGAGGAGGAGCCTCGGCAGTGGGATGAGTGGATGCCTGCTCCTTAGGATCCCTACTACCATCCAGGCTACTGATCGACTACTAAGTTAGGCCAAAAGCCTAAGCTTGGGGGAGTATGTGTTCCCACTGACATTACATTCATGTTCACACAAATCATTCCATTTCTCGGTGTTCACACTTTTTCATTGTATCATTCATGCTTAGGTTTATTTTCTTGCTTTCTTCTTGTGTGTTTGAAAAACTTTAGAAAAACCAAAAAAAATAGTTTTAGTAATTTATTTTCTATACATGCTTAGTAGTAGCACTAAAAAGGAAATCCAAAAAGATTTCCTTGTTCTTCTTTTGCTTGTTGGGAGCTTTCCCGTGTAAATAGTTTTTCTCGTTTTTACTTTTCCTTTTTATTTGCTTGTTCAAGAAAACCAAAAACTCCAAAAATATTTCAGTATGTTTCTCTGAATTTTTTTTCATTTTATTCGAGTCTTACCGAGGAGAAGACCACGATGAAAATGTTGAGTGGCTCTCATATGAATAACTGTTGAACTAATAAGAGCACATTTTACCTTGTCTTCTCCTGTTGAATACAATGTTTGCAGATTCCAGCTTAGTCCACGACACTCTTGCACTATTATTACTTTCATATCATTCGGTCGTGCAAGTGAAAGGCAATAATGACGACATTCGATGAACTGGCCGTGGCAAAGAGAAACTGGTATGAACTCGACTTGTTCTGTTTGCGTAAATATGTTTAACCTAGTATCCATGGTTCAGCCCGTTATGATTAAACATGTTTGCAATGACAATTAGAGATTATAGTTTCTCATGCCATGCATAAGTAGCTAGGAGTGGATAATGATTTATCTTGGATATCAACATAGCGTTAAAATAATTGTGATGTAGTATGATGATATGGTATCCTCCTCTGAATGTTCGAGTGGCTTGACTTGGCACTTGTTCATGCATGTAGTTGAATCAAAACCAACATAGCCTCTATGATATTAATGTTCATGGTGTTCATATCCTACTCATGCTAGTGTCCAATGTTACTTATGCATAATGCATAGTTATGATCGTTGTTGCTCTCTAGCTGGCCGCTTCTCAATCTAATTACTAGCCTTCGCCTGTACTAAGTGGGAACTCTGCTTGTACATCATAAACTTTGAACCCAAAGTCATTCCAGATGAGTCAACCATACCTACCTATATACGGTATTACCCTGCCGTCCTAAGTAAATTTACAGGTGCCACCTCTAAAAACTTCTAAAAATTATCCTTTTGTGTGCCTGGATCGTTCATGGAACGACAGGAGGTGGTCGATATCTTCCATGCTAAGCGGGCTATCCTCAGGTCGAGTGTTTATTCATTCGCCATCGCACGAGAAAATGGCGGTAATAGGGATTCCCAGTACCAAACTGCAAACGTGAAAAAGAGTTCATATCTTAAATAATCAAACAAAAACTCCCAATGGAGTCAAAACCTTTACTCTTATCGCTTGGGAACCGCCACTAGCGTGCTTAGCATGGAAGATGTGGATAACTGATTGTCGTGAAGTGAATAAGAAGGGTGCATGTCTCAAAATATCATTTATCTCTGTTTTAAAACTTGAGCTCTGGCACCTCTGCAAATCACTGCTTCCCTCTGCGAAGGGACTTTCTATTTACTTTTATGTTGTGTCATCACCTTCTAAATCAAGCGCTAGAAACTAAGAGAGCACAGTTGTCATGATTTATGCATTATGTATAGCTAATGTTGGGTGCATCATGACTGGATCTTTTCTACCATGAATTACAATGTTTAGTCACTGCTTGAACTTTGGAGGTGCTTTGCATTTATGTTTTGCGGTCTCAGAAAGGGCTAGCGAGATACCACTATTGTCATATTATATCATGGTTGTTTTGACAACGTGTTGCCGTTTGAGATATCTTATTATTGCTCACTAGCCGATTATGTCATTGATATGAGTTAATATAATCTTCAAGTGTTATTGTCCACATGGTTAGTTATAATGCTGGCTGAAAACCTAGGTGTTGTTTAAGCCTATTTATGCAAACAAGAGCAAAAGAGTTCGTAAAAGTTTTTCTTTCTCACTTTCAGTTTATCAACTAAATTGCTTGAGGACAAGCAAAGGTTTAAGCTTGGGGGAGTTCATACGTCTCCAAGGATACTTTTTCTCACGCTTTTCATCTTGTTTTGGACTCTAATTTGCATGATTTGAATGAAACTAACCCCGGACTGACGTTGTATTTAGCAGAACTACCATGGTGTTGTTTTTGTGCAGAAATAAAAGTTCTCAGGATGAAACGAAACTTTGCGAGGAATTTTTATGGAAGAAAAGAGGATTTCTGGAGCCAAGACCTACCGGAGAGGGGGCCCTGGGTGGGCACAACCCACCAGGGCGCGCCCCCTCTCCTAGCACACCTAGGTGGGTTGTCCCCACCTGGTGGCCCGCAGACCCTGATTCCGACGCTATAAAATCACATATTTGCAGGAAAAAAAACAAGGGAGAAAGAAATATCGTGTTCCATGAGAGGGAGCCGCTGTCACCTCCTGTTCTTCATCGGAGGCCAGATCTGGAGTCCGTTTGGGGCTCCAGAGAGGGGGATCTTCGTTCTTCGTCATCACCAACCCTTCTCCATCACCAATTCCATGATACTCCCCACCGGGAGTGAGTAATTCCTTCGTAGGCTCGCTGGTTGGTGAGGAGTTGGATGAGATTCATCATGTCATCGACTTAGTTTTGTTAGGGCCTGATCCCTAGTATCCACTATGTTCTTAGATTGATGTTGCTATGACTTTGCTATGCTTAATGCTTGTCACTTTGGGCTCGGGTGCCATGAACTCAGATCTGAACCGTTTATGAATTCATCATTATATCCATGTTTTAGATCCGATCTTGCAAGTTATAGTTACCTACAACGTGTTATGATCCGGCAACCCTGGAGTGACAATAGCCGGGCCCACTCCCGGTGATGACCGTAGTTTGAGGAGTTCATGTATTCACTATGTGTTAATGCTTTGTTCCGGTTCTCTATTAAAAGGAGGCCTTAATATCTCTTACTTTCCAATATGGACCCCGCTGCCACGGGAGGGTAGGAAAAAAAGATGTCATGCAAGTTCTTTTAATAAAGCACGTATGACTATTTACGGAATACATGCCTACATTATATCGATGAACTGGAGCTAGTGTCGTATCGCCCTAGGTTATAACTGTCACATGATGAATATCATCCAACAAGTCACCGATCCAACGCCTATGAATTTATCTTATATTGTTTCTGCTAAGTTACTGCTGCAATCATCACTGTTACACTTGCTACAAAATTACTGCTATCACTGTTACTATTACCATTGTTGTTGTCACTACTATCAAAACTATCATATTACTGTGCTACTGATTACTTCCTGTAGATAATTAATCTCCAGGTGTGGTTGAATTGACAACTCAGCTGCTAATACTTTCAAATATTCTTTGGCTCCCCTTTTGTCAAATCTATAAATTTGGGTTGAATACTCTACCCTCGAAAACTGTTGCGATCCCCTATACTTGTGGATTATCACGCGGCCAGGGATTGGGGAGAAGAGGTGTCGTTGTCGGACCTTGTTGTTGACGAAGCAGTGCAGAATCATGGCCGGAGTAGGGGGAGTGGGTGGCCTCGCGGATCCAGCCGATTTGACGATGACGAGGGCGGCCAAGGTGACGGCTTGGCAAACCCTAGCCATCGCCCTCCGCGTCGCCTCTGCAAAGAACAAAGTTTGGTGGGATTGGGAATGGGGGTGGGGGTGGGGTTGGGGCCATCGCTCGCTTTTCTCTTTGCCTCCCACTTGTACAGGCCCACAAAAGGAACAAAGTGTTGGGCCGGATCAGATGCAGATTTGGCAGCTTACCAATTCTGGCCAAACAGAAAAGATCAGCATGACGAGGCCAGTAGGACCACCACATGCGTGCTTTGAAGAAACCCTAAAAATACAGTGTTGTTCATATTACATGTGCAGGAGTCTTTCAGCACACCAATTGATCTTGAATAATTTTAAGCACTCCACAGTATATATATGAAAATAATGGTTAACCAATAAAATCGCAAACTATTAGATGAAAGGTTAAAAATATTTGAAAAAAATCAATAATTGAATTGTATGCATTTTTATGATTAAATTTATTAAATGTAACATTTTTTCAAAAACTATGATAATTAAAATATTCATTGGTATTTTCAAAAAAACCCGCAAATGACTACTTATGCCAACCAGAACTTCTTCAGGGTTTTGATTATTCGTCTATTCTTTGGCATGCTGGTTCTCATAACGCCTTCTTCAGACTTTCTCTTTGTCCGACAAATTCCTAAGATATTGGGCTAGCTCCTTGTGTTTCGCCCTCACACCATGATTCATTTGGTAGCCTTTGGCAACACCTTCGGCGTGCTCAAGAATACTAACGAAAGCCGGGTCCAGATATTTGCCACAGAACGCGCAATGATACGCCATATGCTTAAGCACGTTGCACTGTCCATTCTGTAATTCTTCAACGGTTTTCTGAGTGTGTGCATCCATCTCTCCTTCGGAAATGTCTGCATAATCATCAGAACAAGGCTGCAAGTTTAAATTATGTATGATATAAGCTGCACCATTGTTTACAGTACCTAATATTCCCTAAGTTCTATACGGTAGTGCCTATAAATTATTTTTAAAATAAATATTTATTAACTTTGAAAATTTAAAGGAGAAAAAAGCAATATCAAATCCATATGAAAGCATAAATCATATGATGTACTCCCTCCATTCCCTTATACAAGGCCACTATCAAAAATACATTTTGCATCAATACAAGGCCACCAACAGTAATCGAGGTAAAAATTAATGATGTTTTCTCGTACTAGCAACTTTTTAATACTTGCATGCATGTAGTTATAATGACACTTAGCCACTTCCTTTCCATCCATTCGTTGCATGCTTTTGTTGTATTAATAATCGCGGTTAACGAAAAGAAAAGTTGACTTGCAAGGAAGTCATTAAATTTTATCTTGATACCTGTAATATGAGTTTGTGGCCTTGTATAAGGGAATGGAGGGAGTACTTTTAAAAAATTGTCAATAAACATGGACAATCTTTATGATGTCTGACTTTTAGCTTAAAACCAAAACACACTAAATTGTGGAGTGGATGAACCATTAATTTCTCAAAGATTAATTGAATAAATAATGATCATTACGTATTGATGATCAACAGTATATTTAGAGCTAGATTCCATTATGCCAATTCAACAACATATTGATGGTTTAATGCTTAACCTCTAACCTTAAACTTGAAGACAGATCTAGGGTTAAAAAAAATTACCGTAACGGAATTCCAGTCCATGCCGTGCATGTGCTGCTGGTTGTGATCGGCGACGGAGTAGTGCACCTCCTTGTTGACACGATGCTTCTCTGGGTCGGACACCGAGTAGTCCAAAGCTTTCTCGTGGGGATCCTGATCCATGCGATGGACGACGACGTCGGTGGTTGGCCCCGCAAGTCCACAATATGTCACGACGGCGTCCCTGACAGGCACCCCACGTCCATGGCCACGATCTGTCACGACGGCCAATCAACCTCCACGAGTGGATTTCATATCCGGCGGCAGGGAGGCGGGCGTGTGAGCGGTGGCGATGGTTTTAGAGCGTACCCTGGGGGAGAGATGCAGGAAGTAATTGTTAGTTACCTACTATAGCGGAAATACTTGTGAAAAAATTGATTGGTCGGCTTTGGGCACCTTCAATGCAGCGGCGCTTATTTAGGCGCTTAATTAGGATCCTGGAAAAAAATCACAAGCGTAGGCGCTTGGGGCAGGCGCTAGGAACTGGATTTTTTACATCTACGTGATGCAACCCAAAGATCGTGTCCGGGGTGGATGGGTTGGGGATTGAAAATTTGCACATCTCTACTCCTAATGGACGAGTTGGTTGAATAGTCCCATCACTTTCGTCTGGTTTTTTTTCGTCTGGTTTATTTTCGTCTCCCCTCCCACCACCACTCCCACGTTAATTTTTTCTTCTACACACTTAAAACCGAATCATGTCTGATACTCCTTCCATTTATTAGTGCTTGCTTTGGCAGGTGTCGATTCAATTCAATCATGTAAATATTTGGTAATTAAGAATTCAGAAATAATACCATGTACAGGAGATCATCTTTCAAACAAATCACCTCTCTCTCCAATTTATTTCTCCCACCGATCTCCTTCCATACTTAGCTCCGCTCGGAAAAAACAAAACAGTCGAAGCCACCGATCTCTTTCCATACTTAGCTCCACTGGAAAAAACACAACCGTCGAAGCCATGCCCTCACGTGATCACGTATCACAATGGCTCGACGACACAGAGTCGCCGTCCTCTCGTGCGATCTCACTGTCACCACCCTCCGATCCGCTCCTCCTCGTCCCCCGAGGATACGCAGCCGCATCCACCGACGCCGATCCGGGCAGACGCGGCCGTCGTGGATCACGAGGACACCGCCACCACCGGCGCCTAGGATACATCACCCGTCACGGATCAGCATCCCCAGGACGCCGCCGCCGCCGTGGATCCACTACCACGCACAGCTCGTGCCCAAGCCGCGTGCGCCCTTCGTCTAGATGTCGAGCGGGGGCCGGGGGCGACGTGAGGAGGGACAAGGTAGAGAAAGGGGGTCAGGTTAGTGCCGCAGTAGAGGTGAGTGAAGGGGCCGGGGTTGCGTCGCCGCCGAGATGCGCGAGGGGATCGGAGCTGTGCAAAGCGGATTCATCAGAGCACTTCGCTCCCGCTGCCTTTGGCCTGATGCTTAGATGGATTGATGCGTATGTTTGAATCCTTTCATTTTTCACTTCTCTAATGGGTGGCTGATGGCTTAATGCTTTGATGGATCGATGCATGCTAGAACAGGCTGATATGTGCGTGTGTGTGCACATTTTTTTTCTTTTGATTTTTGTAGAGATTGGTTCAGCTTCTCTGCTTATGGATTTCTTCTTTCTTCTGTCTGTGTTTTTCACTCTGTTGCTGAATGATCTGGTGATTTTTTTTCTTTGTGTGCAGAGATGTGATGTATGCACGTCATGGTACACATAGGGTTTTGATTTGCTTTCCTTGACTGCAGAAGATGTTATTACGATGAGCCAGGTCATGGTGCACAGGCTAACTACACAAGCTTCTGTTGTTTTATTGTTGGTCGTTCCCATCCACTGCTGCCAACAGTCAATTTTCTGCAGGGTTCTTATTTCTTTCTCTTCCATCCAAAGCTCCTTTTTGCCACTGATTAATTAGTTGATGCATGTGGAGATTTTCAATACTAGGAGAACCAAGTTTAAATATGTGCAATTACATCTATCTAGCATCAATGTCAGTGAGGTTAGACTACAAGAAAGACTAGATATTAAGCTTGTCCATTCTGTCTGCACCTTTTGAATCTGAAGTGACTACTGTTGTAAATAATGCTACTTGAGTACCCAGTTGATTGGTTTTGTTTATTGTGGCATTGACTAGCCTACTACATTAGTGGTGTCAGCTATATTTTGTAAGTTTGTTATCGATTCCATTTGGTTATATGTGTGTGATTGAAAAATAATGGTTTAGATATGAATTGTTACAGTTTTATATAATACTCTTTGATCTGTGCTGCTATGTCTGCCGCTGCGTGCATGACAACATGAGGTGCCCCAATCGGCGTGGTATGCTGGTGGATGATGGCGACGGTGAGATGGTTGGCAAGGATTATGAGAGGTCGGCGAGCAGCACTCCTTCCTCTCTTCCATGTGGAGAAGATGACCTGCAGCTCATTTACTACTGAGTTACCTCGAGTCTCTCTTTCTTCCGGCAAAGTAAAGTTCAGTTTTCTGGTCACCATGTTTATTAAATTCTTTGGTAGAATCCATATTGATTCTAAGATGACATTATAGTGCATTTTTGTCCAGACATATGATTTTTCATCATCTGGTGTATGTCGATATAGCACAGCCCACACATACCCTCCTACCCTGAGTAAATCTGAATCCCCATATTTCAGTTCTGAACTCCAAAATGTCGTACTCAAACGGCTTGACCCCAGATCCGTGTTCTGGACTCTTGATATTCTGTGAGGCCTTTTCATTTAGCTGCTCAATCTACGTATGCAGAAAACCACTCTCTGGATGCGTGCATTTCTGGCTGTGCCTGAAGCTCTCTCCAACAATCTCCTTCTCCATCCATACTTATTTCATAATTCAATAGGATTCCAAGCAAAACCTTGCGCTTATCACAATACTATTTTAAAATATCTTTCGAAAAAAGTAAGCTCACTCAGGATGACAAATATAGTCACAAAGTTTTTTGGTTCGTCGGTGTTGATAAAAATAACACCTTTTTTCTATTTCCTCTGATCCTTGTTTAGTAAGTACAACTCTCATGTTGTATTTGCTTTTACTGTTTCACCTCACCGTGAGTATATTTTTGACTCATTCTTTGCTCACTATTGTTCAGATTCTACATCAAGGCTTGTGGCTTACCTGCTTATGGATCTTAATTAAGTCACCCCTTGTTATTTCCTGAGGTGCTACCTCATCATTCTTAGGTGGCTCCTTTTTTTCCATTTTGTGGTAGTTGATAGTTGTGTAGTACATGGATGGGGGAGATACTTATTTAGCCTATCAAAGAATTATCTCAATAGATGTACGTAGGGAAAGAGAGGTCTTCTATTGACACTCCTAGCACTGGATATAGGGTAAGTTTTTTTTGAAGTTGTTTATAATCTTGTGCTGGAAAATAACAATCATAGATTGCTAGGCATTTGCCATATTGCCATGCTAACTGAAAATTGTTGTAATCTCTGGTTTAAAATGTCGTAGCTTGTTCTTTTGTACTTTCATACACTTGTACTGACTACACATAATGTCAAATGATGCGAGTGTCAGTATATATCATCTATGGAGTTGCTTGTGCTATTGGAATTTCACCAGCTGCTCCAGAGGTATGCTTTGTGAAAATACTTCATTACTATATCATCATTAAATGATGTGTTGTTGTTTTATAGTGGAGTGTGATATAGATCAGATTTCTTTTTGTATTCATTTCTACTATTGTTTCCTCTGTTCCTTTGATGGTTTCGCCGACTCTTCTTATATATAATATCATCAAATATAGTTTTTCAATCACACACGCAATTTACAGTGGCGAGCTACCAGAATTTTTTTGTGTAAAAAAAACAGAGTTTTGAATGGTTCTGTACTATTTCGAATGTAATTTTTGTTTGAAAATTTCTAGAATTTCTTCCAGTTTTATAAACTGAACTCCTGCATTATGGTGTCCACAATTGTTTTACAATGTGGAGTTTTGTGAATCCAAAAAAAATGATTACCATAGATAACCACTACATACAGTACATGAAGGTTGGTTATGCATGGAGAATGAGGTTAGTATTGTTAGAAGTTAGAACTGGGAGTTTTCCAGCACATGACGGTTGCGGCCGTCTTCCAGCATATTGTTGCTTTTCAGCAGAACAAGATGTTCGTCTCTTTGTCTTATGGACTTCAATAAGGTCGATGGTAGTTGATTTGTGAACACAAAAACACAATAAAAGTTGGGAGGGCTGCTTTGTATCCCTAGACCCACACCCACACCCGACCGCCATCTCCCATTTTCCTTAGTATCACGACCTGATGCGACGTTGGCAGCGCAATCAGTCGGAGGAGGCCAGTGGTGGCGATGATGGCTCTGCGATGGGGAAAGGCCGCTCTTCGTCGCGGCACCAGCAATTCCACGATCGCATAATACCCGCATGTTGATGACCTCCACGACTCTCCGGCCTCCTCCCTCCAGGTACCTCTCCAAATCCTAACCATTTCTCAGGTTCACAGTTTATTACTATACTACTATTGTTTAATTAGATGGTAACATAAAACTTGGAGTGTCTGATAGGACTTCTTATTCACTGTTTGAGATGCTAACTGGAACGGAGGGAGTAAAAAAATGCCTAGAATAAAGAAATGATGAATTGTATTGTACACATTATTGTAGTTACAGATTATGTTTAAAATCGATCATTAGTTGGGATGCTGCCAACTTGCAGGGTCGATGGGACATTAAATTACCATATTGCTTTTCCCTCTTCTTCACGTGTTAGGAATATATCTTTAACAATAGAATTTAATATTTGTGGTTTCACATGCAGGAAGAGACAGGATCATATCAATCACCAGTGATGGAGTCATGTGGTGGTTGCCGTCGTGCTAGACATTATGGGACATTATGGTACAATATTTGTGGTTTCAAATGTTGTTGTATTGTAAAATTCCTGAGCTAGACATTATGGTACAATATTAATTTTAGGATTGTTGCCAATCATATCCGTCTGTAGCTATATCACATTGCAAAATTCCATGAACATTTGGTCCACATTATTTTTCTATTATATTGTTCCTGCCCAAGCATGGATGCAGGTGGACGTGGGCGCCGTGGCTGCCACCAAGGATGTAGGGGTCACGCTACAACTTGTGAGGGTACGGTACGCGCGTCAACCGCACTGCAGCCTTACAGTTTTTCCTAATTTATTTAGGTATGCGAGGTCAATTTAATATTCACATATATGCTGAAATTTTGACTTCAAAGGACCATCACTGAAGTTATATACTGAAATTTTGACTTCGAAAATTCAGCACTGAAGTTATATGAAGTTTCTTGCGAGAGCTATATCATTCTTTTTAGTACTACTGATTAATTCCCATGAGTACCAATGGTGAGATTTTCAGGCGTAAATACTAGATGTGATTCTCATTGCTGGCAATCTTCATGAATCTATCAAGGAGAACATTGCAAAACTAATTGTTGCACAGGTGTTCTCAACACCGGCTAGCAACAAGAGAGAATGATTGTTCAATGCTCACTGTTGTAAGCTTGATTCAAGAGGAGCTTCTCAATGTTGTACATGTAGGCTGTGAGTAATACCTATTTGTTCACTCTTTTCCTGTACCTATGATTCATTTGCCACTGCTCAGTAGAGTTCAGTTATGTGCTTCAATATTAGGAAGTCACCATCTTCTAAAACATATTGTTGCCTACTCAAACATATTTTGTTCCTTTTTGTTTCCAACAGATTTTGTATAAAAACACGTGTACAATAGAAGCGGCAGAACCTGCATTGGACCGTCCTCATTTGCTCTGTCCATTTTTTTCCAAAGAAATAACACTTCTGCAGCCCTACGCATTCAGAAATACGATTTAGTGTGCTATTACAATCCTCGTAATCGCATGCTATATTTTTTGTGGGAATTTCTGTCATCCATTCTGATTTTGAGGCAAATATATCAGTTAACTTTTTTGTTCTAGCAAGGTACCATATACATGTTATGAAATTCTCCTTTGCCTTCTAGGTCAACCACATAGGCAGGAGGGAATTCATTTATCAATAAACATAAATTTGTTTGAAGGGATGTTATCTTATTTCTCCAGTATAACCAAATGAACACTATGATGAACTTAACATCTCTCTATCATTATTTCTCTAAGATGCAAGCGATATAAAATTTAAAAAGCCCGTGGCAACGCACGGGCAGTCTACTAGTAAACCCTAGTGCTCAAGACTTGTGAAACATGAGATCAATTTTTTTTGCGGGGTAAACATGAGATCAAAGTGTCATCAAGTGATCAAAAAATTTCAAACTGAGAAAGAAGTGTACGCAGAGGCCATTCTAGTATTACTTGGATCGAGACTTTGTGATCATCATGTAGCCACGCCACAACCAACACGATGGTCCTAATATTACTTGGATCGAGACTTTGTGATCATCATGTAGCCACGCCACAACCAACACGATGGTTCTAGTATTACTTGGATCGAGACTTTGTGATCATCATGTAGCCACGCCACAACCAACACGATGGTCCCCGTGGCCATCTAGACATCACACCATGCACCGTTGGCCGCCTAGACCCTCAAGCCATGCATCGATAGTCGTCACGTCTCGCATGCATTTGCGATGCTAGCAATGTCATCATGTGATGTCATAAACTAACAAGCGTGTGACAATAATTTGGAAAAACAACAAGAAAATACTCCGTCCCAAAATTTTGACTAAAACATGACTTGATACGTCCGTATTTACACAAATCTAAGACAAGAATTTTGGGACGGAGGGAGTACTAAAGCATCAATATTCCAACCCAGGTTGCTATAAGAGAAGCTTGGATTTCCATCTACCAAGCTGATTGCAGCTCAAGGCTGCAATTGCATTGCACTGGTATGTTAGATGTAGTCGGCACACAACTTAACATGCATAGTTGTACCATAGTTCAACAATAAGCATACAGTACTTCTTAACATAGTTCATCCATAAAGTCTCGCCAACATACCACAAACTAAGGAAGTACTTAACCTAGTTAAGACCAAAAGAGCTTCCATTCTAGCTGCCAGGGTGCGCGCAATGCCCTAAACCCTCTCCAAGAACTCAGCAAGCGCGGCGTGTGCCATCTTGGAAGCATAGCCATGGGCGTGGCTAGAGGCTCATCCAAGTGCATGCTAGATAACACTCATACAGGTGTTATTAACCTTGCAGTTGCAGAAAGGGCATCCGTAGCCCCCAACACTAGGCCTGAAACGTCTGGCATGCACACCACCGACAAGCTCCCTCCCCTTGCTTTTCTTGTAGATCATCTGGTCTTCTTCGTCACTATCGACATCTTCAGATAGTATCTACATGTAGTAAAAAATGTTGCGTAAATAATGGGAATTCAGCTGGCACAGAGTCTATGAAACATAATATTATAGATGATAGCGTAAACCCGAAACCCTAAATGATCTTGATGAAAGAAGTGTGTTATTTATTAGGTGCTACATAAACAACCAATGGGATAACATATAATAGAAGATAATGAAGGATCAACCATACATGTATGTGCCAAGCACCCAACACAATTACCATGACGATGAGAGCACACAACTTAATGAGAAAAATTCACTCACGACGTAAAATGAATGAACTGATGATGTACCATGGCAGAGTTGTGTAAAGATGTACCAATGCAAAAGCAAGACTTAAAACTTACATGGATGATTTGCATGACTCGATAAAATAGGTAGTGAGTTGTATATATAGGAAAAGAGAGTTGTCTCTAGAACAGTAAAAAATCAACTACATATGTATTCTCCAAGCTTCCAACACACCGCCCTTGCTACTGATATATTTGCTAGTCAAGTAGTAAGATTTGACTACCATATCCAACTACTATTTCTCTAAAAAGACTTATATTTAGGAACGGAGGGAGTATTGATCTATGAATATATTTTCTCATATGTCCAGTTTGTCTATATTTTTGGGATGTCTGTCTCCTCCCCTCTTACTGACACATACATGCATCTGTGCACACCGCTCACACAATCTGTGGTTTCCCTATTCTTGTACTGTTTTTTAACAATTGCAACATTTTCAGGAAATCTTTGGAGCTGGTCCAGATTCAATATATGTAACCCAACCAGGACATATGGAGGAATACAGTATGATTTCTGTTTTAACATGTTGCATCCTTAATGGTACTCTAACTGAGGTCATGAATTTATTTTAATATGTTCCCAACTAAATACACTGCAAATCTTTTTCTCTTTTGTAGTATACAAGAACTTCCAACGAACACAGTTCAGATTTATCTTGAGCTGGAGAAAAAGACTTTTTAAGAAAATGCACATATTACCACTGCCTCGGATGCAAATATCAGGTAAGTGCTCAGTGTTTTGATTATTCATTTATAAAATACTATGGCTTCTACTCAATAAGCTGAGTTTCTTGATTTGATTCCCCCAGCACACACGTGGACTACATTATCTATGATATCCCACTGAGGCTCTGTGCATGTTGTGAGAAACACTCATAGGCTCGTTTGTTGTGACCCCAAATAAAGGTGCACAATTAGGGCAGAGGAGATGGTGGAGGATAAAGAAGACACAAGAGTAGATTAAATTAGTTTTGCAACCTTTCTATGAACTAGCCCCTCCCTTGGACAAAAGCTTACTCTTCTTACTAGATTTGATCTAAATAGGATAAATCATGCTACTGGAAATGAAAATAAAATTGTCCAGATTTGGCAAGAAAATATGCTAATATGATAGTACTCTGTCAACAAATGTAAGATGTTTTAGGTAGTGACCTAAAAGTAAAATGTAAATGTAAGACGTAAACGTCTTACATTTGTGGACGGGGGTAATAATTTATGCGTAAGTTTGTTCAGCAGGTTGTTTAAGCAGCAGCAGCAACAATTACAAGAAAGCCTTTAGTCCCAAATTAGTTGGGGTAGGCTAGAGGTGAAAAACATAAGGTCTCGCGATCAACTCATGGTTCTGGCACATGGATAGTAAGCTTCCACGCACCCCTGTCCATGGCTAGTTCTTTGGTGATACTTCAGTCCTTCATATCTCTTTTTACGGACTCCTTCCATGTCAAGTTTGGTCTATCCCGACCTCTTGACATTATCAGCACGCTTTAGCCATTCGCTATGCATTGGAGCTTCCGAAGGCCTGTGCTGAATATGCCCAAACCATCTCAGGCGATACTGGACAAGCTTCTCTTCAATCGGTGCTACCTCATCTCTATCTCGTATATCATCATCTCGGATTCGGTCCTTGTGTGGCCACGCATCCATCTCAACATGCGCATCTCCACCACGCCTAACTGTTCAACATGTCGCCTTTTAGTCGGCCAACACTTAGCCCCATTCAACACTATGGGTTGAATCGCCGTCCTATAGAACTTGCCTTTTAACTTTTGTGGCACTCTTGTCACAGAGAATGCTAGAAAGCTTGGCGCCACTTCATCCATTCGGCTTTGATTTGATGGTTCACATCTTCATCAATATCTCCATCCTTCTGCATCATTGACCCCAAATATCGAAAGGTGTCCTGTTAGAGATACGAAAGGCAAATCAACTCGACGAAGAACGAAGAACAAGCAGGGGACACGAGATTTTAACGTGGAAAACCCCTCCAACACGAAGGGGGAAAACCACGGGCGCCAGCCAGCCAAACTTCACTATATTGGGGGAGGTTACAAACGTTGGGGATTTACAACTGATCAACCTTATCCTGTGCGGCGGCTTACAAGAAGTACATATAACACAGGTGACCTAGGTTAATACTGATCCGTACCACGGGAGGCTTCGCCCCTCCGCACCCCCAGGTGTCCCTATCAGGGCGGCCCGTGGGCTAACTTCAGACTCGCTACGCTCTTCTGGGGCACCACCTACCCATCAAGGATAACCTCCTCCTCGTGCCTAGTAACTAAAACGACACCACATGTACTCGGTTTTAGTTCTACTAAGTCTAAAACCTTTCGAATGCAAGGTTTGTCTCCATAGCTCTAGCTTCCTATTGACCCTCGTTCGACTGTCATCGACTAGCACCACATCATCCATAAAGAGCATACACCATGGGATATCTCCTTATATATCCCTTGTCACCTCATCCATCACCAAAGCAAAAAGATAAGGGCTCAAAGCTGACCCCTGGTGCAGTCCTATTTTAATCGGGAAGTCATCAGTGTCGCAATCACTTGTTCGAACACTTGTCACAACATTGTCGTACATGCCCTTGATGAGGGTAATGTACTTTGTTGGGACTTTGTGTTTTTCCAAGGCCCATCACATGACATTCTGTGGTATCTTATCGTAGACCTTCTCCAAGTCAATAAACACCATATGCAAGTCAATGAACACCATATGTGGTATCTCTCCATAAGTTGTCACACCAAGAAAATGGCTTCCATGGTCGATCTCCCAAGCATGAAACCAAACCAATTTTTGGTCACGCTTTTCTTAAGCGGTGCTCAATGATTCTCTCCCATAGCTTCATTGTATGATTCATCAGCTTAATTCCACAGTAATTAGTACAACTTTGAACATCCCTTTGTTGATTGGTACTAATATACTTCGTCTCCATTCTTCTCGCATCTTATTTGCCCGGAAAATGAGGTTGAAAAGCTTTGTTAGCCATACTATCGCTATGTCTCCGAGGCCTCCCCACACCTCAACGGGGATACAATCAGGGCCATCACCTTGCCACCTTTCATCTTTTTTAAAGCCTCCTTGACCTCACACTCTTGGATTTGCCACACAAAACGCATGTTGGTATCATCAAAAGAGTCGTCCAGTTCAGTGGTGGAGCTCTCATTCTCCCCATTGAACAGCTTGTCGAAGTACTCCCACCATCTATGCTTAATCTCCTCATCCTTCACCAGGAGTTGGTCTGCTCCGTCCTTGATGCATTTGACTTGGTCAACATCCCTCGTCTTCCTCTCTCGGATCTTGGCTATCTTATAGATTTCCCTTTCGCCTTTCTTCGTGTCTAACCGCTGGTAGAGGTCCCCATACGCCTGACCCCTTGCTTCACTCATAGCTCACTTTGCGGCCTTCTTTGCCATTTTGTACTTCTCTATGTTGTCTGCACTCCTATCCAGATATAGGCGTCTGAAACAATCTTTCTTCTCCCTAATAGCCTTCTGAACATCATCATCCCACCACTAGGTATCCAGATATAGCCTTCACTCACAGCTCGCTTTGCATCACTCCCAGCAGTTTGTTTAAGCATAACTGATAAAATTTGACAAGAAAATGAACTTGAGATCATTTTAGGGCCTAAGGGGCCTACTTGGTTTGCCGCTTAGGTTGGTTTACTGCATGTAACCATGCGCACTAACTGGATAACATGATTAGTGAGGCTAGTAGAGTAGGGGACGGCTAACATGGTTACTGCCTAAGCTGATTCTTTTGTGGGCCCTAATATTTTTTAATAGACTCATTGCATGGGGCTCACCGTGATCTGCGCCTGTGCTTTTATGCCTCCATTTCGTAACGTATTGAGCCAGGTCTTGGCGGCGTAGCTCATGGGTCATTAGGTTGAGCACCGTCCACACATTTGCAATTGGTGCATCCTGCATGTGCAAGTGCGCTTACTACAGTGGCATCGGCTTCCACTTGCTGCCTTGGCATGCACTGGATGGAAAATGACCCAGAGGGGCACAAGCTGGAGATTGTTGAGACACTTGGCTTTTCCCTGCACCTCTCTTGTGCCCACCTTGTCTTCCAATGTTTTTGGCTTTTCACCATCCTCTGCAATGACCACATTTCTTACCGATGACCACCATACAATGCTTCCTCCTGTTTGGCATCCCATCCGGCATGCCCATGACAGCGTCACCAAACTTAGCATTGGGCCCTTTTGTGGTTCAGAACTTTAGATTAATTAAATCGATAATTTATACGACAATGTCCACCTTCAGCCCCATGTTGAAAGGTAGGTTTACATAGTTTGGCTAACATTTTAGGAGGACAGCAACAAAACCCACCAAAGATTCTGCCCGTTCTGTGTTTGATGCTGGTGTTGAGTATTTTGCCTGCTAACAAGTATATCATGTTAAGGAGTATTAGTATTAGGTCTAGAGTCTTATTAGGCTATGTTCCCTTTTTATTACCAATTTGACAATGTACCTCTTTTGTAATAAATGATGTTGTTTGATACACATTTTGTAACATATTATTCCAATATATTTGACACTTTGTAATGTATAATTTTAGTATTGGCAGACTGTGTCCATATTAAATTCTTTAATTTATTGTGATCCTTTTTTTTCTGTTGTATACTATATTTTATTCTTTGCTATATTATATTCGATGTTCAATTCTATTACAACTAATATTGTTACTAATATTATTTGTAACATCTTGTTTGGGTTCTGTATGTAATTAGGCCACAGTTCCAGAATGGGGGTGTAGATATAGTGATGCCAAATTCAATTAGTCTGTTAATAAGGGCAAAGTAAACTCTTGATGTTTTCCTAGACCATATTTTTAAGTAAATTATTTCGGTTTATTTATAGGCGACTGTGCATACAATGCCACGGTGACACTCATGGAGTGTCATCTCAAAGTGCTATTTGCTCGTCGACCTGATGGGAAGTGTAGGACTTTCAATGTCCGCCTCTCGGCTAAGCATCTTAAACAAATGGTAGCAGCTCATTATAAGTCTAAAGAAGGAAAGGATTTAAAACTTGGAGACCTGCTTTTCACCTGCCTACGAATGGCCGAAAGGCATGGAGTGGTCAGCGAGAAGGACTTTGATGCTGGGTGTGCACCGAAGGTTTACAACCTTCATTTTACTCAAAGTTAATAACTAGGAGCAGAAAAAATACATAATAATCTATATAGATGATATATACATACTATTTTCCATATGGCGTTTGTTTCAGGCCATTAGGTATAAGATCAAGAGTTTTAGGAAGCTCACAGATAAGGAAAAGTTGCATATTCCCAAACGCCTAGAGAAGGCGGAGATGGTGATCACTAGCTTCAGAGTGACAGATCTGTACCGATGCATTCTTCCACACGAGATTTATAGATACAAGGCACCGGAGGAGCATATCAAGGTTCATCCTGCGCACTGCGTGGTCTTGACGAGCTCGGGCCTCGAATACAAAGACTTGGAGAACGAGACCGACAACGACAAGTTCGATGACCCGGAGGTTTACTACGAGTACCTAAACAGTTACAATGGCTGGGGTGTCGACGGCTCGGGATACATCTACGCAGACAGCATACGTGAGAGCTATATCATCAAGGTAGCTGAGCCTGCTTGCATGTAGCGCACACGTTGACAATGCTAACTCTACTAACCAAAAGGGATACGTACGTATATCATGCCACGCTCATGTACAGAGATGTTCCCCGCTCGAGCACAACACCTTTTTGTGATGTGTTCGTGATTGCTACCGTAGAAGATACGATTTGCTGGGAAATGGAGTATTATAGTCAAAAGTGTTCTGGCCTTTCAGTGGATAGTCATACGTGATACAAAAACAGCATGGTGCAGTATAGAATTGGTACTCAACTTACCAGTGAAGCTTCTCATGGCCTGTTTGTAAATTATACTTCATCCGTTCTAAAATAGATGACCCAACTTTTTATTTACTTTAGTACAAAGTTAGTGCAAAGTTGGGTCATCTATTTCGGAACGGAAGGAGTAGAAATTAGTCACATGCCTTTTGAAGAGAAACATCTTGCACTGATCCTGTCAGTTAGGCATGGTGGTTTATTTAACTGGACAGAAACCACAGGGTTCAACTAGTGCGGTCAAAGCGTTCTAGTGACTGGTATTCGCTCCATGCTAGGGATGTAATCGGGGCAGGCTAACGGATAACATCGTAATACAAATATAGTGTTAATTTTACACAAGTGGTGAGCACGTTTTAAGCGTATGAACATTTTCTGAATTCATGAACTTTTTCAGAAGTCGTCAATTTTTTTAAAGTTATGAACATTTTAGAATTTACAAACCCTTTTTCAAATTCGTAGAAATTGTTTGGAATCCACAAATATTTTTCTATATTGGTGTTTGTTTAATTCACACTATTTTTTAGAATGTGTGAATTTCATTAATTTAATAGACTTCTTCAATTAAAAAATATGATAGCGTTTTTTTAGCTAGCAATGGTACAAGCGAGAGCTTCATGGGCCAGCCCATATGAGTGTTATAGCTGCAATTCCACGGTTTTAATGTGGTGTAAGTTCTTCCAAGGGTCTCAAACAACCACCCCTGGCTGACAGTGAGGCTGAAACGTGTAAGGACACTACAACCACACACCTAATAACTTCACCCTCCTCTACGAAAAAATATCGTCTCCAACAGCAGCCCAACATGAAAAAAATACTGCCAGATACTAGTTTAAGCAAAAGCGAACGTAGACAAGACCAAAATGAAACTACCGACCAAAATAAGAATGGCAATGGGTAGGGTATGGGTAGGATAGAGTAATACCATACCCATACCCGTATAGTCAGTGGGTATAAAATTCTACCCATGCCCGTACCCATGGGTATGAAAATTTACCCATACCCATACCCGATGGGTGCCCGTACCCATTTGGTACCCGGCTGGTAGAACAAATAGTACACGAGTTATTCACATTTTTACACTCATTGATAGCACATTTGACAAAAAAAATCAATTATCTCAGCTCAATAACAGGTACATGAGTACAACATACTCAAAAGTCAATAGGAGTATTTTTGTGGTTTTTCTAGAATACCGTGGTTTCTCAAAAAACCTTGGTTTATGAATACTTTGATGTGTTTGACTTCAGCAAAAACCGAAGTTTTGTAAACCATAATATCCCAGAAACTGTGGTATTTTTGAAGTATTTGAAAAAGCCTAAAATCTAAAAAGCCTAAAATTTAAATTAATCAGCCTCTGTACGGAACAATTGTATCAAGCTCAAACAAATAGCATACACAGGTAGCACAGGGGTAACCAGAACATGGACCGGGTTCAACGACAACATCACCACAATCACAAGATTGTGGTGACTGGAACAGAACCACCACAAGCAGCATGGCCAAAGACACGAACCCCGAATAATTGGCTCCCATGGCTGACACAACAACTGGACATGGCTAAATGGCCACACCATTTCAGGTCACAGGGAGGGAGAGGGAATCGACGACTCACCAAACCAAGGAAGGTTGCAGCCAAACCACAGAAGAGAGAGTTTTGTTTTTTTTTTTACCTTGCATACCTCCCTTTGGAAGCGGCTCGAGAATGAGGAGGATGGGGTTGCTCTGGCAAGGCGTGCAAATCCTTGTTATTACACCTGATCAACCAGAACATGTCATCTTCTATTCAGAATTTTACTCACAAAGAATGGAAGCAGAGCCATCAGAGTATTTGGTTATTCTACTAAAGTTTTGGAACCGTAGGAATTTGTTGCCAGCCGGGTGGATATGATGCATATACTCGTACGCACGCAAGATTTCCAGTAGTGCTGGTTTTACAAACGGAATCGGGAAGCAAATGAGATTAGAACAAGACTTACGAGGAGTCTCCCATGGTTGGATCCGCCATGGTCGGCTAGCTGATAGATACCCTGCAGGTTAAATCACAGTTTCTGTTGTACTAATATAATAGTATCTCCCAAGATGTGAGCTTATAAGAGCAGAGAAGGGTCCCGGCCTGGATTCGAGACGGGTTCGGTTTCCGATCAAAAGGAAGAGGAGTACCCTATATATGTACGTCATCTGCTGGGCCTCGGTCATATTGAGTATATCTTCTCTATATTTCTCTACTATTAGAGCATCTCCAACGCGCTGAAAAAACGACTATATATCGCGCGCGACCGAAAGTAGCGCTCCAGCAGCCGCATTATAACCCCACGCACGGAGACGGTCTCCTGTCGCCGGTCACCGTTCCTTGTGTGCTAAAATGAAGAACAAAACACAACTAAAGCAAACAATGCGAGTTTTTTGTTTTTTATTTACCTGTTTTGCTTTTTCACTTTTTCTTCTCCTTTTCTTTTTTCGTTTTATTTTTCACATTTTAATTCAAGAATGTTTATTTACCTCCAGGACTTGAGGTTTTGTTGAACCGGTACTAGAGGTTCGTCACGAACCGGGATTAATGAGCGCCGCCCGCCTAGCCGTTGGAACCGGCACTAATGGTCACATTAGTGCCGGTTGAATTACAAACCGGGACTAATGAGCTGAACATTAGACCCTTTTTCTACTAGTGAGAGATCATCAGTTTTTTTTTCGTGCGAGGGGGCATCGCTAGGTGGTTGTCGTCCGAATTTTTTTTGTTACCGCCCATCGGATCAGATCGTTAGGTTGATCCGCCATGAAATTACGACGAATCTCGCGGCTGATCCGCCATGGTCGACTGATTCCACGAGTGTGTATGTATACGCAGTTCTTCTTTGTTTTTTTGAGGGTTCGCAGTTCTTGTTTCTAATCTGAAGGAAGGGGTGAGATTCGTCTCCTTGGCAAGTCAGATCGATAGGTATATAAATGCGACCTCCTTCCTAGTAGGCTCCAAGACGGATGCGGTTTCCGATTCGTGCGCTCCCTCTTCTATCTACGGGAGTAAATACGTTTGAATCCGGCCGTAAAGATTCAGGACTCCGCGAGAGACGTCCCTGCCGCCGCCACAGCCAAGACCACAAAGACAACTGCAACGGCCACGCGTACTAAGAGCGTCGCTGCGGTGGCGGCCGCCACCGCCAAGACTGCGACGACAACAGCAATGGCGACCGCGGGTAATAAGAACGTCGGTGTGGCCGCGGCCGCACAGGCCGGCCTCGGCGACCAGAAAACCTTCCTGGGCAGCAGCGGCCTGGGCGGAGGCGACGCATGGAGGGAAGCGCCCCGGTTGCCAGCTTCACTTTTGCATGCGGTCAATCCATGCCCACGTCCAGCGCTAGTAGGCAGTTTATGGCATGCAGCTAATTAATCAAAAGTTTAACGAATCAAGCGCGCATGCAGTGGAGGAGATCGAGGGAAATTAATTCGGGGCCTAATAAACCCGGACGGAGGGACTAGTTTACATACGTATGCGCAGTCTGTGAAGTCTGAACCAACGCACAGTGCCAGCTCTGCTCTCTCCCGTGATCCCTTACGTGCCGCTCTGCTCTGCCGCTAGGATGTTGCATGGGTGACAAATCATGGCCTTCTCCCTTCTAGATCCGCAGAAGAAGGAAGTCCGGCCGGCCTATTTATCGCCGGCGGTGGTCACACGCGTCCTCCCTTCATGCAACCATAGCATGCATGCACAGCAGCGAGTTCGATCGATAAGTTAATGGAAGCTCTGCAAGTACGTACTTGTACACGAGTGGGATGTCACTCGTGATCTCTGTTGCCGCTCTACTGAATTCTGATAGATAGGCATTGGCTCTGCGGTAGCAGCAAGCCTTGGCGCCTCCCATTTACTCCGGCCGGCCGCCCGCCCGCCCGCCGCTCACCTGTAGTCCATTAATTGCTTCACGCCACTTCGAGATCTCTCTGGCTAGCTGCATGCGTAGTCCGTGTCTATATATGGGCTACCTAGACGGCTTGCCACTCCACGTCTCCACTTAGCTTGGAAGCTCGAGCTAGCTCGATCGATGGCGAGGCGGAGCACCGTTACTGCCGCAATGGCGTGCCGCTTCCTGGCCGTCCTCCTCCTCCTCGGGGTGGCGTCGCTAGTGCCAGGTGACGCGAGAGACGTGCCTGCCACCGCCACCGCCACCGCCAAGACCACAAAGACAACTGCGATGACCACGAGTGCTAAGAACGTCGGCGTGGCTGCGGCCGCCCCGGCCGGCCTCGGCGACCAGAAAACCTTCCTGGGCAGCGGCCTGGGCGGAGGCTACGGTGGCGGCGTCGGGGGCTTCGCTGGTGCCAGCGGGGTTGGAGGCCTGGGTGGAGCGGTGGGTGGCATCGGCGGCGCCCTCGGAGGCGTCGGGGGCGGGATCGGAGGGATCGGGGGCGTCGGTGGCCTTGCTGGCGTGGGTGGCGTCGGTGGGCTCGGCGGAGCCGGCGGTGGCGTTGGCGGACTTGGCGGCGCAGGCGGGCTCGGCGGTGGTGGCGTCGGTGGGCTCGGCGGAGCCGGCGGTGGCGTTGGCGGACTTGGCGGCGCAGGCGGGCTCGGCGGTGGTGGCCTCGGTGGGCTCGGCGGCCTTGGGGGTGGCTCGGGCGGACTCGGCGGGCTTGGTGGTGGCTCGGGCGGGCTTGGTGGCCTCGGCGGTGGAGTTGGCGGCCTGGGCGGCGGCGGGCTTGGCGGTGGAGCTGGTGGCGGCGGCGGCCTGGGAGGTGGTGCCGGTGGGCTCGGCGGGGGCATCGGCCACGGCTGCGGTGGCTGCATCCATCCGTGACCGGTCGATGTTCATCCATTACGTATACGTACGTTGCCTGCATGCACGTGCACACGTGCATGCGTGCCGAACGGTCAACGGTGAAGGTCATGATAGGGTCAACGGTGCATGCATGCATGCGTGATTGTCAGTCAGTAGGAAGTGTATCGACGTGCTACGTGTTTGATGAAGTGATGTTGCAATAATAAGGATGCATGCATGCATGCAGCTAGGTTATGTATATTAGCTGGTAATCAATTAGGTACGTACGTACCCTAGCCTGGTAAGCTCGATCATGTTGCTAGCTCTTAGTATTTCCCCCTCTTCGTCTATGGTACCTCCTCAGGTGTCCCTCTGTGTGTAATGAAAAATAATTTAAACTTGTCGTTTCGATATTGGATTTGCTATTTCTCATGCAACTTTAGAAGTTAATACGGGTATTAGGTTGACTATATGTGCAATACTCGAGTTCATCCCAAACACGGATCTCAAAGTTCAAGGTCGGGATCTAGGCACTCGGCAAAAGTGTGCACGCCGAGTGTCCGGCAGGCGACATGACAAACGCATAGGACACTAGGCGCTCTGCTATCGACCAACATTCCCCGAGTGTCGACACACTCGCATTCGGAGGACGATTGTGCCACGTGGCAAAGCCGTCAACTTCTGCCGTCCGTCAACCCACTATGTTGTCAAGAACCCTAGTTGAAGGCTTAGCAAAGTCTTTGCCGAGTGTCTGAATAAAGGAACCCGGCAAAATTCGTGTGGCATGAACAGGGTTACGTCATGCCATCTTTGCCGAGTGCAACACGATTTGCCGGGTATTTTTTTTAGTGGATGCAACACGATTTACCGAGTGCAAATGTGGGCCTTTGCTGAGTACTATAGCAGCTCGGCAAATAAGGATCTTCCACCAGTGCATTCTGCCCTCAAAAAAAAAAATCCAGTGTATATTCATGATTTAGGTCTTCGAGCCATCCTTTGGATATATCTGCAGTGCTCAAGGTGGGCATCATTTGAACAGCCAGCAGTAGAAAATGTGCACCGATTACTTGTGTTCGATACATAATCCATGATCATCCACAATGGAATAAAAATTGATGCCTCTTTCAACATTTCTCCATCTTTTTTTTTGCGGGATTCTCCATCTTATTTAGTGCCCTGCATTTGTTATTTTTTAGAACCTGCTATTTCTTGTTTGACCGATTCGCATATCACCGAGGCTAAAGTTATAGTACAAATACTAGGATAAATAAATTCAGGATATCATCGATCGATTTAGAAATAAGAATTTCTCAAATGACTTGGACAATTCCACGAGGTTACCAGGTGGAGGGGGCAAACATGCATGGCCGAAGATCAATGTCTGGCTCATGATCTCCTCCTGAATTCATCTATTGTTAGTTTATTACGTACATATTTGGCGCAAACTGTCAATATTACAATTGGCCCGACATACATACATGTACAGAGAGATGTTACAGCCTCTTACCTTACAGGAAAGAGCAAATTAAAAATCAGTCACCAGGTTCAGAAATCCAGACCGAAGCCCCTTATTGCATTGCTGAACTGATAATATTCTCACAGCTAACAAGTAGCTCTTTTGATTCGCTGAGCCACAAGAAATTGCCTGCCTCAACTTCCTAAGATACACAAGTTCTCTTAGTTTCAGGCATAGCCCAGGTTCCTACCTACACACATGCAAAATGTTTGTTCAGCACAGAGATTCTGGATGGCAAGCACAAGTAGATCATCACCATGGTTACCGAGATTCTGGACGGGTTTACCTGCAAGCGCACAACAGTACCATCTGCCACGCGATAAGCTGCATAGCCTACCTGTATATATATAGGCAAATAAATGTTGCAAATTTTAAGGATCATAGCGAGACGAGTATAAAATTCCACCCAATAATGTGTGTGAGGACCTTCCATAGTTCGCTAAAAAAATGTGCAGTCCAAGGCTTTTTACTAGGAAACTTGTAAACTGCATACTTCTGCTTAGCCGGATGTTTACTATGACTAGGAATAGTTCTGGAAATGTACCGGTAATTTCTGAGACATGGACATTCCATATCAAATATTCTGACAGTTGGTAAGTAGAACGCCCTGAGTTTTAGTCCCAGCGAATGGCTTCCCGGTGACTGCAACCTTGTTGGCAATTCTAGCTGAGCCCAACAACTTCAGTGTGCCATCTTCCAGCGAGATGAGTAGATGACAATACCTCTAAACATAAACATGAAAATGGTAACAGATAACATTATTAATCTAGTAGACAGAAAATATATATCTATAACTTGCATATATATGCAGTAAAGATCTGTTTGGGAGCTCGGTAGGACTTTCCGCCCGTATAGATTTTACCAATGTATTTATTTTACTAGGCACAGACGATTTCACTTGGTGGCCTGGTCACTACAACTTGTATGATCAGCATATTCAAGTCAGTGAAAAATATGGAAGATATCAGTGAGCATATGTACATCAGTTTCAGACCCACATTCGCTAATAAACTTGTATAACAAATTCTTTCATTTGGGAAAATTCCGATCAATTTGCAGGAGCCTAGCATGAGCACACTGGTGGAAAAAGGGCCTTTGGTCGCGGTTGCGCAACCGCGACCAAACAGGCGGGACTAAAGCCCCCCCCCCCCCTTTAGTCGCGGTTGCTTAAGAACCGCGACTAAAGGCCCGTCCACGTGGGCGCCAGGCGGCCGTCGGGGCAGAGGACCTTTAGTCGCGGTTCTTCTGGCCAACCGCGACTAAAGGCCGCCGCAGGTTTAGGGTTTTAGCCCCCCCCCTAAACCTGCCTCCCCCCTAAACCTGTCTTCTGTTTAATTTGTATTGTTTTATTTCTTTTATGCTTTGTTTTAATTTTGAAGGAGTTTCACATATTCTACGCTACTACATACATGCATATGAATGTACAATTTCAAACAAATTTGAAATTAGAACCAAAAAGAATTCAAAAGGAATATACAATATATATTCAATATCATCTGCCCATACACAATTTTGAACAAGTTTTCATACATAATTTAATGCATATAAAGTTCTACGTCCTCGTAATGGTGTTCTCCTTTAGGATGGAAGACTTCCCTGCTGAACCATCCAGCTAGTTCCTCTTGAAGTGGTCGGAAGCGAGCTTCTGGACTAAGCATCATCCGGAGGTTATTCCTCTGAGCATTGGTATCACTCGGAACCCGCTCAGAGGTGTATCTCCGGATCATCTCACAGACATAGTATCCACATAGATTGGTCCCCGCTGGCTGAATATCCCCACCATTCTTAGCCTTTGACTTTTTGAATTCTAGCTCTTTTTTGAATTCACCGACCTTTGTATCTACGAACCGTCTCCAAACCCTACGAGGCAAAGAAAATTAAATGAACAAGAGAGTTATTAGTTACTTGATATTAGGAAATGAACGAAATAAGCCGATCGATATAGAGCGCAAATGAATGAAAATAATTACTTCTGCAGCATTCTTCTCATGCCGCCCCAAAGCTTTGGATCCATATTCAGAGAGTCGTGGACGAGACATTCTGAGGTGTCAACTTTAATTACTAGCAGAATCCAGTGGAACCTGCGGACACGATACATGCACAGTACGTCATGCATAACTCATCGATTAGCCGGCCACATACCATGCATGGAGTAAACAAAAGAGAATGTGCTCAAGACAGAAACACTCACCCAAAATGGTAAGGAAATAGAATATCACTTTTGAGTTCCTGCTTTGTAAGAAACTGCCACAGGTCTGCCTCCATGTCGGCGGGGTGATGCTGCAACACATATCTATTAACGATGTGTGGGTCAATGAACCCAACATCATGAATGTTCCTTACTCTGCATTCCTTAATCTTCATTCTGCATGTATAATAGCGGACACAACAATATAGTTAGGACATATATATAGTGCAAGCAATATGAACGAGATGGGGTAGAAATAAATCACTTACAGAACGTAGCAACTGATGATAGATTTGTCGAGCTCGCGCAGATTGAAAAGCTGGAACAATTCACTCAGATGAATTTGTACATAGTAATGTTTGAAGTGATGCTCATATCTAACTTCCGCATAAATATATTCTTTGGCGTTTTTATTTTTTATGTAACCCTTGTACCATTTCAGCAGACCTTTCATTTGTGGAGGTAGATCCTCTTCCTGCGCAGGCTCGACGAGAGGCCCATTCTTCACATATGTAATTACTACCTCCTTCACTGGCGCCTCATCAAGGCCTAACAGTTCACGAAGAGTAATACCTAAGTTGGCCGCTTGTTCTCTGGCACTCGTTACAGTCAATCCATGTGCTGCCGCAGCTGCTATGATATCGGGGTCATCCGAACCGGCGGCTTTCACTATAAGCGGGGCAATCGATTGTTTACTTTGTTCCCCGAGCTGGGCAACTCGTTTCCCGCTTTTTTTACTTTCTAATTCCGTTTTCTCGGCCTCCTCCAAGGCTTTGTTCTCCTGGTTCTCCGCCCGCTCTTTCTTCTCCTTCAACATGAGTGCCTGCCTACGAAGTTCACGTGCATAGTCGTCAGGCAGATTCTTCGCGGCTTGGGACGGTGTGCTCAAAAATGACTTAGCCCACTTCTTTTGCTCATCAGAAAATACTGGCTTGGGCTCGGGCTCTCTTTTCTTCTTGCAGTCCGCCTTCCATTTCTCATAATCAGCAGCCGCGGCCGCGGCAGTTTCCTCGGCACTACGTTCCCAAGGCCTTGTGGGGAGAGGCTTCAGTGATGGCTCCGGTACCTTTGTGGTCTTAGGTACATAAGGGTCCGGGTTAATAATCCAGGATTGCTTTTGCTTCTTTGCCGGAGGTGGATTGGGGGGCGGCGTCTGATCACCCGCCGGACGAGGACTGGGGGGCGGCGTCTGATCACCCGCCGGACGTTGTGGACTGGGAGGCGTCGGCTGACGTGACGGAGGTGTAGGTGAACCGCCACCACCACCACCACCACCACCACCACCGCCACTGCCACCACCACCACCGTAGGGGGTGGACTTGTTGTCCTTGGCGCCTTGCCTGGAAACTTGATAAACTTCTTTTGCCATAGAATGAAATGGCGCTTGACATTTCCAAGTCTTTTCTCCCCTTCAGGTGTAGCAATGTCAATCTCCAGGTCCTCAAACCCTTGGACTATGTCCTCCACCGTGACACGAGCATAGCCATCTTGAATGGGATTGTTGTGGTGGAGTGCTCCAGGTAAACATGGTAAAGCACTGCCGATGGCTACCTTCATGGACATGTTCCCGATAGGATAATACAGATGACATTCTTTCATCTCCTTTATATCGTCCACGGGGTAGCGAGGAGGCTCCGGTGCAGTAATTTCGACCACCAGAGGCTCCGGTGCAGTAATTTCGATCGTCGGTGCATCTACACCAGCCGGTGGGGCCTCCGTGGAAGCCACGCTGCTTCTCCGCTGCTAGCTTCCGAGATCCGCTGGATGATCTTCATGCTGCGCCCGAGCTGCATCTCTTTCGGCTACTAGTACACTCACGGTTTTCTTCATCACATCCATTTCCGATGCCAACCGCGCCACAACATCTGCTTCCCGATCCATCTTTCTCTTACGGCTTCTGTAACCGTACGGGTCATCGTTCTGGGGGAACCCTATTTTCCACGGAATGTGCCCCATGCCTCGTACACGTCCTCCGTGTTCAGGATTCCCGAGGGCTTTTGTCAGTGCGTCGTTCTCTCTGTTGAACTTGATCTTCCCCTCTTGAGCATCCCTCATTGTGTCAATAAGGGCTTGGGTGGGTTTAATTATTTTGCCCTGGTAAACACACTCCCCTGTCTCCGGGTTCAGCGTTCCCCCATGCCCGTACCACCAGCTTTTGGCCCTTGGGTCCCATCCCTCCGTACCTGGACGGATTCCTCGCGCCCTCAGCTCGTTCTCCATCTTCTCCAACCTAGGCTGCCAAAGGCGATACCCTCCTGGCCCCATAATATGATTGTACTCCTTCTTAGCCGCATTTTCCTTATTTTTTTCGATATTTGAATGAACTGCTCCGATTTCTTTTGCTTCACAAATTCTGGCCAATCATGTTTCAGTTTCTCATATTGTCCTTTGAAATCCGGAGTCTTGTTCTGCTTGACAAAGTCATGGGCTAGATTTTTCTTGAATTTCCGGAATGCGTCGGCCATCTTATGAAGAGCGAACTGTTTGACTAGCCTCCTCCTCTCCTTGTTTTCCTCAATCTTGTTACCCTCCTCATCGAATTTGTTGTATTCCGGAGGTAGAACGAAATGTTCCATAAGCTTCTTGAAGCAATCTTTTTTTGTTCTCTTATCGACAAAAGTGAAACCAGCAATTCGTGCCTTCTTTGGCTCATTCCACTCCTGGACGGTGATCGAGACGTTGTCTCTAACAACGGCTCCGCATTGGCTGACAAACTTGGTGGCGTTCTTGCGGGGCTCCAGCGGCCTGCCGGTTGCACTGTCGACAACCTCGATGGTGCATGTTTCTCCTTGTTTCATCGTCTTGGTTGCGCCACGCTTTGACGACGTACTCGATTGTTTCGACGATCCGGCCGAGGGCTAAAATAAGAAAGAGAGTCGCGCGCGTTAGTACACACATATTTATTCAAATCAGTTAGTTTGTATCACCAGAGGCTCAATGTATATATATACCTCGGCGCTGGAGGTGGTTGCTACTTCCATTTGAAGATCGTCGTTTATCGACGTTTGTTCGGCATCATCTTGCTGACGGCGCCCTTCATCTTCACCGTCAAGGTTCAGATAAGAAGAGATATCATCTTCTTCTTGTCCGGTCGGCACATATAGAATATCGCCGTTTATGATGCCGAACATATGTGCTTCACCGTCCGGATCATAGTTGTCCATAATCGGGTCAGCTCTATCGTCCGCCATTATGTCAGTCCTGAAAACATGTAGTAAAAACAAATTAATTAAGTGAAGAAGGGGGCAGTGGCGGTGGCGGTGGCGAAAGGGCGGTGGCAAAAGGAGGGGGCGAGGAAGGGGTGGGAGAGGGTGTCGCGGTAGAGCGCGAGACGGGGCGGCAGACGACGGCGTCACGGAGAGGGAGGCGAGGACAACACACATGTATAACCCTCGCCATTTGGTTAATTATCAAATTTTACGGTTTTTTTGTTAATTATCATGTTTTAAGTTACTTTTTTTCTTCTTCCTTTTTCTTTCTTCTTTCTTTTGGTTTTCATTTGGTTTTCATTTGGTTTTCATTTTTTTCTTCTTCCTTTTTCTTTCTTGTTTTTTCTTCTTCCTTTTTCTTTCTTCTTTCTTTCTTCTTTCTTTTTTTCTTCTTCCTTTTTCTTCTTTCTTTTTTTCTTCTTCCTTTCTTTTTCTTCTTCTTCCTTTTTCTTTCTTCTTTTTTTCTTCTTCCTTTTTCTTTCTTCTTTCTTTCTTCTTTCTTTTTTTCTTCTTCCTTTTTTCTTCTTCCTTTTTTTTCTTCTTCCTTTTTTTTCTTCTTTCTTTTGGTTTTGTTTTGTTTTCATTTTTTTCTTCCTTTTTCTTTCTTCTTTTTTTCTTCTTCCTTTTTCTTTCTTCTTTCTTTCTTCTTTCTTTTTTTCTTCTTCCTTTTTTCTTCTTCCTTTTATCTTCTTCCTTTTTTTTCTTCTTCCTTTTTTTTCTTCTTTCTTTTGGTTTTGTTTTGTTTTCATTTTTTTCTTCCTTTTTCTTTCTTCTTTTTTTCTTCTTCCTTTTTCTTTCTTCTTTCTTTCTTCTTTCTTTTTTTCTTCTTCCTTTTTTTCTTCTTCCTTTTATCTTCTTCCTTTTTTTCTTCTTTTTTTTCTTGTTTCTTTTGGTTTTGTTTTGTTTTCTTTTTTTTTCTTCCTTTTTCTTTCTTCTTCCTTTTTTCTTCTTCCTTTTACTTTCTTCTTTCTTTCTTCTTTCTTTTTGGTTTCTTTGGCAGGGGCAGCGGGCAGCGAGCGGTGGGCAGGGGCAGCGGGCGGGCGGTGGGCGGCGGGCAGGGGCGGGCAGCGGGCGGCGCGCGGGCGGCGGCGGCGGCCAGGGGCGGCGGGCGGCGGGCGGCGGGCAAGGGCAGGGCAGGGCAGGGGCGGTGGCGGCGGCGGCGCGCTAGGGCAGGGCAAGGGCGGCGACGGCGCTCACTGGGGGCGGAGGCGGCGGCGCTCACTGGGGGCAGGGCGTCGGCGTCGGGGCAGGGCGTCGGCGTCGGCGTCGATCGGCGTCAGGGCAGGGCTTCGGCGTCGATCGGCGTCGGGACAGGGCTTCGGCATCGAGAGAAGAATGGGAAGTGGCGGAAACTGCTAAGTGCAGTATATATAGACAGACCTTTAGTCGCGGTTGGTGTGGCGGACCGCAACTAAAGGTACCCTTTAGTCGTGGTTGGCCACACCAACCGCGACTAAAGGGTAGCTTTAGTCGCGGTCCGCCACACCAACCGCGACTAAAGGGTTTTGGCGCCGCTTTCGTTCCCGCGCAGAAAGAGCCTTTAGTCGCGGTTGGGGACAACAACCGCGACTAATTCATTTCAATATCTTAAAAATACAATTATATATCAAAAAAATCAGAAAAATAAAACTAATTCATTTTAAAATCTTAAAAATACAATTATATATCAAAAAATCAGAAAAATAAAACTAATTCATTTTAAAATCTTAAAAATACAATTATATATCAAAAAAATCAGAAAAATAAAACTAATTCATTTTAAAATCTTGAAAATACAAATAATATATCAAAAAAATCAGAAAAATAAAACTAATTCATTTTAAAATCTTAAAAATACAATTATATATCAAAAAAATCAGAAAAATAAAACTAATTCATTTTAAAATCCCTTCTTGCATGCTTATGATTGATACATCATTCAGTTCATCGACCAAATACAAAGTTTGGTACAATAAATTATTACACATCAATTCTTCCCTTGTGTCCCTGCTTGCTTACGATTGTGCCGTATCCATGGAGCATCCTCATCATTTAACTTAATGCTTGGGTCGGTGTTCACTTTGAAGGGCGGAATTTCAGCAAACATATTATAATCTTCTGACATGTCTGTCTTGTCCTCCACTCCCACGATGTTTTTTTCCCTGAAAGAACAATGTGGCTCTTTGGATCATCGCATGATGTACTGATCGTTTTCTTATCTTTCCGTTTCCTCGGTTTGCTACTCATGTCCTTCACATAGAAAACCTGAGCGACATCTTTCGCTAGGACGAATGGTTCGTCAAGGTAACCAAGATTGTTGAAATCCACCATTGTCATTCCGTATTGCTGGTCCACCTTTACCCCACCTCCTGTTAGCTTGAACCATTTGCACCGGAACAAAGGGACCTTAAAGGAGAGTCCATAGTCAAGTTCCCATATCTCCTCTATGTAACCATAATATGTGACCTTTTGCCCATTCTCGGTTGCTGCATCAAAGCGGACACCACTGTTTTGGTTGGTGCTCTTTTTATCTTGGGCGATCGTGTAAAATGTATTCCCATTTATCTCGTACCCTTGGAAAGTCGTTATAGTCGAAGATGGTGTCTTGGCCAACATGTACAGCTGATCTACAACATCATTGTCATTCATTAAATGTTTTCTCAACCAACTGCCGAAAGTCTCCATGTGTGCCTTCCTAATCCAGGATTCAGGCTTCCCCGGGTTGTCCGAGCGTAAAATATTCTTGTGTTTCTCAAAGTACGGAGCCACCAAGCTGGAATTGGTCAGTACAGTGTGGTGTGCTTCAGTCAGAGAATGGCCGTCCATACATATCGTTGATTTCCTTCCGATCGTGCCTTTTCCACTTAGTCTCCCCTCGTGCCGCGATCGAGGAAGACCAATCGGCTTAAGGTCAGGAACAAAGTCAACGCAAAACTCAATTACCTCCTCATTTCCATAGCCCTTGGCGATGCTTCCTTCTGGCCTAGCACGGTTACGAACATATTTCTTTAATACTCCCATGAACCTCTCGAAGGGGAACATATTGTGTAGAAATACAGGACCGAGAATGAAAATCTCTTTGACTAGGTGAACCAGGAGGTGCGTCATAATATTGAAGAAGGATGGCGGGAACACCAACTCGAAACTAACAAGACATTGGATCACATCGTTCTGTAACCGTGGTACAACTTCTGGATTGATTACCTTCTGAGAGATTGCATTGAGGAATGCACATAGCTTCACAATGGCTACTCGAACATTTTCCGGCAGGAGCCCCCTCAAAGCAATCGGAAGCAATTGCGTCATAATCACGTGGCAGTCGTGAGACTTCAGGTTTTGGAACTTTTTCTCCGCCATGTTTATTATTCCCTTTATATTGGACGAGAATCCAGACGGGACCTTCATACTGCTCAGACATTCAAAAAAGATGACCTTCTCTTCTTTGGTCAGAGCGTAGCTGGCACGACCTTGAAACCATTCCGGATGCCGGTCATCAGGGTCTTTCAAACGTTGCTGGTCCTGCCGTGCTTCCTTTGTATCATTTGTCTTCCCATACACGCCCAAGAAGCTTAGGAGGTTCACGCAAATATTCTTCGTAACGTGCATCACGTCGATTGCAGAGCGTACTTCTAGGACTTTCCAATATTCTAGCTCCCAGAATATAGATTTCTTCTTCCACATGGCTGCGTGCCCGTCAGCTCCCTTCGGAACTGATTGTCCGCCAGGACCCTTTCCAAAGATGACTTTCAAATCCTTGACCATATCTAATACCTCAGCACCAGTGCGTTCTGCAGGCTTCGGCCGGTGATCTGCCTTGCCGTTGTAATGCTTGCCTTTCTTTCTTACTGGATGAATTTTCGGAAGAAATCGACGATGCCCAAGGTACACGTTCTTCTTACAATTTGGCAAATGTACACTTTCAGTCTCATGTAAGCAGTGCGTGCATGCACTGTATCCTCTATTTGACAGTCCCGAAAGGTTACTAAGAGCAGGCCAATCGTTGATGGTTACGAAAAGCAACGCTCGTAGGTCAAATTCCTCTTTTTTGTGCTCATCCCACACACGGACACCAGGTATGCCCCACAGCTGTAAAAGTTCATCAACTAATGGCCTTAGGTACACATCGATGTTGTTGCCGGGTTGCTTCGGACCTTGGATGAGCACTGGCATCATAATGAACTTCCGCTTCATGCACAACCAAGGAGGAAGGTTGTAGATGCATAGAGTCACGGGCCAGGTGCTATGGCTGGAGCTCTGCTCGCCAAAAGGATTCATGCCATCTGTACTTAGACCAAATCTTATGTTCCTTGCGTCAGCTGCAAAATCTTTGAACTCTCTGTCGATCTTTCTCCATTGCGTTCCATCTGCGGTGTGTCTCAACTCCCCGTCCGACTTACGGTCCTCTTTGTGCCATCGCAACAACTTGGCATGCTCTTTGTTCCTGAACAGACGTTTCAACCGTGGTATTATAGGAGCATACCACATCACCTTGGCGGGAACCCTCTTCCTGGGTTTCTCGCCCTCAACATCGTCACCAGGGTCATCGCCTCTGATCTTATAACGCAATGCAGTGCATACCGGGCATTCATTCAAATTCTCGTATTCACCGCGGTAGAGGATGCAGTCGTTGATGCATGCATGTATCTTCAGAACCTCTAAACCTAGAGGGCAGACAACCTTCTTTGCTTCGTACGTACTGGCGGGCAACTCGTTATTCTTTGGAAACATATTCTTCAACATTTTCAGCAAGTTTTCAAATGCCGAGTCAGCTACACCTGCCTGTGCCTTCCATTTCAGCAAATCCAGTGTGCAGCCCAGCTTTTTCAGACCATCATCGCATCCGGGGTACAACGACTTTCTGTGATCCTCTAACATGCGATCCAAATTCTCCCTCTCCTTTTCAGTTTCGCAGCGTCTCCGTGCATCAGCAATGGTCCGACCAAGATCATCAACGGTCTCATCACGTGCCTCTTCTTCACCTTCACCTTCCCCTTCACCTTTCCCTTCACCTTCAGCATCCTCCATGAAAGTATCACCGAAATGAGCAAGATAGCTTTCATCGATGAAATCATCCCCTTCTTCATCTTCTTCCATTATAACCCCTCTTTCTCCATGGTTGGTCCAACAATTATAGCTTGGCATGAAACCGTGCCGAAGCAGGTGCAGGTGATCTTCTCTTGAGGAAGAGTAACCCTTCTGTTTCTTACAGTCAACACATGGACAGATAACAAAACCCTTCTGCTTGTTCGCATTAGCCACTACGAGGAAATCTTTCAAACCCGTAGTGAACTCGCGGGAGAGTCGGTTACCGTACATCCATTGCCGATTCATCTGCATTATTATAATATAAAATATATAATTAACCATCATGCATTTGTTAAACTAACTAGCTATAAACAATAGAAATTAAACAATGAACAACACACATGCATATTTTATCAATGACACACATGCATGAAAGGTTCAAGTTGCTAACCGCGATCGAGGAGGAAAAAATAAATGAGGAACCTCAAGTGTGGTTCCAACACTTCATATCATGTTTGTTTCACGCTCTTGGGGCATTTCATCAAACACCTTGTGTGCATAAGAGGAACCAAAAGCAAACCTACACCCCCTTGTGAAGCTTGTGAAGAGAAGTGGCACCAAATGACTAAGTGAGTGTGCTGAACTGGTATATATAGGGGAGGAGTTTTAGTCGCGGTTGGCCTGGCCAACCGCGACTAAAGCCCCTCACGTGCACCAGCTGGCCACCGAGCGCCTTGGGCCCAGGCCTTTGGTCGCGGTTCGTCTGCCGAACCGCGACTAAAGACTTCATTAGTCGCGGTTCCTACAGTTCCGCGACTAATGGGGCTGGACGGAAGCCTCTTTTTCTACCAGTGGCAGTGAACAACCAGATGTACGGAAAATCATAGACGATACATTTCCATGCCAGCCCTAGTATATATATGTGGATAACTGGGTTACCAAACACTCGGAAGCAATATAATGCCCTTATTACCAGTGAAGAGTTTGAAGGCTGCTGGCACGCTCCAGCGCTGTGGTATCCAGAACACGTCTGCCTGCCTTTTTCATGTAGAGTCCCGGGTCGATGATGACGGGCTTCGCCCTCTGAAACCTACTACACACCCTGATTCACAAACCAACAAGAGCGGTACCTTATATCATTTAGTTCATTATAGTTCAGTGCCCTTTTTCAATGATATACTCCCTCTGTCCCTGATGTCACTAGTCCGTGCCCGTGCTCTTGCTGCTGCTTGCTCGTACACTGTTGTTGCGTCCTTCGACACGTCCGGCTGCAGCACCTCCTTCTTCGACGGCGAGCGTGGCGGCCCAATGATGAACATCGACGCCGACGCCGATGTGGAGGAGTCCGGCAGCGACGACAACCACCATCACGACGGGTCCCCCTCCCGGTCGCCACTGCCGGCGGTGACCGTGACAAAGAGGAGGAAGAAGCTCTCGCCGGCCACCGCCTCCCTCGCCGGCTCCTGCGGTCCGTCGTCGTCGGACGATGGGGCGCTCCGGCTCCGGCTGGGCATCGAGCAGCCGTTCCATCTCCAGTACATGGAGCTGACCAAGGCCTTCTGCGCCCGCGTGGGATGGGCTATGAATTGGTAATGGATTCATTTTGTGGCTATGAATTGCAATGGCGGTAACAATATTCAGTTTGATGTTACTGGTAAGCTAAGCTATATGTACTCTTTTTGTCTTACTTTTTTTTCGGGGAGATGTCAAAACTATCATAACCTGCAGGTTATTGTTATCCTATTTAGGCCACTAAGCTATACATTTATCTTATATTTTTATTCAGAATGGCATAGCTTCTCGGTTCATACAATATTCTTCTTAAATAAGAAACTTTTCCTGCAAGGAATACATTTAATATCCCACTATACAAAATAGTTTCAATGCAAGGGATAATCTGTTTGTATCCAGTGTTGATGGCTTCTGTACTGACCGTCATTTTATTTTGTCTGATGTTGCATTGCAAACCTAGACAAAAGGCCCAAGGCTGGTTCGTGCATACTCAACGTCTCCTCAATAACTCCCATTCCTACACTGCTGAACCAAACGTATCTATAGGTATGAAACTTTACCCATACCCATACCCGATGGGTACCCGTACCCATTTGGTACCCGGCGGGTAGAACAAATAGTCCACGAGCTATTTACATTTTTACACTCATTGATAGCACATTTGACAAAAACAATCAATTATCTCAGCTCAATAACAGATACATGAGTACAACATACTCAAAAGTCAATAGGAGTAGACAAGTCACATGACAAGTTAATGATTAATTGACGACAACTTAACATTAGTTCACAAGCGGTAAAAGGTATGGGTATACCCCGCGGGTACAAGGCTATACCCGTATCCTACCCATGACTTAACTGGTAGGGTATAAATGTGTGCCCATACCCTGCCCATGCGGGTACGATACCCGCGGGTACCTATACACGTGGGTAAAATTGCCATCCTTAGACCAAAATAACTTTGTAGAGAAAAAAAATTAATCCCACGAGTGAAGAATGACACGGCGAAGTGCGTGTTAGCGTCTAGTCCCTATATTGATACGCCAAAAAAATCACATTCTTTGCACATTCACCATTGCCAAAAAAATGTGCACCATCACTAGTTTTTTTTTTGTTGAGAAAAACACCATCACCAGTTAAGAATTTATTTGGGCTTGATGTAAAAAAAGAATTTATTTGGGCCCGTAAAACAGGAATATGAATAATGCATGTCGACCAATAAAACTCAGGTTGCTCAGCCCGGGTGACCTCGGCGGCCCAGCCCAATAACTCACGTTGCTCAGCCCGGGTGACCTCGGCGGCCCTGCCTTCCCTTCCCTTCCCCCTACTCGACGTCGGCGCTGGCGCCGCCGCCGCTCGTCCGGTCCCCCACCCCGGCGGCGCGTCCCCGAGACTGCCCCTGCTCTTCATCCCCTGTCCAGTACTCGCCGGTTGGGACGCCCTAGACTTAGAGCCACCCTCGCCGGCAATGGCCCCAGCCGGAAGGGGAAGAGGTCAGCCCGTTCGACGGTCCGCCGGAGGATTTCTCCAGAGCGGCACGCGCCATGTCCACCGCTCGCCATTTACGCGGTACTAAATCTGGTATCGTATTCACTTTTCTCTGTTAAATTTGGTTCAACTGTGATTAGATATCTGTGTGTATTGCCGCAGCCCTCCGACTTCATCTTGTGAGCCGTGGCTTCAAAAAGAGTTACTCCTGTAAATTGTAAGATCATTATCAACTCTCTTGTTGTGAGTCGTGACATCACTTGTTTAACTTGCAGTGTATATGTTGTTGTATATACATGATGCGATAAGTTAATATGCAATGATTTTTTTACCAAAGGATAATTATCTTTTAATCAAAAGAAGAAGGCAATGTAAGACCTTTTTGTTTTGTCTTTAACCGCAGGAATTTACTGGATATAAAAAAAAGGATAAGTACAACTTATGGGGTACTTGGAGCTGATCATGATCTTCTATCTGCTGCAGTATCTTGCTGTTGCTGCTCATCCTCCTGCAGGTTGTTCTTACCATGAACCTGGCGTGACACTGATTGGCAGAGGTATCATCCAAGTGTGGTGCCTCGTAGCACCCTTTGAAGAGGCACATCCTCATCAGCCAATGATTGCGTACAGTAGGAGAGGAAGACCTAGAAAAAAATACCAGAAGAGAATTATTCCATTGAGAGTTCGTCGGAAACTGACAGGGAGACCAAGAAAGATGAAACTGACAATTACTGATGATCACGCAGAACCGAGACTGATAAAACCAAGGGGGCAGGCCAAGAAAATATAGCGGACGTCAAGGCCCAGGAAATATCCATCCCCGAGCAGCAGCAAGCATGTAAATGGCACTGATACTGAATTAATTTGGAAGAGAATTTGGAGTCTAATTCTAATTTTGGTGTTGTTGCAGGTGACACAGCGCTACCAGTTCCATCTTCATCCATCAAAGTTTCTGAGAAAAGATGTAGATGTCGGACTCGGAGAGGTAGAAGACAAACAAGAAAGGAGACAGTTTCTGGTGCGCTTTCTTCGTCAGCGGTTTCTGGTGCAGGTCGATTCACAGATTAGGGAAACCATTTCAAATGACCCCTCCCTCTGTTGAGAAAGAACTGTTTGCCCGAAAATGTTGCTTGGCACCATGGTGCACCCGAACCTACACTCACTGCCATACATCGTCTGACAACTTTTTCGAGATACGAGCTAATTTAATTGTTTCAGGAACCATGCACAAGTGATCAAGAGACCTGTAAGATGCTAATCAGTCTACTACATTTGGATTCGTAGGTGTTAAAAAATTCAACATCCTGGAGTTCTGGTACAGTCTCCAATGCTTTATTTTATCATTTTATTTCTGGTTCCTCATTCTCTGTACACTCAGATCATTTACATTTTTGTGTTTTTTCATCATGAAGTACCCATTCACACTTGTGGCATTTATAGCAGCAGGTTCATTTACTAAAACTACTGAAAAACTTAAATATTTCATGGATTTTTACTAAAAGTACCCATGCACAAGTGGTCAATTTTTTTAAAGATCTGCAACGATTTATAGATAAATCATGGTCTTCACACAACTTTTTATCATCACTTTTAAGACAGAAAATATAGTACAATATTTTCTACAGTTTATATCTAGATATGAGAATGTACAGTGCTGTAGTATAGGAACGACACCAAAGGATACAAATATTTCTTTGAGCTCTTCTCGTGGACTGGACTGGCACTGTAGCTTAGGGTTGTGTGTCAGTTTAATATAATACTATGAAATGATGGATCCCGAGCAGGCCTAGTAGAAGAATCATTTTAGCCGATGGTAAGCAAATAGGGTTTGCACACATTAATTTGCACAGATCCTCATGAAAACAGAAATGAATCCGACCACGCTGAGCGTAGGTTCGGGCGCACCATGGTCCAGAAAATCAGCTCTCCTGTTTGCCCTATAACTTGGGATCAGTGGCAGGTGAGCTTCGATCAGATGTGATGGCAATGTGCACACAGGCCCTGCTAGCTGCTTTAGAAGATTCTTCGCTGGCTATGCATATTTCATTGCACCTAAATCTAATGGTGTTATTAGACGAGGGAGGCCTAGAAGGAAGGATGACACTTTGGAGTACACATGGTTGTTTATTTGCTTCTGGTACTGAGATCCTCAAAGGCAGCTACTCTGATTACCAGTAAACAACCTATAGGTTATCTGCCTGCTGGCCACCAACCTTGCTTGCCATGCATGCATGCACTTGGTGCCTCTCAACTAACTACACAGGTTGGATGATACACACAAGTAACTAAAGCTAGCAAAATCAGGATGAAACAAGAAGATAGTATCTGTACATATAGTCTTGAAATCTCCGGACCACCAGCAGCTAATTAGCCCTCCTCCTCCGGCACTGAGACTCCATCCTCTTGCATCAATCCAATCCTCCTCACACGACGACCATGGTGAGCGCTAGGGATGTCGACACGACGACGACGGCGGCGAACAAGCAGCAGCAGGCCACGTGCCTGGCTCCCAACCCCGGCAAGGCCACGATCCTCGCCCTGGGCCACGCTTTCCCGCAGCAGCTCGTCATGCAAGACTACGTCGTCGAGGGCTTCATGAGGAACACCAACTGCAACGACCCCGAGCTCAAGGAGAAGCTCGCCAGGCTATGTAAGATCCATTCTCAGCAAGAAAGTCCATGCATAATGAGTATATGAATGCATAATGAGCATATGAATGCATCGCAGGCAAGACGACGACGGTGAAGACGAGGTACGTGGTGATGTCGGACGAGATCCTCAAGAGCTACCCGGAGCTGGCCCAGGAGGGCCTGCCGACGATGAAGCAGCGGCTGGACATCTCCAACAAGGCGGTGACGCAGATGGCCACCGAGGCGTCGCTGGCCTGCGTCAAGGCGTGGGGCGGCGACCTCTCGGCGATCACCCACCTCGTCTACGTCTCGTCCAGCGAGGCGCGGTTCCCCGGCGGGGACCTGCACCTGGCGCGCGCCCTGGGGCTCAGCCCGGACGTCCGCCGCGTCATGCTGGCCTTCACGGGGTGCTCCGGCGGCGTGGCGGGCCTCCGCGTCGCCAAGGGCCTGGCCGAGAGCTGCCCGGGCGCGCGCGTCCTGCTCGCCACCTCCGAGACCACCGTGGCCGGGTTCCGCCCGCCCAGCCCCGACCGGCCATATGACCTCGTCGGGGTGGCGCTCTTCGGCGACGGCGCGGGCGCGGCCGTTGTCGGCACCGACCCCACCGCCCAGGAGCGACCGCTGTTCGAGCTCTACTCGGCGCTGCAGCGCTTCCTCCCCGACACCGAGAAGACCATCGACGGCCGGCTGACGGAGGAGGGCATCAAGTTCCAGCTGGGGCGTGAGCTCCCCCACATCATCGAGGCGCACGTGGAGTCCTTCTGCCAGAAGCTCATCAAGGAGCACCCTGCTGCTGCTGCTGCCGCGGAGGGTGACAACATGTTGACCTATGACAAGATGTTCTGGGCGGTGCACCCCGGGGGCCCGGCGATCCTGACCAAGATGGAAGGGCGGCTGGGGCTGGACGGCGGGAAGCTGCGCGCGAGCCGGAGCGCGCTCCGGGACTTTGGGAACGCGAGCAGCAACACCATCGTGTACGTGCTGGAGAACATGGTGGAGGAGAGCAGGCAGAGGACGGAGGCGCCGGAGCAGGAGCCGGAGGGGGCCGATCAGGAGTGCGAGTGGGGACTCATACTGGCGTTCGGGCCGGGGATCACCTTCGAGGGGATCCTGGCAAGGAACCTCCAGGCGCGCCTAGGCGCCAACTAGCGCTTGCGAGGACATGAATTTGCTTGCGCTTGCGTTGCGCGCACATTATAAGTTCGTTTCGTGCTTTCTGAGGCGCGTGCACTAGTTAACCTACCACGAAGAATGGTAATCAAATATCGAGTTTGTTTGCTTCTAGTGAAATAAGCAATGAAATACTCCTATCTCTGTTGTTCCTCTTGAAACTGGTGAGGTTTTATTGATTGAGTTAACTACAACTGTGGTACCATAAATAACTTTTCTGTGCCAGTGCCTCCTTTTATATCTCTCTGATGAAGTGTACTCCCTCCGTCCCGTAATATAAGAGCGTTTTTTACTAGTAGATCATTGAAAAAGGGCACTGAACTATAATGAACGAAATGATATAAGGTACTGCTCTTGTTGGTTTGTGAATCAGGGTGTGCAGGTTTCAGAGGGCGAAGCCCGTCATCATCGACCCGGGACTCTCCATAAAGAAGGCAGGCAGACGCGTTCTGGATACCACAGCGCCGGAGCATGGCAGCAGCCTTCAAACTCTTCACTGGTAATAAGGGCATTATATTTGCTTCCGAGTGTTTGGTAACCCAGTTATCCACATATATATACTAGGGCTGGCATGGAAATGTATCGTCTATGATTTTCCGTACATCTGGTTGTTCACTGCTCATGCTAGGCTCCTGCAAATTGATCGGAATTTTCCCAAATGAAAGAATTTGTTATACAAGTTTATTAGCGAATGTGGGTCTGAAACTGATGTTAATATGCTCACTGGTATCTTCCATATTTTTCACTGATTCAAATATGCTGATCATACAAGTTCTAGTGACCAGGCCACCAAGTGAAATCGTCTGTGACTAGTAAAATAAATACATTGGTAAAATCTATATGGGCGGAAAGTCCTACCGAGCTCCCAAACGGATCTTTACTGCATATATATGCAAGTTATAGATGTATATTTTATGTCTACTCTAGTAGATTAATAATGTTAGCTGTTACTACCTTTCATGTTCAGGGGCATTGCCGTCTCGCTGGAAGACGGCACGCTGAAGTTCCTGAGCTTACCTAGAATTGCCAACGGTGTTCCAGTCACGCGAAGGCCATTTGCTGGGACTAAAACTCGGGGCGTTTCTACTTATCAGCTGTCAGAATGTTAGACATGGAATGTCCATGTCCGAGAAATTGCTGGTGCGTTTCCAGAACCTTGCCTAATCATAGTCGATACCCGGCCTAGGCAGCAGTATGCAGTTTACAAGTTTCATAATAAGCTGCCTTGATTTGTGCCTTTTTCCTAGAGAAATGGTATGCTGTAGATGGAGGCGCCGCGGGGAATTATTCGCCGTCAGAGGATCTAAAAGACAGGCAATCGTAATTGGGGAACGCTGCGCGAACCATACCACGAGAAGCTGGTTGTTGCAGCAATGTACATATGGATTCTTTCGTCGACCTCTCAGCTGGCTGCCGATACCCACGGCTGTGCCTGAACTTAGCCACTCATTCCGTGTAGGACATACTCCATAGCAGAGCTGTGCATCTATCTTATTAGGAACTCCAACAGATGGATCATTCTAGTCTAGCAACTCAGAGTTGAGGCAGGCAGGCAATATCGTGCGCTCAGCAATCGTAAGCGCTACTCGTTAGTTGTGACTGATTTTTTGCTCTTTCCTGTAAGGCAAGGCTGTAACATCTATCTGCACTACATGTATTAGTTGTTGACGCAGTCAGACAGACAAAATTCGCGCGCACTGTAATATTGTCAGTGTCGCGACAAATATGTATGTAATACATGAATAAAGGAAATAATGAGCCATTCATCATGGTACATGCATCCTTGCCTCATCCTGACAATGTCTGACTACATACTTATGTGTTCAATAGATAGATAGATAGATGAAAAACTTACCTGGTCCTGTGATTTATAGTACTATTAGTAGCAGCAATTCATATTATATGGTTATAAATTTATAATGCCCACTTGGTCCAAAGTACAGTTTACTCGAAGAGGCGACACTTGCAATTGCATGTTTTTTTGTTTCTTTTTATAATTTTATTTTTTTTAACCTCAAATAGTGAAAAAATTCAACATATTCCAAAAACCAGTTGGAAATTAAAAGTTTGTGTGATTTTTCATTAACTTTTTAGATTTTTTATGAAAATTATATTTTTAGAAATTTTATTGTTTTCCAAAACTACTCAAAACTTAAAACTGTGAAAAATGTTTGCGTTTTAGAAAATGTTTAGATTATTTACAACATTCAAATATTATTAATTGTTCACTGCTCATGCTAGGCTCCTCCACCTCTCGTCGATCCACCCACCCACGCCGGCCAAACCACTTGTTACCGCCACTCGCTGCCAACATGCGCTGCCACATGCCACATCGTCTAGCCACTGACCTTGCCTTTCCTCTAAACCCTGACACATGAACTCCGGCGTCATCCCCGCATCTGAACCTGCTGCATCTCCTTCGGTTGCGCGCGCCATCCCTGTCACCGATGAGATCATTGTCGGGGACGCCGCAACTAGGCATGTCGCCCCCGTCTCGGCCTCGGGCGCTTAATGAAAGGGAACATATTTTTTCGGTTGCATCAGGAATATTATATACTCCCTCCATATAAATATATAGCACCTAATACGTTTTTTGAGATTGTCTTTGACCACGGGTTAGAGCAAATAGTATATAAGATGCATGACACAAAGCATGCCGTAAAGATTCTCTTTGACCACGGGTTAGAGCAAATAGTATATGACATGCGTGACACAAGGCATGCTGTAAAATCCGTATGGGAAAGGAGTTTCAAATGCTATAATTTGTATACCATACATCTTATATATTATTAAAAAAATCCCATAGTCAAAGGCAACCTTCAAAAACGTATTTAGATGGATGGAGTATCAGATTGGAAAAGGATAAGATTGAATTATTTTTCATTACACATAATACTGGGACACCTGAGGAGGTACCATAGACGAAGAGGGGGAAATACTAAGAGCTAGCAACATGATCGAGCTTACCAGGCTAGGGTACGTACGTACCTAATTGATTACCAGCTAATATACATAACCTAGCTGCATGCATGCATGCATCCTTATTATTGCAACATCACTTCATCAAACACGTAGCACGTCGATACACTTCCTACTGACTGACAATCACGCATGCATGCATGCACCGTTGACCCTATCATGACCTTCACCGTTGACCGTTCGGCACGCATGCACGTGTGCACGTGCATGCAGGCAACGTACGTATACGTAATGGATGAACATCGACCGGTCACGGATGGATGCAGCCACCGCAGCCGTGGCCGATGCCCCCGCCGAGCCCACCGGCACCACCTCCCAGGCCGCCGCCGCCACCAGCTCCACCGCCAAGCCCGCCGCCGCCCAGGCCGCCAACTCCACCGCCGAGGCCACCAAGCCCGCCCGAGCCACCACCAAGCCCGCCGAGTCCGCCCGAGCCACCCCCAAGGCCGCCGAGCCCACCGGAGCCACCGCCCATACCGTCTCCTCCGAGCCCACCGAGGCCACCACCGCCGAGCCCGCCTGCGCCGCCAAGTCCGCCGATGCCACCGCCGGCTCCGCCGAGCCCACCGATCCCTCCCATGCCGCCCCCGACGCCTCCAAGGACGCCGCCGATGCCACCCGCCGCTCCACCCAAACCGCCTACGCTGTTGGAACCACAGTCCTCTAGCTACCTCTCCTCTCACTCGAAAGAAGGTGGAAGAAGAAGAACATGGACACAAGATTTGCCGGCCGGCGTACGAACGCCGCCACAGGCGCACGAACGCCCTAATCCTGTTCTTCCTTACAGTGGTCACATGGCTACACATGGCTGTTGGTGGCACGTACCACACCGCGCTGATCAATACACAGGGCTGGAGTCTTTATACGCGGGCGCTCACCCGACGCACGGCCAAGTCATCCACCCTGATCCACTTCCTACGCCCACGCCCACATCCAGGACGTGCCAACTACTTCACTAACGGAGGCTGCATGCAACCTCCATCAGCTACGTGCGCGTACTAACTAATATGGCCGGTTCACTCAGCCATATCTCAACTAACTAACAAACTTTCATCTCAAGATTACTACTAACGTACGCCACCTGCGCCAGCGAAACCACCTACGCCACCGCCGTAGCCTCCACCCAGGCCGCTGCCCAGGAAGGTCTTCTGGTCGCCGAGGCCGGCCACAGCGACGTTCTTAGTACCCGCGGTCGTCATTGCTGTTGTCGTCGTAGTCTTGGCGGTGGCGGTGGCCGGCGCGGCCGCCACCGCAGCGACGCTCTTAGTAGTCGTGGTCATTGCGGTTGTCTTTGGAGTCTTGGCGGTGGCTGTGGCGGCGGCAGGCACGTCTCTCGCGTCAGCCGGGGCTAGCGGCGCCACCGCAAGGAGGAGGGCGGCGAGCAGGAAGCGGCACGCCATTGCAGCAGTAACGGTGCTCCACCTCGCCATCGATCAAGCTAGCTAGCTTCCCAGCTAAGTGGAGTGCCAAGGGTACTAGCGAGCCTATATATAGAGACGGGCTACGGCTAGCTACGCATGCAGCTAGCCACGGACACAGAGATCTCGAAGTGGTGTCAAAAAAATTTAATGGAGGAAGCACCGCACAGGTGAGCGGCGGGCGGGCGGGCGGCCGGCCGGAGTGAATGGGAGGCGCCAAGGCTTGCTGCTACCGCAGAGCCAATGCCTATCTATCTCAGAATTCAGTAGAGCGGCAGCAGAGATCACGAGTGACATCCTACTCGTGTGCAAGTACGTGCTCGCAGAGCTTCCATTAACTCACTGACACCATCGATCGGTCGATGGAGCTCGCTGCTGTGCATGCATGCTATGGTTGCATGAAGGGAGGGGAGGACATGAATTTGCTCGCGCTAGAACTTGATGGAACTATTTTCAAGCCCATGTAATTTGCTCGCGCCGTGTGTCCGTCAGTTGGCCTAAGTGGCCGCACATTTTGCAACGAATAATGCAAATTACTTACACCAACTGTTCAAAAAATTGTACGATCAATGATTTATTGTTCTATTTATCGCTACTAGGTGGATGATGGATAAGATTATGCCATATCACAAGCATTTACCATTTGGGCCGATTTATCGCTCGGACAAGCGGTTTATCTAGGATCTACGGATAAATCAGCTCTATTTCTAGCACTATGTGTGTAAGAAAAATGTTTATTTATGTTTTGTGGACCTTATTGTTCTATTGTTCTATTTATGTTTTTGATACTAGTGTAGTATCAAAAAAACGTCTTATATTATGGGACGGGGGGAGTAGTATCTACAACTGTCCTATTTTGTTTGTCATTGTACAAGGATTCAAAGGCAAGAAATCAAGATAACACTTCTGCCCAATATTGTTTTTGTGTTGAATATAGCATATTTTAGTGCTGGAAACCTAGGATTTGTTTATAAAAGTACCGACTAATGGTCAACCGATTTTTGATGGATCTCTAATCTCCGGCCAACTGAGGCGCTAACGACAAGCGATGTCCTCTACATTGCTTTTGCCCCTCAACTCTACAAATGACAGTTCAAATGATGCTCACTTGAGCATCTCCTTCCTCTTTATTTAGCAAGTTTGGGTTGCTTACCACGTGTACCATATCTACAACACGTAATGTTTTTATTTGTTACTTATTTAATTTTCCTTATGCAATTTTTCCTTGTTTGATTCTCTTTTATTGGACACCGCATGCATGTAATGTCCAGCTCCAGATGGGCCTCTTGATCGTGTGCAAGTTACTCAATTTGAAAAGGGATCACTTATAAGTCAGTTGCCTGAAAATATATTAAAATTCAGTTAATTTTACTAAATCATTTGATTAGAGAACCTGACGTGTGGGATGAGCACATGACAACTCCAAACAATTTTTATGGCAAATTTAGTGACGCGAGGGTAGTAACTTTAGTTGTCAAGCATGGCAACTTTTATGCTTCATTTTGTTTTTACATAAAGCATGCCGTAAAATCTGTATGGGAAAGGAGTTTCGAATGCTATAAATTTTATACCATACATCTCATATATTATTAAAATTCTCCATAGTCAAAGGCAACCTCCAAACACGTGTATTTAGATGGATGGAGTATTACATTGGAAAAGGACAAGATTGAATTATTTTTCATTACACATATTGGGACACCTGAGGAGGTAGCACACACAACACAAACACAATGCATGGTAACGTGCGGGCCCTAAACAAAGAGGGAGAAACACTACTCCGAGCAACATGATCGAGCTAGCTAGGGTACGTACGTGTGCACGTACGTAATTACCAGCTAATTAAGCTAGCATGCATGCTTATTTCAACATCACATCACATCATCAGCACGTCGATACACTTCCTACTGACATGCATGCATGCAGCGTTGACCCTACTTGGACCTTGACCGTTGACACTACGCATGCATTCATGCAACGTACGTAATGCATGCACAGCGATCGAGTGTCTGTCACGGTCACGGGTGGATGCAGCCACCGCCGCCGTGCCCGATGCCACCGCCGAGTCCACCGGCGCCACCTCCGAGCCCGCCGCCTCCACCGCCGAGGCCACCAAGGCCGCCTCCTCCACCGCCGAGGCCACCAAGGCCGCCTCCTCCACCGCCGAGTCCACCAAGGCCGCCCGAGCCACCGCCAAGGCCACCAAGTCCACCGGAGCCGCCGCCCAGACCGCCGAGGCCACCTGCACCACCACCGCCGAGCCCACCGATCCCGCCCGCGCCGCCAAGTCCGCCAACGCCACCGACGCCTCCCACGCCAGCGAGGCCACCGACGCCCCCGATCCCTCCCACGCCGCCCCCGACGCCTCCGAGGGCGCCGCCGATGCCACCCACCGCTCCGCCCAGGCCTCCAACCCCGCCGGCACCAGCGAAGCCCCCGACGCCGCCACCGTAGCCTCCGCCCAGGCCGCTGCCCAGGAAGGTCTTCTGGTCGCCGAGGCCGGCCACAGCGACGTTCTTAGTACCCGCGGTCGTCATTGCTGTTGTCGTCGTAGTCTTGGCGGTGGCCGGCGCGGCCGCCACCGCAGCGACGCTCTTAGTAGTCGTGGTCGTTGCGGTTGTCTTTGTGGTCTTGGCGGTGGCGGTGGCCGTGGCAGGCACGTCTCTCGCGTCAGCCGGGACTAGCGGCGCCACCGCAAGGAGGAGGACGACGACTGCCAGGAAGCGGCACGCCATTGCAGCAGTACCGGTGCTCCACCTCGCCATCGATCGAGCTAGCTCTAGCTTCCAAGCTAAGTGGAGACGTGGAGTGCCAAGCCGTCTAGATAGCCTATATATAGACACGGACTACGGACTACGCATGCAGTCAGCCACAGAGATCTCGAAGTGGTGTGAAGATATTAATGGAGGAGGCACCGCACAGGTGAGCGGCGGGCGGGCGGCCGGCCGGAGTGAATGGGAGGCGCCAAGGCTTGCTGCTACCGCAGAGCCAATGCCTATCTACCAGAATTCAGTAGAGCGGCGACAGAGTTCACGAGTGACATCCTACTCGTTCACAAGTACGTACTTGCAGAGCTTCCATTAACTCACTGTCACTGGCACCATCGATCGGTCGATGGAGCTCACTGCTGTGCATGCATGCACGGAGGAGGACGCGTGTATTCCTGCACAGACAGCTGACGCACCGACCACCGCCGGCGATAAATAGGCCGGCCGGACTTCCTTCTTCTGCGGATCTAGAAGCCATGATTTGTCACCCATGCAACATCCTAGCTAGCGGCAGAGCAGAGCGGCACTGTGCGTTGGTTCAGACTTCAGAGACTGCGCATATGTATGTAAACTAGTCTGGGGATTTAATGCTTTGTCGATGGGGTTTGCTTTGCAACCGAGGGTAATTTTAGGGTCTGTTGATTTACTGGGAGATGGCAATCAGTAATAAGTAGAAACCTGAACTTTCTGAACATTGAGATCTTGCGTCAGTGAGAGCGCTTCACCGCAGGTGATTGCTTCTAGAATTTCCTGGTTGGTCAGGACATGAACAGCTAAAGCCGATGCTCGCTTCAGATGCACCAGCGCTTACAAGTACTCCCACGTTAAAGAAATATAAGAGCGTTTAGATCACCATTTCTCTGATCAACAGAAGAAGCTTCGAAGCCTAGGATCCCAGGATGATTGCATACCGGGAAGAAGTCTGACGGCTTGCAGATCGGTTTGACAGATGGAGTTCCACCATGTCAAGCCCGTCAATAATTCGAGCCTATCCTGGCCTACTTGTTGCGCAGGAGCTCCCACAGGACGCATCATACGCGGATCTCAGGCGTACGCCCCTTCTAGTAGAGAGTTGTACAAGCGAAGCGTCACCCGCATTTTTCAACGTTGTGTATCTCCAGAGGAAGGCTGGAAAATTCTCGAGGAAATCCACTCCGGCACGTGCGGGCAGCATCATGCTTCACCTCAGGCCCTGGTTAGCTAAGCTTTCTGGCATGGTTTCTTCTGGCTGACCGGGAAGCAGAAAGTAGACAATCTGGTCAAGAAATGCAATGAGTGTTAGTGTTTCGCCAAGTAAAGTCACATGCTAGACACAACCCTCAAAATAATCCTTATCACTTGGCTGTTCGAGGTCTGGAGGCTGGACATGGTAGAACCCATGAGATGGTCCCAAGAAATTTCAAATATCTCCTTGTAGTTGTCAATAAGTTCACCAAGTGGATCGTGCTCGCCGGAGAAGGCTACCCCATTATCTATCTTACGGGTGTGGAGATGGTGAGCTCGCCGGAGAAGGCCACCTCATTATCTATCTTAGGGGTGTGGGGGTGGTGTAAGTTCGCCAGAAAAAACTGGTCATCAACGGGGTTAGAGGGATGGCCGGGGGCGGCGGCGACACGGCGGTGGGCTGCGATCGAGGGGAGGTGGGGCAGAGATGCGGCCACGGGAGCGGCGACAGGGGTGTGGGGGTGGTGTAAGTTCGCCAGAAAAAACTGGTCATCAACGGGGTTAGAGGGATGGCCGGGGGCGGCGGCGACACGGCGGTGGGCTGCGATCGAGGGGAGGTGGGGCAGAGAGGCGGCCATGGGAGCGGCGACAGGCGGTTAGGCCGGTGGCAGTTGGCAGCTCGATCAAGGGTAGAAGACGAACAGGAAAACAGTTGGGAGGTAGAAGAAGGTGTCTAAACCGTTAGATCTACGTCGAAAGGCTGAAAATAATTTGAGTGGCCCTAATTCCATTTTTAGTCGACTAGTATATAGCCAGTCCCTATGTTTTTATGGGACATATGAGGAGTTAAGTTTCAGAAGAAAGGTGGAGATGCAAATCGTTCGTCCGACATCTTTTTGAAAGAAAAAGGTACGGAGTAGGAGCGCAAATGGCAGCCAGCTTCGTCCCACAAAACTCATCAATTAGCTTCAAACGGCTCATCACTTGTGTAGAAGGACCCCGATAAATCCCGAATGTTCAGATTTTAAGCATGTCATCTCGAACGTTTTTTCATAGTAAGTTTAGTTGACATAAGGTGGCATGTTTAGTTGTTAAAACATGACAATTTTGTCTCAGTTCATTTCTTCAGAAAATTGCCATCTTTGCCAACCCTCGTGTCAACTTAATTTGCCATAAAAAACATTCAGGTTTTCATGGTTAAAATCTGAACATTCGGGATTTATTATTTTTATAAATTAACACTATATTTGTATTGAGGGTGGCTATTGCGCGTGCACGTGGCCACACGCAGTTTCCGACCGGAACTAACAGAGCTCAGCTTTCCTTCTAAGAGCTAGCAGACTCCGCATAAGTGGTCAAACCTGTAAATTTTTTGTGTTCTACAGTTTTGGGCCAAAAGAGTGTCCAGAACAGAAACCGTAAAAGTGGTCAAACCCGTAAATTTTTTAAGGGCCAACGCAAATGCACACCTGAAACCCTTATCTTTGGAGGTTGGAAGGCCGAATCTAGAGGGCTCCGTATACCGGTCAAACCTCATCGGAGCAAACACGCCGCCACGGAGTTTGTCGGAATCCGCCCTAAACTCGCCGGAATTCATCACCGCACATCGGAAAAGGCCGCTAGACGCCGCAATCGATCGCCACCGGTTCGAATTGGACGAGCTCGACATCGCCGTGGCCTCCCATGACCTCAGCTTGGCCGCCGGAATCCTACAGGCGCGGCAGCCAAAGGGGCACGACTCGGCTGGCAATAGAGCAAGGCGCGGACGACGGAGGCGACGGGGCGTGGCCGGCAAGCTGTGCGCGGACGACGGAGGCGACGGGGCGTGGCCGACGAGGCTGGGCGCGGCCGGCGCGGTGATGGGGCGCGGCCAGCAGGGGCGGGGCACAGCCGACGGGCGACCACTAGTAGAAAAGGGGGCAATGGTCCAGGGTGGGTTAGCCCATTAGTCCCGGTTCAATCCAGAACCGGGACCAATGGGGGCATTGGACCCGGTTCGTGAGCCCGGGGGGCTGGCCAGGCCACGTGGGCCATTGATCCCGGTTCGTCTGGACCTTTTGGTCCCGGTTGGTGGGACGAACCGGGACCAATGGGCCTCGCTCCTGGCCCACCACCATTGGTCCCGGTTGGTGGCATGATCCGGGACCAAAGGTATCCATTTAGTCCCGGTTCATGGCACGAACCGGGACCAGTGGTGCAGCCTATATATACCCCTCGCGCCGGAGCAGAGCACTCAGTGCTCTGTTTTTCTGGGCCGGCGAGAGGAGGGGCTTTAGGTGCTCTAGCTCACCTCCTATGCACATGAGGTGTTCGATGAAATGCCCGAGCCACACTAGTTAAGCTTTCTCCTCTCGAAGCTCGACCTCAAAGCTCCATTTTCCTCGAGATTTGTCTAGATTTAGCGGTCCGTCACGCCCCATCCCTGTCTTCACCGCCGTCGATCACCTGCTCCGATCTCATCACCGACACCACCGTGGTGAGCCTCTTGCTCTTATCTTCTTTCTGAAAGGAAAAATATTCTTACTTGTATGTTTAGATAGATACTTGTATCATTTTCTTACTTTTATTATTGCATCTTATATAGTGCGATGGTTTTGGTATCCGCCCCCGTCGGCCCTCGTCCTGTCTATGATTCGGATGTGGTATATATATTAATCTTTATAACTATTGGTTCATTTATTGTTTATGATAATTATGCGGACCAACGTGACATAGATTTTATTTATCTAGGATGTATGTGAACCGGAAATTTCAACCGACCCTATTGTCGAGAGGTTAAATTTAGTTGAAGAAGAAAACAATTTCTTGAAGGAAAAAATAAAAAAAATTGAGGAGGAGAAGATGATATTGGAGTTGCATGTTGCGGATGTCGTCGATGATCACAAGATCAAGATGGATGCAATACGCTTGAAGATTAGAAAGATTAGAAAATATGCCATTCATACCGAGGCTTGGTATCATTATGCCGTTGGATCAATTGTTACCTTGGTTGTGATTATGATCGCCTTTGTTTTAATTAATGTATGGTTTAATTAATTAGATGCTCTGGAGAGCTATATGTTGTTAGATGAGAACTATGTATGTACTTTGCTTTTAATGCATGTGATGATGAACTTCTATTAATTTGGACACTTAATTATATATAATGCACGCAGATGAACCGGCAATGGATGTACGGTGACAGACACACCTCCGAGTACATTAAGGGCGTGCATGAGTTTCTCGATGCGGCTCAGGCAAACAAGCAGAATGGTTTTATGTGTTGTCCATGCCCTGATTGTGGGAATACGAAGTCTTACTCTGACCGGAAAATCCTTCACACCCACCTGTTCTACAAGGATTTCATGCCACACTATAATGTTTGGACGAGGCACGGAGAAATAGGGGTTATGATGGAAGACGACGAAGAAGAAGAGTACGATGACAACTACGTGCCCCCTGAATACCGTGATGCTGCAACGGGGGGAGCTGGTGAAGATCAATAGGAACCAGACGATGTGCCCAATGATGCTGCAACGGGTGAAGGTGCTGAAGATCAAGAGGAACCAGACGATGTGCACGATGATGGTGATCTCCGCCGTGTCATTGTCGATGCAAGGACGCAATGCGAAAGTCAAAAGGAGAAGCTGAAGTTCGATCGCATGTTAGAGGATCACAAAAAAGGGTTGTTCCCCAATTGCGAAGATGGCAACACAAAGCTCGGTACCGTAATGGAATTGCTGCAGTGGAAGACAGAGAATGCTGTGCCTGACAAAGGATTTGAGAAGCTACTGAAAATATTGAAGAAGAAGCTTCCAAAGGATAACGAATTGCCCGACAGTACATACGCAGCAAAGAAGGTCGTATGCCCTCTAGGATTGGAGGTGGAGAAGATACATGCATGCCCTAATGACTGCATCCTATACCGCGGTGCATACAAGGATCTGAACGCATGCCCGGTATGCGGTGCATTGCGGTATAAGATCAGACGAGATGACCCTGGTGATGTTCACGGCGATCCCGCAGGAAGAGGGTTCCTGCAAAGGTGATGTGGTATGCTCCTATAATACCACGGTTGAAACGTCTGTTCAGAAACGGAGAGCATGCCAAGTCGATGCGATGGCACAGTGAGGACCGTAAGAAAGACGGGAAGTTGAGAGCACCCGCTGACGGGTCGCAGTGGAGAAAAATCGTGAGAAAGTACTGGGATGAGTTTGCAAAGGACCCAAGGAACGTATGGTTTGCTTTAAGCGCGGATGGCATTAATCCTTTCGGGGAGCAGAGCAGCAATCACAGCACCTGGCCGTTCACTCTATGTATGTATAACCTTCCTCCTTGGATGTGCATGAAGCGGAAGTTCATTATGATGCCAATTCTCATCCAAGGCCCTAAGCAACCCGGCAACGACATTGATGTGTACCTAAGGCCATTAGTTGAAGAACTTTTACAGCTGTGGAATGGAAATGGTGTACGTACGTGGGATGAGCACGGACAGGAGGAATTTAACCTAAAGGCGTTGCTGTTCGTGACCATCAACGATTGGCCCGCTCTCAGTAACCTTTCAGGACAGACAAACAAAGGATACCACGCATGCACACATTGTTTACATGACACTGAAAGTATATACCTGGACAAATGCAGGAAGAATGTGTACCTGGGCCATCGTCGATTTCTTCCGACCAACCATCAATGTCGAAAGAAAGGCAAGCATTTCAAAGGCGAGGCAGATCACCGGAAGAAGCCCGCCATGCGTACCGGTGGTCACGTACTTCCTATGGTCAATGATTTACACGTAATCTTTGGAAAGGGTGCCGGCGCACTAGCTGTTCCGAATGACGCTGAGGGACACGCACCCATGTGGAAGAAGAAATCTATATTTTGGGACCTACCCTACTGGAAAGACCTAGAGGTCCGCTCTTCAATCGACGTGATGCACGTGACGAAGAACCTTTGCGTGAACCTGCTAGGCTTCTTGGGCGTTTCAGGAAAGACAAAAGATACACCCGAGGCACGGGAGGACCTCCAACGTTTGCACCAAAAAGACGGCATGCCTCCGAAGCAGTATGAAGGTCCTGCCAGCTACGCTCTTACGAAAGATGAGAAAGAAATCTTCTTTGAATGCCTGCTCAGTATGAAGGTCCCGACTGGCTTCTCGTCGAATATAAAGGGAATAATAAATATTCCAGATAAAAAGTTCCAGAAACTAAAGTCTCATGACTGCCACGTGATTATGACGCAACTGCTTCCGGTTGCATTGAGGGGGCTTCTACCGGAAAACGTCCGATTAGCCATTGTGAAGCTATGTGCATTTCTCAATGCAATCTCTCAGAAGGTGATCGATCCAGAAATGGTACCAAGGCTAAGGAGTGATGTGGCGCAATGTCTTGTCAGTTTCGAGCTGGTGTTCCCACCATCCTTCTTCAATATCATGACGCATGTCCTAGTTCATCTAGTCGACGAGATTGTCGTTCTGGGACCCGTATTTCTACACAATATGTTCCCCTTTGAGAGATTCATGGGAGTCCTAAAGAAATATGTCCGTAACCGCGCTAGGCCAGAAGGAAGCATCTCCATGGGCCATCAAACAGAGGATGTCATCGGGTTTTGTGTTGACTTCATTCCTGGCCTTAAGAAGAAAGGTCTCCCTAAATCGCGGTATGAGGGGAGACTGACTGGAAAAGGCATGCTAGGAGCGGACTCAATAATATGCAGGGACGGGCATTCTTGGTCTCAAGCACACTACACAGTTCTACAGAACTCTACCTTGGTGACCCCGTATGTCGATGAACACAAGAACAGTCTGCGCTCCAAACACCCGGAGCAGTGCGACGACTGGATTACATGTGAATACATCAGGACTTTCAGCAGTTGGTTGGAAGCACGTCTCAGAGGTGACAACACTGTTTGTGATGAGTTGTACTTGTTATCCAGGGGACCATCTTTGACTGTATTGATTTACAAAGGATACGAGATAAATGGGAATACATTTTACACGATTGACCAAGATCAGAAGAGCACCAATCAAAACAGCGGTGTCCGCTTTGATGCAACAACTGAGAAGGGAAAGGACACATATTACATATGGGAACTTGACTACGGACAAGATTTCAAGGTCCCTTTGTTTAAGTGCAAATGGGTCAATCTGTCAGGAGGCGGGGTACATGTAGACCCACAGTATGGAATGACAACAGTGGATCTGAAAAATCTTGGGTACACTGATGAACCGTTCGTCCTAGCCAATGATGTGGCACAGGTTATCTATGTGAAGGACATGTCTACCAGACCGAGAAAAAGAAAAGATAAGGAAACGGATACATCATACGATGAGCCAAAGCGCCACATAGTTCTTTCAGGAAAAAGGGATATCCTGGAAGTGGATGGCAAGACAGACATGTCTGAAGATTATGAAAGGTTTCATGAAATTCCTCCCTTCAATGTCAAGGCTGACCCAAGCATCCTGATAAACGCTGAAGATTATCCATGGTTACGGCGCAATAAGCAAATGACACAAGCGAAGAAAAAGTGAAGACTTTCTCCCGCAACTATTATGATGATACCATGCCAAATTTGTAACAGACGAGTATGTTATGCCAAGTATTTTAGAGTTCATTTGAAAACAGACGAGTAGGTGCATCTATGTTAATTTTTTTAATTAAAGTTAATCACAAACTTGTGATTCACACAAATTTCAAAGAATTCAAATTTTAAATATTCAAATTTGAAAACTAATGGCACTAACAGAAAGTTCATAATTTTGCTGACCTAAAAGCAAAAAGAATTAAAAAATATAGCAAAAACAAAATAAAGCAACAAAGAAAACAAAAAAACTAAAAAAGTGTTTTCAAATTTGAAAACTAATGGCACTAACAGAAAGTTTATAATTTTTCTAAAACTATAAAGCAAGAAAGTTTAAAAGTTTATAATTTTTCTAAAACTAAAAAAGTTTAAAAGCTAAAAGAATTAAAAAATAAAGCAAGACGAATAATGATAAAACACAGTAATATTAAACAGCAGGAATTTTTTTATAGTAAAGTTATTCATAAACTAGTGATTCACACAAATTTAAAAAAATTCAAAGTTAAACTATTCAAATTTTAAAACTAATGGCACTAACAGATAGTTTATAATTTTTGTGACCTAAAATAAAAAAGAAATCACTACAAAACTATAAGTATTTAGTTCTAAGTAGAAACAAAAAAAACAAAAAAAATGCCACCTACTGGGCCCCACGGCCTGAATACGACTAGAAACCCTACCATGGGCCAGGATTCAGGCCCGAGGGAGGCCCAGTAGGCCCACAGGCACAGATTGCAGTGTTAGGCCCGAAAGCCTGCTTTAGAGAGGAGCTCGAGAGGGATGGCGCACCGCATATTATAAACAGGTGCGCCTCCCTCTCAACTAGCGAGGTGGGACTAAACTTTTGGGCGCGGGGCAGCACAGGCCTTTGGTCCCGGTTGGAGGGACGAACCGGGACCAAAGGGGGCATTGGTCCCGGTTCGTAGCACCAACCGGGACCAATGCCCCATCTTTAGTCCCGGTTGGTGCCACCAACCGGGACCAAAGGCCGCCGCTTCCCGCCCTTTGGGTTGCTGAAAAGAGGCCTTTGGTCCCGGTTCGTGGCACCAACCGGGACTAAAGGGGTGCATTAGTCCAGGTTGGTGCCACCAACCGGGACCAAAGGCCTGGCTATATATACAACACTTGTCAAAATTTTCATTCAGTTCCTCATTCTCCCCGCCGCCGAACCACCCTCTGCCCCGACGCCCTGCTCCTCGTCGTCTTCGCCCCGTCGCCGCCCGCGCCCCGCGTCGCCCCGACGTTGTCGCCGCCGCCCTCGACGCCATCTGCCCCGACGCCCTTCTCCTCGTCGCCGTCGCCCGCACCCGTCGTCGTCGCCCCGTCGCCCCGACGCCGTCGCCGCCGCCCTCGACGCCATCTGCCCCGATGCCCTGCTCCTCTTCGCCGTCGCCCGCGCCCGTCGTCGTCGCCCCGTCGCCGCCCGCGCCCCGCGTCACCCCGACGCCGTCGCTGCCCCGCGCCGCCCCGACGTCGTCGCCGCCGCCCTCGACGCCATCTACCCCGACGCCGGCGCCGCTCCCCTCTGTGAGCACCTGCCGCCATGCCCCTCTGCCCCGTCGGCGCCACCATGTTTTTTTCATATGTTGCAATATGTTTTTTTTGTTTTTATTAGTTTATTTTTTTTGTTCATATGTGATGTATGTGTGTATGTGGCTATAATGTATATGTGTATGTGATGTATGTGGCTAGAATTTGCTAAATATATATGCAAAAGTTTTAGAAAAAGATGGATAGGAAAGAAGAAGGGGAGAGGAAAAGAAAATAGAAAAGTTTTATATATGCAAAAGTTACAATTTTAGAAAAGTTTTTTGTTCATAGAAAGTTTTTTGTTCATAGAAAGTTTTTTGTTCTTATATAGAAAGTTACAATTTTAGAAAAGTTTTATATATGCAAAAGTTACAATTTTAGAAAAAGAAGGATAGTGGAGAGGAAGAAAAGGAAAATAAGTAGAGAAAGAAGGAGAAGAAGAAGGAGAGGAAGAAGAGGAAGAAGAAGAAAAAAAAGAGGAGAAGAAGAAGGAATAGAGGAGCTTCTTCTCCTTTTTTTTTCTTCTCCTTTTTTTCTTGTTCTTCTTAATTTTTATCGGGAACGAGGGTCGTCGAACATGACAGGAAGAAGAGGATAAAAAAAGAAGAGGAAGAAAAAAAAAAGAGGACTTCTCTTTTTTTTTCTCCTCTTTTTTTTCTTCTTCTTCCTCTTTTTTTATCGTGAACGAGGGTCGCCGAGCGGTAGAGGAAACCCTAATTAAATAGCAAGTATCGTCAGTGTGAGATACATGTGGCCGTCGGTGTCGGACACTACATCCACTTCCCACAAGTGACGCGGGCTTCGACGCCCACGTCACTTGTGGGACGTGGATGTAGTGTCCGACACCGACGGCCACTTGTATCTCACACCCACGATACTTGCTATTTAGGGTTTCCTCTATCATTCGGCGACCCTCGACGACCCTCGTTTCCGATAAAAAAAAGAAGAGGAAGAAGAAGAAAAAAAGAGGAGAAGAAAGAATAGAGGAGTTCTTCTCCTCTACTCTTTCTTCTCCTCTTTTTTTCTTCTTCTTCTTCCTCTTTTTTTATCGTGAACGAGGGTCGCCGAGCGGTAGAGGAAACCCTAATTAAATAGCAAGTATCGTCGGTGTGAGATACATGTGGCCGTCGGTGTCGGACACTACATCCACGTCCCACAAGTGACGTGGGCTTCGACGCCCACGTCACTTGTGGGACGTGGATGTAGTGTCCGACACCGACGGCCACTTGTATCTCACACCCACGATACTTGCTATTTAGGGTTTCCTCTACCGTTCGGCGACCCTCGACGACCCTCGTTTCCGATATATATGATTCCTTACTATGATTAGCTAGCTAGTTCTACGTTTGCCACTAATATATCCATTTGTCATGTTTGAATAATAATTGCCATGTTGTAAATATTTGTAGAAACTATGGACACTATCGCCCGAGACGAAGCAAGAGAAGCATTGTTGACGGACATAATCGCAGAAGGAAGTGATGCCGTCTCGTTGTATCTCAACGACACCGATGGTACTCTGGAAGGAGAGGGTGAAGAAGCTGGCTCTGGTGACCTAATGCCGGTGCAAGAAGAAGAACGTGAGGACGGCTCCGGTGACCGAAACGAGTCCGGTGACCGAACCGAGTCCGGCCAGGTATATATATTAGTTAAGCCTGTGCTGACTAGCTAATTGATGCATTCATTGTTTTGGTATGTACACATATTAATTAAGTCTTTGTTCTTTTTTCTAGCCCTCCGGATCGAGCACAACTGAGGTAAAGAGACGAGGCCCGAAGAGAAAGTTGAGGTCGGATGAAAGGTTTGAGATCATAGCAATCGCGCCCGACGGCCAACCTACTGAACCCATCCGAACAAAGAAGGCATTTGTTGCTCAGTGCGGGGTTCTGGTTAGGGACAAGATCCTGATCAGCATCCAACAATGGTTCAAGCCGGCTACTCAAGACCCTGAGGTGTCTTACGTCAATGACATGCAGAAAAATGATCTTTGGAATGAGCTGAAGACAAATTTCACCCTACCGCCAGAGGATGATCCGGAGAAGCCAGTTAAAGAGGAATTAATCAAGTCTTTTGCTCTTAAGAGGATGGCAGACCTATTCAGGAGGTGGAAGAAAGACCTGAATAGGTTTGTCGAGAAAAAAAAGACACCAGAATTCAAGGGCATATATGAGAAGATCATAGATGACTGGCCTGCATTTGTGGCCCACAAGACATCGGAAAAGAGTAAGAAGATGTCGGAGACAAACAAGAAAAATGCTGCGAAGAAGAAGCATCACCATCACACGGGGTCAGGTGGCTACCTGGTAGCCCGGCCTAAGTGGGCCAAGGCTGAGAATGATCTGGTTGAAAAAGGGATCGAACCAGAGACAATGAGCTGGCCAGACCGTTGCCGGACTTGGTTCTTCGGGGCTGGCGGAACCTTGGACCCTGTAACAGGGAAGTGCATTTGGACGGACGAGCAACGTGACATTCCCTTGAAGAACCTTCGGTACTATATCAAAGCAGCGCAGGAAGGGACGTTCCTTCCAGACACAGAGAACGACGAGCTCACAAAGGCCCTCGGGAATCCTGAGCACCCTGGACGGACACGAGGCACGCCAGGCTCCATTCCGTGGAAGGTTGGGTTTCCGGACGCAGGCGGTTACAAAAGCCAGGAGAGGAGGAAGCAAGTGCAACAGTCCGAACTGCAGGCGCTTAAAGCAAGGGTACTCGGGATAGAGGAACGAGAAGCAAATCGCAGCAACCGAACTACCGAAGCTTCCCCTGAAGCTACCCCGCCATCTCAGCGGAGAAGCAGCGTGGCTTCCACCGAGCTGCTTCAGCCGGAGCTTGTCTTGACGGCTCCTGCCAGCTATCCCGTGGATGCTATCACGGAGGCTCAAATTTGCCACCTTATGACTCAATGGATGAATTTGAAGGTCAAGGCGGCTGTTGGCTCTGTTTTTCCTAATGAACCCGGCGCAACTTTTCACTGCCGGCCGATTCCAGAAGGATATGCTAAGGTGATGGTGGATGAAATAACGGAGGGATTTGAGGACCTCTCGCTTGACCACCCTACCGGAGAAGGGAAGACTCGGCTGGGTTCTGCTCTGAAGACTCCATGATGGCGGAAGGAGCTCATCAACCTTTCGAACTGGACGCCTCCGCCTCCTCCACCTCCTCCGGCGAGTCAGGGCACTCCGCCTCCTCCACCGCCTCCTCCTTCGGCGAGTGACGACCAGGGCCCTCGGCCGGCTCCTTCTCCGGCGCGTGGCGGCACTCCGCCTCCTCCGCCTGCGCCGGCGCGCCCGAGCAGCCAGCCTCCTCCTTCTCCGCCTCGTCAGCAAGGGCGGAAGAGACCCGCCGCCGCACCGGCAGCTGCTCCGGCGCGTCGTAGTCCTTCTCCTCCGCCTCATAAGCAAGTCAAGAAGACTGCCACTCCGTCTGCCGGCGTCTAGCACTACAGCCAGAGGCGGGAGCAAATACAGATTCGGTCCTTCTCTGAAGACTCCAGAGAAGTTACCATACGAGAGGACCCCAGAGGAGAACGCGAGGATCGCGCAAACCGAGGTGGATGACTGGTTTGAAGGGTTGAAAGCAAAGAGAAATCCACCTCCGAAGGAGAAGCTAGATCGGGTGAAAGTGAAGCGCACTCTGGCTGCCCTGGCAAAACCACCCAAGTCTCCGCCGAAAGGCAACTATGAGCGCATTATTGCAAATACATGGGCCGAAGCGTCGCGGTCGGGAAGTACAGTCAGTGATCAAAGGCTGAAAGAACGATGAGGAGCTGGGAAACAAATTGCCCAGCTCGGCGAACAAGCAAAGCAATCGTGCCCCCCGCTCAAGGTGCCTAGCGTCGATCCGAGGATGGCGCCCGGTTATAACAATCCTGGCGATTACCTGCCCGACGATGTACATTATGATTTCCTGGACATGCAGATACACAGATACGAGTATGGGAAGCCTCTCGTCAGAGATGAAAGATCTCTAACAACGATGATGCGAAGATTGCATGATTGGTACATGAAAACCTGCAGAGAGTCTCGGGGGAGGAATACTTTGTATATGAGAGTTAAACCGAAGCATGACCTCGTTGGAATTGAACTGTTGCATGTTCCATTTGAGGAGTTCTATCAGTTTTTCAATCAATTGGCCCTCGATAAAGCAACGGTCACCTGCTACTGTCTGTAAGTACTACTACTTCTGTCATTAAGTCTCTCTACATAGCTCAGCTCTTTCATTGCATGTATTTATAATTATCCTCACTATATTATGCAGATTGAAGATCGCCGAATTGAAGAAAAGACAAATCGGTGATATTGGGTTCATTAACACAAATCTCATAGATGCAGTTCAGGTTAAAGATCATGCCGCAGATACCGAGGCCAGGTTGCTACGATCATTCAAAATAAATGAACACAAAAATATATTACTCTTTCCTTACAACTTCAAGTGAGTGTTGTCTTGTGCATATTCGGTTTCCCTTATATATTAGTCCAGGTTATAGTAATGTAATTGATGAGTTATGCATGCGTGCGCAGTTACCACTATATTCTCCTGGAGATTAGGCTTGAGAAGGGAGTAGTAACTGTCTTGGACTCGAGACGAAAAGATCCCCAGGAGTATGCAGACATGACTGAAATCCTCAAGAAGCAAGTTAAATCGATCATTATCCACCATATCAGCAAATTTGTTCATTTCCTGATATCAAGTAATTGTTTTCTTTTGTCTGGCAGTGTTTGGAGAAAATTCAGCACAAATTCCCCGGGACTCCCGAAGGAGCTGGAATTTAGATACCCGAAAGTAAGTACTATAGTACCATGTTCCGCGCGTCTCCTAGCTATTGATTCAAGCGCTAGTTTCATCAATACCATTTGGCATTCTTGCTTATCTGTTTAATTGGCCTCTATTTCTTGTAAAGTGGTTGTGGCAGGAACAAGGGAATGATTTCTGTGGATACTACGTCTGCGAGTCCATCCGCCACACGACCTGTGAGCGGGGCGGGTACTCTGAGAAACAATATGAAGTGCGTAAGAAATAATATTCACAATTTTTGTTTATTACCATCATTTGTGTTGAGTTTCATTCATTCATATATATATATATATATATATATATATGTGTGTGTGTGTGTGTGTGTGTGTGTGTGTGTGTGTGTGTGTGTGTGTGTGTGTGTATTGACCCCCTTCTTCAAATTAGATGTTTCGGCAGCGGAATGAACTCCTAGGACCAGATCGCATGCGAGCAATTCAAGAGGAATTGGCGGCATTCTTTCTTGACCACGTGATCGCTGAAGACGGAGAATACTATGTGGACCATGCATCCGTAATTTAAGAGATTATATTTGTAAAAGATAATTATTGTATATATGTAGCCGGTAGTGTCGGACGATAGATATACGAGAACTTGTTGTTTGACCAATCTCTCGGAGAAGGAGATGTGGTCGATATCACTTCTCTCTGTATGCATATATGTTCATGACGATCTTCTGTTTCCTTCGTTTGCTTACTAGCTAGCATATGCCTAGTCTTTTCTATACGTATGTTTAGTACGTAACGTCGACCAAGCACGGACATAAGAGAGGACCCTTCTCTCTATTAATTAGCTATCTAGCTAACACAATATATGAAATACCTAAATTAACCCCCCAAAATCCCCAAACCCCCTCCCCCCCTTTCAAAAAAAACCAAAAACCCCAGCCAAAGAAATGCTGACGCGTGGATGCCTATTGGTCCCGGTTGATGCTACCAACCGGGATCAAAGGCCCTCCTGCCTGGGCTTGGCGCACAGGCCACGTGGAGGCCCATCTGTCCCGGTTCTGGTTTGAACCGGGACTAAAGGGTGAGGGTATTAGTAACGATCCTTTAGTCCCGGTTCAGGAACCGGGACTAAAGGCCCTTACGAACCGGGACAATAGGCATGTTTTCTACTAGTGGACGGGACGTGGCCGACGGCCGACGGGGCATGGCCTGCGGGCGACGGGGTTGGGCGCGGCCGGCGCGGCCGTCTGGAGGAAGGGGCGGCAGCGGCCGGACTGGGGGAAGGAGCTCTTTATTCTAGTTTTACGGTTTGTTTTACAGTATCTGTTCGGTCGTAGCTAAAATGAATCCTTAAAATGCATTTTTTTTCGACCCGTATCCCAGTTTTGTAGTTTGCGATTTTAAAGAGTCTGCTAAAGATGCACTAAGTAAATCAGATTAATGACCATGTTGGTGCCCACACGCTGAAATATGGGGGTTTGAGAGATTTATGGTAGGCCACGCTGAGGCCCGCCCGTCGATATCAGGGGGAGGTTGGGGGGTGGGGGTGGGGGAGAGAGATTTATGAAAAGACACGGCCAGACATCAGATTACTGATAGTTTACATCTACCAGACTACGTTGGCCATCGGATCAAATGATCGATGTACGTTGGTTCTACTAATTTAGGCCCGCATGAGATTAATTGTAGCTGTTAATTAAGTGCTTCCTAACTTCTCCCGTGGCCCACGCCCTGCATGCTCGGTTCCATACGTTTCTGTCCCTTCTTCCTTCCTAGCTAGGACGTTGCTTTGTTGTTGAATGCTTCCTTAAATCACGTTAGATTACCAGATTTCTGCACCCGTGTGATGGAAGCAAGACATGTGTTCGTTTAGGAAACAGATCCCTAAATTCTAGGGTATAAATCCTGTAAGACTAGCCACAATGGAGAGTAACATACACTAGTAACATACACATATCCCTAGACTATGTTACTACCTTCATAGTGGGTAGTAACATAAGTGTGGTAACATGCAGAGCTTCATTTATTATGCTATAGACTCATATTGCATTGGGAAATGTGATGTTACAGTAACTAGCTAAGTTACCACTACTACCTCTTTCCTCATTAACTCATTGCCACATAAGCAAAATTGCTGAGTTGGACTCGATGTTACTAGTGAAGTTACTCCCACTGTGGCTAGTCTAAATGATGCTTCGTTTCTAGGTGATAAATCTTTAAAATACTCCCTGGATGTTCCTCTTCCATAACACATATATATGGCAATGGAAGCATTTTCTCATGAGACAAAAACTGTCTATGTAGACTTACGCAACATTTTTCACATGCGATGGAAGTCATTAGTGCAAACATGCAATGAACACATAGTTAATTATGTTTTGTAATGGAAACATTTTTAGTATAAATGAAACACTTCTTCACGTTGGTGGAAGCACATCCCATGTGGGTTGCTTCATACAAAAAACTTAATAAAGCTTCCTTCGTTATTATCTGATGCCTTGGTATCGATTTGCCATTTAATTGTTTCATACAGATATTAGTAAAGCTTAATTGCTTAACTTACACATGCTTCTTCATATGTCAATATTTTATGCAACCGCAGACTAACGCAGATGTAGCTATATATATGTTGCTTCTGATTGTACAAACATTGGTTCAAAACTCACTGTTGGATGCTTGAGACTACATAACCTATAGCTGTGCACATGCATTGTGGCGCTGGGATATGGTAAGGTTTCCAACGTGCCGCCTCGTTGAACCGATGGCAACACACATCTATCAATGGATTTTTCCATAAAGGGGTTTTCCCACTTATCGAGAACACCTAGGACAATATAGTTTAACCGACCAGCCACATATCAACTCTTAGCATACATTCTGATTCGCCTTACTTCATTGTCGAGTGTCATCTGAGAACATACGAAATGTCATATATTATCTAATCTGAAAAAGGAGATTAGAGGGAATAAATGGATACATGTTATGTCTGATGAAGATAGTTCTATGGAAGCAAGACATTAGAAATAAAATTTACTTGTTGGACATTAGAAATAAGAAACAAGAATTCAGGAAGCATGAAAATATGGGAATTCAACATTAGGGAATTTGGTGTGAAGCATCTCATTAGTACTCCCTCTGTAAACTAATATAAGAGCGTTTAGAATACTAAAATAGTGATCTAAACGCTCTTATATTAGTTTACAGAGGGAGTAGTAGTTAAGAAAGTAAGATTGGTCGCCAACATGCAAACTGAACCGATTACCACTTGTAACGCCCCGATGTAACTTGCCATATTTGTAATCCAACTCTTGCCATTTTCGGCTATGTGTTATGATATTCCCTCCGTGGTTGGGTTCTCTCCATTTTGCATTTTGGTCATGTCATGCATTTCATATCATGTCATCATGTGCATCGCATTCGCATACGTGTTCGTCTCATAAATCCGAGCATCTTTCCCGTTGTTCGTTTTGCAATCCGGCACTCCTACGTCTCCCGGCGTCCCCTTTTACATTTCTTCGTGAGCGGGTATTAAACATTCTCAGAATGGACCGAGGCTTGACATGTGGCCTCGGTATAGCACCGGAAGACCGCCTGTCAAGTTTCGGGTCAATCGGAGTTCGTTTGGTACTCTAACGGTTAACCGGGTAACCGTGAAGGCCTCGTGTGTGTTGCAGCCCAACACCCCTTCAAAACAGCCCAATAACCCATCTAAGTTACTCCCATGTTCTCCGCCGTTCGATCACGATCGCGTGGGCGCAAACGGCACTCCGTTCGGAGCTTTCTAGCTCTTCCTACGCCCGAAAACGTCCGATCGAAATCCGAGGGTCCGAAAACCCCCCAAACCCTATTTTTTTTGCTATTTATAGACCCCCCTCCTGCCATTTTCGGCCCCTCTCTCTCCCCTCCTCGAAATCCGCCGCTGCCACCACTTGTCCGCCTCCAGCGGACGCCACGCGTCCCCCCCCACCCGTGCCCACTTCGCCGCCGGCCCGCGGGGCCCAGGGCAGGCCCGCCCGGGCCCGCGCGCCCCGCCCCGCGCCCCCGCGCGCATCGCCGCCCGCCTGCGCCCGCGAGGCCGCAGCCCAAGCCCTCGACGGAGTCCCCGCCGCCGTCAAGTCCGCCGCACCCGAGGTCGCCGCCTCGCCATCGCCTCCTGGGTCGCCGGAGCGCGCGCGCCTTCCCGCGCCTCTCCGTCTCCGCCGGCGCCGGATCCGGCCAGATCCGGTGGCCCCGGCCCTTTTCCGGCGTCCCCGACCACCTCCGGCGACTCTCCGGCGAAGATCCGGCGAACTTCGGCATCCGTGCCTGGTTGACTTTTACCCCCTCGAATATTTCTAAGTCCCAGCATTTTCAATTCTCATCGCAACTTAATCATGCTCTAACTTTGCATCTGTAGCTCCGTTTCGCGCGTATAATATGTCATTTTGTTCGTCTCGAAGAGTACATCATTTTTTTCCATTGCATCATTTTCATTTGAAGTCATCTTGATGCCCGAAATGCTGTTAGAAGAGGGCTAGTTGATGTTAGTTGCTGGATCTTAGCTGATCATGCACTTTTGTCATTTTTGCCATGATTGATGTGTACCTCCTATGAAGTTGAGTCCTACATGAGTTTTGTAATATGCCTTGTTACCTATCCAGAGGATTTTTCCATGTATTTTTATGATCTATGTGGTGACTAGCACAAGCCTGCAAACTAGGTATCTTGATGTTGCTGATTTCAGAGACTTAGTGATTTCACTAAGTCCCTGACTGCTGTTATTTTTATGCCATGTATTCATGTGGTTTCTGAGAGATCCATGCATAATTTGAGCATGATCAGTAAGGGAGTTTTGAACTTGAGTATTTGCTTAACCCATCCATGCCTTTGTTTGCAATTATGGAGTGCCATAGCTTGAGTCAATCGAGCTCTACTTTTGCTTCAAAATATTGCTGGCAGATTGTTTACGTGTTAATCGATTTTGCCAAGCTTGGTGTAGTTGATCCTTGAATTATATGATGTTATTCTTGCCATGTCTAGTTACTATGCCATGTCTTCTTGATGTATGTATGCTTAGTTTATCATGCAATGCTCTGTAGTGAGTGCTTCGAGCTCATGAACATGCCTAGTCGTTATCAGTTTTCTGCCATGTCCAGTTTTCTCCTAAGTCTGAAACCTGTAACGGAACTTGCTTAATTGACATGGGTGTAATCATATTTTCTGGTCCTTTTTGGCTTATGGTCAGTAAGGGACTTTTGTCAAGTGCTTTGAGTAGATTCATGCCATGCCTTACTTTGCTATGTTATGAACCTGTAGCATGTTGTTTCACTGCTCTGAACATGTCATCCTGATGTTAGTTTCTGCTTGTTGATATTTTCACTAAGTCTGAGAACCTGTTATCGTTTGCACTTTTGCCATGCGTGTTTGAACCTGTTATGTTGTGATTTAGCCGTAGCTCAGTGTTCATCTTTTGTCGAGCATCTTGAGTAGATTACTTTCATATGCTTTGTTGCCATGTTTGGGTGCAGTAGCTTAATTATTTGTTGCTTGCTAAGTAGCATCATGCTGTTTATGGCAGATTCGTGTCATTCTTGTTTTGCAAACCGTGCATCCGATTCCGGTGATCTTTATATCGATTTCAACCGAAATCACCTCATCTATCCAGTGGCATGCTTGGTTTGCCAAGATTATGCCCTGTTCATCCTTGTCCTTCCGGAGCATGCATACGCATTGCATATCACCTCTCGCATATCATGCCATGTTTTGCATCATGTTGCTTGCGCATTGCATCGTGGTTGATATTGGTTCCGTTGCTTGTTCTCTTGTCTTGGGTAGAGCCGGGAGACGAGTACGTGACCGAGGATTCCGTTGAGAACGTTTACGAGGACCAAGCTTTCGACAACTCTGAGAACCTTGCAGGCAAGATGACCATACCCTCGAAATCACTTCTATCTTTGCTTGCTAGATTGCTCGCTCTTTTGCTATGCCATGCTGCGATACCTACCACTTGCTATATCATGCCTCCTATATTGCCATGTCAGCCCCTAACCATCCATGTCCTAGCAAACCGTTGTTTGGCTATGTTACTGCTTTGCTCAGCCCCTCTTATAGCGTTGTTAGTTGCAGGTGAAGGTGAAGTTTGTTCCTTGTTGGAACATGGACTTGTTGTTCCTTGTTGGAACATGTTTACTTGTTGGGATATCACAATACCTCTTATTTAATTAATGCATCTATATACTTGGTAAAGGGTGGAAGGCTCGGCCTTATGCCTGGTGTTTTGTTCCACTCTTGCCACCCTAGTTTCCGTCATACCGGTGTTATGTTCCCGGAGTTTGCGTTCCTTACACGGTTGGGTGATTTATGGGACCCCCTTGACAGTTCGCTTTGAATGAGACTTTTCCAGCAAGGCCCAACATTGGTTTTACCATTTGCCACCTAGCCTTTTTCCCTTGGGTTCTGCAGACTCAAGGGTCATCTTTATTTTAACCCCCCCGGGCCAGTTCTCCTTCGATTGCTGGTCCAACTAGAGCCACTTGCGGTGCCGCCCTGAGGCAACTTGGGGTATCTTCGGTTGCCGTACGTAGTGTTCATCCGGATGTGCCCTGAGACCGAGATATGTGCAGCTCCTATCAGGATTTGTCGGCACAATCGGGCGGCTTTGCTGGACTTGTTTTATTGCTGTTGAAATGTCTTGTAGTCCGGGATTCCGAGATTGATCGGGTCTTCCCGGTAGAAGGAATATCCTTCGTTGACCGTGAGAGCTTATCATGGGCTAAGTTGGGACACCCCTGCAGGGTATTATCTTTCGAAAGCCGTGCCCGCGGTTATGAGGCAGATGGGAATTTGTTGATGTCCGGTTGTAGAAAACCCGAAGTTGACCTTAACTAAAACACATCAACCGCGTGTGTAACCGTGATGGTCTCTTCTCGGCGGGGTCCGGGAAGTGAACACGGTTGTTGGAGTTATGTCTGACGTAGGTCGTTTCAGGATCACTTCTTGATCATTTCTAGCTTCTCGACCGTGCTTTGCCTTCTCTTCTCGCTCTCTTTTGCGCTGTAGCCACCATATGCTAGTCGCTTGCTGCAGCTCCACCTCACTATCCTTTTCCCACCTTTAAGCTTAAATAGTCTTGATCTCGCGGGTGTGAGATTGCTGAGTCCCCGTGACTCACATATATTATCACCTCAGTTGCAGGTACCAACGATGTCAGTGCTGATGACGCGACCGAGCTCACTTGGGAGTTCGATGAGGAACGTGGCCGTTACTATGTTTATTTTCCAGATGATCAGTAGTGGAGCCCAGTTGGGTGATCCGGGGATCTGTTTAGCATTTGGGGTAGTCTTCTTTCATTTTGGTACCGTAGTCGGACCTTGAGTGTAATCTGTTTGATGGATGTTATTTATGTACTTGTGTGAAGTGGCGATTGTAAGCCAACTATGTATCTTTCCCCTTTATTTATTACATGGATTGTGTGAAGATTACCTCACTTGCGACATTGCTTTCAATGCGGTTATGCCTCTAAGTCGTGCCTCGACACGTGGGAGATATAGCCGCATCGAGGGCGTTACACCACTTGATGGATCAAGGAATTTCATAGACCAATGAAACAGAATGTTCACAGGAAGCATGAAAACTTGCGAAGTCAACATAACGAATGTTACTATGAAGCATATAGAATTAAGAATATATATTAAAAAAAACTAAGCATGGTAGCAAGATGAGGGTGCATTTGTTGTGTCACCAACTTTAGAAACATAATCAAAATCATGTTGTTAAATGAAAGGTTTTTCTAGTCCCCCAATTAAAAATAATTACAATATAGAAGCACCACGGCACGACGCCAGAAAATTATACAATTGGTCCATTACTAGTGTTAGCTGGGAGCATGAAGTATTACAAAATGAATTGGCCACCAACTCTGGACGCATATTTATGGAAGCTCTATATACAGGGTAATCGAATAGTTGTATTGAAGCAATGATTAGGAATAACAAAGCTTATTTGTTAACTAAGAACAGCAAGAATGTAGGAAGCATGAAAATGTAGCAACTCAATACTACAGATCTTCGTTTGAAGCACATATTATTGATGTATTAGATAAGAAAACAATGAGCTTGGTACCATTATGAGGATGCATCTGTTGTGTCACCAAACATACAAATTGAACCGATTATAAGTTGACGAATGGAAGCAATTTTCTAGTATAACAAAACTTAATGTTTACTAAGTAGAAGCGCCCTGGTTAGAAGCAGGAAAATTTTGCAGGGTAAAGCAACTAAGACTCCAAATGGAAAATTCGGTATACCTTAAGCAAGTTAAACTCGGTATAGTAAAACATTACTGGAAGCATGAAAACAAGGGAACTCGACATAGTTAATCTTCGTATATATGAAGCATGGAAAATTGTTAGTGGATAACAAGCCGAGCTTCACAGCAAGATGAGGATGCATCTTCCATTCCATGTCACCAACTTTCAACATACAACCGATTTTTCTGATGATAAAAAGAAGCATTTTTCTAGACGAGCTTAACAAATTGATTACAATGTAGAAGCACCCATGTATGAAGCTGGGCATTAATGCAAAGGTGCATTATTAGTGTTAGGTGGAAGCATGAAATTTTGGAAATGAAACAAAAAAAAAGGCTACCGACTATGGGTGCATATTTGTCGAAGCTCTATATATAGGAAACACTAAAAGAATGCTTTCTCAACAGCTCTCAACTTCATTCGAAGCAGTGAAGATTGAAACTAGGGAATAGCCAAAATTGCCTGCCTACATATATTGCTATGGGGGATCGAATTATCTAGAAACTCCACCTACAAAATATTTGATGATAAATGACCTAATACATGACAGAACAAAATTAGGTAGACAATGAACATTTAAAATAACATGGTGTGGTTACATATATACGATCAATTGGAAGCATGGGTATTTGAAATTAGAATCCTAAACGATATTGCCCCAAAATTTGGGAAAGCACATGTGCTTCATGTACATACCAAATCCAGAGATAATAGCCAGTCATACAGTACACAATGGTGTGCCCAAATTCGAGACAACAAAACGGAATATAACAAAATATGCACATCGCGAACACTTGGAACATACAAATATGTTAGAATTCAGGGAGGTGTATATCAAGATTTCACGGACTTGGGGGGGTGTATAACAAAATATGCACATCGGCGAACACTTGGAATGCTTTGATCACAGTTGTTGAACCATGTGGTTTTTGTCCAGTTAAATAAACCATCATGGTTCACTACCAGAATCAGTAGGTGATGTTTCTCTTCAAAATGCATGTCATTAATTTCTAGCACGGATTATAATTTACAAACACGCCATGAAAAAAGAAAGGTTCGGTACCAACTTTATACTGCACCGTGCTGTATTGGGACCAACTCTATACTGCACCATGCTGTATTGGTATCACTATGCCGAATATAATACTCCATTTCCCAGCGGCAATCAGGAACACATCACAATTGTTGCTGGTCTAGTGGTAGTGGGAACATCTATATACGTGAGTGTGGCCTAATATACACATGTACCTCTTCCGGTTAGTACAGTTTGCAATGTCGACGTATACGCTACATGTGGGTAGGCTCGGCTACCTTGATGACATAGCTCTCCCGTATGCTGTCAGCGTAGATGTAGCCCGAGCCGTCGACGCCCCAGCCGTTGTAACTGTTGAGGTACTCATAGAACACTTCAGCACTGGTGGAAAAAGGGCCTTTGGTCGCGGTTCGCAACTGCCATTAGTCGCGGTTGCGCAACCGCGACCAAACAGGCGGGACTAAAGGCCCCCCCCCTTTAGTCGTGGTTGCTTAAGAACCGCGACTAAAGGCCCGTCCACGTGGGCGCCAGGCGGCCGTCGGGGCGGAGGACCTTTAGTCGCGGTTCTTTTGGCCAACCGCGACTAAAGGCCGCCGCAGGTTTAGGGTTTTAGCACCCCCCCTCCTAAACCTGTTTTCTGTTTAATTTGTATTGTTTTATTTTTTTATGCTTTATTTTAATTTTGAAGGAGTTTCACATATTCTACGCTACTACATACATGCATATGAATGTACAATTTCAAACAAATTTGAAATTAGAACCAAAAAGAATTCAAGAGGAATATACAATATATATTCAATATCATCGGATGACCATATACAATTTTGAACAAGTTTCCATACATAATTTAATGCATATAAAGTTCTATGTCCTCGTAATGGTGTTCTCCTTTAGGATGGAGGACTTCCCTGCTGAACCATCCAGCTAGTTCCTCTTGAAGTGGTCGGAAGCGAGCTTCTGGACTAAGCATCATCCGGAGGTTATTCCTCTGAGCATTGGTATCACTCGGAACCCGCTCAGAGGTGTATCTCCGGATCATCTCACAGACATAGTATCCACATAGATTGGTCCCCGCTGGCTGAATATCCCCACCATTCTTAGCCTTTGACTTTTTGAATTCTAGCTCTTTTTTGAATTCACCGACCTTTGTATCTACGAACCGTCTCCAAACCCTACGAGGCAAAGAAAATTAAATGAACAAGAGAGTTATTAGTTACTTGATATTAGGAAATGAACGAAATAGGCCGATCGATATAGAGCGCAAATGAATGAAAATAATTACTTCTGCAGCATTCTTCTCATGCCGCCCCAAAGCTTTGGATCCATATTCAGAGAGTCGTGGACGAGACATTCTGAGGTGTCAATCGTTGATGAAGGTTACTAAGGCCGATCGTTGCCGGGTTACTGAGGTGACATTCTGAGGTGACATTCTGAGGCCGATCGATATAGAGCGCAAATGAAGGTTACTAAGAGCAGGCCAATCGTTGATGGTTACGAAAAACAACGCTCGTAGGTCAAATTCCTCTTCTTTGTGCTCATCCCACACACGGACACCAGGTCTGCCCCACAGCTGTAAAAGTTCATCAACTAATGGCCTTAGGTACACATCGATGTCGTTGCCGGGTTGCTTCGGACCTTGGATGAGCACTGGCATCATAATGAACTTCTGCTTCATGCACAACCAAGGAGGAAGGTTGTAGATGCATAGAGTCACGGGCCAGGTGCTATGGCTAGAGCTCTGCTCGCCAAAAGGATTCATGCCATCTGTACTTAGACCAAATCTTATGTTCCTTGCGTCAGCTGCAAAATCTTTGAACTCTCTGTCGATCTTTCTCCATTGCGTTCCATCTGCGGTGTGTCTCAACTCCCCGTCCGACTTACGGTCCTCTTTGTGCCATCGCAACAACTTGGCATGCTCTTTGTTCCTGAACAGACGTTTCAACCGTGGTATTATAGGAGCATACCACATCACCTTGGCGGGAACCCTCTTCCTGGGTTTCTCGCCCTCAACATCGTCACCAGGGTCATCGCCTCTGATCTTATAACGCAATGCAGTGCATACCGGGCATTCATTCAAATTCTCGTATTCACCGCGGTAGAGGATGCAGTCGTTGATGCATGCATGTATCTTCAGAACCTCTAAACCTAGAGGGTAGACAACCTTCTTTGCTTCGTACGTACTGGCGGGCAACTCGTTATTCTTTGGAAACATATTCTTCATCATTTTCAGCAAGTTTTCAAATGCCGAGTCAGCTACACCTGCCTGTGCCTTCCATTTCAGCAAATCCAGTGTGCAGCCCAGCTTTTTCAGACCATCATCGCATCCGGGGTACAACGACTTTCTGTGATCCTCTAACATGCGATCCAAATTCTCCCTCTCCTTTTCAGTTTCGCAGCGTCTCCGTGCATCAGCAATGGTCCGACCAAGATCATCAACGGTCTCATCACGTGCCTCTTCTTCATCTTCACCTTCCCCTTCACCTTCAGCATCCTCCATGAAAGTATCACCGAAATCAGCAAGATAGCTTTCATCGATGAAATCATCCCCTTCTTCATCTTCTTCCATTATAATCCCTCTTTCTCCATGCTTGGTCCAACAATTATAGCTTGTCATGAAACCGTGCCGAAGCAGGTGCAGGTGAACTTCTCTTGAGGAAGAGTAACACTTCTGATTCTTACAGTCAACACATGGACAGATAACAAAACCCTTCTGCTTGTTCGCATTAGCCACTACGAGAAAATCTTTCAAACCCGTAGTGAACTCGCGGGAGAGTCGGTTACCGTACATCCATTGCCGATTCATCTGCATTATTATAATATAAAATATATAATTAACCATCATGCATTTGTTAAACTAACTAGCTATAAACAATAGAAATTAAACAATGAACAACACACATGCATATTTTATCAATGACACACATGCATGAAAGGTTCAAGTTGCTAACCGCGATCGAGGAGGAAAAAATAAATGAGGAACCTCAAATGTGGCTCCAACACTTCATATCATGTTTGTTTCACGCTCTTGGGGCATTTCATCAAACACCTTGTGTGCATAAGAGGAACCAAAAGCAAACCTACACCCCCTTGTGAAGCTTGTGAAGAGAAGTGGCACCAAATGGCTAAGTGAGTGTGCTGAACTGGTATATATAGGGGAGGAGCTTTAGTCGCGGTTGGCCTGGCCAACCGCGACTAAAGGCCTTTGGGCACCTTTAGTCGCGGTTGGCCTGGCCAACCGCGACTAAAGCCCCTCACGTGCATCAGCTGGCCACCGAGCGCCTTGGGCCCAGGCCTTTGGTCGCGGTTCGTCTGCCGAACCGCGACTAAAGACTTCATTAGTCGCGGTTCGTACAGTTCCGCGACTAATGGAGCTAGACGGAAGCTTCTTTTTCTACCAGTGCAGGGTCGCCCTCCACGTCCTTGTACTCGAGACCGGAGCTCGTCAACACGACACAGTGCGCGGGATGTACTTCGGGAGGGTCCTCTGGCGCCACGTACCTATATATCTCATGTGGCAGAATGTGTCGGTAGGTATCGGTCACTCTGAAGCTGGTAAGAACCATCTCTGCGCGCTCTAGCCGTGTGGGTATATCTAACTTCTCCTTGTCTATGAGCTTCTTAAAACTCTTTATCTTATATCGGACAGCCGAAGCCTGAAACATTGTTAGATATAAATATATATCATCGACAAATTATTATTATTATTGCTTCTTATTAACTAGGTGAAATTAACATTGCAACCTTGGCTGAGCACCCAGGAGCAAAGTCTGCCTCGCTTACTACGCCGTGCCTTTTGGCCATTAGAAGGCAAGTCTTAAGAAGATCTTTAAGTTTTAGCTTGCTTCCTGCTGCAGATTTGTAATGCTTTGCTACCATCATTTTCAAGTGTGCAGCCGAAAACTCGACACTTCCCGGCAGACCGGCCAGCAAACATTACTTTAAAATGGCATTCCATTAATGCCACGGTCGAATTATACATACAATCACCTATAAATAAACGGAAATAACTTGCTCAGAAGAATGTGGTCTAGAAAAACATTCAGAGTTACTTTGCCCTTCTATACCTATATACTTATACTACTATTAAACAATCAAACAAGAACTTCTTTAAACACACCCCACAAAGCGTACACAGATTCAATACAACCGCACGATTAGGCCCACTAAAATCAATCTAACGATTAGCCTTAACCCAATCCATTTTCTGTGTGCACTTAGCAATTTATATTGACTGACCTTACTCCACCGTGAAGGAAATATGAAACTCCACGCTTGAGCAATTAGGAAACTAATAATCACGGGTGCATCCTATTCTAGGAAACTAAATCAGAGTGCATCCATCCTATTAGGAAACTAATCTCAGACAAATCCATCCTATTAAAAAACTTATCTCGGACGCATCCATCCTATTAGGAAGCTAATCGCGAGCCGCCTGCCGCCATCATGCACGCTAGCCACGATGGGGAAGCGCGAGGAGCTTTGTCTTCCTCCGGGAACACACGTGCCGTCGCCGCCATCGTCTTTTGCCTGGAGGCCAGGCGCTCTTCTGCTCTACTGCGACGAGTCCATCCACGTCCAGGGCATGCTCTACGGCAACCATCGGCATCCGCGTCGACTTCAGCTCCGTTCACAACACCCACGCCGACAACCACCCACCACTGACGTCCTCCGAGTCCAAGCCACCGACTGCCGTCGTCCCTAGGGTGGCACCGGTCTCGGTCGTGCCGCAGGAGGTGTCGTCATTGCCGTTCCTGTCGTCGTCCTACTGGGCCATCGAGGACCTCCTGCAGTTCTTCCTACGTGCACAGTCGAGGGCACCGAAGGTCTATGACAAATCAATCAGGTGAACCTTTAATTCGATGTGGGGTATTCTGCAATTCGCACGACTAATACTGCACTTTTGGTAGTTGGAGGTGGGTCCGAAATTTTTTATCTGCAATTTCATCTATCAACCAATCTTCCTCTGATGCATTCTAGAAATAAAAAAATTGGGACATGAAGAAATTGCTATTCCAGAGTTTAATTAATCATTTGATAATTCCTTTGGGAAATAAATGTGATCTGGAGCATGAAAAAGAGGAAAAAGAGGATGAATGCTTTCTATCTTCACCAGTTTTGTAGCATGTTCCAAATTGTTGGCTCTTTCTTATTTGAGGATTCATCATGTTTTTTGTAATTTAGAAGCTGACCTGAAAGCTTGATAAGGTTAAGCTTGACAAATACTCTGGAATATTGTTCCTTCCATTTTTATTTTTCTTCATAACTCATTTCAGTTTCTGTACGTACAGAGCGTCTTACAGCATTGTAAGTTAGTATGGTTGCCAACGCATAAACACATACAAAGCCGGATAAATACTTTCTATCATGATAATTATTGGATTTCTTTTAGCCCTTTTACATTTCAATTAGTTCTTGTAAATCATCTTTATTGTATATAGAAGTCGTTGTAGTCACATATCATCTTCTATTTCCTATTATCCATAGTAGATAGCTATATAATTTTGGCAATCCACACAACCAAAAAATATATATAATTTGATCCAAATTAGTACAAGTATATATTTTGCTATGCAGATTAGTAGAATAAAATAAGATTCGAGAATTAAGCATCTTGAACAATACAATTGCACCTTAAGGCAGTTTATACTTTTTTTTCCTGGCTACACTCGAAGAGAAGACTACACTACAAGCCTATATTACTGCATTAATAAATAATTGCTGATTTTATTTAAATGAGAATATTTTCCTGTGATTACTCTATGCAGCAACATAACCACTATTGTGTCTCACTTTTGAAAATACAATTTGAGCAACATCAAACATTGTGTATCCATTTGATTTATATTTTTAAAAACATTTATTTTTTTATATTATGTGAATCTCACCTGATTTACGTTTGAGACGTGCGTTGCACGTGCATGCTTACTAGTATTATTAAACCAAGCAATGAAGTGTACTAAGACCCACAAATTCCATCTAGTTATTTGCTTGGAATTTCTAATTTTAATTCTTATGGAAGCCGAACGTCCCTATATCTATACCCCCATTCTAGAACTGTAGGCATAATCAGAGGACCCAAACAAGTTGTTCAGAATATTATTAGTTGTAATAGAATGGAATGCTGAATATAATAAATCAACACATGAATGTAGGGTACAATAGAAAAAAGAATGAAATGAGCGTACAATAAATTAAAGAATTTAATACGGAATACTGTAGGCAGAATATATATTACAAAGAGTGTGCAAAATATTAGAAGGAGTATATATATTACAGAAAATGCATAGTAAAACAAAAATGAAGTGTAGGGCACAACAGAAGAAGAAAAATGAAATGAGCACACAATAAATTAAAGAATTCAATACAGAAAACAGAAGGCAGAATACTGGAAGTGCATATTACAAAGTATGTGCAAAATATTCCAATTAATGTTACAAATGTGTATCTATCAACATCATTTCATTACAGAGAGGTACATTGCGGAACTGGTAACGGAAAAATAAAAGAAGAAAAAAGCTTAACGTGTTTAAATATTACATATCATTTACTCATCCATTACAAAAGTTACACAAATAGTCAACCACACCAACCTTTAAAGTTTCTAAAGTTGTAGGTGTTCCCTTGCAATTCTAGGCGGCATGAAAACAAAACTCACCTCCTACTCCTAGAGGCCCAAATAATGACTGCGTACCTGTTTGTTCGGACTTGTGTGCCAGTTTTTAGTGCTTCCGAATAATCTAAAGGGCGAGCCCAGACAAACATCTATTTTTTAACCTGAACTTACCAGGACCTTTTCTTGATTTAGGACAAACAGCCTCTTAAGCAGTGGGACTCACAGGCAGCCTCTATGCTTAACAACACTTCTTGTATGTGGAAGCTACTAGTGCCTCTATGGTGGGTCCCGCAGAGAGTTTGGCTCTGCTTCCAAATATCTTCTCTCTATTCTTGGAGGCTGATTGTGAGCTTATACCGTGGATGCTTAGCATTATGTGGATTTACCTCACATCACAAGTGGAACCATATCATGATTTAAGTGTGTGATATACTTGTATTACCTAGAGGCATATATTAAAGTTAACAATGTAAGAGCACAAGCATTACAAACCAAATGAAAGGATTAAGCGTCACGTGGATTCACCTCCGCCACTTCGTGGCTATCATCAGTTCATCATGGATGGTCTTTAGTGAACCAGTTACATCATTGTTGCTTATGATCATAGAAAAAACTGGCCAAGCTATTTTTACTTAAAAAGAAAGAAAAATATTCAATTATTGCACATATTTCACACCACAATTAGGAGTGACATCACAAAAATTAATAGATGGGACCATAACGTTATATTGTGGTTTATTATTGTATGGCTTCTCGTGTTTCTATTGTTGATAGAAAGTAGCATTAGATCAGAATCATTTTATGACTTGCTGAGTACACCTAGAGTGTCTCCAGTAATCCAGCTTGGTTGCTATAAAAAGCATGCCACATCCGCATTTTGATAATGTGGAGAAAGAGTGAGATTGTTACTCTAGAGAAAGTTTGGCTCTTGTACAACCAATGAAGAGCGGGCCTGGCGCAGTGGTAGCCTCTCCACTTCTGACCTGGAGGTCCTAGGTTCGAACCAGCCTCCTTGCAAAATTATTATAACGGTAAGGTTGTCCAGAAATTCAGCACTGGGTACGCCCTTTTTCTTGTAGAACCAATATTGTTATGTATAAGGCTGTCTAGAAATTCCCTTCCCTAGACCCCACCTTGTGTGCTGGGTTCGCCCTTTTTTCTTGCACAACCAATATTTACTGCAGACCAATATGATCTATCTGTTGTGACCTTTCAAAAAAAAAACAAGAGACCATTGATGTTTTTAATTTTTATACTAAAGAACCCATCTCATGGGCTCAATCCACCCACATCAATACTTAACATTTTGTCTTCATGAAAACTTATTAGAGGCTTGGTATTGTTGATAAGTTTGTGTACTCTCTCAGCTCATAGTATAATGTCATTAACAATAAGCTGTTGGAGATGCTCTACGAATTGTTTTCCAGATCATCCATAAGCTTTGTCATGTTAGTTACACTGCAGCGAGCTGTATATATGCGTTCAATGGGTTAAGTGGACTAGTCCTCTAGCCAAACTACCTAAGAGCACAGCCACTGTAATTCAGGATGCGAGTGGACTACCCTGTCAAATGCCCTGCTTGCTGGCTGTTGAGACGAGGGAATCTTGATTGCTTGGTCGAGTCGCGAAGTTCAGTTGCAATGTTCGCTTGTCCGACAATTGTGTCACTGCTCTGGTCTCCCCCTTGCGGGGTACCATTGGTGGTTGACCTACGTCTACAGACCGCGAAACAACCCGGCCAAGATCACTTTCATTGACGAGATGTGAGATGTGCAAGCGGCACATCTGAGCCCTTGGCTGGTTTGCGGCAATTTCAACATGATCTACCGCGGAACAAGGACTGGTCTTCTACCAAGCGTGGACATCAAGCAAGGATTATTATTACCTGGATGCTTGTACTAGCTTTGCATGCTTTAGTTTCCCGATGTTGTAGTGTGTCCTCGATTCCTATCTGATGCATAGCCTGTTTTGTCAACCCACCATATGGCCTTGGTATTACCTGGTCCCAGCATGACCTGCTTGTTTGTGTAGAAGCCTTGTGTAACATGCCCTGCACTAGTATGCATGCTTAGGATTTGTGCTTTACCATGTTATCCCCCTGTTGTTACTTTGGTTTATTACACTGTTAATCATGTTCAGAACTTCAGATGCACTCTATTATTTAGAGATTTTTACATTTGTGTCCCTAACTCAAACCCACTACTCAGATTTACCCATTATTTCGAAGCATGCTCATATTTGCCCCTCTGTCGTTAAGTGACCTTACAGAAATGCCCTTCCGTTCTGTTTCAGTCCGGCCAAAGGAGTTTGACCGTTTATTGGACATTTTGCCCCTGCCTCCATGTGTCACTTACATGTGAGACCCAATCAGAGAAAAAATAAAAAAAGGGAAAACTCTTTCTCTCACCCCACTCTCACACTTACATGTGGCCCCAAGCAAAACAGAGAAATAAAAAAAGAAAAAGAAAAATCCATCCCACCTCTCTCCCCTACCTCACGGCCTCTCTCACCTCCGGCTGCCCTGGACCATGCGCTGCCGCGGCTAGTCCCCACGCGCTGCAGCCCTCCCTCCATCCCATCCTCCCTCTCCCTCCCTCTCCCTCTCACTTCCTCACTTCCTCCTTGTGCAGAGCGCCACCGTCATCGCTGCCTTCTTCGCGTGGCCAACAGCCTCCTCGGGCTCAACCTCCTTGTCCAGGAGCTCCGCCAAGATCTCCGTGCCCTCCCCATAGATCAAATTGACAAGAGACCGGCCGTGCCATTGCTGTCTCCCTTGCCTCTGGCTGGCCGCCATCTCGCCCTGATCTGTCGCTCCGGTGAGTGCCAATTGCCCTCCTTGTTTTCCTCGGCAACCGGACTTGGCCTCGAATCTCCTGGTGCCTCCCCTCCGAGTTACACGCCCTCGAGCCATCCTTACTGCAAGGCCATGTTCCGCCGGTCGCCATCGTTGTGCTGGACGTTACTCCGCTCTTTCTCGTCGTACGTGTTGGACGTGCGCAACGCGCCAAGGCCTCACTCAACCACAGGCCGCCCCTCTGCTTCGCTCCCGTGCACCACCATGCGTGCTCACTCGGTGCAGCGCCGTCGTGGCCAGATTTGAGCCGGCCAAGCCACTGCCAGTGGCCCCCACCGCCACGTGGGGTTGTTAGATTAGGGTTGATCTTTTTTGTGAGCTAGATTAGGGTTAATTTATGATGTGGGTATTAATTAGTTAATTAATCTTTCAATAGGATATTAAATCAATCTAAAATAAATAATCTATGACAAGTGGGCCCAATCCCCTGTTGACGCATTCAACTGCTGACCGTTTGACCTTGACAGTGGGTCCCGCATGTCGGTGACATAAGGAGGCAAGGGCAAAATGTCCAGAAAACATCAAGTAGACGGTCAAACCCCTTTGACCGAGCGGAAACGAAACGGAAGGGCATTTCTATAAGGTCACTTAATGGCAGAGGGGCAAATTTGAGCATGCTTCGGAATTAGGGGTAATCTGAGTAGTGGGTTCGAGTTAGGGCGACAAATGTAAAAAGTCCCTATTATTAACAATGTTATGTGTGAATATGAGGTAGTAAGTTAGAAAGGTAACGGTGAGAGGCCACCTTGAGCGCATGGTGCTTAGTGTCACTCGAAACGGCTAGGACCAAAACTGAGCACACTAACCACATATGGGGCGATTTACGGGGCCTTCTTCGCCTGGTACCCGAAACTGCATACCTTTTGCACGAGCCACAGTACCGATACTATTGCTTTTGTTTCTTATGCCGGAGCCACTAGTCGGTTGACCCTCGACGTGGGTATCAGCCTTCCTGGTGTTTCACGTTTCACAACTCAGAGCACAGGTGGTTGACCCCGCAGGTGGACGAATTGGACCATTAGGACTTGATCATAGCACAACTTCAACTGTTAATCTCTAAAACTTGTCCACCTTAATCTTGTTAATAAGAGTGTGTGCAACGTCATCTAATAATAAAACTTACCAACTATAAAGCCTTAGGGATTCTTCTCAGTGGGTGGTGCGAAGGGGAATGCAAGGCTATATGATGTTTGTCGATAGGATAGTCGCTCATGTGTGCGCAACCTGTAGGGTTGCGTTGCACCATGACTACTATAGGAGGCCCTTACTACTATAGGAGGCCCTTATACGCTCTCTTTCCTTATCTCTATTAGACGTTGTTGTAGCGGGTCACATAGGTATTTGCAGCCGCTTCACCACTTATTCCTTTCATTAATATTACTTAGTTAGTGCCCATCACCCAATGTAATAAGACTTGTTGAGTACGTCGGGTATGGTGATGGACGACGTTAGCTGGTTATCCCACAGACCGTGGTCTAGGCAGGGATGGATGCCACTTGCTTTTGTTTCAGCCTTCTTAAGGCAATTTGTATTCTTTCATTTCTAAGGTTTATTCACTTCCGTTGTATGAGTTGGATCTTGGTCGAACAAAAAAAGACCCTTGTTGTATGAGTTATTGTATACATATGCAATTGTTGCGGATTATGTTTGGTTATCTGTGTTGTGATATCCGTTCCACATGGCGGGCACGTTTCAATTTGTTTGTTGTGTGAAACTTTAATGTTCTTGGGATCAATTCTATGCGGAGGCTACCGAAGAATGGCTAGATCTGCATAGTTCAGGTACCAGGGTGCTACAGTCTATCCTTGGTTAAGTCGGTCCTAGCCACCATACCCCTTCATCAGATGGTGGTCCTAGGCTTGAAGAAAACCAAGAAGCAGGTTGACAATATCCTTGGGGGTTTCCTTTGGGTGGGTAGGGTGATCGCGCAGGGCAGCCACTACCGCATCAACTAGTTCAAGGTGTACAGACGGCTTCGTCTGGGGGGCTTGGGTGTTCCAGACCTTGGCAGGACTGCGATTAGCCTAAGGATTTGCTGGTTGTGGAAGATGCACATCGCCTCCATCCTTGGAGGGGCCTCGATCTACAATTCTCCCACGATGAGCATTAAGTGTTCGCTGTATACAGTAAGATGGTGGTTAGCTATGAAACTTTTGCCTTATTCTAGGAGGATCGTTCAATCGACGGCTGCGCCATCTCGGAGATTGCACCTGAGCTAATTAAGTTGGTCTTGTGCTGCATCAAGAAGCAGCGGACCATCAGCAGGGCACTGACAGCCGCCAATGGATCATGGACATCAGGGGAGCCTTAAGTCGTCTGGCCCTTTGGCAGTACATCCAGGCTTGGTGGATGGTGCACCAGGTGCGCCTCTTCAAACGTTCTTCGATGGCGTCGGACCTAGGATTCCCAACACACGTTCTCCGGTGGCGTTGGACCTAGGATTCCCAACACACGTTCTCCGGTGGCGTTGGACCTAGGATTCCCAGCGCACGTCCAAGAGCCGCTATGACGACCTATTCCAGGGGCGATTGGTTCGACCTCTTGGAAGTTATAAGGTGGAAGACATGGGCTCTCCCTAGGGTCAAGTTCTTCATCGGGCTCGCCTGTTAGGACTGTTTTTGGACTGCGAAGGGCTTCAACACGTACCATGTGCACTCTGTGATCAATCGGAAGAGACGATGGCTCTCACCGGCAGCTCCTTCTCGCACTCGATGTGGCACAAGGCCTTTTCCTGGTTTTGTTCGACAACGAGCCACCCGGATGCAGAGGATGAGTTCTGTGGATGTGTCGCTCCGTCCCGACATTTGCTCGAAAGGGCATAGCCTCGGCCATCATGCTGGTGGTATGGTGCATCTAGAAGCATCGCAACGCGATCATCTTCGACAAAACTCAACTCAGCTTGCCTTCCCTCCCTTGGTACGATCAAGCTAGAAGCCAGACAATGGATGGCGGCGGGCACAAAAGGTATTGCGATTTTGCTACTGGTCAAGGTTGTGTCAGGCAGCTATGGGGGCGTCGTGTTGTGATCTTGGGTGTGCCGTTTGGGCTTGTACGTACTCTATTCTTCTATCAATGCATTGAAGCGCAAAGCTTCTGTGTTTTCTTCACAAAAAAAAAACAGTCCTCTTCACCCACATTATACATTTGTGGTTTCCCAGGATAGGTAGTTGCCCACCTAGGGATGTTAGCGAACAAAATACTCAACACGAGTAACCTGACACAAAACATGCAGAATCTTTGGTGGGTTTTGTTACCGTCCTCCTAAAATGTAAGTCAAACCATGTAAACCTACAATTCAACATGGGGTTGAAGGTGGACGTTGTGGTACAAATCATCGATTAATTAATCTAAACCCAAAAGGGATGGTAACTTTGGCGATGCTGTCATGGGCATGCTGGATGGCATCCCAAGCAGGAGGAAGCATTGTATGATGGATCCTCGATAAAAAAAATGCAGCTATTGCAAAGGAGTGGCGAAAAAGACAAGGTGGGCATAGGGGAGTTGCAGAGAAAAGCCAAGTGTTTCGCCAAGTGACTAGGAGGCGCACAAGCTGGAGATTGTTGAGACACTTGGTTTTTCTTTTTTTCTCAACAGAAAAAAACCGAGTGTCTAAACAATCTCCAGCTTGTGCGCCTTCTGGTCACTTCCATCCAGTGCATGCCAAGGCAGCAAGTGGAAGCCAATGACTATGTAAGCGCACTCCTACACGCAGGATGCACCACTTGCAAACGTGTGGACGGTGCTCGTCCTGAATGACCCATGAGCTATGCCGCCAAGGCCTGGCTCAACAAGTTAGGAAATGGAGGAAGCTTAAAAGAACAGGCGCAGCTCATGGTGATCCCCATGGAATGAGTCCGTCCAAAAATATGGAGGGCCCACAAAAAGATCAGCTTAGGAAGTACCCATGATGTAGGCGTCCCCGTTTGTGCTAGCCATCTTATGGCAACTTGTTTAACTTATGTCTGTACTCAGATATTGTTGCTTCCGCTGACTCGTCTATGATCGAGCACTTGTATTCGAGCCCTCGAGGCCCTTGGCTTGTATTATGATGCTTGTATGACTTATTTATGTTTTAGAGTTGTGTTGTGATATCTTCCCGTGAGTCCCCGATCTTGATCGTACACATTTGCGTGCATGATTAGTGTACGATTGAATCGGGGGCGTCACATTAACAAACTAGGGATTGGACGACTTGTGATCACAAAGATGGCACCTGACAAGTTTGAGCCGTTAGAGCCGGAAGAACCTCGCAAGTGCTATGGGAACCAAGTAGGATGCATCCTACGGGAATGCGCGAGCATCAACGACGATGACTTAAGGAGTAAAGAACATTTGACGCAGTTGCTCCTAACGAAGTTGCACAAGAGATTCAAGTTCCCCGACCGGGATGATAACATAGAACAACCGTGGGATGATCCGAAGATGAAAAAGATCAACAATCACGCCATGGGCATGTTCAACAATGATTTGGCCTCCTGGAAATCGAGGGTGAAACGAGCTATTGAGGCTGAGGAACCCCTGTCCAAGATTCTGGAGGAAAATCCGACACTTATGGAAGAGGAGTTCGAAAAGTTCAAGGACACTTGCGCTACCGAGGACGCCAAGGCTAAGGCTGCGAAATTCAAGAGCCTTCAGCTAAGGAACACGGGGAAGCATCGCCTCGGAAGCCGTGGCTACCTCGGTAAAAGGCCCATATGGGATAAGGAGGACGCGGAACGTGAAGCCGCGGGTCTCCCAGACCCCTTCGCGAAGTTCAACAACCCCTTGGAGCATGACTTCATCAGGGCCCGCTACAAGTAGGACAAGGAAAAAAAGGTCTTTTACACGGACAAGATCACGAGGAAATTGATTAGACTACTGGAGAAGCAACACCAGCTTGCAGCCGAAAGCCCTACTTCTCCGATGAGGCCCAAGTGGGACACCCCTCTCAACCGGGCCTTGAACGAACTTAAGGGACCCCCTTTGGGCCAGCAGCCGCAATATGGTCGTGTACACGGCGCTGGAGACGGCGCCACGTGGAAGGTGTTTTACAACGAGGGCCCGGAGGCCAAGAAGCAGAAAAAGAAGTTTAGTCAGGCGGACATCGACGCGAAGGTGAAGCTTGCGGTCGAGAAAAGAGCAACTGAGGACGCGAAAAAAGCAACCGAGGACAAATATGAGTTGTTACAGCAGACAGTCAATGCAGCTGTAACTGCCTGCAGAAATGATTTCGCTACTAACTTGGTTCCAGTTATCATCAACTGGACGAAAGAAAATCTAGACAAGACGGTACATGATTTCCCGTTGCCTAGTTTCAACGGGAGCAACTCCATGAACAACAACATCATCGCACCATCACTTGCCCACGCAACCGGGCCTCCTCTCGCAGCCGCTCCCGCTCATAGCAGCCCGTCCTCAGTCTCTGGCGCGCTCGGCGGGCCTTCTTCTTTGGCTGAGCTCGACGCCATCACGGTAATTACATGTCGCACCACCATATATATATAATATATATATATATATATATATATATAATATTCCATTTTTGTTGTCTTTCGGATGTTTTACGCCACAGACATATGTGTTTGCAGGCGAAAGAAACCCCGTGCACCATACTCTACTTGATCAAAGGCCAGAAGGTGGACGTGGGAAAGGGGATGATAATGGACCCCTTGCAACCCACGTTCCACAACCAGCCGATCCCTGCTGGGCACTTCAGGGTTAGCTTGTCCAGTGTGAAATCGGGGCACGAGGATTTGCCTCCTCCAATACAGCATGTGGGAGCGGACGACGAGACCCCGCCGCGGATTGGAAGCTGCAAGGGTTGGGTGCTGCTATGGCCGAAGAATCTTATTCGTCTAGAGCCGGCCGAGAGCACACCAATAACCACACATCAACAAGCATGTGCGGAGACCATCACCCCGCCTACGCAATTACCAGCTCCTGTACTGTCGGGTGAGAGCGGCGGACGACATGATGAAGGGGGTGCAATAGTGCTGGCTGATGTAATTTGTCCTGTAGAATAGAGAATGGATGATGAGACGGAGGTCGACCCTATGGATTACCTCAATACAAACGCGTATGACTGTGACATAGAATTGATGAGTCAACCATATGACGAATCGGGCTATCAGCTTGCTAATGAGGATATGGATGATATGCCCGGGCAGGAAGGTCGTAGCAGGGATTGCAAAAAGTTTCTCTTCATGAAATCCTCACAGGACACGCCTGAAGATGCCGCCTCAACACAGGCTCAACTATCCCAGCGCGAGGGTCGTACAGTACTTAGCCTGGGAACACTGGGGCAGGGGTTAAGGAAGGGTCTAGAAGGTGTGCCCAAGAAAAAGGAGAGAAAGAGATCGGGGAAGATAACTGCCTCCAAACAAGCCAGAGCACATAGCAGCCAAACGATGCATTCTGAAGAGCGTGTACCCATGAAAGGTGCGGCCATGTTCCATCTCACGGGCGAGCCGATGCTACCGCCGAAACCGATGGAGGCACTATCAGGAGACTGCACGACCATGTGCTGTCGACTGAGAAAAGCTTACTAGCCTCAAAGGATCCAGGATATCCGACATACGCGGCTCGTGTGCCTGAGGGGAAGTGCTACGTCGAGACACGGCCCGCGGAGGTGTTCTTCCTGCGGTTTGACCATATCTTTGAGATGTTTCTGACAAGGCGGCTCGATTTTACAATCGTACGCCTTTTTGCGCTACATATGAGCTCCGTCATGAACAGTGAAGAAGTCTCGTAAATCTGTGTGGCGGATCCGTACTACATGCACGAGTCTTTCTTGAGTCTCGGCGACTTTGAGCGTGAAACTGCTAGGGACTACCTCCAAAACTTCATGGTACAGAATAAGGACCGGGAAATTGTCCTCGTGCCTTATCATCCAAAGTAAGTCAGTTTCGAACAACCCTTTCATACATTTCAATCATTCCTTCTCTCTCTATGGGGAATAATTTGAGGTGTCTTTTCCCCGCAGCAATGGGCGCGCCGTCCTTATCGTTCTTTATCCGCAAGTCTCCCACGCCGTGTATTTTGACCCTTCCAGAGACTACGAGAAAAAAGACTACACCCACATAATGAATATTCTAGATGATGCTCTCCAAGGCTTCAGCTTTAGAGGTGGCCACATGCAGATCAGGAAACAAAGGAACAAGAAGATGGGTTTCGCGCATAAAACTAATTTCTCCTGCATCCAAGTCCCAAAACCAAGCAAGAAGGATGGATTCTACATCCTCCATCTCATGATTCAGTTCAACACGGATCACCAAAAGCTTCGCATGAGAAGCAGAAGTGATGATCATATCCACAAGTGTCTAGAATCTCATGGAGAAGCGGATTATAAACTTAGAGATGACTTCTTTCGCATCCAAAGCGACATTGCGACGATCATCATGAAAGAAGTCGTCGATGAGAAGGGGATGTTCCACCACGGCCCTATATCGCGAGCTGACGTCCGAACTCGCATAGGCATGCAACGTCTAGACCTCACGCCGTTCAAGAAGCTAGGGCCCATCCTCGATGATATGGAAGGATGGAACTTCTAGTGATTTATGATGCCGATGATGATGATATGAGTCGGTTGAACTTGTATACTATTTGTAGCGATGCAACTTTGTGATGTCCACGATCCCTGCCGAACTTGCGTAACGCTACTTTGTTAGTTTGCGTACGATGACGTGTGTACCTCTAGTTAATTAATTTGCGTACTGTATGTTGCATCTAGTTGCTAACCCTTTCTTTTTCGGTGTTCTCTAGTATATTTTGTTGCATATATATGATTGTACATCCTCTTCATGAACATGCATCTCTAACAGGTACCTAGTTTCTTGATGACGAGATGGAACTGCTATGTCGTGTACAAAGGGAAGGTTCCGGGGGTGTACAACGAGTGGCATGAGTGTCAGGCGCAAGTGAATGGGTTCTCGGACGCCAGCCATAAAGGCTTCAAAAGCAGACAAGAAGGAGAAGCTAGTTACTTGAGGTTCACGCTAGCGCGAGAGAGGACTCGTAACCGCCATCTCATGTACTGCCTAGTTCCGCTCTCACTCATAGTGATAGCTCTTCTCGCGTATATCTTTGTTTAGATGGATGACGTTGTAGTTGCAAGTATTCGAGACTTGCATGTATCGCTATTTTCGAGATGATGACAAGATACCACTTTATGTTGGATGATGATTATGACGAGACTATTTGTATGTATATGCTATGATTACATTTGTGGTCTCGCAGGCATTTGTATGTGTATCATGATGACATTTGTATGTGCTAAAGATTCTTCTATAAAGCCTGTTCAAATACAAAACAAATATGCCGAAAAAAACAAAAAATACTAAAATTAACAGTAGCGAGTGGAGAAAAGTTACCAGCAGCGCGGTTGTAGCAGTAGCGCGCACAGGGGAAGCACGCTATAGCTATTAGCGGCAGCGAGGTTCCTTTAAGCGCGCTGCTGCAACACTTGTGTAGCAGTAGCGCGTGTGGACCAGCGCTACTGCTATACGTTAGCTGTAGCGCCGGCCCCCGCGCTACTAAAAGGCCCAAAACCCGCGCTGCTGCTAGGCTTTTCCCTAGTAGTGTCTTTTAGTTCACCGACCGAATATTCCTAAGAACGCTAGCTTTCGGCTTCACCCAGTCTGAGGTACACATCTGGCTGATCCGGTAGTAACAATCGCAGAGGTGCTCCCTTTACCGCCTAGCCGAACAATCGGGAACGTAGGGGTAAGCACAGGAGCCAGGCAACCCAGCTTGGCCAAAACTTAAGTCATATCGATGCGTATAATGGTGAAGAAAAGGTACATGCGGAAGTTTGACGCATGTGTTGGGCATGAAGCCCATATAAATAAGCTTCTGTTAAAGAAGCCCCCAGGTTTAATGAGCGCGGGTAGCGCGTCACTTGATGAGCCTTTAAGGGCTATAAGAGAAAAGAGGGGAAGGAGAGAAATATAAGACAGAAAATGTAAAAAATAGACAGAGGAAGGAGACAAACACAGAGTCCGGCGCTAGGCATAGAATCTTCGGAGACGGGCGGCGTTCCATGTGTTCGGCTCGAGTCGGTTATCCGACGCATCTCGCAGGCGGTACGATCCACCAGCCAGGACTTGGTCGATTATGAATGGACCTTCCCACGTGGGCTTGAGTTTGTCCTTTTTCTTATCCGGCAGGCATAGAACTAGTTCGCCAACATTGTAATTTTTGGCTCGTACTTCTCTGCTTTGATATCTTCGAGCCTCCTATTGATAAAATGCAGAACGGGATTTTGCCACGTCACTCTCCTCCTCCAAGGCGTCCAAGTTGTCCTGCCGATCGAGCTCGGCTTCTCTTTCTTCGTACATGCGCACTCGAGGTGAGTCATGAATTATGTCGCAGGGCAGAACTACCTCTGCGCCGTACACCATAAAGAATGGTGTGTATCCGGTGGTGCGATTCGGCGTGGTCCGCAGCCCCCAGAGTACGGAGTCGAGCTCCTCTACCCAGTGCGTGTTAGATTCCTTGAGGGACCGCACTAGTCTGGGTTTAATGCCGCTTATGATAAGACCATTTGCACGTTCGACCTGGCCGTTAGTTTGTGGGTGATAGAAGGGAGCATAGTCGAGCTTGATGCCCATGTTTTTGCACCAGAGTTTTACCTCGTCGGCGGTGAAGTTTGTGCCGTTATCAGTGATGATGCTGTGGGGGACGCCGTAACGGTGTACAACCCCGGATATGAAGTCTATCATAGGTCCGGATTCGGCCGTCTTAACAGGCTTGGCTTCTATCCATTTGGTGAACTTATCAACCATGACCAGTAAGTATTTTTTCTTGTGGGTTCCGCCTTTAAGGGGTCCAACCATGTCAAGCCCCCAGACCGCGAAAGGCCAAGTGATGGGGATAGTTTGGAGGGCGGTGGGTGGCATATGGCTTTGGTTTGTGAAAAGCTGGCAACCGACGCATCGTTGGACCAAGTCCTGAGCGTCTGCTCGGGCCATCGGCCAGTAAAAGCCTGTACGGAAAGCCTTGCTTACAAGGGACCGAGCTGCAGCGTGGTGGCCTCCGAGTCCGGCATGAATTTCAGCCAGCAGGTTCTGCCCTTCCTCTTCGGAGATGCACCTTTGAAGGACTCCGGTAGTGCTTTTCTTATAAAGTTCTCCCTCGTGGACTTTATAGGCTTTAGATCGCCGCACTATGCAGTGTGCCTCGTTTTGGTCCTCTGGGAGTTCCTGCCTAGTAAGGTAGGCTAGGAACGGTTCTGTCCACGGGGCGATGACCGCCATCATTACGTGGGCTGAAGGTGTGATTTTGGTGGCAGAGCCTCCAATTATGTCAGATTGTTCGGCGTCGGGTGGTGCGGTTAGGTCCGGGCTGTTATCTACGGGTTCCCCCTCCCATGCCACGGATGGCTTGAACAGTCTTTCTAAAAAGATGTTGGGGGGGGGGGGGGACTACATCGCGCTTTGCTCCAATGCGTGCCTGGACATCCGCTGCCTGATTGTTTTCTCGGGCTATATGATGAAACTCCAACCCTTCGAACCGAGCTGACATTTTTAGGACGGCGTTGCGATAAGCTGCCATTTTTGGATCCTTGGTGTCGAAGTCTCCGTTTATTTGGGATATCGCGAGGTTCGAGTCCCTGCGTACCTCTAGGCGTTGAATGCCCATGGATACTGCCATCCGGAGACCATGTAGGAGGGCCTCATATTTGGCTGCATTGTTGGAGTCCGTGTACATGATCTGGAGCACATATTGAACTGTGTATCCTGTGGGGGACGTCAAGACGACGCCAACCCCTAGTCTAGCCAACATTTTGGAGCCGTCGAAATGCATGATCCAGTTTGAATATGTGCCGTACTCTTTAGGGAGCTCGGCCTCCGTCCATTCTGCGACGAAGTCGGCCAAAACTTGCGATTTAATAGCTCGCCGTGGCTTATAGGTTATATCGAACGGGAGGAGCTCGATGGCCCATTTTGCGATCCGGCCCGTTGCATCGCGGTTGTTGATAATATCGTTGAGTGGTACTTCCGAGGCTACCGTTATGGAACACTCTTGAAAGTAGTGTCGTAGCTTCCGGGATGCCATGAATACCGCGTATGCAATCTTTTGATAATGCGGGTACCGTGATTTGCATGGAGTGAGGACAGTGGACACGTAGTAGACCGGCCGTTGAAGGGGGAGTTTGTGTCCGTCCGTTTCCCGCTCGACGACGAGCACTGCGCTGACAACTTGATGGGTTGCTGCAATGTACAATAGCATTGGTTCGCCGGTGTTTGGCACGACCAGGACTGGGTTTGTTGCCAATATGGCTTTTATTTCATCGAGTCCGGCCGTGGCAGCATAAGTCCACTCGAAGTGTTCGGTGCGCCGAATGAGGCGATAAAGGGGCAGTGCCTTTTCTCCCAAGCGAGAGATAAAGCGGCTTAGAGCCGCCACGCATCCGGTTAATTTTTGTATTTGTTTGAGGTCCTTTGGGATATCCAGTTGCGACAAAGCTCGGATCTTGGCCGGATTTGCTTCAATTCCTCTACCGGATACAATGAAGCCCAAAAGCTTTCCGGCTGGAACGCCGAAAACGCATTTTTCCGGGTTGAGCTTGATGTCGTATTTTCGGAGGTTGTCAAATGTTAGCCTCAAGTCATCTACTAGAGACTCGACATGTCTTGTTTTGACGACCACATCATCCACGTATGCCTCCACTGTCTTGCCGATCTGGTTTGCCAGACATGTCTGAATCATGCGCTGATATGTTGCGCCGGCGTTTTTTAGCCCGAAGGGCATTGTGTTGAAGCAGAATGGGCCGTATGGTGTGATGAATGCCGTTGAGGCTTGGTCTGATTCTGCCATCTTGATTTGATGGTAACCGGAGTATGCGTCGAGGAAACACAACGAATCATGTCCTGCGGTGGCATCGATAATTTGATCGATACGGGGGAGGGGGAAGGGATCCTTTGGGCAAGCCTTGTTAAGGTCTTTAAAATCGACACACAAGCGCCAGGATTTGTCCTTCTTTGGTACCATCACCAGGTTTGCTAGCCAGTCCGGATGTTTTATGTCTCTAATGAATCCGTCCTCCAATAGCTTGGCTAGCTCTTCTCCCATAGCCTATCTCTTGGGTTTGGAAAAGCGCCGAAGGGCTTGTTTGAAAGGTTTGAATCCTTTTAGGATATTTAAGCTGTGTTCGGCGAGCCCGCGTGGGATTCCTGGCATGTTTGAAGGGTGCCAGGCGAAGATGTCCCAATTTTCACGTAGAAATTCTCACAGTGCGGTGTCCATATCAGTGTTTAATCATGCCCCGATGGAAGCTGTTTTATTGGGGTCCGTTGGATGGACCTGGAATTTAACTATTTCGTCTGCTGGCTTAAAGGATGTGGACTTGGATCTCTTGTCGAGTATCACATCATCCCTGTTAACTGTGGAGCGCAGCGCAGTCAGTTCCTCAGCTGCTAAGGCTTTAGATAGTACCTCCAGGGCTAATGCGGCTGTCTTGTTTTCGGCGGGGAGTGCTATGTCCGGATCACTAGCGAGAGTGATAATTCCGTTCGGCCCGGGCATCTTGAGCTTTCGCATCTTGAGCCCAAAGCGCCAATGATACGTCGACACGTGGTACGGCCCAACAGAGGCCCATTCTTGTGAAAAGGCCGGCCCGTTTGACTTGGTCAATAGGTGGCGGGCCGGCCCACGGCAAGCCTGTTAACGGCCTGTTCGCATATAGCCCATTTACAGCCCGCTAACCCAGGGCCCGTTTACGGCCTATCCGAATTAGACCCAGTAGCGTCATCTGGGCCGTCTAATATAATTCCAGCCTGTTTTAACTTCCGGCCCATGATGTCTTTTAGCCCATATGAGGCCCTTAGTAAACCTCGGCCCATTAACGGCCCATGGTAAAACTGGCCCGTAATGAACAATGTATCACTTTATACCCATTAACGGCCCATTATTCCGTTGGGCCGTTTCCAGCCCATGTTATCTTTCGGCCTTCTTAGGGCCCATTTATTCTTGGGCTCATTTCCAGCATTCGTTTACTTTCGGCCCGTTACTATCATTTTCTGCTTGTGGGCCAAATATAGCCTGTGGTTATAGTCGGCCCGTTTGTGGCCCGTTAATACGTTGGGCCGTTTTCATAGCGTCATCAAATACGGCCTATTAACGACGGCCTGTTATGGTCGGCCCATGAACAGACGATTTCAATTCTAGCCCATTTACGGCCATAATGTGGTCTGTTATTGGCCCATGTTTGGCCAAGCGATCATACGACCCGTAGAAGGCCCATTGATGATACGGCCCGTAGAAGGCCCATTGTGTCTACGCCCCGTAGAAGGCCCATTTTGTCTACGCCCCGTACAAGGCCCATTGTTTCTACGGCCCTTAGAAGGCCCATTGTTTCTACGGTCCGTAGGAGGCCCATGTTAACTACAGTAAATATGTAGCCCATTGTTAATGTGGCCTAGTTTTAAAAAATAGGTTATTCCGGCCACTAGCAAACCGCGGAAAAAGAACTGCACTGACTACAAGAAAACAAATAAACAAGACAACGGAAATAAATAAGCAAGTAACTTACGCTAGGCTATCACAGCTATTACACATATTACATCCACTGGGCATCAATGTTCACCACAAATGCAAATATAGGGAACAAAGCAGCATATAAACGCCGCAGCAAAACAAGTCCAGAACTGAAACCACTTCAGAAGAGCTCAAGAAACAATATCCTGGGTATCCATAATGCTGGCAAGATGCTTAGCAAGCTTATTAACTTTCTCTTGTTTGGCGCTTAAATCCTCCAGCACTTGCTGTTGCACCAGAAAGTATGCATCTGAATTCTGCAGGGACTTCCTCAGTCCTTCGGCTTCCTGTGGCATAACATCTGATTGATGTCTTCCAACTTGAAGTTGAGACTCAAGAAGCCGAACTGATTCAGGCAGCGAGTACGAAGAGCTGGTGCCAACAATAGTAGCCAGTAACTCAAACACTACATCAAGACAGGACTTTGGGGTTGTCTCAGTGTCTTCAATATAGTTTTTATCAGCTTTCTTGGAGAACAACAGGGATGTCTCACTATCTTGAACCTGATCTGCATTACTTCCTTTACCATTGCATAACGGGGTACTCTTCTCTAATATTTTATCCGTGTTCTAAAGGAGAAACAAACAAACACATCACAGGTTTACAATGTAGTATATGAAACTCATTTTGGTAAACCAGTTCAGTAGTAAGGTAGACAGGATAACAGCATGAAACAAACATATATCTATGTAGTATGGTCACTATATGGTCTATATCATTCTAGTTTATGTTGCCAAATCAAGATAGATATAGTTCGAATCATATCTACTTAAGACAAAGCAACATAGACAAAATATAAGTGTGGGAAACTACACAACAATAACAACACTTGTAATGTGCATGTCATGAGAACATAACTGTTTATTCAACTGAAACCGAAATCAACATAGAGCAAGTTACAACAGCAAACACGTTAAAGAAGCAGGTTTAAAACATACCTGTTGCGCCATTGGAGTTTCAATTGCATCCTTCAAATTTGAAATTAGTTGGTATGAGTAAATACAGTGATGCAAGAGCAAAGTAGTATGAACCATAGCTACGGAACCCGACCTGAACAATTCTTCTTCTGCTTTAAGCATTGACTTGTGGTTCGGAGTGGTGGTCCTCGTGCTTTGGGCAGTGCAGTTGCCTTACTAACTGCTCGTGTTTGGGTGCTCTATGGTGGAGACGGTGCTGTGTCAACGGGAACTGGGTTACTATATGCTGGGGTTGGGGTTAGAAGGGGTGCAGCTGGTTCTCTGTCCAACTGGGTAGGGGTACAATCTGCGTGAGTCTAGGTTATGTGTGGTGGGGCTGGTTCTTGGGCAAGTACAACCGAGGTTCTATCTCCATCGACAGGTAGCACGATCTTTTCTGAAGACCGTGTTTTTACTCCCACAGATACTGCCATCACCCCCTCCAATTGAAATGACTAATAAACAAGAAAAGTAATTGAATGTACAGACATTGTAAGATAGACAGGTGCCATGGATAGTAGTGAAGAAAATAGGGCATGAAATAATTCACATTTTTATGTTGTCTAACCAAACAGAATAGCAGGACATAATTTCAAATATATGATGGCTAATTAAACAGGATAACATGACACAATTTCACATGTATGATGGCTAACTAAACATGATAGAATGACATACTTCAAAATATGATGACTATGTGAACATGATGACATGATATAACTATACGATGTGTCTATTAAAGTGGTTGGCATGCCATAAATCACAAACATGCCGTCGATGGAAACATGATGGCATGATATAATTCACGGATAGAATGACATAATTCAAAATATGATGACTATGTGAACAGGATGAGATGATATAAGTATATTATGTATTTAGAAAATGGGTGGGCATGCCATAATTCAGATACATGCTGTCTATGTAAACATCATGGCATGATATAATTCAAATATATGATTTATATACTAAGGAAGTGAGCAGAGGGCAATCGCATATATGATGTGTCAACTAAGGAGATGGCATTCAATATCGTGTATATGATGTAAAAACTAAGCATTGCAATACAACATATGCATGATATGAGTAATATAACCCTGCCAAGTTTGAGCATACACCTCAGGGGGATAATAGGGCCGGTCATCTACCTCTGAATCCTCCTCTGAAGAGCTATCTATAACCAGCAACATATCTGCTTCACCAGGTAGCATTGTCTGCTCTAAAGACCTTGTTTTCACTCCTGATTTCTCCATCACCAATTCAAATGGCTGATGCACAGGAAGAGCAGTTGAATATACAAACATTGTCGACAAAAGCAATGAGAAATACAAAAAAAGGACGGCATGATATAATTCACATATATGACGCTTGGCTAAACAACATGGCATTGCATAATTCACATATATAATGCCTTGCAACAAGATAGCATTGCATTCACATATATAATGTTTTGCAAAAAGATGGCATTGCATAATTCACATATATGGTAATTAGACACTAAACAGGTGGCATTCACACAAATCATGTCTAAACTAAGCAAATGACATAGCAATGCAAGATACCATACGCATGATATGAGCAACATAACCCTGCCAAGTTAGAGCATGCACCTCGGGGGGCGGGGGGGGGGGGGGGAATAGGACTGGTCATCTGTCTCTGAATCCTCCTCTGAGGAGCTATCCGTAACCAGCGAGATATGCGCTTCGTCAGAGAGCATAGTCTGCTCTGAAGACCTTGTTTTCACTCCAGAATTTTCCATCACCGTGTCAAATGGCTGATGCACACGAAGAGTAGTTGAATGTACTAACATTGTTGACAAATGTAATACGTAACGAAAAAAGGATGGCCTGATATAATTCACATATAAAATGACTGGCTAAGCAGGATTGCATTGAAAAATTCACATATATGATGCCTGGCTAAACAAGATGGCATTGCATAATTCACATAAATGATGAATAAACTAAACAGATGGCATTCACACAAAGCATGTCTAAACTAAGCAGTTGACATATTTGATGTATAAATTAATCAATGCAAGGCACCATATGCATGATATAACCAACATCAGCATGCCAAGTTAGAGCGAAGACCTCATGGGGTAAATAGGAGTGGTCTTCTGCTTCTGAATCCCCCTCAGAACAGTTATATCTTCCTCTTGATTACGATCCAAAATGGGTGGAGGGGGGGGGGGGCTGCCTTTGCGTCCACCATGGAGCGACGTCTGCATGAAATTTTATTGCCACGCAAGGCTCGTCTCTTTTGCTCTACATGTTCAGTTCCATTGTGTACAATAACTGACATGCATAGGAATAAAACATAGTGAGATTATGTAAGGAGTGCATGCACAAATCCAGAGTGATGGTAGCAAATTGTGGATAGACCCAAAACCAATGATAGCAGGCAGATAATAGCTTTAGTTAAAAAATACAGATAATGGCTCCTTTAATGTTTGTTTGCACCCAACATGAAACTCATAGTAGACACCCGAGATTAACCAGATAGTAGACAGATAGTACTGTTTGCTGATGTCTACTACACAACCTTCTTCTTGTAGACGTTGTTGGGCCTCCAAGTGCAGAGTTTTGTAGGACAGTAGCAAATTTCCCTCAAGTGGATGAGCTAAGGTTTATCAATCCGTGGAAGGCGTAGGATGAAGATGGTCTCTCTCAAACAACCCTACAACCAAATAACAAAGAGTCTCTTGTGTCCCCAACACACCCAATACAATGGTAAATTGTATAGGTGCACTAGTTCGGTGAAGAGATGGTGATACAAGTGCAATATGGATGATAGATATAGGTTTTTGTAATCTGAAAATATAAAAACAGCAAGGTAACTAATGATAAAAGTGAGCACAAACGGTATTGCAATGCTAGGAAACAAGGCCTAGGGTTCATACTTTCACTAGTGCAAGTTCTCTCAACAATAATAACATAATTGGATCATATAACTATCCCTCAACATGCAACAAAGAGTCACTCCAAAGTCACTAATAGCGGAGAACAAATGAAGAGATTATGGTAGGGTACGAAACCACCTCAAAGTTATTCTTTCCGATCAATCCATTGGGCTATTCCTATAAGTGTCACAAACAGCCCTAGAGTTCGTAGTAAAATAACACCTTAAGACACACATCAACCAAAACCCTAATGTCACCTAGATACTCCAATGTCACCTCAAGTATCCGTGGGTATGATTATACGATATGCATCACACAATCTCAGATTCATCTATTCAACCAACACACAGAGCCTCAAAGAGTGCCCCAAAGTTTCTACCGGAGAGTCAAGACGAAAACGTGTGCCAACCCCTATGCATAGGTTCATGGGCGGAACTCGCAAGTTGATCACCAAAACATACATCAAGTGGATCAATAGAATACCCCATTGTCACCACGGGTATCCCATGCAAGACATACATCAAGTGTTCTCAAATCATTAAAAGACTCAATCCGATAAGATAACTTCAAAAGGAAAACTCAATCCATTACAAGAGAGTAGAGGGGGAAAACATCATAAGATCCAGCTATAATAGCAAAGCTCGCGATACATCAAGATCGTATCACCTCAAGAACACGAGAGAGAGAGATCAAACACATAGCTACTGGTACATACCCTCAGCCCCGAGGGTGAACTACTCCCTCCTCGTGATGGACAACGCCGGGATGATGAAGATGGCTACCGGTGAGGGATCCCCCTCCGGCAGGGTGCCAGAACAGGGTCCCGATTGGTTTTTGGTGGCTACAGAGGCTTGCGGTGGCAGAACTCCCGATCTATTCTGCTCCCAGATGGTTTTAGGGTATATTGGTATATATAGGATGAAGAAATACGTCAGGGGAGCCACGAGGGGCCCACGAGGGTGGAGGGCGCGCCCCCTGCCTCGTGCCTTCCTCGTTGATCCCCTGACATGCACTCCAAGTCTCCCAGATTGCTTTCTTTCCAACAATAACTTTCCTGAAGGTTTCATTCTGTTTGGACTCCGTTTGATATTCCTTTTCTTTGAAACACTGAAACAAGGGAAAAACAGAAACTGGCACTGGGCTCTGGGTCAATAGGTTAGTCCTAAAAGTAATATAAAAGTGCATAATAAAGCCCATAAACATCCAAGACGGATAATATAATAGCATGAATACTTCATAAATTATAGATACGTTGGAGACGTATCAATTGCTGCCCCAATATGTACCCCACAACCATTTAAAAACTCAAGTTTCAGCATAAGTTTGGACCTGAGTCGGAGTCTAATAGGTGAACATGATGATAAAGTAACATGTCATCATATTAAGCGATGCATAACGTAAGCACACACGGAAGAGTGCGACCTCTCTTGCAAACCCGTGTAGTCCTCAAGGTCATCTGCTCAGTTGATGATGGTAATGCAGTTGTCGTGGCTGTCGGCGGCGGGGAAGAAGATCTGAGGCGGCGAAAGACAGTCTGGAGAGCGGATCCCTGCTGTGGTGAACCCTTCCGTCGTTGGAGCAGCTGAGCTGGGGTGGAACACAACACCGCAGGAGTAGGACAAACCACACAAGGTTTTCTTTGACACATATCTGTAACAGAAGTAATTGTGTAAGGGCTTGTTTGAATTTGAGGATTCTAACAATGCAGGGATAGGAAATAGACAGGAATAGGATAGGAATACACGTGCAAAACAGAGAATTTAAAAACACATGATTTCTGCCAATCTTGGTGTTTGGTTTACAAGAATTGGAAGATCACAGGATGCAAAGAAGCATGGTGAGATTAAGTCAAACCACAAGAAGTGTACAACCTCTTTGGCGAAGCCATGTCGATCTCAGCGTGATTGGGTTGGCCGGTGAGGATGCTCCGGCTGACTTAGCTGTCGGAGGAGGGGAAGAAGATCTTAGGCGTCTGGAGATGGAGCCTGAGGTACTGCTCCACTGTGATGGAGGGTTTCATCATTGGAGTAGCTCTGGTGAGTTGTACGACGCCGAGGCTGAAGCAGGACAAGAGAGACAACATTAACCTGAGTGGAATTCTAATAGCATCTCCAATAGATGACGTAAAATACATAACCACAAATTGCTAGATGTATACATCATCCGCTCATCTCTGAACTTAACTGTCAAAACTGAATTTAACTGTCGAAACTGAACTTAACTGTCGAAACTGAATTTTGCTGTCGAAACTGAATTTTGCTGTCGAAACTGAACACACTAGAGGTGAGGCTACACATCAGTTGACTGACTTTTTCATCTCTGGTCAGTCGATTTTGCAGCCGTTGGATACGAAATCAAGGGCCTGCAGTTCATCTTCAACCTCCACCCCCCTAAGCCGCCAGCCACCACCGGCCAAACAGCTGCCTCCGCTGCCCGCGGCCGGCGGTGCGCCGCCCCGCCCGCCTCGAAAACAATCCCCACCGCCGGTCCGCCGCCGCCCCGGCCATCCCTCTAGCCCCCCCCCCCGTGCCGAGCTTTTTCTCTGGCGATCCCCACGCCACCGCCCCACCACCGCCGGCGACCACCGCCCCACCCTAAACCCTAAGATAGATAGTGGGGTACTTCTCCGGCGAGCCCCCCTCCCTGCTGCGGCTGGTTCTTCCTTAACTCCGGCGAGCCCCCCCACCCCGTGAAAATCGACTGACCCAAAAGTTGATTCAGTTGATTGAAGTGTAGCTAAATCAGAGCAGCATCGCAAGCAAGAGCAAGAGCGAGAGCAGCAGCGCGAGCAAGAGCAAGAGCAAGAGCAGACCAGGCAGGGGACCAAGAGCAAGAGCAGAGCAGCAGCGCGAGCGAGAGATAAAGCAGCAGCAGCTCCTACTGATGTGGACGTCGCCGCCGAGGGAGCGACGCCATGGAGGAAGTGGCCAGCGACGCCGCGGTCGATGGAGCCGCGCCGTGTCGGCTCGGGACCGAGCGCCGGCAGCACCGTGAGATCGAATCAAGAAGAAAATGCGGCGATTAGTGTACAACCTCTTTGGTGGCGCCGATTAGGCTGCAGCTTCATCCGAGGAAACGGTGATGCTGATGCTCTTCCGGTGGTGCAGGTGAAGACGGCTGTGTGGGAATGGAGGTGGCGCGAAAGACGAGGGGAACGTCGGGGCAGCTCCTTGGAGGTGGAGGACGGGGTGGCTGAACCGGCAGGACGACCAGATCGATGACGGATCCTCATCCTATACGATGGATGAGGGACGTCGAGGTGTTGTTGTGGACGACGACGTCGTCGGGGAAGAGGCTCCGGCTGGGTGGCGGATGGAGGAGGGTGTGGGGCTTCGCGGGGTTTCTCGGCCTCGGTGTACGAATGGGTGGGCGGATGGACGGCAGTGGGGAACCATGGCTTAGGGACGCGCTTGTCCGAAATGTGGGGTAAGTTACAAAAGTACCCCCACCGATTTGAGGCGATTATTTCGGTTTACGGGTATCACGGGCATTTCGCGTGTCGGGATTTCACAGGAGGTGGGAGTTTTCGTGCGCGTTGTAATTTTGGAATAGCAAGGCGCGGGTTGAGATGGAGGGAGTTGTCGGAGCACAACGAGACAAAGATATATCTTAAATATTTCGGGCTAACAAGGCGCGGGTTGAAATTTCCGGACAAGCCTAATGTGTACTGTACCAAATCAATTCGCACTACAAATGTCATTCAAAACTTTGCATTCATGTTATGCTCAATTAAAATATTTCTCTACGTGTATAATGCATGCAACCTAGTACTCAAATGAACGTTTTAGTGCATTCCAAACGTATATACTACCGCTTCAATATGAACTAAATTTGAATTCGTTTCTCTATCTGAATAAGATCTACAATAATGATTGTTGTGAAGTCAAAGCGTTTGAATTCGTTTCTCTATTTTAATAAGATCTACAATCGTCATTATTGTCAAGTTAAACCATCGTTTGTGTATTATCTTCACAGCACACCACATGATTAGTCTCGAGTTACATATGAACTATGTGTACTATATAAACTCGAACTCGATTTTTTGAATTCACTTTATGTTGATTTCAAATCATAGTATATTTCAAGCTCTAGCTAGATCTTCACAAACTAAACCATGTCTCATATGTATAATGTGTTTATCACATTATGTATGGTGCCCCGCCCCCTACGCCTACAAGTATTTAGATGTGAGTTGCAAACACCACACATTACCACAAATTCAAATAAAATGTGAGAATGTTCGATATATAGTATTGTTTAGATTGTTTGATATTTAGTTGTAAGCTGCAAACGCCACACATTATCACAAATTCAAATAAAATGTGAGATTGTTCGATGTATAGTATGGTTTAGATTGTTCGACATTTACCTGTGAGTTGCAAACGCCATGCATTATCACATTATGGTATAACATGTGCAAAACCACAACACGCATATCACAGCTATATTCATGCATGCATATGTTTAAAACACTATGATCTCCTATTCAAATATGTAAATCCACTTCCATATCAAATTATGATCTTTGTTAGTCTCTTACACCCACACAATCCTCTAACCTTTGTAGCTACCAACAACTTTCTCTCATGCATGCACACGCCCTCCTCGCCCTCCCCCTCCCTCAACATTCTATCCATCACGCAGATTCATTTTTCTTCTTCTTTAGGTCGTTCTCCCACAGAATCCACAACTCCTTTCCAACACACACCGATCGATAAACCTCTCCAGCGATGTTTGCCTACAACATACACACGCACCTTCAATCTCCTCCTTTATGTGTCCTTGCCTCGTGTCTCTCATACGGTCCCACTCACGTGTAAACTCTCGCCCCTCTTTTCATCGATCTCACAACCGCACACTCCTCCCCCTATCTAGCTAGTAGCTGGGCCTCTCGCACCACCTCCTAGCTCCATTCTCTCTTTCTATCCGTCTCGCCAGGCCTTATTTGCCTCTAACAAATGGACGTACACCGACCGATCTCCCGCTATACATTTAGATAGCTAGGTCCTTATAACTCGTTTTTTCCCACGCGTCGATCGATCTAGCTCATTAGTTATGTCTCTCCCTTACTCCGACAAACAAAAATTGATCTATCGATCTAGTTAGGTTTGCTTACCAAACACATGGTTCCCCTTCATCATCCATGGATGTGTCTCGACAGATCTATCACGCACGGGCACATACAGAAACACAACCCCACTCTTATTGATAATATTGCAGCTCCACCCTCGGTTTGTCTAGTAGGCCTCTCCTGATACGTCTCTGTCGTATCTACTTTTCCAAACACTTCTGCCCTTGTTTTGGACTCTAACTTGCATGATTTGAATGGAACTAACCCGGAGTGACGCTTTTTTTAGCAGAATTGCCATGGTGTTATTTATGTGCAGAAACAAAAGTTCTCAGAATGACCTGAAACTCCACGGAACTTATTTTTGGAAAATATTAAAAATATTGGCAAAAGAATCAAGGCCAGGGGGCCCACCACCTGTCCACGAGGGTGGGAGGCGCGCCCCCTGCCTCGTGGGCCCCCTGTTGCTCCACTGACCTCAACTCCAACTCCATATATTCGTGTTCGGGGAGAAAAAAAAATCAGAGAGAAGGATTCATCGCGTTTTACGATACGGAGCCGCCGCCAAGCCCCAAACTCTCTCGGGAGGGCTGATCTGGAGTCCGTTCGGGGCTCCGGAGAGGGGAATCCATCGCCATCGTGATCATCAACCATCCTCCATCACCAATTTCATGATGCTCACCGCCGTGCGTGAGTAATTCCATCGTAGGCTTGCTGGACGATGATGGGTTGGATGATATTTATCATGTAATCGAGTTAGTTTTGTTAGGGTTTGATCCCTAGTATCCACTATGTTCTGAGATTGATGTTGCTATGACTTTGCTATGCTTAATGCTTGTCACTAGGGCCCGAGTGCCATGATTTCAGATCTGAACCTATTATGTTTTCATCAATATATGTGAGTTCTTGATCCTATCTTGCAAGTCTATAGTCACCTACTATGTGTTATGATCCGGCAACCCCGAAGTGACAATAATCGGGACCACTCCCGGTGATGACCGTAGTTTGAGCAGTTCATGTATTCACTATGTGTTAATGCTTTGGTCCGGTACTCTATTAAAAGGAGGCCTTAATATCCCTTAGTTTCCATTAGGACCCCGCTGCCACGGGAGGGTAGGACAAAAGATGTCATGCAAGTTCTTTTCCATAAGCACGTATGACTATATTCGGAATACATGCCTACATTACATTGATGAATTGGAGCTAGTTCCGTGTCACCCTATGTTATGACTGTTACATGATGAATCGCATCTGGCATAATTCTCCATCACCGATCCAATGCCTACGAGCTTTTCACATATTGTTCTCCGCTTATTTACTTTTCCGTTGCTACTGTTACAATCACTACAAAATCCAAAAATATCACTTTTGCTACCTTTACTGTTACTTTCATATTACTTTGCTACTAAATACTTTGTTGCAGATACTAAGTTATCCAAGTGTGGTTGAATTGACAACTCAACTGCTAATACTTGAGAATATTCTTTGGCTCCCATTGTGTCGAATCAATAAATTTGTGTTGAATACTCTACCCTCGAAAACTGTTGCGATCCCCTATACTTGTGGGTTATCAAGACTATTTTCTCGCGCCGTTGCGAGGGAGCATAGCTCTGCTTATTGAGTCACTTGGGATTTATATCTGCTGGTCACTATGAGGAACTTGAAAGACGAGAAAACAAAAATTTATCCCTCAACTACGAGGGGAGGTAAGGAACTGCCATCTAGCTCTGCACTTGATTCACCTTCTGTTTTGAGTAAGCTTGCGACACCTAAACCTGCTTCTGCTATTAATTCTGATATGTCGCATGTTATTGATGATGCCACTTCTGCTATGCATGATATTTATGATGAAACTACTTCTATGCTTGATACTACTATGCCACTTGGTGAATTTCTTGATGAACAACTTGCTAGGGCTAGAGAGAATGAAATTATTGAAACTGATAATATTGATGATAGTGATGATGAAGACTCTCCCCCTAATAAATATGAATTTCCTGTTGTGCCTGAGGGCTATGTGTTGGAAATATGCCCTAGAGGCAATAATAAAAGTATTATTATTATATTTCCTTGTTCATGGTAATTGTCTTTATTCATGCTATAATTGTGTTATCTGGAAATCGTAATACATGTGTGAATACTAGACACCAATACGTCCCTAGTAAGCCTCTAGTTGACTAGCTCGTTCATCAATAGATAGTCATGGTTTCCTGACTATGGACATGGGGATGTCATTGATAACGAGATCACATCATTAGGAGAATGATGTGATGGACAAGACCCAATCCTAAGCATAGCACAAGATCGTGTAGTTCGTTTTGCTAGAGCTTTCCAATGTCGAGTATCTTTTCCTTAGACCATGAGATCGTGTAACTCCCGGATACTGTAGGAGTGCTTTGGGTGTACCAAACGTCACAACGTAACTGGGTGACTATAAAGGTGCACTACAGGTATCTCCGAAAGTATCTGTTGGGTTGACACGGATCAAGACTGGGATTTGTCACTCCGTATGACGGAGAGGTATCACCGGGCCCACTCGGTAATGCATCATCATAATGAGCTCAAAGTGACCAAGTGTTTGGCCACGGGATCATGCATTACGGTACGAGTAAAGTGACTTGCCGGTAGCGGGACTAAACAAGGTATTGGGATACCGACGATCGAGTCTCGGGCAAGTAACCTACCGATTGACAAAGGGAATAGTTTACGGGGTTGCTTGAACCCTCGACATCGTGGTTCATCCGATGACATCATCGAGGAACATGTGGGAACCAACATGGGTATCCAGATCCCACTGTTGGTTATTGCTCGAGAGTCGTCTCGGTCATGTCTGCATGTCTCCCGAACCCGTAGGGTCTACACACTTAAGGTTCGATGACGCTAAGGTTATTAGGAAGACTTGGATGTGATTACCGAATCTTGTTCGGAGTCCCGGATGAGATCCCGGACGTCACGAGGAGTTACGAAATGGTCCGGAGGTAAAGATTTATATATGGGAAGTTGTCATACGGACACCGGAATAGTTCGGGGGCATATCGGTATTGTACCGGGGCCACCGGAGGGGCCTCGGGGGTCCACCGGGAGGGGCCACCTCTCCCGGAAGGGCTCATGGGCTGTAAAGGGGAAGGGAACCAGCCCAAAGTGGGCTGGTGCGCCTCCCCCCAAGGGCCCATGCGCCCTAGGGTTTGGGGGAACCCTAAAGGGGGCGCCCCCTTGCTTGGGGGGCAAGCCCCCTCCCCCTTGGCCGCCGCCCCCCCTCTAGATCCATCTAGAGGGGGCCGGCCCCCCTTGCCCCTTCCCCTATAAATAGAGGGGTGAAGGGGAGGGCTGCATACACAAGCCAAGGCGCAGCCCCTCCCCTCCCCAACACCTCTCCTCCTCTGTACGTGCTTGGCGAAGCCCTGTCGGAGTTCTGCTGCACCAACAACACCACGCCGTCGTGCTGCCGTTGGAGTCTTCTTCCTCAACCTCTCCTTCCCCTTGCTGGATCAAGAAGGAGGAGACGTCGATCGTCCCGTACGTGTGCTGAACGCGGAGGTGCTGTCCGTTCAGCACTTGGTCATCGGTGATTCGAATCACGACGAGTACGACTACGTCATCACCATCCCCTTGAACGCTTCCGCACGCAATCTGCAAGTGGTATGTAGATGCAATCTCTCTCCCATGACTCGTTGCTTAGATGAACTCATAGATGGATCTTGGTGAAACCGTAGGAAAATTTTAATTTTCTGCAACGTTCCCCAACAGTGGCATCATGAGCTAGGTCTATGCGTAGTTCTCTATTGCACGAGTAGAACACAAAGTAGTTGTGGGCGTCGAATTGTCAATTCTTCTTGCCGTTACTAGTCCTATCTTGGTTCAGCGGTATTGTGGGATGAAGCGGCCCGGACCAACCTTACACGTACGCTTACGTGAGACCGGTTCCACCGACTGACATGCACTAGTTGCATAAGGTGGCTGGCGGGTGTCTGTGTCTCCCACTTTAGTTGGATCGGATTCGATGAACAGGGTCCTTATGAAGGGTAAATAGAGATTGACAAATTCACATTGTGGTTTTAACGTAGGTAAGAAATGTTCTTGCTAGCCACCTATAACAGCCACGTAAAAACTTGCAACAACATTAGAGGACGTCTAACTTGTTTTTGCAGCAAGTGCTTTGTGATGTGATATGGCCAGAAGTTGTGATGAATCATGTGATGTATGAGATGATCTTGTTATTGTAATAGGAATCATGACTTGCATGTCGATGAGTATGACAACCGGCAGGAGCCATAGGAGTTGTCATTATTCTTTTATGACCTGCGTGTCACCATGTAAATTACTTTACTTTATTGCTAAACGTGTTAGCCATAGTAGTAGTAGTAATGGTTGGCGAGCAACTCCATGGAGACACGATGATGGAGATCATGATGATGGAGATCATGGTGTCGTGCCGGTGACAAGATGATCATGGAGCCCCAAGATGGAGATCGAAGGAGCTATATGATGATGGCCATATCATGTCACTTCTATATAATTGCATGTGATGTTTATTATGTTTATACATCTTGTTTACTTAGAACGACGGTAGTAAATAAGATGATCCCTTACAAAATTTCAAGAAGTGTTCTCCCCTAACTGTGCACCGTTGCTAAAGTTCGTCGTTTCGAAGCACCACGTGATGATCGGGTGTGATAGATCCATACGTTCACATACAACGGGTGTAAGACAGTTTTACACATGCAAAACACTTAGGGTTAACTTGACGAGCCTAGCATGTACAGACATGGCCTCGGAACACGGAGACCGAAAGGTCGAACATGAGTCGTATAGAAGATACGATCAACATGGAGATGTTCACCGATGATGACTAGTCCATCTCACGTGATGATCGGACACGGCCTAGTCGACTCGGATCATGTAACACTTAGATGACTAGAGGGATGTCTAATCTGAGTGGGAGTTCATTCATTAATTTGATTAGATGAACTTAATTATCATGAACTTAGTCTAAATCTTTACAATATGTCTTGTAGATCAAATGGCCCACGGTAATGTCAGCCTCAACTTCAACGCGTTCCTAGAGAAAACTAAGTTGAAAGATGATGGCAGCAACTATTCGGACTGGGTCCGGAACTTGAGGATCATCCTCATAGCAGCCAAGAAAGATTATGTCCTAGATGCACCGCTAGGTGATGCACCATTCCCAGAAAACCAGGACGTTATGAACGCCCATCAGTCACGCACTGATGATTACTCCATCGTTCAGTGCGGCATGCTTTACAGCTTAGAACCGGGGCTCCAAAAGCGTTTTGAGAAGCACGGAGCATATGAGATGTTCAAGGAGCTGAAATTGATTTTCCAAGCTCATGCCCGGGTCGAGAGATATGAAGTCTCCGACAAGTTCTTTAGCTGCAAAATGGAGGAAAATAGCTCTGTCAGTGAACACATACTCAAGATGTCTGGGTTGCACAACCGCTTGACTCAGCTGGAAGTTAATCTTCCGGATGAGGCGGTCATTGACAGAATCCTTCAGTCGCTCCCACCTAGCTACAAAAGCTTCGTGATGAACTACAACATGCAGGGGATGGAAAAGACCATTCCCGAGTTGTATTCAATGCTGAAATCCGCGGAGGTGGAGATCAAAAAGGAACATCAAGTGTTGATGGTGAATAAAACCACTAAGTTCAAGAAAGGCAAGGGTAAGAAGAACTTCAAGAAAGACGGCAAGGAGGTTGCCGCGCCTGGTAAATCAGTTGCCAGGAAGAAGTCAAAGAATGGACCCAAACCTGAAACTGAGTGTTTTTATTGCAAGGGAAATGGTCACTGGAAACGGAATTGCCCCAAGTACTTAGCGGATAAGAAGGCCGGCAACACTAAAGGTATATGTGATATACATGTAATTGATGTGTACCTTACCAGTGCTCGTAGTAGCTCCTAGGTATTTGATACCGGTGCTGTTGCTCATATTTGTAACTCACAGCAGGAGCTGCGGAATAAGAGAAGACTGGCGAAGGACGAGGTGACGATGCGCGTCGGGAATGGTTCCAAGGTCGATGTGATCGCCGTCGGCACGCTACCTCTACATTTACCCACGGGATTAGTTTTAAACCTCAATAATTGTTATTTAGTGCCAAGTTTGAGCATGAACATTGTATCTGGATCTCGTTTAATATGAGATGGCTACTCATTTAAATCCGAGAATAATGGTTGTTCTATTTATATGAGTGATATGTTTTATGGTCATGCTCCGATGGTTAATGGTTTATTCTTAATGAATCTCATGCGTGATAATACACATATTCATAGTGTGAATGCCAAAAGGTGTAAAGTTGATAACGATAGTCCCACATACTTGTGGCACTGCCGCCTTGGTCACATTGGTGTCAAGCGCATGAAGAAGCTCCACGCTGATGGACTTTTAGAGTCTCTCGATTATGAATCGTTTGACACATGCGAACCATGCCTTATGGGCAAAATGACCAAGACTCCGTTCTCCGGAACAATGGAGCGAGCAACCAACTTATTGGAAATTATACATACTGATGTGTGCGGTCCAATGAGCGTTGAGGCTCGCGGAGGATATCGTTATGTTCTCACACTCACTGATGATATGAGTAGATATGGCTATGTCTACTTAATGAAACACAAGTCTGAGACCTTTGAAAAGTTCAAGGAGTTTCAGAGTGAGGTTGAGAATCAACATGACAGAAAGATCAAGTTTCTACGATCAGATCGTGGAGGAGAGTACTTAAGTCACGAATTTGGCACACACTTAAGAAAATGTGGAATAGTTTCACAACTCACGCCGCCTGGAACACCTCAGCGTAATGGTGTGTCCGAACGTCGTAATCGCACTTTATTGGATATGGTGCGATCTATGATGTCTCTTACCGATTTACCGCTATCATTTTGGGGGTACGCTCTAGAGACAGCCACATTCACTTTAAATAGGGCACCGTCTAAATCCGTTGAGATGACACCGTATGAATTATGGTTTGGAAAGAAACCTAAGCTGTCGTTTCTAAAAGTTTGGGGATGCGAGGCTTATGTCAAGAAACTTCAACCTGAAAAGCTCGAACCCAAATCGGAAAAATGCGTCTTCATAGGATACCCTAAGGAAACCATAGGGTATACCTTATACTTAAGATCCGAGGGCAAGATCTTTGTTGCCAAGAACGGAACCTTTCTGGAGAAAGAGTTTCTCTCGAAAGAAGTAAGTGGGAGGAAAGTGGAGCTTGATGAAGTACTGCCTCTTGAAACGGAGAATAGCGCAGCGCAGGAAAATGTTCTTGTGGTGCCTGCTCCAATTAGAGAGGAGGTTAATGATAATGATCAAGATACTTCGGACCAAGCTCCCACTGAACTTTGTAGGTCCACAAGGACACGTTCCGCACCAGAGTGGTACGGCAACCCTGTCCTGGAAATCATGTTGTTGGACAACGGTGAACCTTCGAACTATGAAGAAGCGATGGCGGGCCCGGATTCCAACAAATGGTTAGAAGCCATGAAATCCGAGATAGGATCCATGTATGAAAACAAAGTATGGACTTTGACAGACTTGCCCGATGATCGGCGAGCGATAGAAAATAAATGGATCTTCAAGAAGAAGACGGACGCGGATGGTAATGTCACCATCTATAAAGCTCGACTTGTCGCTAAGGGTTATCGGCAAGTTCAAGGGATTGACTACGACGAGACTTTCTCTCCCGTAGTGAAGCTGAAGTCTGTCCGAATCATGTTAGCAATTGCCGCATACTATGATTATGAGATATGGCAAATGGACGTCAAAACGGCATTCCTTAACGGCTATCTTAAGGAAGAACTGTATATGATGCAGCCGGAAGGTTTTGTCGACCCCAAGAATGCTAACAAGGTGTGCAAGCTCCAGCGATCCATTTATGGGCTGGTGCAAGCATCTCGGAGTTGGAACATTCGCTTTGATGAGATGATCAAAGCGTTTGGGTTTATGCAGACTTATGGAGAAGCCTGCGTTTACAAGAAAGTGAGTGGGAGCTCCGTAGCATTTCTCATATTATATGTGGATGACATACTATTAATGGGAAATGATATAGAATTCTTGGAAAGCATAAAGGCCTATTTGAACAAGTGTTTTTCAATGAAGGACCTTGGAGAAGCTGCTTATATATTAGGCATCAAAATCTATAGAGATAGATCAAGACGCCTCATAGGTCTTTCGCAAAGCACGTACCTTGATAAGATTTTGAAGAAGTTCAAAATGGATCAGTCCAAGAAAGGGTTCTTGCCTGTATTACAAGGTGTGAAATTGAGCTCGGCTCAATGCCCGACCGCGGCAAAGGATAAACAAGAGATGAGCGTCATCCCCTATGCTTCAGCCATAGGATCCATTATGTATGCCATGCTGTGTACCAGACCTGATGTAAACCTTGCCGTAAGTTTGGTAGGCAGGTACCAAAGTAACCCCGGCAAGGAACACTGGACAGCGGTCAAGAATATCCTTAAGTACCAGAAAAGGACTAAGGACATGTTTCTCGTTTATGGAGGTGACGAAGAGCTCGCCGTAAAGGGTTACGTCGATGCTAGCTTCGACACAGATCTGGATGACTCTAAGTCACAAACCGGATATGTGTATATGTTGAATGGTGGAGCAGTGAGCTGGTGCAGCTGCAAGCAGAGCGTCGTGGCGGGATCTACATGTGAAGCGGAATACATGGCAGCCTCGGAGGCAGCGCACGAGGCAATTTGGGTGAAGGAGTTCATCACCGACCTAGGAGTCCTACCCAATGCGTCGGGGCCGATCAAACTCTTCTGTGACAACACTGGAGCTATTGCACTTGCCAAGGAGCCCAGGTTTCACAAGAAGACCAGGCACATCAAGCGTCGCTTCAACTCCATCCGTGAAAATGTTCAGGATGGAGACATAGAAATTTGTAAAGTGCACACGGATCTGAATGTCGCAGATCCGTTGACTAAACCTCTCCCTAGGGCAAAACATGATCAGCACCAGAACTCTATGGGTGTTCGATTCATCACAATGTAACTAGATTATTGACTCTAGTGCAAGTGGGAGACTGTTGGAAATATGCCCTAGAGGCAATAATAAAAGTATTATTATTATATTTCCTTGTTCATGGTAATTGTCTTTATTCATGCTATAATTGTGTTATCTGGAAATCGTAATACATGTGTGAATACTAGACACCAATACGTCCCTAGTAAGCCTCTAGTTGACTAGCTCGTTCATCAATAGATAGTCATGGTTTCCTGACTATGGACATGGGGATGTCATTGATAACGAGATCACATCATTAGGAGAATGATGTGATGGACAAGACCCAATCCTAAGCATAGCACAAGATCGTGTAGTTCGTTTTGCTAGAGCTTTCCAATGTCGAGTATCTTTTCCTTAGACCATGAGATCGTGTAACTCCCGGATACTGTAGGAGTGCTTTGGGTGTACCAAACGTCACAACGTAACTGGGTGACTATAAAGGTGCACTACAGGTATCTCCGAAAGTATCTGTTGGGTTGACACGGATCAAGACTGGGATTTGTCACTCCGTATGACGGAGAGGTATCACCGGGCCCACTCGGTAATGCATCATCATAATGAGCTCAAAGTGACCAAGTGTTTGGCCACGGGATCATGCATTACGGTACGAGTAAAGTGACTTGCCGGTAGCGGGACTAAACGAGGTATTGGGATACCGACGATCGAGTCTCGGGCAAGTAACCTACCGATTGACAAAGGGAATAGTTTACGGGGTTGCTTGAACCCTCGACATCGTGGTTCATCCGATGACATCATCGAGGAACATGTGGGAACCAACATGGGTATCCAGATCCCACTGTTGGTTATTGCTCGACAGTCGTCTCGGTCATGTCTGCATGTCTCCCGAACCCGTAGGGTCTACACACTTAAGGTTCGATGACGCTAAGGTTATTAGGAAGACTTGGATGTGATTACCGAATCTTGTTCGGAGTCCCGGATGAGATCCCGGACGTCACGAGGAGTTCCGGAATGGTCCGGAGGTAAAGATTTATATATGGGAAGTTGTCATACGGACACCGGAATAGTTCGGGGGCATATCGGTATTGTACCGGGGCCACCGGAGGGGCCTCGGGGGTCCACCGGGAGGGGCCACCTCTCCCGGAAGGGCTCATGGGCTGTAAAGGGGAAGGGAACCAGCCCAAAGTGGGCTGGTGCGCCTCCCCCCAAGGGCCCATGCGCCCTAGGGTTTGGGGGAACCCTAAAGGGGGCGCCCCCTTGCTTGGGGGGCAAGCCCCCTCCCCCTTGGCCGCCGCCCCCCCTCTAGATCCATCTAGAGGGGGCCGGCCCCCCTTGCGCCTTCCCCTATAAATAGAGGGGTGAAGGGGAGGGCTGCATACACAAGCCAAGGCGCAGCCCCTCCCCTCCCCAACACCTCTCCTCCTCCGTACGTGCTTGGCGAAGCCCTGTCGGAGTTCTGCTGCACCAACAACACCACGCCGTCGTGCTGCCGTTGGAGTCTTCTTCCTCAACCTCTCCTTCCCCTTGCTGGATCAAGAAGGAGGAGACGTCGATCGTCCCGTACGTGTGTTGAACGCGGAGGTGCTGTCCGTTCAGCACTTGGTCATCGGTGATTCGAATCACGACGAGTACGACTACGTCATCACCATCCCCTTGAACGCTTCCGCACACAATCTGCAAGTGGTATGTAGATGCAATCTCTCTCCCATGACTCGTTGCTTAGATGAACTCATAGATGGATCTTGGTGAAACCGTAGGAAAATTTTAATTTTCTGCAACGTTCCCCAACACTATGTTATGGATGAAGAAACTAAAAGAGACTTTCTTGCTTGCAATGATATAAGTGATCTTAAGAAATTATTAGCTAAGCTTAAACAAAAAACTCTGAATGGTAGAATGAAATATGATCCTGCTTATGCTACTTCACCTATCTTTGTTACTGATAAGGATTATGAATTCTCCATTGATCCTGATATAATTACTTTGGTTGAATCTGATCCTTTCTATGGCTATGAATCTGAAACTGTTGTGGCACATCTTACTAAATTAAATGATATAGCCACCCTGTTCACTAATGATGAGAGAACTTGCTACTTCTATATCCTTAAAATATTTCCATTCTCATTAAAGGGTGATGCTAAGATATGGTTTAATTCTCTTGATCTTGGTTGTGTGCGTAGTCCCTAGGATATGATTTATTACTCCTCTGCTAAATATTTCCCTGCTCATAAGAAACAAGCTGCTTTAAGGGAAATATATAACTTTGTGCAAATTGAAGAAGAGAGTCTCCCATAAGCTTGGGGGAGGCTTCTCCAATTACTTAATGCTTTTCCTGATCATCCTCTTAAGAAAAATGAAATACTTGATATCTTTTATAATGGACTAACTGATGCTTCCAGAGACCACCTGGATAGTTGTGTTGGTTCTGTTTTCAGGGAAAGAACACCGGATGAAGCTGGAACTCTATTGAATAATATGTTGACAAATGAAAATAATTGGACACTTCCTGAGACAGCTCCTGAACCTATTCCTAAACCAACTCCAAAGAAAAGAGGTATTCTATTTCTCAGTCCCAAAGATATGCAAGAGGCAAAGAAATCTATGAAACAAAAAGTATTAAAGCTGAAGATGTTAATAATTTACCTCCTATTGAAGAAATACATGGTCTTAATTCATCACCTATTGAAGAAATACATGGTCTTGATAACCCGGCACAGGTAGTAAAGGTAAATTCTCTCTATAGATTTGATGAAGGTGATATCCCTCAATATAAGTCTTCTAGAAAATGTTTAGATGAGTTTGACAACTTTATTGTTAAACAAGAAAACTTCAATGCTTATTTTGGTAGACAATTAAAACAAAATTCTTATATGCTTGAACACTTGGGTGATTATATGTCTAGAGTTAAAGGTGAACTTAAACTCATTTGTAAACATGCTTCTATGGTTACCACTCAAGTAGAACAAGTACTTAAAGCTCAGAATGATTTGCTCAATGAAGTGAATAGTAAAAATAATGACTATGCTGTTAGAGTGGCTACTAGAACTGGTAAAATGACTCAGGAACCTTTGTATCCTGAAGGCCATCCTAAGAGAATTGAGCAAGATTCTCAAAGAAATAATGTTGACGCACCTAGTCCTTCTAAAAAGAAGAAAAAGAAAAATGATAGGACTTCGCATGCTTCTAGTGAACTTGTTGCTGACACACCTGAGAATCCCAATGATATTTCTATTTCTGATGCTGAAACACAATCTGGTAATGAACATGAAACTAGTGATAATGTTAATGATGATGTTCATGTTGATGCTCAACCTAGCAATGACAATGATGTAGAAATTGAACCTACTGTTGATCTTGATAACCCACAATCAAAGAATCAACGTTATGATAAGAGAGACTTTGTTGCTAGGAAACACGGTAAAGAAAGAGAACCATGGGTTCAGAAACCCATGCCTTTCCCTCCCAAACCATCCAAGAAAAAGGATGATGAGGATTTTGAGCGCTTTGTTGAAATGATTAGACCTATCATCTTGCGTATGCGTTTGACTGATATGCTCAAAATGAATCCTTATGGTAAGTATATGAAAGAAATTGCTACTAATAAAAGAAAGATACCGGAAGCTGAAATTTCCACCATGCTTGCTAATTACACTTTTAAAGGTGGAATACCAAAGAAACTTGGAGATCCAGGTGTACCAACTATACCATGCTCCATTAAAAGAAACTATGTTAGAACTGCTTTATGTGATCTTGGAGCCGGTGTTTGTGTTAAGGCTCTCTCTTTATATCGTTGACTTGATTTGAATAAGTTGAAACCTACTGAAATATCTTTGTAAATGGCTGATAAATCAATTGCTATACCTGTCGGTATTTGTGAGGATGTGCCTGTTGTGGTTGCAAACGTTACTATTTTAACGGACTTTGTTATTCTTGATATTCCCGAGGACGATAGTATGTCTATTATTCTTGGAAGACCCTTTTTGAATACTGCAGGGCCTGTTATTGAGTGCAACAAAGGCAATGTCACTTTTCATGTTAATGGTAATGAGCACACGGTACACTTTTCGAGAAACAACCTCAAGTTCATAGTATCAATTCTATTGGAAAAATTTCATCGATTATTTTTGGAGGTTTTGAATTTCCTATTCCTACCGTCAAGAAGAAATATGATATTCTTATTATTGGGGACGTGCATATCCCCGGTGAGGTAACATAGTGTTATTCGAAATTTCTCCGATTCCATGTTATTCAGAATGAGTTTGTTAAAAAGACTTGATCGACCTTGTTAGTGGATTCCTTTTGATGAGCATGAGAAGGATGAAGTTAGAAGGCACAACCTTCTGTACCCTTCTTTTACTTTCTGTTATTTAGTCGAAATAAAGCAAAAATTGTATTTTTCTGTCTGTTTTCTGAATTATCCGTGCAATATAAAAATACCCCAAAAATCAAAGTTCTCCAAATGCCCTGCCAATTTAATATGATTTTTTCTGGAATATTTGAGAATATATGGCGCTGAGAACACATCAGGGGGAGCAAGCACCTGGCCACGAGGGTCCAGGGCGCGCCCCCTGCCTCGTGGGCCCATGGTGGCTCCCCTCCACTTATTCCTGCACCCACACACTTCTTCTTCCTCCCAAAAAAAATCACCATCCAGCTCAAGCACGAGTTCTAGCTCATTTTGCTGCGATTTTTAATCTCCTTTCTCAAAGCACCTCTCACAAAACTGCTTTGGGGGATTGTTCCTTGGTATGTGACTCCTCCATTGGTCCAATTAGTTTTTGTTCTAGTGCTTTATTCATTGCAAATTTGTGCTGCCTAGGTGACCATTTTCTTGAGCTTGCATGTCAAATTTATATGGTTCCAAGTAGTTCTAATGCATGATATAGTCTCTAGGCACTTGTAGGAGTAGTTGCTATCAATTTTGTTAAGCTTGGTTCACTTTTATTTGAAGTTACTAAATTTTTTTAGAAATTTTTCAGAGGAAGAAATATGTTTAGGAAAATGTACCAAGGTGGTTCTTCAAGGAAGCAAGGACCCAGACTTGCAATGCGTGATGCTGACGACACCAAGGGACGCTCCAGTGCGGCCTTGTGAATGGCCTTCAGAAGACTTTATGGATCGAGCATGAATCAAGGAAGAATTTAACGCATATTTGCGTAACGCTGATCTCGTGAGCTTCGAGGCGGAAAAGTGCCGTCAGTACCACTATCTCACTAGTTCCTTTGTGAGGAGGTTTGAATTTTCATCTTCACTTAATTCTCAAACTGTCCTGTTTGATCTTTATGAAAATTCTTATACTATGGACTTAGAAGATTTTACCACTGCTTGCAAACTTCCACAATGGGGTAGTACTAGTGAACCTCGCAAATATGAGTTTAGAGATTTTCTTGCTAGTATAAAAGTGGGGGAATCTAGAGACATAACACAAGCTACCATAGGGAGCATTCATTTTCCTGCTATACATTATTTTGCTCTCTTCATAGGTAGGTGCATAAATGGTAAGGATGAAGCATGTCACATGTGTGTCCTTGACCGCAGTGTTCTCAGGAGTGTTGTGTTAGGAGATAAATCTTATAATTTGGGAGCCATTGTTGCTCGTAGGTTGCATCATAATAGATTTAATGGAGATTTCTTTGGCGGAATTTATGCAACCCGCTTAGCTGATTTTCTTGGTGTAACCATACGCGATGATGATATTGAATTGCCTCCTACTTATCTAGACTTTAATGCTATGGTTCACCATCAGGTTGTCGAGAGGAATGAACCACCTCTCCAGTACCGACTAATCTTTGACAGGCATCACGCCGTCAATATTGTTCTCCCTGCCCCTACTCTCTTTGACTTTCAGGCAAAGGGGAGATATTACATAACCAAGGAGGAGGCAAATGAGTACGAAAGGAGGATGAGGGCAGCTTGCTTCCAACCTGCAGCCCACGATGCAATAGCCGCTGCATCTCAGTACGACCCCAACTACAACTTCGGATATCCGCCAAGCCATCCGTGGCAATAAACCAACTTAGGCCAAAAGCCTAAGCTTGGGGGAGTACGTATCTCCCAACAACATTACATTTATGTTTACACACTCATTGCTAGATGTCGGTGCTCATACTCTTTCATTGTATTATCCATGATAGTTTATTTTCCTTTTTATGCTTTCTTCTTGTGCGTCTGATAAACCTTAAGAAAACCAAAAAAAATTAGTTGTAGCTTTTAGTTAGTTTACCTTTCGTGTTGTAGTAGTAATAATTAAAAATAAAACCCAAAAATATTTCCTGTTCTTCTTTTGCTTGTTGGGAGCTTTCCCGTGTAAATAGTTTTATTTCATCTATTTTCTTTGGGGGTCGATAGGAGAAGACCATAATGAAATTGTTGAAGTGTCTCTTATATGCATTATTGTCGATTTAACCAAGAGCCCATATTGCCTTGTCTTCTCCTGTTTATTGAGTGCTTGCAGATTCTAGCTTAGTCCAATGCACGTGCACTATTATTATTAATCACATCGTTCGGTCATGCAAGTGACAGGCAATTATGATGATATATGATGGACTGATTGAGATGAGAGAAGCTGGTATGAACTCGACCTCTCTTGTTTTTGTAAATATGATTAGTTCATCGTTCCTGATTCATCCTATTATGAATAAACATGTTTGCAATGACAATTAGAGATTATAGTTGCTTATGCCATGCTTAATTATCTAGGAGTTTATAATGGTTTACCTTGCGTGCCAACATGCTATTAAAATGGTTGTGATGTGGTATAATAGGGTGGTATCCTCCTTTGAATGATTCAAGTGGCTGGACTTGGCACATGTTCACACATGTAGTTGAAACAAAATCAACATAGCCTTCACGATATTTATGTTCATGGTGGATTATATCCTACTCATGCTTGCACTCAATGTTCATTAATTTTAATGCATGTTCATGACTGTTGTCGCTCTCTAGTTGGTCACTGCCCAGTCTTTTTCTAACCTTCACTTGTACTAAGCGGGAATACTGCTTGTGCATCCAATCCCTTAAACCCCAAAGTTATTCCATATGATTCCTGTTGGGGATATTACTACTGGGCGTAAACCGGCCTACCTGGGCCGGGTTAACTTCAACAGTATTTCCAGGATGTTAAAGCCCAATAAGCTTGTAAAGGCCCAAGGCCGTAGTCGGTTTAGTATCTGTAGCCGTAAACCGGCTTGCATAAACTTGTACTATAAGATAGGGAAAGGCAGAGACCAACCCGGGTACGAGTATAAACCGGAGATTGGGACTCTGTGAACCGACGGGCGTCACCCGTGTATATAAGGGGACAACCCGATGGCGGTTCAAGGACAGACAACCACAACTCGAGGCCTAGGCGAAGCTTGATTGCTCCCTAGTCATCGAGACTTCATCAATTCCACCACAAACTAGACGTAGGCTTTTACCTTCATCGAAGGGGCTGAACTAGTATAAACTCTCTGCGTCCCTGTGTCCACTTTAACCCCTTCGAGTTAACCCGTTGCAATGGCTCCACGACTAAGTCCTTTGGCTAGGACATCTGCCGTGACAAACCCACGACAGTTGGCGCCCACCGTGGGGCTATCGCACGATGGTTTCAAGTTCTTGGAGGGCCGCTTTAAAGGACTCGAGGGATACGTCGTGGGCCGGATGACCAAGAGTCGTCGCGACAAGATCTACATCGACGACGCAGGCTTTGGCCCCGAGGCCAGCTCAATTGAGTACGGGTACCGGGTCCCCTTTGGCGGTATACACGTCTTCATTGGCAAAATTGGTGAACCGGGACCTGAGCTAGACACCTGCACCGACCTCATCGAGACAGCTCAGCATGCGCGACCTGCTATGAGGACGGATCAGGATCTGGTGGCGAAACCGTCGTTTATTCTGGCGACGAGTCGTCAACTGGGGAAACTGAGTCCTTGTATCAAGTGCAAGAGGGTCGGATTGGGGGCTATTCCGATGGCGACAGTATTCCGGACCCCTCTGATCTGCCTAGCCGGGTCGGTATATTCATGGCCGGTACACAAGCAACGCCTCACTCATCGACGGCCGCGGCAATGGTTTCCGGTTCAGCAGCGACAACGGCTGCCGGAGCAGGAGGCTCTGTGCGCCCACCGGCTCAAGTGTTATCCGATCTGTTCGATGCATTGGCTGCACTCATGGCAGAGGCTAATCCGACGGATCAGGATGCTCATAATGCAGATATCGCAAAGGTGAGAGAATAGATTAACCAGGCCAAGGCGGATCTGGCAGCTGAGGAGGTTAGGATGACCGCGGAGCGGGCCGCTTTGGACGCGCAAGCCTATAAACTCATGCTGGACCAGAGCGCTTTGCAGGAAGTCATGAGGAGGAAGTACCGATCTCGCTTGCCCTCGGTCTTTGAAGGAAGGGATCTTTTCAATACCCCTGGAGCAGGGACCAGTAATCAACCAGTGGTAAACTGGGTGGAGGCGCCCGGGACGGGCGTGCCGGTTCAGCCCCGTATGATAGATCTGCCCCGTCATAACGCGGGAGAGCCATGGATTGTGCCTACACCACCGGATCACTATTCCAATCCGCTGGATAATCTTGTTGCAGCGGCGGCGCGGTTGGAGGCTATTCCAGTCGAGGGAGATTCATTACAGGCAATAGAGACACGCCGGGTCAAGGAGCTCCTTAGGACGGCGTTGGTTCAACAGGAAGCATACTCATATAGCCGCGAACGGATTCACTCTACCCCGCGTCCAGGCCGGAGTTACAGTAGAAATATGGAGGAGCCAACCGAGTCAAGTAATGCACGGCGTAGGGCCACCCGCGGCAACAATCTGGCCCCCGACGCCCAGGATGTGGTAGACCAGGCCCGGGCGCGTAGAGAAGCCGACTTAGCAGCACCGCATCAGGCTCATCAGATTACGCCGGTTCGTCCCACCACTTTAGTTGAGCCGGGACTCACTTCTAGTGCTTTGGGAATACCTTGCCTCGTCCCAGCTCTGCGCAATGTGCGCCTGCCTAAGGATTTCAAAGGACCGCGCAAGGTATCGAACTACACGGCGGATCAACCCCCAGAATCGTGGGTGGAGAGTTATGAGATGGCCATGGAGATGCTGGACGTGGAGGATGCGGCGTGTGCAAAATATTTCACCATGATGCTTGAAGGGACAACCCGTACTTGGTTAAAGAGCCTGCCGCCCAATTCTATCGGTTCATGGGCCCAGTTGCGAGCCCGGTTCATCAACAATTTTAAGGACACGTGCAAGCAGCCCATGTCGGTAGTGGATTTAGCGGCTTGTGTCCAGGAGGAAGGAGAGTCAACAACTCATTGGGTGCGCAGGGTCTCAAAGATTCTGCATTCATCAGACCGTATCAATGCGGACATCGCGGTTGTAACCCTGGAAGGCAATTGCCGGTTTGGGCCTTTGAAGTTAAAATTAGGACGGATGAAGCGCCATTGTACCGACATGGGAACTCTCATGACTGCTTTGGTGAAGTATGCTGATTCTGATAGTACCAAGGATCCCGAGTCTGACGATGAAAAGACAGGGAAGGGAAGGAAGAACGGCAACCCCAGAGGTCAGCAGCATAACTCGGCAGGAAACAGTGGTGGTGGCAAGCGTAAAGCGGACGACAACATGGATTTTGTGGCCAACACCAATGTGCAGGACAGGGGCCGACGACGTAAGGGCAAGAACCGCAGTGCCGGACCCAGCCCTAATCCGGAACGCTTAGACTATCTGTTGAATCAGCCCTGCCCAAAGCATGGGACAAGAGAGGAGCCAGCAAACCACCTTTGGAAGGATTGTTATATCATGAAAGAGTTCAAGAGCTCCAATGCTTTCCGGTATGACCCTAGCTCTGGTGGCGGTTCAGGATCCGGGCCGGGTCACGGTGGAGGAAATCCCGGTTCAGGGTTTAATGGTAATCCGGGCGGACATGGCAATCAGCACAATCAGAGTAACCAGGGTGGTTACAATCAGCAGCAACAGCAGTCGGGTTACCAGAGCAATCCAAAACAACTAAACAGTGGGCAATATCATGTGTTTACCACTAGCTTGGACAAGCGAGACCGAAAGGTCCAGAAGCGAGCGGTTAACTCTGTTGAACCGGCCATGCCACGGTACCTACGCTGGTCAGAGCAGCCAATCGTATGGAGTAGAGAGGATCACCCTCCCCGGGTTGACAATCCGGGTCAGCTGGCTTTAGTGGTGGCGCCTCAGGTGGGAGGTTATAAGTTCACCAAGGTACTCATGGATGGGGGTAGCAGTATCAATATCCTATACTATGAGACCTTTTACGCATGGGGCTCAAAGATAAAGATCTACGGCCTTCGAATACGGTTTTCCATGGAGTGGTGCCTGGCAAGTCTGCATACCCCGTGGGCAAGATAGCATTGGAGGTGGCCTTCGGGGATGATCACGATTCCCGACCAGAGACACTGACGTTCGAAGTAGTGAAAATCCAAAGCCCATACCATGCTCTGTTTGGCCGACCGTCCTATGCCAAGTTTATGACACGACCCTGTTATGTGTATCTACATCTCAAGATGCCGGGTCATAAGGGGACCATCACGGTTCACGGAAGCCGCAAGGTTGCTTTGGAGTGTGAGGAAGGAGACGCCGCGTACGCGGAATCGGTTTGTGCTACCGAGGAGCTCAAATACTATAAAGACAATGTTGATCCGACGGATATGACTCCTTTAAAGAAGCCTACTACAGAGCATGATCCGACCCTGAAGTTCACATCGGCGGCTGAGACCAAGCTTGTTGACTTCGTGCCTGGTGATTCGTCCAAGCAGTTCAGCATCAGTACCAATCTGGACCCGAAATAGGAAAGCGCGCTCATCGAGTTCATCCGTGAAAATCGGGACATCTTTGCATGGAAGCCTTCTGACACGCCAGGTGTACCGAGGCAACTCGCTGAGCACACCCTTAATGTGGATCCTAAATACAAACCGGTGAAACAGTTCTTCCGCCGGTTCAATGAGGAGAGGAGAAAAGCTATTGGAGAAGAGGTGGCCAGGCTCTTAGCAGCTGGCTTCATCATTGAAGTTTCTCACCCTGAGTGGCTTGCTAATCCGGTGCTGGTCCTTAAGAAAAATGGCACCTGGCGCATGTGTGTGGATTATACGGATCTTAATAAGGCCTGCCCTGCGGATCCTTTTGCCCTCCCCCGTATTGATCAAATTATTGATGCTACGGCGGGTTGCGAGCGCTTATGTTTCTTGGATGCATACTCTGGCTATCATCAGATTAAAATGGCAGTTAAGGACCAGGAGAAGACGGCGTTCATAACTCCCTTTGGAGCCTTCTGCTATGTGTCTATGCCTTTTGGGCTCAAAAGTGCCCAGGCAACTTATCAACGGTGTGTGCAAAATTGTCTCCACAAACAGATTGGCCGTAATGTGCATGCTTATGTGGATGATATTGTGGTTAAGTCAAGGAAGAAGGAGACTTTGGTCGATGATTTGAAGGAGACCTTTGATAACCTCAGGACGTACAAGAGAATGCTCAATCCGGCCAAATGTGTCTTTGGTGTACCAGCTGGCAAGTTATTGGGTTTTCTGGTGTCCAATAGGGGAATCGAGGCTAATCCGGAGAAGATCATGGCTATCACCTCTCTGGCTAAACCGAAGTGTATTAATGATGTTCAACGTTTGGCAGGTCGGATTGCTGCACTAAGTCGGTTTATCAGCCGCCTCGGGGAGAAAGCGATCCCTTTGTATCAAATGTTGAATAAGACGGATCAATTCGTCTGGAGTTCTGCTGCTGATCAGGCATTGGAGGACTTAAAGCGGCAATTAGCCAATCCGCCCGTGCTCGCCACTCCCGTTGATAGGGAACCACTGTTGTTGTATGTTGCTGCTAATGCTCGCGCGGTTAGTGTGGCTATTGTGGTGGAGCGGAAGGAGGTGGGCAAAGAGTACCCGGTTCAGCGTCCGGTTTACTATATCAGCGAGGTGCTTATTGAATCCAAACAAAGATATCCGCATTGGCAGAAGCTGGTGTATGGGGTTTTTATGGCGAGCCAGAAGTTGAAGCAGTATTTCCATGGGCATCCCATCACAGTGGTCAGCTCTGCTCCTTTGGGTGATATCATCCAAAACCGAGAAGCAACGGGTCGGATTGCCAAGTGGGCTATGGAGCTTGGACCGCACGGTTTAAAATACATGCCTCGCACTGCGATAAAGTCCCAGGCACTTGTTGACTTCATCAATGATTGGACGGAGTTGCAAGTCCCTGAAGAGAAGCCGGATCACACATATTGGACCATTCATTTTGATGGGTCACGCCAATTGGAGGGCTCGGGGGCTGGAGTCATATTAACTTCCCCACGAGGTGACAAGTTTTGTTATGTTCTCCGTTTAATGTTCCCTTGTACTAACAATGCAGCAGAGTATGAAGCCTTGCTCCATGGTCTCCGGATGGCTAAGGAGATGAACTTAAGCCGGGTTAAGTGCTTCGGCGACTCGGATCTGGTGGCGCAACAGGTGTCTGGCACTTGGGATTCTAAAGACCCACTCATGGCTGCATATCGTCGTGAGGTTGATGTGGTCGCTGGTCATTTCAAGGGGTATCAAGTGGACCACTTGGACCGACGAAAGAACGAGGCAGCGGACGCTTTAAGCCGGCTGGGTTCACAGCGTAAACCGGTACCACCTAATGTGTTCCTTGATGTGCTGTACAACCCATAGATTCAATTACCTGGTGAAGCGGATTTGGCGGTTCCTGACCCGGAGGCTCAGTTGGTGGCAGTGCTACACGTCATCCCGGATTGGACGCTTCCTTACCTGGCGTACATGAACCGAGGCGAGTTGCCAGAGGACGAGACTCTGGCCAGACAAATAATACGGCGGTCCAAGTCCATGATAATTGAAAATGGCGAGTTGCATCATCGCAGTGTGACAGGAGCGTTTCAACGGTGTGTATCTCCTGAGGAAGGCCGTGAAATTTTGCGTGAGATCCACGAAGGGGATTGTGGTCACCACGCCGGTTCAAAATCTTTAGTGGCGAAAGCATTTCGTCACGGTTTCTATTGGTTAACCGCCCATGCTGATGCGGAGGATCTGGTCAGACGATGTGATGGTTGCCAAAAATTCTCAAGACGTGCTCATGTTCCGGCTCAAGAATTGAGGATGATTCCGATTACTTGGCCGTTTGCAACCTGGGGGCTGGATATGGTTGGGCCTTTCAAAAGGTCCAAGGACAAGAAGACCCACCTCCTGGTGGTGGTTGACAAGTTTACAAAGTGGGTAGAGGCAGAGCCCGTTAGCAAGTGTGATGCGGCCACCGCGGTTCAGTTCATCAAAAAAGTGATTTTCCGGTTTGGCTTTCCACACAGTATCATCATAGATAATGGTACCAATTTATCTAAAGGTGCCATGTAGGAGTTCTGCGAACGAGAGCACATCCGCCTTGATGTTTCATCAGTGGCGCAACCACAGTCCAATGGTCAAGCGGAAAGAGCTAATCAGGAGATCTTGAGAGGCATCAAACCCCGGCTTATGGTTCCTTTGCAGAGGACGCCGGGTTGTTGGGTCAAAGAATTACCCTCTGTGTTATGGAGCATCAACACCACGCCTAACAGGTCAACTGGATACACGCCGTTCTTCATGGTTTATGGGGCAGAGGCAGTTCTCCCTAGTGACATCCGTCACGATTCACCCCGTGTTGCGGCTTACGTTGAAGCGGACAACGAGACAGCTCGACAGGACGCTTTGGACCGGCTGGATGAAGAGCGAGACATAGCAGCTGCCCGCTCGGCGATCTACCAACAGGATCTTCGTCGCTATCACAGTCGCCGGGTCAGGACCAGAACCTTTCAAGAAGGAGATTTGGTGCTTCGACTTATTCAAGATCAAACCGAGATGCATAAGTTGTCTCCACCCTGGGAAGGGCCTTTCGTGGTCAGCAAAAATCTGCACAACGGGTCATACTACCTGATCGATGTTCGAGAGCGAAAAGACTCACGCAAATCGGAGCAGGAGACCAACAGGCCGTGGAACATAGCTCATCTTCGGCCTTACTATACTTGAGCCATGGGCTCTGCTTATGTACATATTATGACAATGTATATATTATAATAAATCGGATCCTCAGCTAAAGCGGGGTATCTGTTCTTTTATATCATGTGTGGTTACATGGAGTCGTTTTAAAACGATCTCCGATTTACCCCTTGCAAAATTTATCAATGTCACTTGGGGGCTCGGTCATATTTGAACCGATGCAATGCCTTTTGATAGGCGAAAGCCACCAGATCACTTGGGGGCTCGGTCATATTTGAACCGATGCAATACCTCTTGATCGGCGAAAGCCACTAGATCACTTGGGGGCTCGGTCGTGTCCGAACCGATGCAATGCCTCTTGATCGGCGAAAGCCACCAGATCACTTGGGGACACGGTCAAGTCTGAACCGGTCACGCCTCTTGGTCGGCCTACAGGCCTTAGAGTCACTTGGGGGCTTGGTCGAACCCGAACCAATGTCATGCCACTTGGCCGGCGTAATGCCACGAGTCTTTTGGGGACCTGGCCGACTGGCACCATCGCTACGCCTTCGGGGAGCTTGGTTGCGTCTGACCATGGTAACACTATCTAACCAGCTCAGTAAAGCCTTTCTTTTGCAAAAAGTTGTTACCATCACTTTTGCTTCAATAGCCTTTCTTAAGGAATTGCTATTTTATATTTGTTGCATTTTTTTTAAACCAACGGTTTTTTGTGCCGGTTCAAACAACCAATTTGGCAGAACACGGTCTCTTTTTAAAACCGGAGTTTATTTGCTCGGTTTGATTTTTTCTATGAAAACATCCTTTTTGGAGTGACAAGGGTATTATGATCAAAGCACGGTTTACACGATAAGCCGGCATTATACATACAGGAGCTATTTTCTCCTATGACGGTTTAGGGCTATCAAACCCCCGTTTCAAGATTGGCTCAAACGCCTACTTCATGCCCATTAATGGCAGGTATTTTGTATCACAAAATTTGATCGTACTTGCAAGTCTCCTTGCGTATCTATATAAAGATTCACAAGCCGGATGGCGGTACATCCGCCCTGGTAGTTTAAAATTTTGTGATTGCAGGAGATATAAGTTGGCAAGGATGATTTCCCAAATGAAATTTTCAGTACTGATGCACGAAGGCATCTCACGAAGCACAAGTGCGGTCTATCCTATTACAAGGCAGCATGGGGCCCGAATAAGATAATTGTTTTTCTTGACAAGATATAACAAGGAAGCTAGTTAAAGCTTCCCTCGGTTCACGCCTGCGTGCCGCCCCGGTTTGATTGTTCTGGATCATCCTCCGCCGCTTCAGCTTCCTCCTCCCTACCCAGCGGCTGGAAGTCAAAAGTGGTCCAGTCGATCCCCATTAATGCTTGAAAGACAGCCTCTTCATGTATCAGTGAAGATGGTTCAATATCAGGGGCGTAAGTGTGCTTACGGATTGGAGGAATCAGGTTTTCCGCTTCAGGGATTGGTGCAGCCACTCGTTTGTTCTGGTCATCATACTGAGCTTAATAATGCGACAAGTCTGCTTCTTCTACCAGTTGGCAGGCCAGAGGGCGCACCGCCCGGTTTATCTTTCTTAAATCCTCTTCGCTGAATTCGGAGCCATCCTCCTTCAAGCTGGGATAGCCTTGAGCCGCTTCAACGGGGTCAAAATCGGGCACCCATGCTTTGGCCCGGATTAAGGCATTAATGGCTCCGGTTCGAGCAGCAGACTTTTTTAGCTCATCAATCCGAGCAGGGAGCATGGACAATCTCTTCAGTGTATCCTGGATCAAAGTGGGGGCTGGATTGTTGTGTGACGCAGTTGTGATAATCCGCTGTGCACCAGTATACAACTGCTCGACTAAAGTGTAGGCAGCTTTCAGTTTCATCCGCACATCCGACCCCAAGTGATTAATGCGGGTGCCTCCAATACGATCAGCAGGTTACAAACCGAGCTGTTTATAAGAGAATCACGATTATTACATAGTCACACGAAGCTTACCAAAGATGGCGGCAGTCATTGCGTGCACTTGTCGCTTTACGCTGGTTAATTCATCAGTTACCGGTTTAAAGGCAGCCTCTGCATCTTCAATTTTTTGGTTAAAGCGGCCTTTTCGGTGGCCCAGTCAGCCCGTTCCTTCTTAAAACATTCCTTCAGTTGCTCCATACTGCCTAAAGCGCTGGTTAATTCCTCCTTGGCCTTGGAAGTTTCTGCTTGTTGGGACTTCAAATTTTCTTGAAGGTCGGCGATTTGGTTCTCTTTGACCTTCAGTTCAGCCTGCATTCCGACAGTTCTACGGTTTAACAAAGGAAGTACCAACCACATAACAAGTTAGGCGCTTTGTACTTGGGGGCTAATGCCTATTTGATCTGCAGCTATCAATTGATTATCAAAGTCCCAAGCTAAATACAAGTATTCAACTTGGCACTTGGGGGCTAATGGCCATTTGCTCTGGTGGTATTTCGGATGCTACTGTATGAAGATTCAAAGTCTCGATTCAATTATACTAAAGTTGAACCGACCCTTGGGGGCTACTGAGGGAGTCCTGGATTAGGGGGTGTTCGGCTAGCCGGACTATACTCTCTGCCGGACTCCAGGACTATGAAGATACAAGATAGAAGACTCCGTCCCGTGTCCGGAAGGTTCTTTCCTTGGCGTGGAAGGCAAGCCAGGCGTGCGGATACTCAAGATCTCCTACCAAGGCAACCGACTCTGTGTAACCCTAACCCTATCCAGTGTCTATATAAACCGGAGGGTTTTAGTCCGTAGGACAAGAATTATTCATTATTCATCACAACCATAGGCTAGCTTCTAGGGTTTAGCCTCCTTGATCTCGTGATAGATCTACTCTTGTACTACCCATATCATCAATATTAATCAAGCAGGAGTAGGGTTTTACCTCCATCGAGAGGGCCCGAACCTGGGTAAAACAAAGTGTCCCCTGTCTCCTGTTACCATCCGACCTTGACGCACAGTTCGGGACCCCCTACCCGAGATCCGCCGGTTTTGACACCGACATTGGTGCTTTCATTGAGAGTTCCTCTGTGTCGTCGCCTTTGGGTCCGATGGCTCCTTTGATCATCAGCAATGACGAAGTCCAGGGTGAGACTTTTCTCCCCGGACAGATCTTCGTCTTCGGCGGCTTCGCTCTGCGGGCCAACTCCCTTGGCCATCTGGAGCAGATCTAAAGCTACGCCCCTGGCCATCAGGTCAGGTTTGGAAGCTTAAACTATACGGCAGACATCCGAGGAGACTTGATCTTCGATGGATTCGAGCCGTAGCCAAGCGTGCCGCACCATCTCGAGGGTCATGATATAGCTCTGCCCCCGAATAGTGCCCTGGAGGCCGCACACGCTCCGGCCCCGACTCTCGATTCGGAGCCCGTTGCGTTCATTGAGGATGAACGGTTGGACGTCACCTCAGGGGCTGCGACCTCAAAGGCGATCGAGCCGAACGACAGCCCCGCGCTCCGCATGGCCCATGACTCCGAGGAGCCGGACTCTTCCCCGAGTCCCGAAACTCCCTTGCCCCTGCCGATCGAATCGGATTGGGCGCCTATAATGGAGTTCTCCGCCGCGGATATTTTTCAGCATTCACCCTTCGGTGACATACTGAACTCTCTTAAGTCTCTCTCTCTATCAGGAGAGCCCAGGCCGAACTATGGCCTGCGAGGTTGGGATTCGGACGACGAAGAAATTCAAAGCCCGCCCACCACCCACTTAATAGCCACTGTCGACGACTTAACCGACATGCTTGACTTCGGCTCTGAAGACTTCGACGGTATGGACGACGAACACGGAGACGAACCACAACAAGCACCTGTAGGGCACTAGACATCCACCGCACCTAACGACGTATTCATGGTGGATACACCGAAGAACATTAACAATGAGGAATCAGGGGGCGAAAAGAGGAGTAAACCCTCCGAGAAGCACTCGAAACGGCGACGTAAACGCCGAGCCAAGCCCCACCTCGATCAGGATCCAGCCATAGAGCAGGACAACCCACTGGAGGACGAGCATGTCTCCGAACAGCCGTCCCAACAGGGTAACATGGGAAGAGAGGACGAATAGTCTTCCCCCGGTCATAATAGAACTCCGGACGATACCACACCGGACAAAACTATGGAGCAGAAAAGTCTCCAAGAAAGGCTCGTGGCTACAGCTAGCAGCCTTAAAAAGCAGAAGCAAAAGCTAAAGACGGCGGAAAATGCACTCAAGACGAGATGGAACAAAGTAATCAAGACCGCAGACAAATACGACGGCAGCCGCCGCACCAAAAGCTACCCAAAGAGAAAGCTACTGCCCGAATTCGACCAGGAGGCCATAGAGCCCCCACACTCGAAAAACAAAAAGGCTACACGGACGGATAGACGACCTCTTGGCCACCACAAAACGGCAAACGGCGCCGCACTAGATACGGCATGCGACCCAGTCAAAGACTCGCACCATGGCCCAGCCAGGTCCATTTACGGGCCAAAAAAGCAAGCTCTCGCAAGCAAGGCAAAAAATCCACCGTCAGAATCCGGCACGCCCAGATACAGGGGCGCCGCACACCCTCTATGCTTCACAGATGAGGTCCTGGAATATGAATTCCCGGAGGGATTTAAACCCGTTAACATAGAGGCATACGACGGAACAACAGACCCTGGAGTCTGGATTGAGGACTATATCCTCCACATACATATGGCCAGAGGAGATGATCTCCACGCCATTAAATATTTACCCCTTAAGCTTAAAGGACCAGCTCGGCATTGGCTTAAAAGCCTCCCCGAAAACACAATCGGAAGTTGGGAAGAGCTCGAGGACGCTTTCCGAGCAAACTTTCAAGGGACCTACGTCCGTCCCCCGGATGCCGACGACCTCAGTCACATAACTCAGCAATCCGGCGAATCAGCTCGGCAGTTCTGGAACAGATTCCTTACTAAAAAGAATCAAATAGTCGACTGTTCGGACGCCGAAGCCCTAGCGTCTTTCAGGCACAATGTCCGCGACAAATGGCTAGCCAGGCACCTCGGCCAGGAAAAGCCTAGAACAATGGCCGCACTCACAAGCCTCATGACCCGCTTTTGTGCGGGAGAGGATAGCTGGTTGGCGCGATGCAACCCCAGTGACCCAAGTACATCTGAAACCAGGGATGGAAACGGGAAACCACGGCGAAATAAAGATCATCGCCGAATCAAAAGGAAAAGCCCGAAGAGCACGACAGTCAATGCCGGATTCAAAGGCTCACGGCAAAACCAAACAAAGACACCCCCTGAAGATAGCAGGGAGGATCCATCCAGCCTAAAGAGAATCATGGACAGGATATGTCAGATACACAGTACTCCTGGGAAGCCTGCTAATCATACCCACAGGGATTGTTGGGTTTTTAAACAGTCCGGACGGCTTAACGCCGAACACAAGGGGCTTGATGCACCAAGTGAGGAAGAGGATGAACCTCAAAAGCAGCAAACCAGGAAACAAAAGAACTTCCCACAAGAAGTAAAAACAGTGAATTCTCTTCACATAACAAGGCATGCGGAACCCATAAAGGTCCGCACATTCAAGCCTACCCCTAGGAAGTCCCGCCACTGGTCCCTAAAACCAATCACTTTTGATCAGTTTGATTATTCTCATAATTTCAAACACGCAGGCCGGACTCCCTTGATTCTCAAACCAATAATAGACGGATTCCAGTTTACCAATGTCCTTATGGACGGGGGCAGTGAACTAAACCTGATATATTAGGATACAATTCGCAGCATGGGCATAAACCCAACAAGAATTCGTCACAGCAAAACCTCCTTTCAAGGGGTAGCACCCGGCCCGGATACCAATTGCCTGGGTTTCATCCGTCTTGCGGTAATATTCGGCTCCGCCGATAATTTTCGTCGCGAAAAGCTCATCTTCCACATAGTCCCATTCTCAAGTCGCTATCAAGCACTAATGGGACGCGGAGCCTTCGCTCGTTTTAACGCAATACCGCATTATACGTCCCTCACGCTAAAGATGCCCGGTCCTCGAGGCATCATCTCTTTAAAGGGAATACACTAAAATATACCTCCTCCAAAAGGAGGACTATGTGGCCGCTTCAACGGCCGCACAACAAAACGGCCTCGCTAGCCAAAAAGACTTTAAGTCGTAAAAGTCCATGAGCCCGGACTGCATGAGTTCGTTAGGAGCCCGTCATCATTGTAGGCTTGTTGTGCCACACCAGGGGCTGCACACAGAGACAATAACGCTCGATCCCAACTATTCTTTACTTTATATTATGTTTTTTACTTTTTCTGCACGACCAATTTTCAGATTTGTTTCTCTGTTCATAGATGAACGTCGTGCGGCGCCCGTCCAGGACACGGCACAACGGAGACACAGGCGCAGACGTGCAGTAGGGACCCGCCCGAAAGGATTCTTTTTTAGATTAAGACCCTGCGTAAACCTTTTTTACTGTCTCTTGCTGCTATACATCCCCTGGTTTATTTCACCATAACCAAAGAGGAGACTGGCGTCTTGGCATGTGGCCACGTCAGGATTATTGCTCGTACCCGGACACGAAGGGCTTTTTTCTTATTTTTTTTCAATAAAAAAGGAGGGGCGATGTTCTGCACACGCCCGCAAAAGACCGAACACCTTAGGGAGTGTTCGGCGTCGCGAGTTTTGGCATTATATGCATCAGCTCCGAGTCATGATTTTGGTCATATGTTGGGTTGCCCGGCTCCTGTGCTCGGCCACCTTAAGTTCCGTTCTGTCGGCTAAGGTAGCTCCAGGAGAACTACTGCGATTGCGCCCCGGTTCGGCCGGGCGAGCGCCTCAGTAGAGAAAGCCGAAAACCGACTGTCATGATGTAGCGAGAGACTGGTCGCCACTCAATGACTCCTAGGGGTTTTTCGAACTCCTCCGTTTTGACGAAGGGCCGCTTCTCGGTCAGGCAAACATGCGTCCCGAATTCGGACAAACGCAGTGGCCACTTCAGGGCTACCTAAAGAGTCCCACTGTCAAGCTCCTATGGCTAAGTGAAAGTGTTAAAGCATTATAGTCCGGTTGCCTGGCCCGCGGCACAATCACCTCCTTTGTAGGATCAAGACGTTGGATTAAGTGTGAATGTGTTTTCCGCGCGCACCCCCGCATTATGTGCGAGGGGGCTGAAGCCAACGACTGCAATCTTTCAGAATTTAAATAAAAACGGCCGCACAGGAGGTGTTATTCATACTTGAAGGAACAAGTCTAAAAATACGCCATTACAATTCATGTAACCACTAGTCTATGATTACATATGCTATCATAAGGCAGCATCCTTCGAACTCTGCGTCTCTATTATACGAGCGCCTGCGAGGACTTCCTCGAAATAGTGTTCGGCAAGCATTGGGCTTCTTTCCGAATCACGGGACGCGACAATGGTAGGCTCCATATCCGCCCAGTATGTTTTGACACGGGCAAGAGCCAACCGAGCGCCCTCCGTGCAAGCTGACCTCTTCAGAGCTTCAACCCGAGGCATCACGTCAAGGAACTGCTGCACCAAGCTAAAATAGCTCTTCGGCTTCGATCCCCCGGGACACAGGCGATCCATGGCATAGCTCATGGCGAGTCCGAACAACCTATTCAGCTCGGCCCATTGGGCCAGGCGATCGTCCACAGCCAGTGGACGCTCTGGATTGGCGAACTGCGACCAGAAGAGTTTTTCCACTTCATGATCTTTCTTCTCTTGAAAGTACCTGGTCGCATCAGCGGCGCTCGCCGCCAAATCCAGATAGGTGTCCTCCACGCTCCATGCTCGGTCCAACGGGGCAAACTTCGGATCACAGAATTTTCTCCGTAGCGGGAATGGCTTTCCATCCGCAATCAGTCCGGCTTGACGCAGCTCCTCCTTCGCCGCTCTCATACCAGAGCGAGCATCCTTGGCGTCAGAAACGGCCTTCTCTAGGTCCGTCTGCCTGGCTCGACCTTCTTCTTCAAGAAGCTGGCAACGGTCTGTAGCACTTTTTAACCTTTCGGTAAGATCAACCATCATTTCTTTACTTCGGCAATGGGAAGCCTGTTCGGCTTTCAGCTCTTCGCGGGCTCTTCCGGCAGCCGCATCGCTTTTTCTGGCTTGCTCCTTGGCTTTGGCAAGTTCGGCTCTAAGTCCTTCTATGGCAGCCGCACCATCTGCATCAAGCATTTATAAGGTAAGATACTAACATAAAGCTACTCTTACTAACAATCACCAATTAATCTTACATACCTTGAGCATCATCAAGCCGCTTGTTAACAAGCGCGATGTCGGCTTCTGCCACATCAAGTTGCTGTTTCATTTCGGTCAACTCTCGAGTCCGGCTTGATTCCGGACAATTAGCCATCTGCATAAAAAGATGCCATTTAAAGTACCTGGGAATAAGATCCTCTGCGCGCCGCACATCTTTGCGCCGCACAGAGTCTCAGGGGCTACTATCTACACAGGGCGCATGTTATTATGCGCAAATTGACATTGATGTTCGTTATTTAAAACGTACCTCTAGGCCCGCCAATAAACTCTTGGCGGCCTCGTTCAGCCCGCTTTCCGCAGCTGAAATCTTCTCAATCACCGTGTGCATCAACGCACGGTGTTCCTCTGAAACAGAGGCTCGGCCCAGCAGAATTTTCAGCTCCTCCGACCGAACACCAGACGGTGCCGGACTCGTCCCATGGCCTTCTTCGGGGGCCGGACACGGAAAACCTCGGGGGGGCGTATGATCACCTTCTGCCTCTGGCTGATCCGGAGCAATCCTCTGTGACGACACATCGGCGTCACCCGCCTTGCTAGGCGGGGAAGAAGGGGGAGGCGTTCCACTCTCTATCATCTCCGGAAGAAGGTCCCCCGACGACGAATTCAGCTGAGAAGGGTCGGAATCCGAACTACAAGGTAAGATTTTGGTTAAAGCTTCTTAAAGCATAAATCAGGGACTTCTCTTAAAAGAATAACTCTCTCTCTACATATGGCTCATTGGAGGGCTGCTCCTTTTGAGGATTTAGTTCGGCCGAGGGGCTCCTCGGCTTCGGGTCCTCTGACGCGGATGTTCTCCCCCGTTTTGAAGCTTGAACTTCCGGGTTGTCAGAAGTGGCCCTCTTCTTCCCCCGAAGAGAGGAATTATCAACTCCCTCCTTCGGAATGGCCTCTTTCGAAGAGGCCATGGTTTTCCTGTCCGTCCCTTCGCCTCCTTCTGGAGGCGCTGCCTCCAACATCCGGATAAGCACCGGATCTAGTCTGGTCTCAGGGAGGGGAGCCGGACACCGGATCAGCTTCGCTTTCGCCATCCATTCCTTCACAATAGGGATAAAGTGGTTAGCAAAACAAGTTAATTGTGCGGATGAAAGATCCGGACACAGGGTTACTTACTTTTGTATCCGGGCGATTGCGGCTTAAACCGACATCCTCGGTCACGTCCGGACTCGCTTCTTGCGGTCCGAAGAAATGTTTATGCATCTCCGTAGGCGTCCTGCCCATGAAATTTCGGAGAACTCGCGGCCCCTCTGGGTTGAACTCCCACAAGCGGAGAGGGCGGCGCTGGCCTGGCAGAATCCGGCGAATCAACATAACTTGAGTCACTTTGACCAAGTTAAGGTCTCCTTTCAAGAGATCCCTTATACGGCCCTGCAGTAGAGAAACGTCTCCAGGCAGGCCTCAGTCTAACCCCGTGCTGATCCACGATGTTAAACGTGGCGGGGGGCCCGAGCGAAAGGTCGGAGGTGCCGCCCAGGTGGTGCCCCGGGGGGAACTGATGTAGAACCACTCCTGTTGCCATAAACCAAGCTCCTCTTGGAAGACGCCCTCGGGCCATGGAGCACTGGCCATTCTTTTTACAATAGCGCCTCCGCACTCTGCATGTCATCCCTCGATTATCTTCGGCTCTACCTTGAAGGTCTTGAGCCATAACCCGAAGTGGGGGGTGACGTGGAGGAACGCTTCACACACAACTATGAAGGAGGAAATATGGAGGATGGACTCCGGAGCCAGGTCGTGGAACTCTAGCCCATAGTAAAACATCAGCCCCCTTACGAAAGGATCCGTCGGGAAGCCTAAACCTCGAAGGAAGTGGGAGACGAACACTACGCTCTCACCGGGCTGAGGGCTAAGGATCGCCTGTCCTCGGACAGGCAGCCTATGCGAAATCTCGCTGGTTATGAACCTAGCTTCCCTCAACTTTGATATGTCCTCCTCCGTGACGGAGGAGGGCATCCATCGGCCCTGGAGGTCGGAACCGGACATTGTTGAAGATCCGGTGCGCCTGGAACCTAAAAGCCTAGGGTGTTGGAACTTGAGGCGAGGGGTGAGCGCGCTTTGAATAGAAGAGGGAATGGGGCCTTGGTCTCTTTATAAAGAGGTAGAATACCAAGAGCCCACCTCGTGAACGTCTTGGACTAGCCTGTAATTAAGGCAGGACGTGCTAAAAAGGCACGGTTGGGTTACCCACGTCCGTATTAATGAGAATCCCGTTAAAGGGGGGCACATGATCTCTGCTTCGACAAGACGTGCCAAGGAAACCGCCTCGTTGAACGTGCTGCGGTGGAACAGTAAAAATAACCCATACAGAAGGCTTGGACGCAGTGTTGTGACGCACTGCGGAATACGTCAGCAGATTTGATTTGTGCTTATATTATTCTCTATATGGCAATACGTGGAAATTTGTTTTGCAGAGCCGGACACTATTTCTTGGTGTTCATTATCTTCTTGAAGAAACTTGGAGGAGGAACCCGCCTTGCAATGCCGAAGACAATTTGCGCGCCGGACTCGTCGTCATTGTAGCCTGGTTCAGGGGCTACTGAGGGAGTCCTGGATTAGGGGGTGTTCGGCTAGCCGGACTATACTCTCTGCCGGACTCCAGGACTATGAAGATACAAGATAGAAGACTCCGTCCCGTGTCGGGATGGTTCTTTCCTTGGCGTGGAAGGCAAGCTAGGCGTGCGGATACTCAAGATCTCCTACCAAGGCAACCGACTCTGTGTAACCCTAACCCTATCCGGTGTCTATATAAACCAGAGGGTTTTAGTCCGTAGGACAAGAATTATTCATTATTCATCACAGCCATAGGCTAGCTTCTAGGGTTTAGCCTCCTTGATCTCGTGGTAGATCTACTCTTGTACTACCCATATCATCAATATTAATCAAGCATGAGTAGGGTTTTACCTCCATCGAGAGGGCCCGAACCTGGGTAAAACAAAGTGTCCCCTGTCTCCTGTTACCATCCGACCTTGACGCACAGTTCGGGACCCCCTACCCGAGATCCGCCAGTTTTGACACCGACAACTACAGTGGCAAGAAACAGGAACAAATACATGGAAATTACCTCAAAATTTTCCTTCATCATCTTTACCAGATTGGCTTCATAGTCACGGCTAGTATACAACCGGTTTAAATAACCAGAATGAATGTCTTGAGCACTGAGAGCAGAGTATGTTGCCAGATCAACATCCCATTTACCTTTGCTCATGGCGGAAAATTCTTCTTTAGCAGTATGGTTGGCTAATGCGATGGGATTTCCTGGTTCAGTATGACCTATGCCAGTAATTATGACTTCATCATCCTTAGGCTCGCCGGTTTGAACTGGCACAATCGGTTTATCGGCAGGTTTGGAGGGACTGGCGGTTTTTTCAATCCGGATAGGACTGGCTGGCTGATCAGCAGGACTGAAGGGGTTAACAGAACCTTCTTCAGGAATAACAACTTCATCCCTTACTGGTGGGTCATTAACTACATCTTCATGGATGATCGCTTCAACGTTTGGGGTAGCATCCAGTTCAGGAGCAGCATCTTCCTCAGCTGCCTTATCCTGGCGAGCTTTCTTGCTTGGCCTCGGTTTAGCCCTACAAGAAGCAGCAAAATCAAAGACAGTATATATTGAAGGTTACAAAAATCAGCAATGTTATGATAAGGGCAAAGCATACCCAAGCACGGTTTTGAGTGGAGGCAGCTGGGTACCAGTTGACTCGCCAGAAGATGAGTGCGAGGTGACCTGATAATCGGAGTCAGACGGATTAAGCGATTGACGAAAACAGCCCGCTTTAGGACAAATATTGACAAGCAAATTAGAGACCTCTGAACGACGTCTCTGAACCAGACTATTGGGTAAACCGGCGGAGGTAACTACCTGACCGCTGTGTCGGGTTGTACGGCGCACCTCATGCTGTTGGGTCTTCATAAGAAAGTTGGGATCCAAGTAAGCAAGTGGATGGGAAAATTTAACTTTGCGGTTTGCCTGACGGATTTTGTGTGAAGGTGGAAGGCTTGAATCAGAAGAAAGAATAATTACCTCTGCATCGTCAGCGTGGCTAGCTTCGGCATCATCCTGACAAATAGTATCATCAATAAGTTGCATAAACGGTAAACCGAGAGAATCAAGTTCTGCTTCAAGGTCTGGATTACCCACATCATCATCAGCGGGTGGATCAGAGGAGGCTGTAGTCTTCCTCTTATGGGCAGACTTCTTGACGACCCTTGTCTTAGGCCGGGTTGGTTTTTCCGGTTTATCCGCTTTTTCTTGCGGGAGCGTTTTACTCCAAAACGGGTCGTCACCCTGTACCAACAGATATTGATGTCAGTAAAAGGCAAGTGCAATAGTATTAGACTTAGAGAAAAGGGAATTCAGATTTACCGCTGGCGGTTTGTTGATGGCGCAGAAAGGCAGAAGGCCGGTTCGGGCACAGACGTGTTCCGGTTCATTCAGAATTTTCTTTACAGCCTCTATGACCTCTTCATCAGTAAGTTGGATATTTACGTGACGCAACGGATCATCAACGTTGCCTGTATACTCACATATTAAATCGGAGCGTTGACTGAGGGGCAGTATACTCCAGGATATCCAGCAACGAGCAAGATCGACTCCTGTTTAACCGTTGGCCATAAAGGCTCGGAGTTTGGACAGTTGAGGAGCGTACTTCATCCTCTCTTTGCCCGTCAGCCGCTGAGGAAAGGGATGTGTGTTGCTAAGCCGTTCTGGACGAAAACCGGGCAAGATATTCTCATTATCCGGGGAGGTGTCTTTACAATAAAACCAGGTGTTATTCCACTCTTGAGGGTGACTATGCAGTTTTGCATGAGGATAAGTGACCTCTTTCCTCTTTTGGATTGACACGCCACCCAGTTCCATGTTGGAACCGTCAGGAAATTCTGTACGGCGGTTTAAGTGAAAACAGTCCCGGAACAGCTCAACTGTGGGTTCCTCTTGAAAGAACACCTCGCAGAGCACTTGAAAATGACATATATTGGTCACAGAATTGGGGCCGATATCTTGTGGATGGAGTTGGAAGTTAGCCAAGACATCACGGTAAAATTTTGAACCGGGCGGATTAAAACCGCGGGCTAGATGGTCTGCAAAAACTACAACTTCTCCGTCTCGAGGTGTAGGGGGACACTCTTTGCCTGGACCCTCCAATGGATGGTTTTTCTGCTGCTTAAAGCGCCGCTAAGGACCAGGTTGTTCAGTTGCGTTTCCGTGACCCGAGAAGGAGCCCAATTGCACTCGTACACTTGTTTAGCCATGAGGAAATCTACACAACGAAATGATTCCGGTTCAAGACTATGTTGAGCACAGATTGCATGTTGATATTATCAATGTTAAACCGGAGAAGTCAATTATAAACCGGCATTTGCAAAGCGGTACGGTTCATCAAGGGATGACTGGAGGTTCAACAAGGGGACTAATGGTATGTACTAATTTGGTGATTCTCTTCCACAAAGTTAAACCGCTGGATCTAAAACCGTGAAGCAGTGAGAAATACGAATGAACAAGTGTGCAGAAACATGTTTCACATAATCCTATTATGGCATTGGATCTAGGGCGAATTCATAAAGGGGTAAATATTCATGATTTAAAAGAAGTTGTGCAAGAACAGTAAGTTAAAGCTATGGATCAGATCTACGGTCCAGGTATATCGCAGTAAAAACAGATGCTGAAAACTACCGCTGTACGGAGCAAAGGTTACGGGATCATCTGATGATGCATCTCAGTCGAAGCTTGAGGCGGACGAAGAACACGAAGAACACAAGGAAGACAGTAAACCCTAAAAGCAGATCTAAGTTGAGAAGGCGGAGATCTTACCGGAGCTCGGAGAGATGCAGAAGGATGCCGCAGTTTTCTGGTACGGTCAGGTTGATGCAGTGGCCCAAGATGATGCGGAGGTCAGCAACGGCGGCGGAGCTCTGGAGTTGGCGACGCGAAGAAGACGAAGAGGAAAGGGATGAGGGCGAGAAAAGGAAATGACCCTTCGGCCCTATTTATGAGGCAAAAAACATGTGTCAGGCGCGCGAATCCAGGAGCCACAGATTTCGGAAGCGGAGCTGTCGCCTCGATTATTGCGGATCTGTTAAACAAAGAAGGCATCATAAAAGCCAGCTTCATGTTGACGTCATGCCGGTTTACAGCAACCAAAGAAGATGACGACATGGCGGTTTAGCGATTATGGGAAGATGCTGAATATGAAGATTTTTGCTAAGGATTGACATGAATTCATTCAAATCAATCTGGGGCCTAATGTTGGGGATATTACTACTAGGCGTAAACCGGCCTACCTGGGCCGGGTTAACTTCAACAGTAGTTCCAGGATGTTAAAGCCCAATAAGCTTGTAAAGGCCCAGGGCCGTTGAGGGAGTCCTGGATTAGGGGGTGTTCGGCTAGCCGGACTATACTCTCTGCCGGACTCCAGGACTATGAAGATACAAGATAGAAGACTCCGTCCCGTGTCCGGAAGGTTCTTTCCTTGGCGTGGAAGGCAAGCTAGACGTGCAGATACTCAAGATCTCCTACCAAGGCAACCGACTCTGTGTAACCCTAACCCTATCCAGTGTCTATATAAACCGGAGGGTTTTAGTCCGTAGGACAAGAATTATTCATTATTCATCACAACCATAGGCTAGCTTCTAGGGTTTAGCCTCCTTGATCTCGTGGTAGGTCTACTCTTGTACTACCCATATCATCAATATTAATCAAGCAGGAGTAGGGTTTTACCTCCATCGAGAGGGCCCGAACCTGGGTAAAACAAAGTGTCCCCTGTCTCCTGTTACCATCCGACCTTGATGCACAGTTCGGGACCCCCTACCCGAGATCCGCCGGTTTTGACACCGACATTGGTGCTTTCATTAAGAGTTCCTCTGTGTCGTCGCCTTTGGGTCCGATGGCTCCTTTGATCATCAGCAATGACGAAGTCCAGGGTGAGACTTTTCTCCCCGGACAGATCTTCGTCTTCGGCGGCTTCGCTCTGCGGGCCAACTCCCTTGGCCATCTGGAGCAGATCGAAAGCAACGCCCCTGGCCAACAGGTCAGGTTTGGAAGCTTAAACTATACGACAGACATCCGAGGAGACTTGATCTTCGATGGATTCGAGCCACAGCCAAGCGTGCCGCACCATCTCGAGGGTCATGATATAGCTCTGCCCCCGAATAGTGCCCTGGAGGCCGCACACGCTCCGGCCCCGACCCTTAATTCGGAGCCCGTTGCGTTCATTGAGGATGAACGGTTGGACGTCACCTCAGGGGCTGCGATCTCAAAGGCGATCGAGCCGAACGACAGCCCCGCGCTCCGCATGGCCCATGACTCGGAGGAGCCGGACTCTTCCCCGAGTCCCGAAACTCCCTTGCCCCTGCCGATCGAATCGGATTGGGCGCCTATAATGGATTTCTCCGCCGCGGATATTTTTCAGCATTCACCCTTCGGTGACATACTGAACTCTCTTAAGTCTCTCTCTCTATCAGGAGAGCCCAGGCCGAACTATGGCCTGCGAGGTTGGGATTCGGACGACGAAGAAATTCAAAGCCCGCCCACCACCCACTTAATAGCCACTGTCGACGACTTAACCGACATGCTTGACTTCGGCTCCGAAGACTTCGACGGTATGGACGACGAAGGAGGAGACGAACAGGAATCAGCACCTGTAGGGCGCTGGACTGCCACCTCGTCATACGACATATACATGGTGGACGCTCCGAAAGACGGAGATGGCGATGAAAAAGCGGAGGATGGCACCTCTAGAAAGCCTCCCAAACGCCGGCGTCAGCGGCGCCGCTCTAAATCCCGCCAAAGCAAAAACGGCGATTCTGGCACAGGGGATAATACTACCCCGGATAGCGCCGAAGAGCACCAACCCCAGCAAGATTCGGCACAGGAAGATGGAGAAGCCAGTCCCCACGAGAGAGCGGCAGAACAAGAGGTTGAGGATGATAACTATATGCCTCCCTCCGAAGACGAGGCGAGCCTCGTCGACGATGAATTCGTCGTACCATCAGACCCAGCCGAACAAGAGCGTTTCCAACGCAGGCTCATAGCCACGGCAAATAGCAAAGAAAAAGCAGCAACAGCTTCGAGCTGATCAAGACTTGCTAGCTGACAGATGGACAGAAGTCCTTGCGGCCGAAGAGTATGAACTCGGACGCACCTCCAAAAATTATCCTAAGCACCGGCCGCTCCCCCTGTCAGAGGAGGAAGCACAAGACATGGCAGATCGGCCACCTCGTGGCTGTGACAGGGAAACCTACCAAACAACCAAACAAGCCATGCCCCGCCGCCGCTTTACAAAGGCACGGGAAAATGAGCCAGACCTGCGAAGCGTACTGGAGGATAAGGCAAGGCAAACAAGATCGATCTACGGATCGCGCGGACGCCCAAACTTTTAGTCCGGACAATATAAATCCGGCCGGGCCAAAAATAACAAGAACGGCTCTGCCGAGCTGCGTGATGACATAGCCCAGTACAGGGGCGCCGCACACCCGCTATGCTTCACAGACGAAGTAATGGATCATAGAATCCTAGAGGGTTTCAAACCCATCAACATAGAATCGTTCGATGGTACGACAGATCTGGCAGTCTGGATCGAGGATTATCTCCTCCATATCCATATGGCACGAGGCGACGAACTACACGCCATTAAATACCTCCCACTTAAGCTTAAGGGACTAGCCAGGCATTGGCTTAACAGCTTGCCTGCAGATTCGATCGGTTCTTGGGAGGACCTGGAAGCCGCATTCCTCGACAACTTCTAGGGCACTTATGTGCGACCGCCGGACGCCGATGACCTAAGCCACATAATTCAGCAGCCAGACGAATCGGCCAGGCAGTTCTGGACACGGTTCCTAACAAAGAAAAATCAGATAGTCGATTGTCCGGACGCGGAGGCCCTAGCGGCCTTCAAGCATAATATCCGGGACGAATGGCTGGCCCGGCACCTAGGACAGGAAAAGCCGAAATCCATGGCCGCCCTCACGACACTCATGACCCGCTTTTGTGCGGGCGAAGACAGCTGGCTAGCTCGTAGCAACAACCTATCGAAGAAAACAGGTAATCCGGATAAAAAGGACCAAAGTGGCAGGTCACGCTGGAGTAATCAAAAGCGCCGCGTTAGCAGCGACAACAATGAGGATACGGCAGTAAATGCCGGATTCAGAGGCCATAAATCCGGTCAGCGGAAGAAGCCATTCAAAAAGAATAACCAGGGCCCGTCCAGTCTGGAACGAATACTCGACCGCTCGTGCCAAATTCATGGCACCCCCGAAATGCCAGCCAGTCACACCAACAGAGATTGTTGGGTGTTCAAGCAGGCAGGCAACATAAATGCCGAACACAAAGACAAGGGGCTGGACAGCGACGACGAGCAGGAGCCCAGGCCACCGAACAGTAAAGGTCAGAAGGGGTTTCCCCCGCAAGTGCGGACGGTGAACATGATATACGCAACCCACATCGCCAAAAGGGAGAGGAAACGCGCACTACGGGACGTGTACGCGATGGAGCCAGTCGCCCCAAAGTTCAACCCATGGTCCTCCTGCCCGATCACCTTCGATCGAAGGGACCACCCCACTAGCATCCATCACGGCGGTTTCGCCGCATTGGTTCTCGACCCAATAGTTGACGGATTTCATCTCACAAGAGTCCTCATGGACGGCGGCAGCAGCCTGAACCTGCTTTATCAGGACACAGTGCGTAAAATGGGCATAGATCCATCAAGGATCAAGCCAACAAGGACGACCTTTAAAGGCGTCATCCCAGGTGTAGAAGCCAACTGTACAGGCTCTATAACACTTGACATGGTCTTTGGATCTCCGGATAACTTCCGAAGCGAGGAGTTAATCTTCGACATAGTCCCGTTTCGCAGTGGCTATCACGCCCTGCTCGGACGCACTGCATTCGCTAAATTCAATGCGGTGCCGCACTACGCATATCTCAAGCTCAAGATGCCAGGCCCTCGAGGCGTAATCACGGTCAGCGGAAACACCGAACGCTCCATCCGGACGGAGGAGCACACGGCGGCACTCGCAGCGGAGGTTCAAAGCAGCCTTTTAAGGCAACTCTCCAGTCCGGCCGCTAAAAAGCCGGACAATGCAAAGCGCGCTCGGGGCAACCTACAGCAAGACCAACTGGCGCTTTTGGAGCAAGCGTAGCAATGCAGCCCCAACCCTGGCTACAACCGTATAGCAGAGCTAGTACCTAGAGTACATAACTACGCCCTTAAAATTCCATGGGCACAGGGGAAGGGGCATATTCACGGCACGCCCACAGTACGACGTAAAACGCACTAGGGGCTGCCGGATTCTTTTTCTTACTTTCAGGATTCCACATTCTGGACAACCTGTTCGGCGAGGACGCCGCACAGACGATACAAGACCCAGGACAGCAGACGAAGTAACGCCGCATTATGGAACTTTCAGGTGGTCTCTATTTCGAGCAATATAACTGTATTTAAATTCCGCGGCCTGCGCCTGGCTAGGACATGTCATATGGCTTAGCACCTTTTTCGCTTATTGCATCTATTGTATCGTTCGGCTTGAGTAAACAGCCTTCTTATAAATAATGCATAGCTTTAGTCTATTTTTTGCATTGTGATCTTTTTATACGTATGTTTATTTCACAACGTGATGGCACCCGTACACTATGGTACGGCAAACCACGCCAGGGGCTTCATCACCCTTCTTATCTGGTCGTGAGAAGTCCGCACACTTCCCTTAGTGCGGCACCCCGAACTTATAGCACGATATGCATCGGCTCCGAGTCATGATTTTGGTCATATGTTGGGTTTGCCCGGCTCCTATGTTTTGGTACCTTACGTTCCGCTCTATCGGCTAAGGTAGCACTAGGAGAACCGCTGCGATTTGCGCCCCAGATCAGGTGGGTGAGCGCCTCAGTGGAGAAAGCTAAAACAGACTGTCATGATAGGGCGAGAGACCGGTCACTGTTCGAGAGGTTTTTCGAGTCCTTAAAGGCTTATGCCGTTTTCGAACGGAGAGCTGGTTAAATCCGGCTAAAAGGCGTGGATAGTGCCCCAAATTCGGCCTTCCGAACTAGGGGCTTCGCCGAAATTTAAAATTATAACGTTCTATGGCTAAGTGAGAGTGTTCAAGCATTATAGTCCGATTGCCTGGTTCGCTGTGCTGCCGGCCTCCCTCGAAGGACCCAACTATGGGAACAAGAGCCCGCAGGTTTATCCCGAACACCTCAACACTAGTTGCATGAGGGTAGAAGCCAACGACTCGCCATCTCTCAGTTATTGATAAACGGCCGCACAGAAAACAATATTTTAAATTCAAAGCATTGGTTAAAGCGCATACGAACAAGTTTTCGGCGTACAGGATAAAAGCGAACGAGTTCATTGATAGATTACATCATGGGTACATTCATCCGCAATAAGGCGGGATCCGGCAAGAACTTCTTTATAGTACATCTCGGGCTTGCGATGTTCCTTCCCCTGCGGCGGACCGTCCGTCACCAGTTTCTCGCCGTCCAGCTTGCCCCAGTGTACCCTTACACGGGCAAGGGCCCTTCGGGCACCTTCGATGCAGGACGAGCGCTTCATGACTTCAAGCCGCGGACAGGCATCCACCAGCCGCCGCACTAGCCCAAAGTAGCTCCCTGGCAGGGCCTCTCCAGGCCATAGCCGAACTAATAAGTCCTTCATGGCCTGTTCAGCCGCCTTGTGGAGCTCGCCCAGCTGCTTCAGCTAGTCGCTCAAGGGCACAGGGTGTCCGGCCTCAGAATACTGAGACCAGAACACACTCTCCGTCGAGCTGTTGCCTTCGCTCCGGAAAAATGCGGCGGCATCGGATGCGCTGCGGGGTAGATCGAAGAACGCCCCTGGAGAACTCCGGATCCGGGTAAGTAACAGGTATTTTACTTTTATGTTCCTACTTTGCATTGAGAATGTCTTACCCGCTGCTATCTTTCTCATCTCCTCCAACTCTTGGAGGGCCCTCTGGGCTTCGGCCTTGGCACTCTTGGTGGCCTCAACGGCAGAGGCGAGTTCGGTGGCTTGCGTTTTCACGTCAAGCTCCAAACCCTCATGTTTTTCCATGAGGGCTTGCAGCTTCTGCTGCACCTGTCCGTATTGGCCGCCAAGCTTCGCTCGTTCAGTGCGCTCCTCGGCCGCCTTCTTCTCGGCCTCGGCGAGCGCCTGCCTTAGGGTCTCCACCTCTGAGGTGGCCCCTACAATAGGTAGTTTAATCCTGTTATTTTTTGCAATCAAGCCTCTCTATAGGCATATTTTATTATTGAAGGGGTCATCTTACCTTCCTTCTCCTCGAGCTGCCTCTTGGCACGACCGAGCTCCTGCTCGGACTGCTCGAAGTCCTTCTTAAGGACCTCCACCTGCGCAGTCAGTGCGGCAGTGGATAGTAGGGAAGCCTGCATACGCATATTTGACTTTTCATAGTTAGACTCCTGCGGAATTATTAGATCCTTTATTCGGCTTTTCTTTCCGAGCACCGAACAAAGCATCAGGGGCTACTGTCTATGCGGTAATTAACTCAGTATTCTTTTTTGTTTACCTGGAAGCCTGTTAGAAGGCTGGCGCAGGCTTCATTCAGCCCGCTCTTGGTGGACCGAACCTTCTGGACCACCGTACTCATAATAGTACGATGCTCCTCGTCAATGGTGGCGCCTTCAAGCGCCTCCAGCAGATTGTCCAGCGCCTCTGGTTGGACAGAGGTCGCCGGCTCGGATGGCTCACTCCTTTTAAGAGGAGTTTGCCCACCGTGAATCCGGACTGGCGAGTCCGGCACGGTGTCCAGCCTAAAGCCGGACTGGGAGCCCTGGGGGGTATTATCCCCTGTACTCCTGGGGTCCTGAGGATTGCCTTGCGGCTCCTCCAGGACCACCTCCTCCTGCTCCATTTGGCGGGACGCCACTTCGTCATCATCCGCCTTGCGGGGGGAGACCGCGGGAGGAACGGAGTCCATCTCCGACGCATCCAGGGAACCGCCCGACGAAATGTCAACTGCGTCCCGGGGCGGCCTGCACAATTACGCTTAAAATAAGGGAAAGCTATGGAAAACGTCATGAGTTACTCTGATATCCGAATACTTACGATCGCGCTGGACGCTTGGTCCTTTCCGGCCACTCCTCCTCGTCCTTGTTGGCATCGGGGGAGTAGTCCGGCGGAGGGGTCTTCCTCTTCTTTGACCCCTTAGCCGCCCCCGCCGGGGCAGCTTTCCTCTTCTTTCCTTCCCCCGATGGAGGGGGAGGGATTTCTTCCTCCTCCTCGTCTTCACGAGCGGAGGGCGTCGCGGACTCGTCCAATGACGAGTCCGACATCACCACATGGCGGATACTCTTTCGAGTCCCGGTGGTCTTGATGTTCTTGACCTTCTTTTCCGGCACCACGTACGGCGCCGGAGTCAACAACTTCTCTAGAAGAGCTGGGGCTTGGTCTTCTGGCAGAGGGGACGGACAGTTGATCTGTCCGGCTGTCTTCAGCCACTTCTGTTAAAGACAAAAGGGAGTTCTTAGAAAATCCCGCGTAGAGTTAATCTACAATGAGGAGCCCAATGAACCTGTGAAAGGGATGAATGGCTTACCTCTTTAGCATCGCGTTGCGAGCTATATCCGCGATCTTCAGAAGCGGATGTGGGGCATTCGGCGCTTTTGGTCAGCACCTTCCAGACGTCTTCATACGTCGTGTCGAAGAGCCTGTTGAGGGTTCGGTGCTGCGCCGGATCATATTCCCACAAAGTGAAATCCCGTCGTTGGCACGGGAGGACCAGACGAATGAGCATAACCTGGATTATGTCAACATGCCGGGTCGGCCTTTTCACCAGGGACTGGATGCGAGTTTGCAATCCGGTCACTTCGCTCTCGTTGCCCCACGACAAGCCCATCTCTTGCTAGGACTTGAGACGCGTGGGAGGTCCGGATCTGAATTCGGGGGGCGCAACCCATGTTGCGTCGCGTGGCTCGGTGATGTAAAACCACCCAGCCTGCCACCCCTTCAAGGATTCCACAATGGAACCCTCGAACCAGACGGCGTTGGCCATTCGGCCAGCCATCGCACCTCCGCACTCCGCCTGGGTGCCGGACACCACCTTGGGCTTGACATTGAATGTCTTGAGCCAAAGGCCGAAGTGGGGGCGGACACGGAGGAATGCCTCGCACACGACGATAAACGCCGAGATGTTGAGGACGAAGTTCGGGGCTAGATCGTGGAAATCTAGGCCATAGTAGAACATAATCCCCCGGACAAAAGGATGGAGCGGAAAGCCCAGTCCGCGGAGAAAGTGAGGGAGGAAGACCACCCTCTCCTTAGGCCCAGGGGTGGGAAGGATCTGTCCCACCTCGGGGAGCCGGTGCGCGATGTCGTTGGACAGGTATCCGGCCTTCCTAAGCTTTGTGATTTGCCCCTACGTGACGGAGGAAGCCATCCACTTGCCCCCTGCTCCGGACATGGTTGGAGTAGGTTGAGGGCGGAAGGGCGAGCTTGGGCGTTGGAGCTTGAGTGCGCAAGAGATGGATAGGCAGAGGAGGAAGAAGGCGTAGGTGAGAAAAGAGGATCTTATCCCTTTATATAGGCTGATGCCGTTGTGCGTCCCCACCTGCCTCATAAAACTCGCCTGCCGCTCAAGCGCCGTGGTAAATGGCGCGGTTGGGTTACCCACGTCCGTATTAATGAGAATCCCGTTAAAGGGGGGCACACGATCTCTGCTTCGACAAGACGTGCCAAGGAAACCGCCTCGTTGAACGTGCTGCGGTGGAACAGTAAAAATAACCCATACAGAAGGCTTGGACGCAGTGTTGTGACGCACTGCGGAATACGTCAGCAGATTTGATTTGTGCTTATATTATTCTCTATATGGCAATACGTGGAAATTTGTTTTGCAGAGCCGGACACTATTTCTTGGTGTTCATTATCTTCTTGAAGAAACTTGGAGGAGGAACCCGCCTTGCAATGCCGAAGACAATTTGCGCGCCGGACTCGTCGTCATTGAAGCCTGGTTCAGGGGCTACTGAGGGAGTCCTGGATTAGGGAGTGTTCGGCTAGCCGGACTATACTCTCTGCCGGACTCCAGGACTATGAAGATACAAGATAGAAGACTCCGTCCCGTGTCCGGAAGGTTCTTTCTTTGGCGTGGAAGGCAAGCTAGGCGTGCGGATACTCAAGATCTCCTACCAAGGCAACCGACTCTGTGTAACCCTAACCCTATCCGGTGTCTATATAAACCGGAGGGTTTTAGTCCGTAGGACAAGAATTATTCATTATTCATCACAGCCATAGGCTAGCTTCTAGGGTTTAGCCTCCTTGATCTCGTGGTAGATCTACTCTTGTACTACCCATATCATCAATATTAATCAAGCAGGAGTAGGGTTTTACCTCCATCGAGAGGGCCCGAACCTGGGTAAAACAAAGTGTCCCCTGTCTCCTGTTACCATCCGACCTTGACGCACAGTTCGGGACCCCCTACCCGAGATCCGCCGGTTTTGACTCCGACAGCCGTAGTCGGTTTAGTATCTGTAGCCGTAAACCGGCTTGTATAAACTTGTACTATAAGATAGGGAAAGGCAGAGACCAACCCGGGTACGAGTATAAACCGGAGATTGGGACTCTGTGAACCGACGGGTGTCACCCGTGTATATAAGGGGACGACCCGATGGCGGTTCAAGGACACACAACCACAACTCGAGGCCTAGGCGAAGCTTGTTTGCTCCCTAGTCATCGGGACTTCATCAATTCCACCACAAACTAGACGTAGGCTTTTACCTTCATCGAAGGGGCCGAACTAGTATAAACTCTCTGCGTCCTTGTGTCCGCTTTAACCCCTTCGAGTTAACCCGTTGCGATGGCTCCACGACTAAGTCCTTTGGCTAGGACATCTACCGTGACAAACCCACGACAAGTCCACTATACCTTCCTATATGCGGTATCTACCCGCCGTTCCAAGTAAATTTGTATGTGCCAAACTCTAAACCTTCAAATGAAATTCTGTTTTGTGTGCTCGAATAGCTCATGTATCAACTAGGGTTGTCTGTATCTTCCATGTTAGGCGGGTTATTCTCAAGAGGAGTGGACTCCGCTCCTCACTCACGAGAAAATGGCTGGTCACCGGGATGCCCAGTCCCTTGCTTTATGTAAATCAAATCAAAATAATTGCAAACAAAACTCCCCCGGGCGCGGCCCCTACCTTGTGGGCCCCTTGTTGCTCCACCGACCTTAACTCCAACTCCATGTATTCGTTTTCGGAGAGAAAAAAAATCAGAGAGAAGGATTCATCGCGTTTTACGATCCGGAGCTGCCGCTAAGCCCTAAACTCTCCCGGGAGGGCTGATCTGGAGTCCGTTCGGGGCTCCCGAGAGGGGAATCCGTCGCCATCGTCATCATCAACCATCCTCCATCACCAATTTCATGATGCTCACCGCCGTGCATGAGTAATTCCATCGTAGGCTTGCTAGACGGTGATGGGTTGGATGACATTTATCATGTAATCGAGTTAGTTTTGTTAGGGTTTGATCCCTAGTATCCATTATGTTCTGAGATTGATGTTGCTATGACTTTGCTATGCTTAATGCTTGTCACTAGGGCCCGAGTGCCATGATTTCAGATCTGAACCTATTATGTTTTCATGAATATATGTGAGTTCTTGATCCTATCTTGCAAGTCTATAGTCACCTACTATGTGTTATGATCCGGCAACCCCGAAGTGACAATAATCGGGACCACTCCCGGTGATGACCGTAGTTTGAGCAGTTCATGTATTCACTATGTGTTAATGCTTTGGTCCGGTACTCTATTAAAAGGATGCCTTAATATCCCTTAGTTTCCATTAGGACCCCGCTGCCACGGGAGGGTAGGACAAAAGATGTCATGCAAGTTCTTTTCCATAAGCACGTATGACTATATTCGGGATACATGCCTACATTACATTGTTGAATTGGAGCTAGTTCTGTGTCACCCTATGTTATGACTGTTACATGATGAACCGCGTCCGGCATAATTCTCCATCACCGATCCAATGCCTACAAGCTTTTCACATATTGTTTTCCGCTTATTTACTCTTCCATTGCTACTGTTACAATCACTACAAAATCCAAAAATATTACTTTTGCTACCGTTACCGTTACTTCCATATTACTTTGCTACTAAATACTTTGCTGCAGATACTATGTTATCCAGGTGTGGTTGAATTGACAACTCAACTGCTAATACTTGAGAATATTCTTTGGCTCCCCTTGTGTCGAATCAATAAATTTGGGTTGAATACTCTACCCTCGAAAACTGTTGCGATCCCCTATACTTGTGGTTTTCATCTCCCACCATCTTCGAGAAGCAACTCCATCACCAATCCAGCACTCTACCCCTCTCCCTCTCTCTCTCTCTGTCCCATCCTATTTCCCGTCCTTCAGTTATGTATGGATGTCGATCGATCTCCCTCAAGACATAGCTGGGTCTCTCCTTCTCAACACATATATGAGTCGTTCTACCTCTATAGTTAGGCCTCTGCCTACCCCTCCCCCACCCCCTCGCACACACATACACACGCCGATACATCGAGCGCTCTAGTCATGTCTCCCTGCCACACACAAACTTGAACTGTGCCCTCTGACGTTCTGGTAGCTAGGTCAGTCGCCCTATATCTTTGGCTTGCACACACACACAATTTCGATGGCTCTCTTCATCGATCTCGCACCCACCCACTTGATCCTCTCTTCGACTCTATCAATATCTATGACCCCTCCCTCTCTTCTCGTGGATCGCCCGACCCTCTATATATGATATGGATAGGCCTCCATTTCACACACGTTGCATGCAAAATTTTGTTTGAGATGTCATCGACACATATTCCCACAAATACATTCACGAAATCAACCTCCCCCCCCAAAAAACAAAAAACACTCACAAACGCACAAGCCATTTTTCTAGGTTTGTATCTCTCACACACACCCACGTAGGTGGGGGACGTGCACGAAGAGAAGAGGTGCACGCACGGCGCACGTACTCCCATCTCTTTGCCAACCACACCCGCACGGGTACACGGTGGAGCTCATTTCTGTACGAAAAGGCAGCCCACGTGGTAACTTGACACGTGTACTGGTTGTCCACTAGATGGAGGGAGGATCGTCTACCATGGGTGAACAAACAAATTGCGACTTGATGCGTTATGTTAAAAAAGAGGCAAACCATGTGGGGCCTACCTTAGAGGCAACGCTCTATACACTAGAGTACTTTTGATGTGTCCCGTCAACTCGCAGAACGAGGAGAAGCTTGCTTAGTACGCCGTCTCCCCCTCCCACGGGCGCGGTGGCTCGTAGGATGAGGTGAAGCTTGCTTACTAGTATGCCTTACGCCCGCTCCCTCGCCCACGCGCGCGGTGGCTCACAGGACGAGGAGAAAATTTTACTAGTACTCCCTCCGTTTACTCCTCATCCCTACTACCTTGGTTAGAGAGATTATCATATTGTTTGGAATATATTTGAACTTTACTAGATTTCAATATGAACTACTAGTACATACTCCAAACACTGATGTATATAGACGTATTTTAGAGTGTAGATTCACTCATTTTGCTCCATATGTAGTCCATATTGAAACGGACGTAATAGTACGCACTCTCCCTCTCCCCTCGACCCTCGCCACGTGGTGGACGTGCAGCAATTCATTCGGTCTCATATAGCCAGAACGATATATACTGCAGTACCATTATTGCTCGACTTCCCGAAGAGGCGAAGAGCCAATCGCAAGGTTAATAGTTTGGAGATGCCAAGCGCAAGGTTTATAGGAGAACGAGTATAGGTGCCGCGTCATTTATGAATAAAGTTTTTTTTCTTCAGTGGCACGTACGCAATATAAATAGGTTCATATGGAGAGAAAAGGAAACCGCTCCACTATATACATAGGCAGGACGAGCCTACACGGTTGCTTGCTAGGGTTGCTCTCTTCAGTTTTCACACTCTCTCGCACAAAACCACTGTGGCCACATCTCTAACATCCCGGCGGACCACGTCCGCCGGGGCAAGGGGTGGATGCTTAGTGTAGATGCGGTCGCCATCGCCGACGGTGAAAACCCACTGTCAGCACGTCCCGATCATTGGTCCCCGCCATTCTCTCTCACAAAGCCGGCGAGGTTGCCTTCACCCATTGCTCACTGCCGCGACATGGGTAGTTGCCTCCTCCCGCCGCCCTCCTCTAGGTTGAGCTACGTCCCGACATCCCTCAGGTACAACTCCCTTTACAGCCGACTTGCACCACTGCTCCAGCTGCCCACATCACTCCATGTGGATATTTCTCTACTTCTTTGCCCCGGACATACCTCTACTGGCTTCTACGTACTATATTTGTGATGAGTTTATGTCTCATCAACTAATCCCAGTAATCTTACTCTAATCACGCTTCTTCAATTTCTTTGCCACAGGGATGCTCATCTTGATTTGGTGAAACTGCACAAAATGATCCGATGGTCGAAGGGCTGCAAACTTCATTTCTTAGGAAGCGCTGACGTTGCCAGCAAATTAAAGCCTGGTTAGGGTTTATGGTTCAAGGGCTAGGGACTGCATGGATCATTTTTTCTTTAGCTGTCTCTGTTTCAATGACTAGGGACTGCATGAGTAGTAGTAGTACTGTATGCCTTACGCCCGCTCCCTCGCCCACGCGCGCGGTGGCTCGCAGGATGATGAGAAAATTTTACTACTCCCTCCGTTTACTCCTCATCCCTACAACCTCGGTTAGAGAGATTATCATATTGTTTGGAATATATATGTCCTTTAGTAGATTTCAATATGAACTACTAGTACATACTCCAAACACTGATGTATATAGACGTATGTTAGAGTGTAGATTCACTCACTTTGCTCCGTATGTAGCATAAAGTTGAGACACTTATTTTGGAACGGAGGGAGTACATATTTGCTATGATCTGTCAATCATTGAGATGCAATAGTATGCATGTTAGTCTCCTTTGTATTTGATGAAATGTTGCAACGGGCAACCTTGGACGCAAGATACATGTAACCGAAGTTGGAAGCTTCATAGCATTGTACTATCTCACTGATAAATTACAGTATGTACCATACAAGTACTTCCTCCGTTCCTAAATATAAGTCTTTGTAGAGATTTCACCACAAACCACATACGGATGTATATAGATGCATTTTAAGTGTAGATTCATTCATTTTGTTCCGTATGTAGTCCACCTAGTAGAATCTCTACAAAGACTTATATTTAGGAATGGAGGGAGTACTATGTAAAGAGTTAGGTGTCGCACGGTGTCCAGAAAATATGGTGATAGTGTGAGGTGGGCCATGTAATCATTGAGCCTGCGTGTTTTCACTGCTCTTACACTCCTCCGCCGTAAGAATGGAGAAAATTGTAATCTAGTAGTACCTCCTTTCGCCGAAAGTGTGGGACATCCAGCAGTCCTACCACCTCAGTAATAATGACCAATGAGCCGTCAAATCACATAGACCCAGCAGTAAGTTGGACGGACGAAGCAACCATCACTCTTGAATCCGCTTCTCCCTTCAAAGCAGGCGCCAGTGAGAAGTCGCGTCCACTCTGCCGGGCATGAATGCGGCACCGATTCCTTGGAGCGGCGCTGACCGTTTTGGGCGGGAAGCGCGCGCGGGCGATGGAGCGGCTTTGGGTGGGCCAGGCTGGTCAGGAGCCGGCGTGGCAGCTGTCCGCCTGTCCCTACCGGACGCCCGGAAACGAGAGGATGCACCGACTCTCGCGGCTAAAATCGTACACTGCACACCATCTCTCTATGGGAGTAGGTTGATCTGTCACTCTCTCTAACACACACATGCTGTTAAACACACACACACGCACACGCACACACAGGTTCATAGAATAGGAAAATCGTGCGAGTGCGATGCCACAGGAAGTGAGATACAGATGGAGTACGTACAAGAAGAGAAGAGGTGACGAATATTCCATCAAACCTGGACTAAGGAGTAGTACTCCCTCCGTCTAGGTGTTAAGTCATCCTACGGAAATCAGATATTCCCAAAATGTTTAGGCGTCGTCCATTAACTTCGCATCTCAATCCCCTCCTGGCCTTGTTGCTAGCGAGCGTTGTTACTTAGGGAGCGTTTGGATCCTTAACAAGAACAACTTATAGCATAGCCGGGCAAGGTTAGGCGTTTGGAACTGTTAAAATATGTTAGCTTTTGTGTGCCAGCTAGCTTGGGTGGGCTAGAAAAACCTTGCTAGCTCAGGAGAGCCAGATCGGCTCGCTTCCGACGGCAAACTTCGCGTAGTAGTAACATAGACTAGTAACATATGCATGTTGTACTAGTCCAAGTTACTCATCACTATGACCAACCTAAGCAATGTAACCAAACACTCCTTAATTACTCTGCCTTGTTATCTCCCCCGAAAACCCAATGCATGGAGCACTACTATGCGTTGATTAGTCAAGAAATCAAAGTCGGCTTGCATGCGAGTTAATATGTGGCCCTGCATGGTAGCTAAAACAACATCTCTTAGTTGTTTGGATTAATTGTTGCGTTTAGAGACAGAAATCAGGGCTTTGTTTGGAGGAATGACCGGTCAAGTTTCTCCTTCTCCTCCAATCTGCTTGCACCTTGGTCCCGCTGCACCTTCTAACATGACTTATTACACCTAGACGGAGGGAGTCATACAAGATACGGTGGCACACTGACTTAGGTCGAATACAAGTGCCCAAAATTGTGTGCATGTTATATAATAAGGATTCACTGAAAATAGTACGTGAATGAACAGAGGGATCAATTGGACAGTGTTCCCGAGCAGTAGCGAGATGTGTGAGGTAAGATACATCGTTGGCGCTTTTAATTTTTCTTATTAATTTGTTTGTTTCACCCACTGACTGGTGGGACCCAACGTACTACGTGGAGAGAGGTAAAGTGACTAAGGCTGCATTATTTCTAAACCACTTTGGATAGTCTTACCACCAAAGCCACATGACACGATTATGATTTAAATCCCAATGACTCCCACACACACAAGAAAACATGGCATGCTTGTCACACGAATGCAGGAATGTATAAAAGGTTATTTTCCTCTCGTTGAACATAATGGGAGGGTTGTGTAGCTGGTTAGCCTGTTCGCTCATCAAACTTGAGGTCTCGGGTTCGATAGGTACACTTGAGCATAATTCGTGCCAGGAGGATTCTTTGACAGGTCAAAATGGATGGATACGGAGCTATACGATCTTGCAGTGACCGTATAATCACCTCATCACATATAAGTTGCAGCCTCGATGCTTGTAGTTGCTCTCTTCACACTCTCTCACCCTCTCCCGATCTAAACGAGACTTCGTTGGCCTCTCTCTCTCCCCTCATTGCTGGTCTGCTTGTAGTTGCTGTCGGTGTCAAAACCGGCGGATCTCGGGTAGGGGGTCCCGAACTGTGCGTCAAGGTCGGATGGTAACAGGAGACAAGGGACACTTTATTTTACCCAGGTTTGGGCCCTCTCGATGGAGGTAAAACCCTACTCCTGCTAGATTAATATTGATGATATGGGTAGTACAAGAGTAGATCTACCATGAGATGAAGGAGGCTAAACCCTAGAAGCTAGCCTATGGTATGATTGTGTATGATGATGGTTGTCCTACGGACTACAACCCTCCGGTTTATATAGACTCCGGATAGGGTTAGGGTTACACAGAGTCGGTTACATGGGTAGGAGATCTTGAATATCCGCACGCCTAGCTTGCCTTCCATGCCAAGGAAAGATCCTTCCGAACACGGGACGAAGTCTTCAATCTTGTATCTTCATAGTCCTGGAGTCCGGCTGAAGGTATAGTCCGGCTATCCGAACACCCCCTAATCCAGGACTCCCTCAGTAGCCCCTAAACCAGGCTTCAATGACGACGAGTCCGGCACGCAAATTGTCTCCGGCATTGCAAGGCGGGTTCCTCCTCCAAGTTCTTCAAGAAGATAATAAACACCAAGAATAGTGTCCGGCTCTGCAAAAAAAGTTTTCCACGTATTGCCATATAGAGAATAATATTAACACAAATCAAATCTGCTGACGTATTCCGCAGTGCGTTATAACACTGCGACCAAGCCTTCTGAATAAATTATTTCATCGTTCCACCTCGGCGCGTTCAACGAGGCGGTCTCCTTGGCTGGTCTTGTCGAAGCAGAGATCGTGTGCCCCTTTTAACGGGATTCTCATTAATACGGACGTGGGTAACCCAACTGCGCCATTTACCATGGCGCTTGAGAGGCAAGTGAGTTTTATTAGGTAGGTGGGGACGCATAACCGCATCAGCCTATATAAGGGGATAAGGATCCACCTTTTTCACCTACGCCTTCTTCCTCCTTTGCCCATCCATCTCTCGCGCACTCAAGCTCTAGCACCCAAGTCCGCTCTTCCTTCCTCAACCTTCTCCATCAATGTCCGGAGCGGGAGGCAAGTTGATGGTCTCCTCCGTCACGGAGGCTCAAATTAAAAAGCTTAGGAAGGCTGGATACCTGTCCAAGGACATCCCGCACCGGCTTCCTGAGGAGGGGCAGCTTCTTCCTACCCCACCGCCCCATGAGAGGGTAGTTTTCCTTCCCCACTTCCTCCGCGGACTGGGTTTTCCACTCCACCCCTTTGTCCGGGGGCTCATGTTCTATTACGGCCTGGATTTCCACGATCTGGCCCCGAACTTTGTCCTCAATATCTCGGCGTTTATCGTCGTGTGTGAGGCCTTTCTCCGCATCCGCCCCCACTTCGGCCTCTGGCTCAAGACCTTCAACGTCAAGCCCAAGGTGGTGTCCGACACCCAGGCGGAGTGCGGAGGTGCTATGGCTGGCAAGATGGCCAACGCCCTCTGGTTCGATGGCTCCTTTGTTGAGACCTTAAAGGGGTGGCAGGCAGGGTGGTTTTACATCACCGAGCCACACGACTAGAAATGGGTCGCGGCCCCTGAGTTCCGATCCGGACCCCCCACGCGGCTTATGTCCTGGAAAGAGACGGGCCTGTCGTGGGGCAACAAAAAAGAAGTGACCGGATTGCAAACTTGCATCCGGTCCCTGGTGAACAAGCCGATCCGGCATGTCAATATCATCCAGGTTATGCTTGTCCGCCGGATCCTCCCGTGCCAGGAACGGGACTTTACTTTATGGGAATTCAACCCGACGCAGCACCAAACCCTCAATAGGCTCTTCGACACGACATATGAAGACGTCTGGAAGGTGCTAACCAAAGGCGCCGAGTGCCCCACATCCGCGTCCGAGGATCGCGGATACAGCTCGCAGCGCGACGCTCGCGAGGTAAGCTATCTATACCTTTGAAAGGTTCGTTAAGCTCTTCTTCATAGATTGACTCCATGCGGGATCCAGACTCCCTTTACCTTTGACAGGCGTGGCTGAAGATAGCCGGACCAATTAACTGTCCGTCTCATCTGCCCGAAGACCCAGCCCCAGCTCTCCTAGAGAAGCTGCTGGCTCCGGCGCCTTATGTGGTGCCGGAGAAGAAGGTCAAGAAGAAGAAGACCACCGGGACTCGAAAGAGTTCCCGCAACATGGTGGTGTCGAGCTCATCATCTGACGAGTCTGCGACGCCTTCCTCTCGTGAAAACGAGGAGGAGGAGGAGCAAGGAAGCTCTCCCCCCCCCCAGTGAGGGGAGAAAAGAAGAGGAAGGCCACCCCAACGGGGGAGGCCGAGGGGTCGAGGAAAAGGAAGACCCCTCCACCGGACTACTCCCACGACGCCGAAGAGGGCGGAAAGGAGTGGCCGGACAGAACCAAGCGTCCGGCGATAACGTAAGTATTTATTTACCAGAGTGACTCATAATATTTTCCAATGTGCAGCTTTCCCTAACGTCGAACGTAATTTGTGCAGCCCGCCCCGGGCCGGACTCGACGATTCGTCGAGCGGCTCCCTGGATTCATCGGACATGAACTCTGTTCCGCCCGCAGTCTCCCCCAGCGGGGCGGACGACGCCGAAGTGGCGCCCCGCCAAACAGGGCAGGAGGAGACGGTCCTGGAGGAGCCGCAAGGCAATCCTCCGGACCCCAGGAGTAAAGGGGATGAATCCCCCCAGGGCTCCAAGTCCGGCTTAGTGCCGGACACCGCGCCAGACTCAACAGTCCTGGTCCGCGGTGGGCAAACTCCTTCCAAGAGGAGTAAGCCGTCTGAGCCGGCGACCTCTGTCCAACCAGAGGCGCCGGACAATCTACTGGAGGTGCTTGAGGGCGCCACCATCGACGAGGAGCACCGTACTGTTATGAGTATGGTAATCCAAAGGGTTCAGTCCGCCAAGAGCGGACTGACTGAAGCTTGCGCTAGCCTTTTAACAGGCTTCCAGGTAAACAAAAATGTGTTAAATTATTTACCGCATAGACAGTAGCCCCTGATGCTCTGTTCGGTGTTCGGAAAGAAAAGCCGAATAGAGGATCTAGTAATTTTTGTAGGAGTCTAACAAAAAAAGTCAAATATCCGTATGCAGGCTTCGCTGCTGTCCACCGCCGCACTGACTGCGCAGGTGGAAGTCCTTAAAAAGGACCTCGGGCGGTCCGAGCAAGAGCTCGACCTTGCCAAAAGGCAGCTCGAGGAGAAAGAAGGTAAGAAATACCCTTAAAAAAGGTGCCTATCGAGAGGCTTGATTGCAAAAAGAAATAACAGGATTGTACTGCTTATTGTAGGGGCCACAACCAAGGTGGCAACCCTGAAGCAGGCGCTTGCTGAGGCCGAAAAGAAAACGGCCGAGGAGCGCGCCGAGCGAGAAAAGCTTGGGGTCCAAGTCGGCGAGGTGAAGCAAGAGCTGCAAGCTCTCATGAAAAAACATGAGGGTTTGGAGCTTGAGGCGAAAGCGCAAGCGTCTGAGCTCGCGTCGGCCATTGAGACCACCAAGAGTGCCAAGGTCGAAGCCCAAAAGGCCCTCCAAGAGTTGGAGGAGGCGAAAAAGATAGCAGCGGGTAAGGCATTCTCAATGCAAAGTAGGAATATAAAAGTAAACTACCTATTACTTACCCGAATCTGGAGTTCTCCAGGGGCGTTCTTCGATCTTCCCCGCAGCACATCCGACGCCGCCGCGTTCTACCGAGCTGAAGAGGGCAGCTCGACGGAGAGTGTGTTCTGGTCTCAGTATTCTGAGGCCGGACACCCTGTGCCCTTGAGCGATCAGCTGAAACAGCTGGTCGAGCTCCACAAGGCGGCCGAACAGGCCATGAAGGGCTTACTAGTTCGGCTGTGGCCTGGAGAGGCCCTGCTTGGGAGCTATTTCGGGCTAGTTCGGCGGCTGGTGGAAGCCTGTCCACGGCTTGAGGTCGTCAAGCGCTCTGTCTGCATTGAAGGTGCCCGGAGGGCACTTGCCTGTGTGAGGGTACACTGGGGTAAGCTAGACGGAGAGAAGCTGGTGAAGGACAGCCGACAGCGGGGAAGGAGCATCGCAATCCCGAGAACTACTACAAGGAAGTTCTTGCCGGAGCCCGCCTTATCGCGGATGAATGTACTAAAGATGTAGTATTTAAATGAACTCGCTCGTTTGTATCCTGTGCGCTGAAAACTTTTTAATATGCGCTAAGCAATGCTTATTAAATTTAAAATATTATTTTCTGTGCGGCCGTTTATCAAAAATTGAGAGATGGCCAGTCGTCGGCTTCTGCTCCCATGCCACTAGTGCTGGGGTGTTCGGGATAAACCTGAGGGCTCTTGTTCCCATAGTTGGGTCCTTCGAGGGAGGCGCTCAGCACAACGAACCAGGCAATCAGACTATAATGGTTGAACACTCTCACTTAGCCATAGAACGTTATAATTTTAAATTTCGGCGAAGCCCCTAGTTCGGAAGGCCGAATTCGGGGCGCTATCCACGCCTTTGGCCGGATATAACCAGCTCTTCGCTCGAAGCGGCATAAGCCTTTAAGGACTCGAAAAACCTCTCGAACAGCGACCCGTCTCACGCCTTATCATGACAGTCTGTTTTAGCTTTCTCCACTGAGGTGCTCAACCCACCTGATCTGGGGCATAATCGCAGTGGTTCTCCTAGTGCTACCTTAGCCGATATAGCGGAACGTAAGGCACCAAAACATAGGAGCTGGGAAAACGCAACATGTGACCAAAATCATGACTCGGAGCCGATGCATATAGTGCTATAAGTTCGGGGTGCAGCACTTGTGAAAGTGTACGGACTTCTCACACCAGATAAAAGGGTAATAAAGCCCCTGGCATGTTTTGCCGTACCATGGCGTACGGGTGCGATCATGTTATTGAATAAACATATATATAAAAAGATGATAGTGCAAAAAATAGACAAAAAGCTATGCATTGCTTATAAAGAGGCTATTTATCAAAGCCGAACGATACAAGAGGTGCGATAAGTGAGAAAGATACTGGGCTATTTAACATGTCCTGACCAGGCGCAGGCCGCAGAATTTAGAAACAGATATATCGCTCGAAATAGAGACCACCTGAGAGTTCCGTAATGCGGCGTAGCTTTGTCTGCTTTCCTGGGTCTTGCATCGTTTGTGCGGCAGCAAGGCCGAACAGATTATCCAGAGTATGGAGTCCTGAAAGTAAAAAAAGGAAAATTCGGCAGCCCCTAGTACATTTGACGCCGTATTGTAGGCATGCCGTTTAATGTGCCCCTCCCCCTATGCGCATGGAATTTTAAGGGCGTAATTGTGTACTCTAGGTACTAGCTCCGCTATGGTGCGATGGCTATGGTCGGGGCCGTATTGCTACTCTTGCTCCGAACGTGCCAAACGGTCTTGTTGCAGGTTACTCCGGGCGCGCTTTGCATTGTCCGGCTTTTTAACGGCCGGAATGGACAGTTGCCTTAAAAGGCTGCTTTGTACTTCCGCTGCGAGGGCCGCCGTGTGCTCCTCCGTACGGATGGAGCGTTCGGTGTTTCCGCTGACCGTGATTACTCCTCGAGGGCCAGGCATCTTGAGCTTGAGATATGCGTAGTGCGGCACCGCATTGAATTTAGCGAATGTGGTTCGTCCAAGCAGGGCATGATAGCCACTACGGAACGGGACTATATCGAAGATTAACTCTTTGCTTCGGAAGTTATCCGGAGATCCGAAGACCACATCAAGTGTTATCGAGCCTGTGTAATTGGCCTCTACACCTGGGATGACGCCTTTAAAGGTCGTTGTCGGTGCCAAAACCGGCGGATCTCGGGTAGGGGGTCCCAAACTGTGCGTCAAGGTCGGATGGTAACAGGAGACAAGGGACACTTCATTTTACCCAGGTTCGGGCCCTCTCGATGGAGGTAAAACCCTACTCCTGCTAGATTAATATTGATGATATGGGTAGTACAAGAGTAGATCTACCACGAGATCAAGGAGGCTAAACCCTAGAAGCTAGCCTATGGTATGATTGTGTATGATGATGGTTGTCCTACGGACTACAACCCTCCGGTTTATATAGACACCAAATAGGGTTAGGGTTACACAGAGTCGGTTACATGGGTAGGAGATCTTGAATATCGGCACGCCTAGCTTGCCTTCCACGCCAAGAAAAGATCCTTCCGGACACGGGACGAATTCTTCAATCTTGTATCTTCATAGTCCTGGAGTCCGGCTGAAGGTATAGTCCGACTATCCGAACACCCCCTAATCCAGGGCTCCCTCAGTAGCCCCTAAACCAGGCTTCAATGACGACGAGTCCGGCGCGCGAATTGTCTTCAGCATTGCAAGGCGGGTTCCTCCTCCAAGTTCTTCAAGAAGATTATAAACACCAAGAATAGTGTCCGGCTCTGCAAAACAAGTTTCCACGTATTGCCATATAGAGAATAATATTAACACAGATCAAATCTGCTGACGTATTCCGCAGTGCGTCATAACACTGCGACCAAGCCTTCTGTATAGATTATTTTCATTGTTCCACCTTAGCGCGTTTAACGAGGCAGTTTCCTTGGCACGTCTTGTCAAAGCAGAGACCGTGTGCCCCTTTTAACGGGATTCTCATCAATATGGACGTGGGTAACCCAACCGTGCCCGTTAGCACGTCCTGCCTTAACTAAAGGCCAGTCCAAGACGGTTATAGGGAGGGCTCTTGGTATTCTACCTCTTTATAAAGATACCACGACCCTATTCCCCTCTTCTATTCTCAAAACGAGCTCGCCCGTCGCCTCGAGTTCCAACACCCTAGGCTTCCAAACTCCAGGCGCACCAGACCTTCGACAATGTCCGACTCCGACCTCCAAGGTCAATGGATGCCCTCCTCCGTTATGGAGGAGGACGTATCGAGGTTCAGGGAAGCTAGATTCCTGGCCAGCGAGATTCCGCACAGGTTGCCTGTTCAAGGACAGGTGATCCCTAGCCCTCAGCCTGGTGAGAGCGTGGTATTCATCTCCCACTTCCTCCAGGGATTAGGCTTCCCAATGGATCCCTTTGTAAGGGGGCTGATGTTTTATTATGGGCTGGAATTCCATGACCTAGCTCCGGAGTCCATCCTCCATATCTCCTCGTTCATAGTTGTGTGTGAAGCGTTCCTCCATGTTACCCCTCACTTCGGATTATGGCTCAAGACCTTCAAAGTAGAACCGAAGATAATCGAGGGGCACCACGCAGAGTGCGGAGGCGCTGTTATAAAAAGAAATACCGATGCTCCATGGCCCGAGGGCGCTTTCCAAGAGGAGCTCGACTTCTGGCAACATGAGTGGTTCTACATCACCTCTCCTCGGGGCACCACATGGGCGGCGCCTCCCGCCTTTCGCTCGGGCCCCCCACCACGCTTAGCATCATGGATCAACACAGGGTTAGATCGGGGCTTGCCCAAAGACGTTCCTCTGCTGCAGGGCTGCATAAAGGATCTCTTGAAAGGAGACCTCATCCTGGTCAAGGTGACACAAGTCATGCTGATTCGCCGGACTCTGCCCGGCCAACGTCGCCCCCTTCGCTTGTGGGAGTTCAACCCAGAGGGACCTCGAGTTCTCCGGAATTTTATGGGCGTGACGCCTATGGAGATGTATAAACTGTTCTTCGGATCACAAGAAGTGAGTCCAGATTTGACCGAGGATGCTGGTATAAGCCGTAATCGCCCGGACATTCAAGTAGGTGACCTTGTGCCCGGACCTTCAATCCGTATAATTAAACTGCTTTTTAACAGCACTTCTCCTTTTAAGCAGGAGTGGATAGCGAAGGCGAAGCTGATCCGGTGTCCGGCTCCCCTTCCCGAAACCAGGCTAGATCTCGTGCTAGTCAGGATGCTAGAGGTAGTGCCTCTGGAGGGGAATAAGGGGGCAGATAAGGAAATCATGGCCCCTTCGAAAGAGGCCACTCAAAAGGAGGGAATTGATAATTACTCTCCTAAGGGGAAGAAAAGGGCCGCCTCTGACGACCCAGAAACCGTAGCTCCAAAGTGGGGGAAAGAATCCATGTCAGAGGGCGCGACGCCGGGGAGCCCCTCGGCCGAACTAAACCTTCAAAGGGAACAGCCCTCCAGCGAGCCGTAAGTAGAAGGAGAGTTATTCTTTTAAGAGAAATCCTTGATTTATATCTGAGAAGTTTCAACCGAAACTTTATTTTGTAGTTCGGACCTCAACCCTTCTCAGCAAAGCTCGTCCTCGGGGGATCTTCTTCCGGAGATGATGGAGAGCGGAACGCCTCCTTCTTCTGTATCGCCTAACAAGGCGGGCGACGCTGAAGCGTCATCGCGGGGGATTTCTCCGGATCCGCCAGGGGCAGAAGGTGACCATGTGGCCCCCCGAGGTTCTCCGCGTCCGGCCTTCGAAGAAGGCCATGGGACGAGTCCGGCACCATCTGGTGTTCAGCCGGAGGAGCTAAAGATTCTGCTGGGGCGAGCCTCTGTCTCAGAGGAGCATCGTGTGCTGATGAACACGGTGATTGAAAAGATTTCATCCGCAGAAAGCGGACTGCATGAGGCCGTCAAGAGTTTACTGGCGGGCCTTGAGGTACGTTTTAAATAACGAACATTAGTCTTAGTTGGGCATAAATAAAGTGCGCCCTGTGTAGATAGTAGCCCCTGAGACTCTGTGCGTCGCAAAGATGTGCGGCGCGCAGAGGATCTTAATCCTAGGTCCTTTAAGTGGCACCTTTATATGTAGGTGGCTGATTGTCCGGAGTCAAGCCGGACTCGAGAATTTGCCGAACTAAAGCGACAACTTGATGAGGCAGAAGCCGACATCGTGCTTGTTAACAAGCGGCTTGATGATGCTCAAGGTATTGAAATTATTAGGCGATTGTTAGTAAGAGGAGCTTTATGTCAATATCTTACCGTGTGTATGCTTGACGCAGATGGTGCGGCCGCCGTAGAAGGTCTTAGGGCCGAAGTCGCCAGAGTAAAGGAACAAGCCAGAAGAAGCGATGCGGCTGCCGTGAGAGCCCGTGAAGAGCTGAAAGCCGAACAGGCTGCCCATTGCCGAAGCAAGGAGGAGATGGCTAATATGGCCGTAAAGTTAAAAAGTGCTACTGACCGTTGCAAGCTTCTTGAAGAGGAAGGTCGGGCAAGGCAAACGAACTTGGAGAAGGCCGTTGCTGACGCCAAGGACGCCCGCCCTATAATGAGAGCGGCAAGGGAAGAGCTACGTCAAGCCGGACAAACTGCGGATGGAAAGCCCTTCCTGCTGCGGAGAAAATTCCGTGATCCAAAGTTCGCCCCGTTGGACCGAGCATGGAGCGTGGAGGACACGTATCTGGATTTGGCGGCTAGTGCAGCTGATGCGACCAAGTACTTTCAAGATAAGAAGTGTCATGAAGTGGAGAAGCTCTTCTGGTCGCAATTCACCAATCCAGAGCGTCCACTGGCAGTGGACGATCGCCTGGCCCAATGGGCCGAGCTGAATAGGTTGTCCGGACTCGCCATGAAGTACGCCATGGATCGCCTGTGTCCGGGGAGATCGAAGCCGAAGAGTTATTTCAGCTTGGTTCAGCAATTTCTCGACGTGGTGCCTCGTATTGATGCTATGAAGAGGTCAGCGTGCACAGAGGGCGCTCGGCTGGCTCTTGCCCGTGTCAAGACATACTGGGCAGATATGGAGCCCACCGTTATTGCATCCCGTGATTCGGAGAAAAGCCGAATACCTTCCGAGGACTATTTTGAGGAAGTCCTCGAAGGCACTCGCATAATAGAGACGCAGTGCTCGAAGGATGCTATGTTATGACAACATATGTAATTATAAAACAGTATTTTGAGAAAATGTAGTGGCATATTTTAGACTTGTGCCTTCAAGTATTAAGAGCACCTCCTGTGCGGCCGTTAAATATATAAATTCTGAAAGATTGCAGTCGTTGGCTTCAGCCCCCACGCACATAGTGCGGGGGTGCGCGCAGAAGACGCATTTTCACACTTAACCCAACGTCTTGGTCCTACAAAGGAGGTGATAGTGCAGAGGACTAGGCAACCGGACTATAATGCTTTAACACTTTCACTTAGCCATATGAGCTTGACAGTGGGACTCTTTAGGGAGCCCCTTAGTGGCGACTGCGTTTACCCGAACTCGGGGCGCATACGAGCCTGACCGGGAAGCGACCCTTCGTCAAAACGGAGGAATTCGATAAATTCCTATAAGTCATCGAGTGGCGACCAGTCTCGCGCTATATCATGACAGTCGGTTTTCGGCTTTCTCTACTGAGGTGCTCACTCGGCCGAACCGGGGCACAATCGCAGTAGTTCTCCTGGTGCTACCTTAGCTGATAGAACGGAACATAAGGTGGCCGAACTCAGGAGCCGGGCAACCCAACATGTGACCAAAATCATGACTCGGAGCTGATGCATATAGTGCCAAAACTCGCGACGCCGAACACTCCCTAAGGTGTTCGGTCTTTGTGGGTGCGTGTGAAACAACACCCTTAAAAAAGAAAAAAGCCGCTAGTGTCCAGGTACGAGCAAGAATTCTGGCGTGGCCACATGCCAAAACGCCAGCCTCCTCCTTGGTTATAGTAAAAGAAACCAGGGGATGTATAACAGCAAGAGACAATAAAAAAGGTTTACGCAGGGTCTTAATCTAAAAAGAATCCTTTAGGACGGGTCCCTACTGCACGTCTGCGCCTGTGTCTCCGCTGTGCCGTGTCCTGGGCGGGCGCCGTACGACGTTCATCTGTAAAAGAGAGGAACTAAATTGAAAATCGGTCATGCGGATCAAAAAGGATAACAAACAAAATATAAGAGTAAAAATTAAATGAAGTGGAGCTTTATTGTCTCTGCGTACAGCCCCTGGTATGGCGTACTAAGCCTATATTGATAATGGGCTTGTGCTGAACTCATTGAGTCCGGGTCCGTGGCCTTGAATGACTTATATCAAAAAAGTCCTTTTGCTGGCAAGGCCACTTTATTGTGCGGCTGTTTAAGTGGCCGTGTAATCCTCCGTTTAGCGGAGGCGTATTTTAATGCGCTCCCTTTAAAGAGATGATGCCTCGAGGACCGGGCATCTTTAGCGTAAGGGATGCATAATGCGGTATTGCGTTAAAACGAGCGAAAGCTCCGCGTCCCATTAGTGCTTGATAGCGACTTGAAAACGGGACTACATGGAAGGTCAGCTTTTCGCGACGAAAGTTGTTGGCGGAGCCAAATATGACTATAAGCCGGAGAAAGCCCATACAATGGGTGTCCGGGCCTGGTGCTACCCCTTGAAAGGAGGTTTTGCTGTGGCGGATTCTCGCTGGGTTTATGCCCATGCGGTGGATTGTATCCTGATATATCAGGTTTAGTCCACTGCCGCCGTCCATAAGGACATTGGTAAACTGGAATCCGTCAATTATTGGATCGAGTATCAGGGCAGTCCGTCCTGCGTTTTTGATGTTTCTAGAATAATCTAGCTCATCAAAAATGATTGGCTTTAGTGACCAGTGGAGGGACACCTGAGGGATATGCTTGATTGTGCGGACCTTTATGGGTGCCACACGTTTTGTTACGTGAAGTGAGTTCACTGTTTTGACTTCTTGCGGGAAGTTCTTTTGTTTCCTGGTGTTCTGCTTTTGGGGTTCGTCTTCTTCTTCACTTGGTGTATCGAGCCCCTTGTGTTCAGCGTTAAGCTTTCCGGATTGTTTGAAAACCCAACAGTCTCTGTGGGTGTGATTAGCAGGCTTCCCAGGAGTACTATGTATCTGACATATTCTGTCCAGGATTCTGTTTAGGCTAGACGGATCTTCCCTATTATCCCGAGGGGGTGGTTTTGTCCGATTTTGCCGTGAGCCTTTGAATCCGGCATTGACTGCTGTGCTCTTCGGACTTTTTCTTTTAATTCGGTGATGGTCCTTATTTCGTCGCGGTTTCCCATTTCCATCCCCGATTTCTGATGTACTTGGGTCGCTGGGGCTGCATCGTGCCAACCAGCTGTCCTCTCCTGCGCAAAAGCGAGTCATGAGGCTTGTGAGTGCGGCCATTGTTCTTGGCTTTTCCTAGCCGAGGTGTCTGGCGAGCCATTGATGGCTTCTCGCCCCTCGTTGGTTACCCCAAGTGTAAGGTTTGAGATGCAGCGTAGTGGTAGTTTTCCCTTGGCAAAGATACCAAGGATCGAATCCCAGAGACTCCCAGTTTCAGCAAGAAGGTGTCAATCGCTAACGGCACCGTGGATTAGCAATCAACGTGGACCTGCACACAGATACAAATAACTTTGTTCCCAACGAGTACAGAGAGGTTGTCAATCCCTCCGGCCTTGTCGTTTACAAAGGATTAAACGCAAGTGATAATAGTGATGGATATTGCTGCAAGAAGTAAATAAAAGCGGAAAGTAAATAGCGATGTAATCAATGATAGGAATATGGACCGGGGCGCCATGATGTTCACTAGTGATGTCTCTCTCCCAAAAGACGATAAAATAGCTATGCGAGGTAAACAAATTACAGCTGGGCAATTGACAGAATTATGTGCGCAAACCAATGCTGACTATATTGCAAGAAAGGTAGAGGTTCAAAGCATGGGCAGTACGCCAAGGTAAGTAGACCGAAATCCATCTGCATCTACTACTAATCATCCACCTTGAGATATCTATCCAGAACATCTCGCTGGTATTAAGTTGCGAGCCCCACCCAAAGTGTAAACTCAAAGCAACAGACAACTGCATTAAAATAACTTTGCGTAAAGTAAACAATCCTTGCACCCGCGGGCACAAGCACCGTTGTTTTCCCCCTTGTGGCAACAACACATCCCCTAGACTCATGTTTCTGTCACTCAAGCTAGTCATCGAGGGGCATGAACCCACAATCAAGCATAACATTCCCTCTTGGAGTTACTACCTATTACTTGGCCAAAGCAATAAACAGCAACGGAGAACATGCAAGAATTACTTACGAACATAAATATAAAAGAGGTAAATCAAATATATTACTCAAACACAATCTGAACATAATCTCACAATCCATCGGATCCCAGCAAACTCATCATAGCAACAGCATAAGGATTACATATGTGCCTCGATCATGTAGGGCAGCTCACGAGGTCTAATTAGTGAAGCACAAGAAGGGGAGGAGAACATCACATAGCTACTGATCATGGACCCATGGTCCAAGGGAGACTACTCACGCATCGTCCGTGAGGCGTCCATGGTGGTGGAGAAGGTCCCGGTGGTGATCCTCCCCTCCGGCAGGGTGCCGGGAAGAGTTCTCCTGGCGCTCCCGATCTTGGAAGCGCGGCGGCGGCGGAACAGAGATGAGATCGCGAAAAAGGGTTCCCGTCTCGAGGGTTTGGGGACGAGTGTTAAATATTGGCCAAAGGGTGACGTCAGAGGGCACCTGGGGGGCCCAGGCGCCCCCCCGGCGCGGCCAGGAGGGGGCCCGCGCCACCAGGGCGCCTGGAGCCCTGGTGGCCCCCCTCCGGCTCTCCTTCGGGGTCCTGGAAGGTTCCGGAACGCTGATTTTTTATATATTTTTTCCGGAATTTTTCTGGCAGTTTTCGTAATGGAAAAACCTGAAATACAAAAACACCAAAAAAAAGAAACTGGCACTGGGGTGCACTGAGTTAATAGGTTAGTCCAAATATGATCAAAAGTGTATGGAAGTGTGTAAATATCATAGCAATATCACCCAAAAGAGGCATGGAGCAAGCAGAAATTATAGATACGTTTTCGACGTATCAACATCCCCAAGCTTAATTCCTGCTCGTCCTCGAGTAGGTAAATGATAACAAGAATAATTTCTGTGGTGACATGCTATTAACCATATAGGACTTTTTCATAGTCACATGACAAAAGCTTACAGAGACAATGATTCTATAGTAATTAAGTCACCTTGAGAAAATCTCAAAGAACTAAAAGTTTTTCAACATGAAACTGAAGCATCAAATAGATTTGTAATGAGCATGGTGTGTAAATATGATAAAGTGATATCTCGCTTGCCCCCTTTAGTGAAGCAAAACATAAATGCAAGGGCACCTCCAAGGTTTAAGTGACGACTAGATACAATGATTTCAGAATAAACGATATCACAATCATGCAAAAGACAATGCTACTTTTGGGACAATGCACATTACACTCAGAATGACAATCATGCTCTCCATAGTCGATGCTTTTTAAAAGAAGGTGGAGACTCTCGAACCGTGGCTTTTGTTGGCAAAGTTGAAAACCCGTAGTCGGAAACAAAAACAAAGCATGTGCCAGAGCTCTTGGTTTTAAAAACAGGGGTAATAATTTTTTTGAGATATGCATGTTCTGTCAACGAATGCTAGCAGCTAACCCAATTACTTCTTGAGCTGGACAAGTTTCGAGGAATGGCTCCCGAATGAGGATCATAACATCCTCTTAATCTCCTTTGTTTATCACTGCCAGAGTTTTCTGATTTCTCATGAACAAAGCGTGAAGGAAGATTCGTTTGTTATATTAATTTTTAATGAGCCGGGTGCACTCTATGCCAATTCCTTCTCATATTATGGGTTGCACATTATACATGCAATCCCGGGGTGAAGCTTGTCCAACTTAAAAAGATCATGAATTAACCACTACTTCCTCATAAACTAAAACAGAGGCACAAAATAGGAATGCATTTATTTGAATAATTTCGAGATGGCACAAGAAAGTCTTTGTTAGGAATGGCAGGTAAATACCATGTATAGGAAGGTATGGTGGACTCATATGGCATAACTGGTTTAAAGGATTTGGATGCACAAGCAGTCAGTCCGCTTAGTACAGGCGAAGGTTAGCAAAAGACTAGGAGCGACCAACTAAGAGAGCAATGACGGCCATAATCATGCAGAGCGACAAAGCAACATTGAATCAGGCATGGAAGTTATATCGCTACTCAGAAATAAAAGATCATCAAGGCTTGACAGACTTTCTTTACAGTCTTAAATATGCGTGAGCATACGCCAAGTCAATCAAAATAAATTCTCGAAGGAAGATATCACTAACCATACCACATCATATTCAAACAAATCATGTTGGAACTCCAATATCACATTGGAAACCCTCCAGCTATTTGAAACTAACCATAAGCAAACATGAATTACCAGGCAACATCATGCACGTAGCATCTTTATCATAGACATATCAATCATTGCAACAGAAGCAAACTCTCTTAATAAGATAATCATGACAATAAAGAGAGTTCAAGCAACCAACTAAACAAAAGCTCTTTAAAAAGATAAGCATGAAAACTAAGAGCTGAGCAAGATAGTAGCTATTGAAAGACAAAGAACACACACAGCAAAGATAGACATGAAAATTCCATGTTATGTTCTAAGTAGAAGTGGAGCATGTTTCTCTCCCACATAAAGAAAGCTGAGTTCCGACTCGTTATTAAAGCTAAAGAAAACTAAAAGGAAACTAAAAGCAAGACGCTCCAAGCATAGCACATAACACATGAAGTGATAAAAATATAGTGGAACGAAAGACGAACTGATAATGTCGATGGAGAAGGGGATGCACGGGGGCATCCCCAAGCTTAGACGCTTGAGTCTTCTTGAATATTTCTTGGGGGTGCACGGGGGCATCCCCAAGCTTGAGCGCTTGGCACTCCTGAATCTTTTCATCATCTTCCCTTGCACACTTGAAAACTCCCTTCATACAAAACTCATCATAATCTGATTAGCGAGGTTAGCACCCACAATATTATAATTGTTCCTTTCTGGAAATAAAGATATTCTTGAAAGTATACTGTTTCTCTAGATTGCCATAAAGTTTTTGCAAAGAATAAGCAAGCTTAAGGCTCGCAAAATGAAGGAAAGGCAAAACAGTACAGAATCTGTGAAAAACAGACCAGCAGGCAGTAAATGATTTTTTCGGGGCACTTCTCCAACTCCAATAAAAAAACTCAGAACAGACGCCTGAAAGACAATTATATAGAGCACACTGTGGAAAAAATTCAGACCAAAAAGATGATCTGGTGATTTTATGCGAATTTTTCTGTACGAGGACAGAATCTCTTTCCTGGACAGCACGTCACAACTCTTGATCTTTCCTGCAATCAGAGGCTATACCTGGCACAAAACTGAAAAGTAAAGATACAATGATGATGCTACTGTAGTAACAACATCAAGACACAACAAAAGCAAAAATAAAATTTTATTCATTTGGGTTGCCTCCCAAAAGCGCTTCCTTTTATGCCTTTAAGCTAGGCATAATGCATAGAGATCAAGTCTTATCAAGAGTAAGAGAATAGCTAGCCCGTGTAACGGACTCAAATGGTAACTTAATCTTCTTTCGAGGGAAGTGTTCCATCCCTTTCTTGCGAGGAAACTGGAATCTTATATTCCCCTCTTTCATGTCAATGATGGCACCAACGGTGCGAAGAAAAGGGCGTCCCAAAATAATTGGACAAGAAGGTTCACACTCAATGTCCATAATAGTAAAATCAACGGGAACATAATTATCATTGACAATAATAAGAACATCATCGATCCTCCCCAAAGGTTTCTTTAAGGAAGAATCAATAGAACGAATACCAAAAGAACAAGGATCATAAGGTTTCAAATTAAGCATGTCATATATCCTTTTGGGCATAACGGAGGTACTAGCTCCAACATCACATAAAGCATAGCAAGAGAAGTTATTCAGTTTAATTTTAATCGTAGGATCCCAACCATCATCTAGATTTCTAGGAATGGAGGCTTCTAACTTAAGTTTCTCCTCCCTAGCTTTGATGAGATCATTAGTGATATGCTCTGTGAAGGCAAGGTTAAGCGTGCTAGTGCGGGGATCTCTAGACATCTTGTGAAGGAAATCAATAACTTCGGTAAGAGTGCAATTATCAAAATCAAGGTCACTACTATCAAGTAAAGTGGTAGTGGTGTCCTTTAGGCTCACTTGTTTGGTAGTTTCTATAGTCATAGCATCACCATTAATAGGTCCAATGGGACCAGGAGTGCGTTGGGTGCTAAGAGTTTGGGTATCTTCAACAACTTGGATAGTAGCAACAGTGTGGTGGGTAGGAAGGCTCTTAATTCTATCTTCTTCCTCCCTTTCTCTAGCCCATCTTTCTTTAAGTTTAGCCAACATCCTAATGTTTTCATTAATTTGCACTTGAATAGCATTCATAGGAGTGACAGTCCTCTCCTCAAGAGGAGAAGTTCTAATTTTAAGCAATTCTACCTCATGGGCTAAATTGTCTACCTTCGACGAGAGATCATCTAATTTGTTTAGTTTCTCTTCTACACTCTTATTAAAGGCTTTTTGAGTAGTGATAAAATCTTTAAGCATAATCTCTAGTTCAGTAGTGGAGTTCTTGGTGCTAGGATAAACATTGTTGTTCCCATAAGAGTTAGAGGGGAACGGTCTAGGATTGCTACCAAAATTACTCCTATAAGCATTATTATTGAAATTGTTTCTAGAGATAAAGTTCACATCTACTTGTTCTTGAGCAATCAAAGAATTTAAAGGACAATCACGAGGATCAACAGAAGATTGCTTCGAAAGTAGAGACATAATCAAGTCAACTTTTTCATTTAGGGAGGAAATCTCCTCGATAGAGTTTACCTTCCTACCTGTTGGAGCGCGTTCGGTGTGCCATTGGGAATAGTTGGTCATCATCTCATCGAGAAGCTTCGTGGCAGCACCAAGTGTAGTTGACATAAAGGTTCCTCCCGCGGCCGAATCTAACAAGTTCTGCGAGGTAAAGTTCAAGCCTGCATAAAAAGTTTGGCTAACCATCCAAGTAGTTAAACCGTGACTAGGGCAGTTCTTGACAAGAGATTTCATGCGTTCCCAAGCTTGGGCAACGTGTTCATTATCCAATTGTTTAAAATTCATAATGGTACTTCTTAGTTGGATAATTTTAGCAGGTGGATAGTACTTTCCAATAAAAGCATCTTTGCACTTGTCCCATGAATCTATGCTATTTCTAGGCAAAGACTGAAACCAAATTTTAGCTCCTCCTCTCAAGGAGAAAGGAAAAAGCTTAAGCTTAACAATATTACCATCTATTTCTTGGTACTTTTGCATATCACAAAGTTCAACAAAATTGTTTAAGTGTAAAGGAGCATCATCTCCAGCACCGGAGAATTGATCTTTCATGACTAGATTCAGTAAAGCAGGTTTAATTTCATAAGAAGGTGCTGAAGTGGCATGTGTAGTGATAGGTGTGCAGATAAAGTCATCGTTGTTATGACTAGTGAAGTCACACAACTTAGTGTTCTCGGTGGAACCCATAGCAGCAAGCAAGCAAGATAACTATTTTTGTGCTTTTCGATAAAGGACACTAAAGCAAAAACTGAAAGGTAAACTAACAAGACTAAAAAACAAAGGTAAAAGATAGTATGCAGCTCCCCTATCTCGAAGAGTGGAGTCCCCGGCAACGGCGCCAGAAAACACCCTTGATGGCTTCTCGCCCCTCGTTGGTTACCCCAAGTGTAAGGTTTGAGATGCAGCGTAGTGGTAGTTTTCCCTTGGCAAAGATACCAAGGATCGAATCCCAGAGACTCCCAGTTTCAACGAGAAGGTGTCAATCCCTAACGGCACCGTGGATTAGCAATCAACGTGGACCTGCACACAGATACAAATAACTTTGTTCCCAACGAGTACAGAGAGGTTGTCAATCCCTCCGGCCTTGTCGTTTACAAAGTATTAAACGCAAGTGATAATAGTGATGGATATTGCTGCAAGAAGTAAATAAAAGTGGAAAGTAAATAGCGATGTAATCAATGATAGGAATATGGACCGGGGCGCCATGATGTTCACTAGTGATGTCTCTCTCCCAAAAGACGATAAAATAGCTATGTGAGGTAAACAAATTACAGCTGGGCAATTGACAGAATTATGTGCGCAAACCAATGCTGACTATATTGCAAGAAAGGTAGAGGTTCAAAGCATGGGTAGTACGCCAAGGTAAGTAGACCGAAATCCATCTGCATCTACTACTAATCATCCACCTTGAGATATCTATCCAGAACATCTCGCTGGTATTAAGTTGCGAGCCCCACCCAAAGTGTAAACTCAAAGCAACAGACAACTGCATTAAAATAACTTTGCGTAAAGTAAACAATCCTTGCACCCGCGGGCACAAGCACCGTTGTTTTCCCCCTTGTGGCAACAGCACATCCCCTAGAGTCATGTTTCTGTCACTCAAGCTAGTCATCGAGGGGCATGAACCCACAATCAAGCATAACGTTCCCTCTTGGAGTTACTACCTATTACTCGGCCAAAGCAATAAACAGCAACGGAGAACATGCAAGAATTACTTACGAACATAAATATAAAAGAGGTAAATCAAATATATTACTCAAACACAATCTGAACATAATCTCACAATCCATCGGATCCCAGCAAACTCATCATAGCAACAACATAAGGATTACATATGTGCCTCGATCATGTAGGGCAGCTCACGAGGTCTAATTAGTGAAGCACAAGAAGGGGAGGAGAACATCACATAGCTACTGATCATGTACCCATGGTCCAAGGGAGACTACTCACGCATCGTCCGGGAGGCGTCCATGGTGGTGGAGAAGGTCCCGGTGGTGATCCTCCCCTCCGGCAGGGTGCCGGGAAGAGTTCTCCTGGCGCTCCCGATCTTGGAAGCGCGGCGGCGGCAGAACAGAGATGAGATCGCGAAAAAGGGTTCCCGTCTCGAGGGTTTGGGGACGAGTGTTAAATATAGGCCAAAGGGTGACGTCAGAGGGCACCTGGGGGGCCCAGGCGCCCCCCCGGCGTGGCCAGGAGGGGGGCCGCGCCACCAGGGCGCCTGGAGCCCTGGTGGCCCCCCTCCGGCTCTCCTTCATGGTCCTGGAAGGTTCCGGAACGCTGATTTTTTATATATTTTTTCCGGAATTTTTCTGGCAGTTTTCGTAATGGAAAAACCTGAAATACAAAAACACCAAAAAACAGAAACTGGCACTGGGGTGCACTGAGTTAATAGGTTAGTACAAATATGATCAAAAGTGTATGGAAGTGTATAAATATCATAGCAATATCACCCAAAAGAGGCATGGAGCAAGCAGAAATTATAGATACGTTTTCGACGTATCAGCCATTTGTCTCGGACATTGTGCCTGAAAGCCGCTAGGGCTTCGGCGTCCGGACAATCCACTATTTGATTCTTTTTAGTGAGGAATCTGTTCCAGAACTGCCGAGCTGATTCTCCGGGCTTCTGAGTTGTGTGACTGAGATCGTCTGCATCCAGGGGGCGGACATAGGTCCCTTGAAAATTTGCTCGAAAAGCGTCCTCGAGATCTTCCCAACTTCCAATTGTGTTTTCGGGAAGGCTTTTAAGCCATTGCTGGGCTGGCCCTTTAAGCTTAAGAGGTAGATATTTTATGGGGTGGAGATCATCTCCTCTAGCCATATGTATGTGGAGGATATAATCCTCGATCCAGACTCCAGGGTCTGTTGTTCCATCGTACGCCTCTATGTTGACGGGTTTAAATCCCTCTGGAAATTCGTATTCCAGGACCTCATCGGTGAAGCATAGGGGGTGTGCGGCGCCCCTGTATTTGGGTGTGCCGGATTCTGATGGTGGATTTTTTGCATTGCTTGTGAGAGCTTGCTTTCTTGGCCCGTAAATGGACCTGGCTGGGCCATGATGCGAGTCTTTGATTGGGTCGCATGCCGCATTAAGTGCGGCGCCGCTTGACGTTTTATGGTGGCCGTGGGGTCTTCTATCTGACCGTGTGGCTTTTTTGTTTTTCAAGTGTGGGGGCTCTAAGGCCTCCTGGTCGAATTCGGGCAGTAGTTTTCTCTTCGGATAGCTTTTGGTGCGGCGGCTGTCGTCGTATTTGTCTGCAGTCTTGATTACTTTGCTCCATCTTGTTCTGAGTGCATCTTCCGCCGTCTTTAGCTTCCGCTTATGCTTTTTCAGGCTACGTCCTGTGGCAATGAGGCTTTCGCGGAGATTCTTCTGCTCCGTGGTCTTATCCGGCGTGATATTGTCCGGAGTTCTGTTATGGCCGGGGGAGGGCTGTCTGTCCTCTCCATCCGTGTTGCCCTGTTCGGACGGCTGCTCTGAGGCATGCTTGTCGTCTACCGGCTCATCCTGCTCTACTGCTGGGTCTTGTTCGAGGCGGGGTTTGGCTCGGCGGCTACGTCGCCGTTTTGACTGTTTTTCGGAGGGTTTACCCCTTTTTTAGCCTCCCTTTTCCTCGTTGTCATTTCCTTTAGGGGTATCCACCATGAATACATCATTAGGTGGGGTGGAGGTCCAGTGCCCTATAGGTCATGGTTCCTGTTCATCTCCGTCTTCGTCGTCCATATTGTCGAAGTCTTCGAAACTAAAGTCAAGCATGTCGGTTAAATCGTCGACAGTGGCTATTAAGTGGGTGGTGGGTGGGCTTTGAATTTCTTCGTCGTCCGAATCCCAACATCGCAGGCCATAGTCCGGCCAGGGCTCTCCTGATAAAGAGAGAGACTTGAGAGAATTCAGGATATCACCGAAAGGTGAGCACTGAAAGATGTCCGCGGCGGTGAACTCCACTATAGGCGCCCAATCAGATTCGATCGGCGAGGGCACGGAAGGCCCGGAGTTCGGAGAAGAGTCCGGCTCCTTGGAGTCATGAGCCATGCGGAGTGCGGGGCTGACGTTTGGCTCGATCGCCTTTAAGATCGCAGCCCCCGAGGTGACGTCCAACTGTTCATCCTCAGAGGAAGTAGCGGGCTCCGAGTCGAGGATCGGGGCCGGAGCGTGTGCGGGTGCGGCCTCCAGGACACTGTTCGGAGGCAGAGCTATATCATGCCCCTCGGGATAGTGCGGCGCACATGGCTGTGGCTCGAATCCATCGAAGATCAAGTCTCCGCGAATATCCGCTGTGTAGTTTAAGCTTCCAAATCTGACTTGATGGCCAGGGGCGTAGCTTTCGATCTGCTCCAGATGACCAAGCGAATTGGCCCGCAGAGCGAAGCCGCCGAAGACGAAGATCTGTCCGGGGAGGAAGGTCTCACCCTGGACCTCATCGCTGTTGATGATCAAAGGTGCCATCGGGCCTAAAAGCGACGACACAGAGGAACTCTCAATGAAAGCACCAATGTCGGTGTCCAAACCAGCGGATCTCGGGTAGGGGGTCCCGAACTGTGCGTCAAGGTCGGATGGTAACAGGAGACAAGGAACACTTTATTTTACCCAGGTTCGGGCCCTCTCGATGGAGGTAAAACCCTACTCCTGCTAGATTAATATTGATGATATGGGTAGTACAAGAGTAGATCTACCACGAGATCAAGGAGGCTAAACCCTAGAAGCTAGCCTATGGTATGATTGTGTATGATGATGGTCGTCCTACGGACTACAACCCTCCGGTTTATATAGACACCGGATAGGGTTAGGGTTACACAGAGTCGGTTACAAGGGTGGAGATCTTGAATATCCGCACGCCTAGCTTGCCTTCCACGCCAAGAAAAGATCCTTCCGGACACGGGACGAAGTCTTCAATCTTGTATCTTCATAGTCCTGGAGTCCGGCTGAAGGTATAGTCCGGCTATCCGAACACCCCCTAATCCAGGACTTCCTCAGTCGTCCTTGTGGGCTTGATCCTTGATGGATCTATGCCCATTTTCCGCACTGTATCCTGGTAAAGCAGGTTCAGGCTACTGCCGCCGTCCATGAGGACCCTTGTAAGGTGAAATCCGTCAACGATTGGGTCAAGAACCAATGCGGCGAAACCGCCGTGACGGATGCTAGTGGGGTGGTCCCTTCGATCGAAAGCGATCGGGCAAGAGGACCATGGGTTGAACTTTGGGGCGACTGGCTCCATCGCGTATATGTCCCGTAGCGCACGCTTCCTCTCCCGCTTGGGAATGTGAGTCGCGTATATCATGTTCACCGTCCGCACTTGTGGGGGAAACCCCTTCTGTCCATTGTTGTTCAGTGGCCTGGGCTCCTCCTCGTCATCGCTATTCAGCCCCTTGTCTTTGTGTTCGGCTCTTAACTTGCCTGCCTGCTTGAACACCCAACAATCCCTGTTGGTGTGATTGGCTGGCCTTTCGGGGGTGCCATGAATCTGGCACGAGCGGTCGAGTATCCGGTCCAAACTGGACGGGCCCTGGGTGTTCTTTTTAAATGGCTTTTTCCGCTGACCGGATTTATAGCCTATGAATCCGGCATTTACTACCGTATCCTCATTGCTGTCGCTGCTAACGCGGCGTTTTTGTTTATTCTGACGTGACCTTCCACCTTTGTCCTTGGTATCCGAATTACCGTTCTTCTTCTATAAGTTGTTGCTGCGAGCTAGCCAGCTATCTTCGCCCGCGCAAAAGCGGGTCATGAGTGTCGTGAGGGCTGCCATGGATTTCGGCTTTTCCTGTCCCAGGTGCCGGGCAAGCCACTCATCACGGATGTTATGCTTGAAGGCCGCTAGGGCCTCTGCATCCGGACAATCGACTATCTGGTTTTTCTTAGTTAGGAACCGTGTCCAGAATTGCCTGGCCGATTCTTCTGGCTGCTAAATTATGTGGCTTAGGTCGTCGGCGTCTGGTGGCCGCACATAGGTCCCTTGGAAGTTATCGAGGAATGCGGCCTCCAGGTCCTCCCAAGAACCGATTGAGTCTGCTGGGAGGCTGTTAAGCCAGTGCCGGGTTGGTCCCTTGAGCTTAAGGGGTAAATATTTGATGGCGTGTAGATCATCGCCACGTGCCATGTGGATGTGGACGAGATAATCCTCAATCCATACTGTCGGGTCTGTCGTACCATCGTACGACTCGATATTTCGGGTTTAAAACCCTCTAGGATTCTATGATCCATTACTTCGTCTGTGAAGCATAGTGGGTGTGCGGCGCCCCTGTACTGGGCTATGTCACGACGCAGTTCGGAAGAGCTATGCCTGTTGTGTTCGGCCCGGCCGGATTTATTGTGTCCGGAGTGAAAATCATCACGTATCGTCGGGCGTCCACGCGATCCATAGATCGATCTTGTTTGCCTTGCTTTATCCTCCAGGACGTCTCGCAGGTCTGGTTCGTTTTCCCGTGCCTTAGTTGAGCGGCCCCGGGGCATGGTTTGTTTGAATGTTCGACAGGCTTCTATATCGCGGCCGCGAGGTGGCCGATCTGCCATGTCATGTGCTTCCTCCTCTGATTGGGGTAGCGGCCTGCGCTTAGGATAATTTTTGGAGGGGCGTCCGAGTTCATACTCTTCGGCCGCAAGGACTTCAGTCCATCTGTCAGCTAGCAGATCTTGATCAGCTCTAAGCTGTTGCCGCTTTTTCTTTAGGATGTTCGCCGTGGCTAGAAGCCTGCGTTGAAAGCGCTCTTGTTCGGCGGGGTCTGATGGTACAACGAATTCATCGTCGTCGAGGCTTGCCTTGTCTTCGGAGGGAGGCATGTAGTTATCCTCCTCAACCTCCTGCTCCGCCGCTCTCTCGTGAGGGCTGGCTTTTCCATCTTCCTGTGCCGAATCTTGCTGGTTTTGGTGTTCTTCGGCGCTGTCCGGGGTAGTATTATCTCCCGTGCCGGAATCACCGTTTCTGCTGTGGCGGGATTTAGAGCGGCGCCGTTGGCGTCGGTGTTTTTGCGGCTTTCTCGAGGTGCCGTCCTCTGCTGTTCCATCGCCATCTCCATCCTTTGGAGCGTCCACCATATATATGTCGTATGACGAGGTGGTGGTCCAGCGCCCTACAGGTGCTGGTTCTTGTTCGTCTCCTCCTTCGTAGTCCATACCGTCGAAGTCTTCGGAGCCGAAGTCAAGCATGTCGTTTAAATCATCGACAGCGGCTATTAAGTGGGTGGTGGGTGGGCTTTGAATTTCTTTGTCGTCCGAATCCCAACCTCGCAGACCATAATCCGGCCTGGGCTCTCCTGACAAAGAGAGAGACTTGAGAGAATTCAATATATCACCAAAAGGTGAACACTGAAAGATGTCCGCGGCGGTGAACTCCATTACAGGCGCCCAATCAGATTCGATCGGCAGGGGCACGAAAGGCCAGGAGTTCGGAGAGAAATCCGGCTCCTTGGAGTCGTGGGCCATGCGGAGTGTGGGACTTGCGTTCGGCTCGATCGCCTTTAAGATCGCAGCCCCCGAGGTGACGTCCAACCGTTCAGCCTCAAAGGACACAGCGGGCTCCGAGTCGAGGATCGGGGCCGGAGCGTGTGCAGCCTCCAGGGCACTATTCGGAGGCAGAGCTATATCATGCCCCTCGGGATAGTGCGGCGCGCTTGGTTGTGGCTCGAACCCGTCGAAGATCAAGTCTCCGCGGATATCTGCCGTGTAGTTTAAGCTTCCAAACCTGACTTGATGGCCAGGGGCTTAGCTTTCGATCTGCTCCAGATGACCAAGCGAGTTGGCCCGCCGAGCGACGCCGCCGAAGATGAAGATTTGTCCGGGGAGGAAAGTCTCACCCTGGACCTCATCGTTGTTGATGATCAAAGGAGCTATCGGGCGTCAAAGCGACGACACAAAGGAACTCTCAATGAAAGCACCAATGTCGGTGTCAAAACCGGCGGATCTCGGGTAGGGGGTCCCGAACTATGCGTCAAGGTCAGATGGTAACAGGAGACAAGGGACACTTTATTTTACCCAGGTTCGGGCCCTCTCGATGGAGGTAAAACCCTACTCCTGCTAGATTAATATTGATGATATGGGTAGTACAAGAGTAGATCTACCACGAGATCAAGGAGGCTAAACCCTAGAAGCTAGCCTATGGTATGATTGTGTATGATGATGGTTGTCCTATAGACTACAACCCTCCGGTTTATATAGACACCGGCTAGGGTTAGGGTTACACAGAGTCAGTTACATGGGTAGGAGATCTTGAATATCCGCACGCCTAGCTTGCCTTCCACACCAAGGAAAGATCCTTTCGGACACAGGACGAAGTCTTCAATCTTGTATCTTCATAGTCCTGGAGTCCGGCTGAAGGTATAGTCCGGCTATCCGAACACCCCCTAATCCAGGACTCCCTCAGTTGCTCTCTTCACACTCTCTCACCCTCTCTAGATCTAAACAAGACTTCGCTGGCCTCTCTGTCTCCCCTCACTGCTGGTCAAAGAGCCGGCAGGATCCGTCCGCCGGGAAGGGAAGGAGGCTTAACGCCGTCGCCGTCGGCGAGGGAGGGAATTCACTACCGGCGCAGCTGTTCACTTTCACCCAGCGGCGGCGCGGGAGGGCCTCCGACCCCTTCTTCTTCGCCGCCGTACATAGTGTGGGTCGAACGGCCTCCGGTCGCCCACCGAACCACACCCCAAGAACCTTAAGGTATAATTTACTTATTCCACATGCATTGCTCTAGCTGCATGTGGGCTTTTTCCGCTTCTGCACTCGAATCTAGGTGTTGGATCAAACAGGAAAGTAGTGGGGAAAGTTGTATACCATGAATCTAGGACGTGGTTCAAAGAGGAAAGGAATGGGGGAAAGTAGTGGGAAAAGTTGTATAGCATGAATCTATGACGTGGTTCAAAAAGGAAAGGAAGGGGGAAAGTAGTGGGGAAAGTTGTATCGCATGAATCTAAGACGTGGTTCAAAGAGGACAGGAATGGGGGAAAGTTGTGGGGAAAGTTGTATAGCATAAATCTAGGACGTGGTTCATAGAGGAAAGGAAGTGGGGAAATTACTAGTACAGACTGGCTATCCAGCACCTACGTTGGTCGAAAAGGGAAAACAATGACAAACGCAATACGCACATCTGTAACGAACTGATCTTTTGTTTTTGGGGACAAGGCTGTAGAGTTTGAGCAGGAATAGATTTGCTGCGCTCACATAGGGAAAGGTGTCTAAAGATAACAAAACTGGGACCAACACAAATATGCTCCTTGGTTGTTTGTTCTTTGTTGCAATAGACTGTGCATCACCCCAGTACATCGGTAGATGCACATGGTGCTGGTGCGTCCACTGTCTCGTGCAACTCTTTAGCTATTGTTAATCTAAGGCCCTGTTTGGTTAAAAACTCCCTAGTCCCTACCTGCTTGGTTCCAGGGACTAAACATGGACTAGAGGTTATTAAATCACATGCTAAAAGACCATGTTACCCCTAGTAGTGAACTAATAGAGACAAGGTGCGATGCGTGGCACAGGCAACTGTTGGAAAAATTCCCAAAAAGACTCTCCCTCGGGGTCTTCTTTCTTTAGTCCCAAATGCCCACTTTTAGTCCCTAAAAGTCCCTCCTGTTTGGTTTAGATGGGACTGACATGGAGGTTTTTTAGCCCTCCACCAAAATGTCCCTGTAAACAAACACCCTCTAATAATGCCACTGGAAAATTGATGCACCACAGTTAAAAGCAAATTACATGTTTAACGAATTTTATTGTTAATATAATCTCTCTGTTAATATTAATCAATGCCACCGTTTGAGAAATGCTACTGTCTTGCTTTCTTTCCCATTTAGATAAGGTAGATGCTTCTTTTTGTTGGCTTCTGTGTCATCCACCATTATATGACCACTAGTTGTTTCCTTTGCACCTCTGTGTAAACAGGGTTATCTACTTCACCTTGTTGCCATTGTGACCTTTTGTTGCACTGCACAAAACACTTTTGTTTCAAGAGTGTTTTGTGCAGTTCAACCAAAATGTCACATCGACAATGTTGCTTGATTGCTTGATCTTAGTGGAACTGCACAGGAAGAGATCTTACTTCCTATCTGTGTTGGCAAATTTGGTTCAGATCTTCTTGTGAGTTGTTTGAATTCCCCGTCATGAGAGGGTAGTATTAGCCTTCTTTCACATGATTCTGCAGTGTGCTTTCATATGTTGTGCTACTTGTACGGTAATATTGCTTGATTTTAGTCAACTGCACAAATGGAGACAAGACTTCCAATATGTATGTGCACCGTAATATCCCATTGAGGTAAGATAAAGTTATTTCACAACTGTTGGCCTGTATTTTGCCACTTTCATCAGAAAATTAATGTCATTGTTTAGTGCTATACTTGTGCAACCTAATTGACATGCCAAATCTTACATTGAAGGAGAATCTTGTGTGTTATTGAACCAAGTGATGAAGGGGAAGAACAAGCGGAAGAAAAACAAAAATCAACTCCTGGTGTTGTAATGAAGCACTGGAACTGTGATGACACAAGTAATGATATAGTTTTGCATCTTAATTTATTTCTATGGCTGGAACGAGCAATTGTTTTGCCACTGATTTGATGCCACTCTTAATGTAATACGTAATTATCTCTACTTGTGCAAACATGGATCTTCTTTGAAGATACCATATATTTTTGTGGAACTGCACAAGAAGATGTTGGAAACATTAATCTAATCGAGGAGTATATAGTAAGCATGGCCACCACAGTAGATAGCAACAGATGGTTCCGGAGAAGTGCTTCATCTGTATTCTCTACACAATAAGCCTCCTAGCAAAGGTTGTTAATCGCCCACTGATTTCATCCATATGATTGAGCTTCGTCATCTCTATTGGTGTTGTGCTACTGTTTAGATGCTGTCATCAAAAAGTGGTACTGTCCTTGAGAAGTGCTTCATCTGTGCTGCTTTAAATATTTCCTTTCCTTTTTTTGAGCAAACAGGGATGCTAGCATTTAGTTATCCTCTTGTCTTGGCACAATAGGATCATCCTCCACTGAAGAAGAATATGGAGTACGTGAAGTGACTAGTTCCGAATATGCCAGGATGAAGAAGCCCTATCTATCTTCTCATCAGAAGGAGCAGTTTAAGGATGGTTACATTACCCCCACAAGACCAAACTAACTTCAGCTCAGAAGGACTGACAAATCTCCATTTTATTGCTGTGATGCGCGAGTACAATGTTGTTCTAGGATTCTTTCCGGTAGTTTCATTTTTGTAAAAGTGTGCTCTACATGGACCATGTAGGTGCTTGTTTAAACTGTCAATTCATAGTATAGTTTGCTTTATACTAATCATTTTTTTGTATTTGTGCAAACAGGGGTGCCCAGCTTGATTTCAATGGGAACTGCACAAAATGTTCATGAATACATCGAATCATTCATTTCTACCACAAGAAAGGAGGCGCCGATAAGTTCAAGGCGTTGCAACATATAAGGGCGAAATCATACAAGCTACGCGTGAATTTGGTTGATTTTGGTGGAACTGCACAAAAAGAACAACTGGCTTATTTAGCATGAGGTGCCATGTCAATGTCTGAACTGATGGCAAACCCTACCCATTCCACAATCATAGGCATTTGATATTTTGGAATGGGAAAACCTTGTCAAATTTTGCTCATTGATTTTAGCAAGAAGACATACGTTTGACATTTTCGAATGGGACGCCCTTTGCTGTCAGCAGCGTCGATCCATTTTTTCTTTATTCTTTAGTTGTGAAGTAAATATTGGCTCTGACATGTGAATCGCTAAGATGCATAATCATCGATTGTTTTGAATGTTCTCTATGACATGTGAATCGTTGTGATTGCAATGTACAGAAAGCTGCTCAAACTCTTTGTACTCCTTCTGTTCCTTTTTACTTCGCACATTGTCCGGTAGCATACAACTAAAGTTATCAAGTTCTCTAGCCAATGATTGTATCTCATGAGCTTGCTCAACCACGGAGCGCTCTTCAATCATCCTGTAATCATAGAATTGCTCCATGATGTACAGCTTTGTGCCAGCAACCGGAGGGTAGCAGCGGTGGCCTTACTTGGACCCGAGCGGCGACGACCTACCGTGTTCTACTCTTCCTTGTTTTCTGTGTGGCACGGCCTCGTTGGCAGCGGGGCGGGGCCTCGGCGGAGCCGGCGATGTCCTCTGTCTCGTTGCCAGTGGGCGGCGCCTCGGCGGAGCAGGGGAAAATCCTCCCCCTCGTTGCCGGCCTCGGCGGAGCCGGCAGTGTTCTCTCCCTCGTTGTTGGCACCACGGGGCCTCGGCGCCTCGTCGACGCCAGCGGAGTGGGGACTCGTCGGAGCCGGCATTGTCCTCTGCCTCATCCTCGGTGTCGCCAAACAACGCCTCAAACGCTTCATCGCCCTCTTTGTAGGCGGCCGCAGCCTCCGCCACCCGCATGCGGTACCGCCAGCGCTCGAGGCGGCCCTCGCGGGGGAAGCAGAACAAGTCGAGCAGCGCCTCCTGCTTCGCCCGCTCCACGGCGATCTGCTCCTCCGCCTGCAGGTGCTCCTGGAGAAGATGGTGGTTGTAGGCGGCGTCGGCCTGCTCCTCCCGGAACTGCTCCTCACGCTTCTGCCTCACCATGTCCATATATTGGGCACAGGCCTCGCCGATGGTCATGGTGCAATGCACCGACGAGGATGGCGCGGAGGAGGGGGTTGGTGCCGGATCGTCGACTACCATGTTCTCCATTGGGATGTCGTCGTCCTCCGGCTGCTTGCCGGCCAGCCAGTCGACAGCAATGGCTGCCATCTCCTTGTGGGCCGTTCTCCACCCGTCCCGAAGAGCGCTGGAGCGCGAGGAAGCCATGGTAGGTAGTAGTGGTGTGGACAGGAGAATAGGAACGGATGTGGATAGCCACGGCTATGGCCGGCCCATCAATTTATATAGCAACGGTGGGCGGCGGAGGGACGGACGTGTGGCGCCGGAGTAGCTGCCTCGGCAACCGTGTATCATTAATGTGGGTGGTAGAAGGACGGATGGATGGCACTTGTGTCGTTTGAAGGCGGAGCAATCGCATGCACAGGGAAGCGGGGCGGGCGGCGCTGACCGTTTCGGGCGGAAAGCATGCGCGGGCGAGGGAGGCGGTCTGGGTGGGCCAGGGCAGTCAGACTCATGCTTGGCAGCGGGTCGGTCCAGCAGCCAGACATGCTGGCTCGCTAGCTACCTCGCCGAGCTGAGCGACGACAATCAGACGATGGACGTAGCTTCCGACAAGGAGCCGGCGCCACTGTCCAAGCCGGTTCATGCCGTGTTCACCATAGAGCAGGTGTGGCCGCACTTCGACGCCCTAATGGCGGAAGAGCTACCAGCGCAGGAGGACCTGTGCTGCAACCTCTGTCTCCTCAATGAGCACCGGTGAACAAGCGAACGACAATGCCATCGCGGACATGTGGCCCTATGATCCTGGCTTCCCGAATGAGCAGCGGGCGCTATATCAGATCATTCGTAGGGCCCGCGAGGCCCTCTCCATCGTCCTTCGAGTTGTTGCGCTTTCCATGGCGCCGCCGTCTCGCGTTGTCAACATGGTCAACGGACATGAGGATCAGGAGATGACTTTACTTGGAGAGGATGACAGCAAGTGCCTCCTTATTAGTATATAAAACTATTTTTTTGCTTCCTCCTGGTCTGACATCATGGTCCCACACCATTGTCAACCTATGTAGTCAATAAACGAGAGAATTGCACAAGAAGCGGCCGACAGCTGGGACCAAGCAGCTCGAGCAGTATTTGTGTTTTTGAGGTGTGAGCACTGCAGAGTTTTTCTTGAGCGATGTTTAGCCCAGATATTAATTTTTCTCGTCTGAACAACAATGAATACATCGCTGCAGCTATTAACTGGGCGGTCTGTGGCCCGTCTAGCCCAGGCCAGATATCCAACCCAAATATTAATTTTTTTCAAGCTGAAAATAGCTAGCCCAGCTATACATTTTTTTTAGGAATACCCAAGCAAGGTCAAGTTGTTATTCTCCGCCCCGCTGGGCTGCAAATCTTTCCTAGGAGGGATGCATTAGGCTTAACAAGAAAATGGGCTTTAAGAAATAATAAATGGGATGTAATTATAAAAACTGGGCAGTAACTATAAAAAATGCACCAAACACGTAATTACTTTATAAAATATTATTTTTGGATATTGAAAATTTTAATTTCATTAATTGTTGTGTCACAGCCCTAGATTAGCCCTGTTGCCTTTGTTTGATATTCTTGCCATCATGGCTAAATTCAAATGAAATTTGAATTGAGGAATTTTCAAAGCCTCAGAAACCTTTTAAAAATGATCAACATTAAAATCTTCTCAAAGAAGCCCAAGAAAATGTTGCTGTTAAACCTTGAAACATATTGGCAAGATTAAAGTTCAAACCAATATTTTTGGGGGCTTTAAATATTTATTTTGGGCATTTGGAATTAATTCAATAATTATTTGCATTGGATTTATATTTAATATATTTCAGATATGATCCAATAATTCTGGAAATTGTTGTGGGGCTTTTTACTAATATCTCTAGTCCATACAATAATTTACAGAAGCAGCAAAAATGATTTAGTTTCTAAAACTAAATCAAAACAAATGATAAAATAGAAAACAGAAAAAAAGAGAGAGAGAAGGACTAACCTGGCGCTTACCTGAGGCCCACCTACCTGGTCGGCCCAGCTGGCAGCCCAGCCACCTGGCCCAGCCCAACTCCCCACCGTCTTCAACCTCTGCCAGTAGGCAGAGGCGTGTCGACGCGCGCACGCTCGAGCTCCACCTCCTGCTTCCACGCAGCTGCTCCCCCTCACCCTGGACGGCGCCACGCCACCCCGCAGAACCCCCTGCACCCCTCTTCTCTCTCCCTGGACCTCTCTCCCTTCTCTGTTTCTCTCCCACGCGACCACCGAGCGCGCCCGTCGCCGCCGCTCGTCGTTGCCGTAGCAACAGCCATCCCCTCGCCCCTCTGTCGTATCCACGAGCATCGCCGCATCCTCTCCTTCCTCCTCGCCGAGCTACACGAGCCAGGACGGCCCCATGACGACGTATGTGGCCTTCTTCTCCGACCACGGCCGCCGGATGTCGCCATCCGATTCGCCGTCTCCGCTGCGCCCCCGAGTTTGCTGAGCTCCGCTTCGACCTCGCCGTGAGCTCCCCTACCAAACCCCTCTCTCCCCGCCGTCTATTTCCTCCTCTAGCCTCACTAACCACCGCGTCCGAAGCTCGTCGCCGCCATGCTTCATCGCCGCCACGGCCACAGCTGCCGCCAACCACGCCCGAGCTTTGCCCCGTGCTCAGCACCCTCCCAGGAGCCGGGTGCGCCCACCCGTTCGACCTGCTGTGCCCCTAGCGCCAACCCCGACCTCGCCCGAACTCCGGCCACCGCCGAGGTCGACGCCGCGCTCAACTCCGGTCGTCCCCGCTGCCACCACTTGCCGCGCTAGATGCGGGTGAGCTCCTGCTCCCCGTAGCTGCCCTCGGCTGCCTGTTTGGGCGCCGGGGAGGTGAACCCCGAGCCACTCAGGTGCGCACCGCCGCGGATTTGGTCACCGGCGTTAAGACGCCGGTGATGATGACGTGGCCGTCATTAGCTGCTAATGAACCCTCTAATCAACCCCTTAAGCCACTGCCACGTGGGCCCATGCGCCTGTTTAGGTTAGATTAATTCCCCTGTTTAACTTAGACTAATCCACTGGGCCCCACCTGTCATATTGACTTTGCCACGTCACATGTTGACCGGACCCACACGTCAGCCTCTGTTGTTGACGCTGTGTCACTGACCAGTGGACCCCACTGGTCAGGTTTGACTTGGTCAGCCGCAGTTGACTTGCTGACATCATGCTTACTCAATGCTGACGCAATAATTCATTTTCTGGATTTAAATTTAATCAGGAAATTCCAGAAAATGCTGCAAACTTCAAAAAATCATAGAAAATAATCTATAGCTCAGAATGAAATAATTTATATATGAAAAATGATCAGAAAAATCTAATCTATCCATATGTACCATTTTCATGAAAGTTTAAACAACTTATACCTGCTGATCAGGTCAAATCAATTAAATGGCATTTGAATTTCACATATGAAGTTTGAATTGAATCTTGAATTCAAACCAACTTCATTTAATCTGTTGCTAGTTGCATTAGTTCAAAACACATTCATTTTGCCATGTCATGACCATGCATCATATTGTCGCATTGCATTGATTGTGTTCTTTCTCTGTTGCCGGTAATTGTCCCCTTTCGATAGACGCGTTTCGACGATGTGATCATTGACACTGATGAAGACTCAATGTTATCTTCAGAAGTGCCAGGCAAGCAAAACCCCCTTGTTCATCCCGATACAATCCCACCCTCTCGCTCCTGCTCTCTTTTACTGCATTAGGACAACAACGATTCAACTGTTACATGCTGCGGTAGCTGAACCCCTTTATCCTCTGCATGACCTGTCATTCCACAGTAAATAGATGAAACCCACTAGCATGAGTAGGAGTTGTTTGATCCCATGTTGTGCCTACTCATTCATGCTTGTTTGTCATGCCTGCTACTGCTTAGAGTTGAGTCGGGTCTGATTCATCAGGAATGAATTGGAATGGTGATGAACATGTCCTACAGTGTGTGAGCTAAGTGTGTGAATACGATTTGGTAAAGGTATTGGTGAGAGGCCATGTAGGAGTACATGGTGGGTTGTCTCATTGAAGCCGTCCTCAGGAACTGAGTTCTGTGTTTGTGATCCATGAAACAGCTACTACCATACATTGGGCCCTGAAATATGACCCCGCTCGACTTCTTAATCACCCTTGTCCTCTGTCCAGGAGTTGCAAGTAGTTTCTGGTGTTTGTAGTATGCTGGGGGCCGCACGCAGCGCTGACCGTAGGGGTGGGCTGTGTTGCGGTAGGCACGTGGCCGGGCAGCCGGGCGCCCGTTTGGTGTCTCGGACCCTGCACACATCGTTTGGGGCTGTGAGCGAAACTCCGGCCGGATCTCCTCATGGATGGAACCCGAATAGGCGATAAACCTGGACTAGAGACTTGAGTGTTTAGGTAGGTCGTGGTCTACACCCACGTCGGCTTTCGCTTGAAGTCTGCCGAGCACATGTCGTTTGCAGACGCTAAGTGGTGGAAACATGTATGAAGAAGTACACCCCTGCAGGGTTAACATCATCTATTCGAATAGCCGTGTCCGCGGTAATGGACTTCTGGGTTGCCTATAACAGTTCATAGACAAGTGAAAGTGGATACTCTAAAATGCGCAAGATAAGCGTGAGTGCTATGGATGGCGTTCTCGTAGGGAGACGGGAGCGGATCCATAGTGGTGTATTGGATGGTGAATATGTGGACTCGTGTGCGCCACCTCAAAAGAGTCGCTTGCAGTCGTAGTTCAGGATAGCCACCGAGTCAAAGCTGGCTTGCTGCAGTCAAACTCCACCACCCCCTTTATTGATACTGATGCATATATAGTTAGTTCTGATGTAAGTCTTGCTGAGTACAATTGTACTCACGTTTGCCTATTTTATGTTTTTGCAGAGAGACTTCAGTCTCGCTAGTAGTATCGCTTGGACTTCGACGTTTAGCTTGATACCTCAGCTACGATCTTGTGCCCTCGGCAGGATCTGGTAGATAGTAGGCTTCTCAGCCTTTTTCATTTGTAGATGTCTGTACTCAGACATGTTAAGCTTCCGCATGTGTTTGACTTGTATGCTCTGAATGTTGGGTCATGAGACCCATGTTTGTAATATCTCGCTCCTCGGAGCCTAATGAATAAATACTTGAGTCGTAGAGTCTTGTTGTGATGCCATGTTGTATCTACACATATCGAGCATATTGTGTGTATGATTGAAATGCTTGCTATGTGTGGGATCCGACTATCTAGTTGTTTATCCTTGGCAGCCTATCATATGGGGAAATGTAGTCTAGTGCTTCTGAGCGATAGTAGTCCGCTACAGCCCAGTTCACCGGAGTCCTGCTAGCCCAGCACTACTGCTCGGAACACTTGACTGGCCGGCATGTGATTCACTTCGTTCCTGTGTCTGTCCCTTCGGGGAAATGTCACGCGGTGACATCCGGAGTCCTGCCTAGCCTGCTATAGCCCGGGTTATCGGAGTCCTGTTAGCCCAGTGCTACAGCCCGGATTCACACGTTGATGACCGACATGCTCGATGTGATTCATGTATGCCTGTCCTCATAGGTTAGCGCCGCTTTGGGTTCACGACTAGCCATGTCGGCCCGGGTTCTCTGTCATATGGATGCTAGCGACACTATCATATACGTGAGCCAAAAGGCGCAAACGGTCCCGGGCCAGGTAAGGTGGCACCCGTGGGAGTACCGTGCGTGAGGCCGCAAAGTGATATGATGTGTAACATGCTGGATCGATGTGGCTTAGGATCGGGGTCCTGACAGCGTTGGTATCAGAGCCTGACTGCCTGTAGGATTACCAAGCCAAACTGGTCGAAGTTGTGTCTAGAAATGCTTTAGTTATGTAAGGGAATTGATTGTGGAAGGGAACGTAAGGCTCTTTTTACTCCTTATACCTCATGGCCTTCTGATCTGAGTCAACCTCTTCTCTTCTACGGGGATTAAGAACTAGGCCTTCTCTTCTATCTCTCAGGATGACGTGTTACTAAACCATAGTTGCCTAGGATTGTTGAGTTCCAAACCTCAGTTCAGTTTCTACTACTTCCATATGTTCATAACTGGCCTCAGAACCTTGATATTGTGATGTTGAGTGGCTATGCCACCATTTTTGCAGGATGTCTCGAATCATTTTGAGCAATTACAGCCGTTATGCTGTCCGAGTCATCCCAGGTCTCTAAAAAGTCTGATGCATTTGCAAATCCTTTCTCTCCGTTCCTGATGTCCTTTTGGTCAGAACAAGCACACTAATCGGTGAGTTGAGGTACTCCTTGCCTTGGCATATATGTTGGAACTAGTATTATGACCCTAGGCATCTTAGAGATTATCTAGTAATCTGTCCATGTTTTGTGTTCCTAGTGTGATGATTCTGGCCACCATTCTCGAAAGCATCCCGTGATGCCATTAGAATGTAGGTATTCTACTCCTGGGTTTTGAACCCGTGATTCACCCTACTTACTTCATGTTGATAGTGCTTGCTAGTTCCTTTAGGATATTAGTAACCTTTGCGATAGTCCTCGAGGTTCGTGGTACTTCCTTCTTCCAAATACTACGAACCATCCTCGGCAGAAATTCGTTTTGAATCAAAAGATCACAACCAGGGTGCTCTTGAGGAGTACTCCACTCATATTGTGATCCTGCCAGTTCTACCTTCTGCATGGGTTATCCGGAAGAAATTGTTGAACCCGTTTGACATACTAATCCATGCATCCACAACTCAGAAAAACATATGTTCCTTTGAGTTGTCCCTTCTTAGTTGTCTTCTGACCCTCGTCTATTAATTGATAGTCAAGAGTATGTGTGCATTCGTTCATCGATACCTATTATTCTTGTGGTCCATCAAGCCATTCTATTCCGGGAATGACTAGGAGAAACAAACTCCGGTGCCTTATCCATTTCTAGGATTGGGTCAAAGTAATTGTGTCCCGCAGATCGAAATGCCAATCCAGCTTCTGCTCTGCTCTACCTTGGAGTGTTACCATCTTTATGTCAAGAATGTCATGAGAATTGCACTACCTCTTATGAATTCTTGACGCAGTAATACTTCTTGCCATCATTGTTCATTCCTCGGTTTCGTGTCGTTGCAACCGGAATGCCGACAAGTGATTCGTGATGTGTGAAATCAATACTCTGAGCAACTCGTTGCTTGTAGTAAATGGACAATATTCTCATTCTTAGCGTGTTGGTTACTAAATCATCATCCTAAGATTGATCGTGCTACCTAGTCCTTATTTCTGGTGCACTCTTCGATCAATGAGTTAGGATTATTCAATCCCTTGCTCTTTTGATCATATCGTCTTGCCCTGAAAAGCAAGATTGATCTCGAGCTTAGTATCATATCGGTGGTTCGTGATGTTCCGAATATCTTCTCGGAAGTGTTACTAGATTGTCACCTGACCGCTATGTTGAGTTCGTGATCAAGTTGGTTTCCTATAAACCACCCTTTCTCCAAGAATCTGTGTTAGATATCCCTGAGCTAGTTGGCTGAGCTAGACAACAACTTGGAGAGTTGGAAGATAAAGCTTGTCTGACTTAGTTCATGTTAAGGGATATCTTGGTGTGTGTGTGTTGAAGAAAGATGATATCTCCATCGATTGGTCCTCGTGATCAGTTGTTCGATCTATTGTCTTGTCAAAACTTTGATTTGAGTATGGACTATCGTCAAGTCAAATCAGAACCAACGATATTCGTAATGTTGTCTTACTCGTGGTTGATTCCTCGAGCATACACCATTACATCTTTTGGTCTGACCAATGCTATCACCGTGTTCACATGATGGTGGAAGTCCAGTGATATGGAAATTCCGATGAGGTGTTGTTGAGCCCATCAGCAGCATTTTGTCACCCCCCATGATTCATGTTGAACATCAACCTAGTGTTGGAAACTTTGTAAGCAATGGCTTCGTGTTCCGTTCATGAAGCATATGTTGGATGAAAGAAGTGACTTCCTCGAATTCATGTGCATTTGGTGTAAGTTGCCGCCATGAATTTGAGAAAGGTTTGTTTTGTTTCCTGGAAACATCCCAAATCAGTCATGCATACGTGCAAAGTATTCTGTGGATTGAAGACTTGCAACCTTCATTCTATATTAACCCTAGCACACCAAGCCACTGATTGATTGGCTCAAGGAGAAGGAGTCCCTTCATAAGAGCTATCCGGACTTATGAAAAGACTTCGATATCCTCGATGATGGTTCCCCACCTGAACTCGGTAGTGTTTGATTATAAGACTGCCACGTGGTCACGCTTGTCTAGGACAGTGTGTTCACATGTGTGTAGCAAAAACCCGCTCATGTTTTGGAGCTTGCTATCGTAGTTCATTTTCCCGAGAATCTCGCAATGTCATCTCGTCGATTTGTGTTGCAAACTTTCATTTTCTTTCTAGACTTGATGAGTCTGGAATATCCTGACACCAACCAGATCTGAATCTCAGGCGGATATGATGGTTGGAACGTTCCCAAGGACTATAATATTGGCCTCTCTATACCCGGTAAAGTGGATGTTGTGGCCAACACACCCAACCAGAAGGGTTATTATTGTAGTATCTTGATTGAGAAAGATGGCCACTTCCCCATAAGGATCTCGTAGAATTTATTCTAATAGTTGTTCCTTATGGATTTTTGTGCTCCCGAAGTCCGACTTTTACTTGATGGCCATGTTGATGCTTTTAAGCATTGATCGTGGTACCTAGTACATCAAGGAGAACATTAGAAGCGGAGTGCTAAATGTCTCTCGGTCGATTATCCAGATTTCGTTCCCTTGGCCTCGCTAAGGTGAAATCTGGGAAAGTGGTGTCTTTCTATGCATCTGCATTGTCCATCACTATTCGTCAAGGTAGTAAGATGTGTTGCCAGGATCCTCGACGCGGTTGTTGGTAGAACCTTGATGAATATGGAAATGCTCAAGTTCTTGAGAGCACGAGTAAGCAAAGTCATCCTTTGCGTTGTCTTCAACAAGGTAGTCCACATCATCCATTGTGTTATGAGTATGCCATTCTTTCGAATTCGTTCAAACGATTGTTGTGATTTTCCTTAGGCTGGTTTAGAGAGTTCCAATGATCTATGGATCAAAAGTAATTCTTTTTGCCACTTAAGGGAATAGTTCTTCGAGTCACCTTCCCTGAGGTGCCCCGTTAGGAAATCATGGCAATTTTTCCTCGCTACTTGAAACCCCGTCGTTGGCTCTTCCGTCCCCTCGATGTATTTGGCATCTCAACTTGAGATGTTCCAACCTCTCATTCCGCGAGTTGATCTTGAATGCTCGATCTTCAAGGAGATCGTTTCCTTTAGAGTTTCCTTCTGTCGCCATCGTGTTGGGTGAAGATCTCAAAGCAAGGACGTCAAGATCACTATAATGCATTGGAGCTACTTCTTCGAGGAGGGCAGCTGGATCGAGAAGATTGTATTAGCTTGTGACCCCTCTGTCTTCTTACCTCACGTTTTGAATCTCGGGACGAGATTCTTGTTTAGTGGGGGTGAGTTGTCACAGCCCTAGATTAGCCCTGTTGCCTTTGTTTGATATTCTTGCCATCATGGCTAAATTCAAATGAAATTTGAATTGAGGAATTTTCAAAGCCTCAAAAACCTTTTAAAAATGATCAACATTAAAATCTTCTCAAAGAAGCCCAAGAAAATGTTGCTGTTAAACCTTGAAACATATTGGCAAGATTAAAGTTCAAACCAATATTTTTGGGGGCTTTAAATATTTATTTTGGGCATTTGGAATTAATTCAATAATTATTTGCATTGGATTTATATTTAATATATTTCAGATATGATCCAATAATTCTGGAAATTGTTGTGGGGCTTTTTACTAATATCTCTAGTCCATACAATAATTTACAGAAGCAGCAAAAATGATTTAGTTTCTAAAACTAAATCAAAACAAATGATAAAATAGAAAACAGAAAAAAAGAGAGAGAGAAGGACTAACCTGGCGCTTACCTGAGGCCCACCTACCTGGCCGGCCCAGCTGGCAGCCCAGCCACCTGGCCCAGCCCAACTCCCCACCGTCTTCAACCTCTGCCAGTAGGCAGAGGCGTGTCGACGCGCGCACGCTCGAGCTCCACCTCCTGCTTCCACGCAGCTGCTCCCCCTCACCCTGGACGGCGCCACGCCACCCCGCAGAACCCCCTGCACCCCTCTTCTCTCTCCCTGGACCTCTCTCCCTTCTCTGTTTCTCTCCCACGCGACCACCGAGCGCGCCCGTCGCCGCCGCTCGTCGTTGCCGTAGCAACAGCCATCCCCTCGCCCCTCTATCGTATCCACGAGCATCGCCGCATCCTCTCCTTCCTCCTCGCCGAGTTACACGAGCCAGGACGGCCCCATGACGACGTATGTGGCCTTCTTCTCCGACCACGGCCGCCGGATGTCGCCATCCGATTCGCCGTCTCCGCCGCGCCCCCGAGTTTGCTGAGCTCCGCTTCGACCTCGCCGTGAGCTCCCCTACCAAACCCCTCTCTCCCCGCCGTCTATTTCCTCCTCTAGCCTCACTAACCACCGCGTCCGAAGCTCGTCGCCGCCATGCTTCATCGCCGCCACGGCCACAGCTGCCGCCAACCACGCCCGAGCTTCGCCCCGTGCTCAGCACCCTCCCAGGAGCCGGGTGCGCCCACCCGTTCGACCTGCTGTGCCCCTAGCGCCAACCCCGACCTCGCCCGAACTCCGGCCACCGCCGAGGTCGACGTCGCGCTCAACTCCGGTCGTCCCCGCTGCCACCACTTGCCGCGCTAGATGCGGGTGAGCTCCTGCTCCCCGTAGCTGCCCTCGGCTGCCTGTTTGGGCGCCGGGGAGGTGAACCCCGAGCCACTCCGGTGCGCACCGCCGCGGATTTGGTCACCGGCGTTAAGACGCCGGTGATGATGACGTGGCCGTCATTAGCTGCTAATGAACCCTCTAATCAACCCCTTAAGCCACTGCCACGTGGGCCCATGCGCCTGTTTAGGTTAGATTAATTCCCCTGTTTAACTTAGACTAATCCACTAGGCCCCACCTGTCATATTGACTTTGCCACGTCACATGTTGACCGGACCCACACGTCAGCCTCTGTTGTTGACGCTGTGTCACTGACCAGTGGACCCCACTGGTCAGGTTTGACTTGGTCAGCCGCAGTTGACTTGCTGACATCATGCTTACTCAATGCTGACGCAATAATTCATTTTCTGGATTTAAATTTAATCAGGAAATTCCAGAAAATGCTGCAAACTTCAAAAAATCATAGAAAATAATCTATAGCTCAGAATGAAATAATTTATATATGAAAAATGATCAGAAAAATCTAATCTATCCATCTGTACCATTTTCATGCATGTTTAAACAACTTATACCTGCTGATCAGGTCAAATCAATTAAATGGCATTTGAATTTCACATATGAAGTTTGAATTGAATCTTGAATTCAAACCAACTTCATTTAATCCGTTGCTAGTTGCATTAGTTCAAAACACATTCATTTTGCCATGTCATGACCATGCATCATATTGTCGCATTGCATTGATTGTGTTCTTTCTCTGTTGCCGGTAATTGTCCCCTTTCGATAGACGCGTTTCGACGATGTGATCGTTGACACTGATGAAGACTCAATGTTATCTTCAGAAGTGCCAGGCAAGCAAATCCCCCTTGTTCATCCCGATACAATCCCACCCTCTCGCTCCTGCTCTCTTTTACTGCATTAGGACAACAACGATTCAACTGTTACATGCTGCGGTAGCTGAACCCCTTTATCCTCTGCATGACCTGTCATTCCACAGTAAATAGATGAAACCCACTAGCATGAGTAGGAGTTGTTTGAGACCATGTTGTGCCTACTCATTCATGCTTGTTTGTCATGCCTGCTACTGCTTAGAGTTGAGTCGGGTCTGATTCATCGGGAATGAATTGGAATGGTGATGAACATGTCCTACAGTGTGTGAGCTAAGTGTGTGAATACGATTTGGTAAAGGTATTGGTGAGAGGCCATGTAGGAGTACATGGTGGGTTGTCTCATTGAAGCCGTCCTCAGGAACTGAGTTCTGTGTTTGTGATCCATGAAACAGCTACTACCATACATTGGGCCCTGAAATATGACCCCGCTCGACTTCTTAATCACCCTTGTCCTCTGTCCAGGAGTTGCAAGTAGTTTCTGGTGTTTGTAGTATGCTGGGGGCCGCACGCAGCGCTGACCGTAGGGGTGGGCTGTGTTGCGGTAGGCACGTGGCCGGGCAGCCGGGCACCCGTTTGGTGTCTCGGACCCTGCACACATCGTTTGGGGCTGTGAGCGAAACTCCGGCCGGATCTCCTCATGGATGGAACCCGAATAGGCGATAAACCTGGACTAGAGACTTGAGTGTTTAGGTAGGTCGTGGTCTACACCCACGTCGGCTTTCGCTTGAAGTCTGCCGAGCACATGTCGTGTGCAGACGCTAAGTGGTGGAAACATGTATGAAGAAGTACACCCCTGCAGGGTTAACATCATCTATTCGAATAGCCGTGTCCGCGGTAATGGACTTCTGGGTTGCCTATAACAGTTCATAGACAAGTGAAAGTGGATACTCTAAAATGCGCAAGATAAGCGTGAGTGCTATGGATGGCGTTCTCGTAGGGAGACGGGAGCGGATCCATAGTGGTGTATTGGATGGTGAATATGTGGACTCGTGTGCGCCACCTCAAAAGAGTCGCTTGCAGTCGTAGTTCAGGATAGCCAACGAGTCAAAGCTGGCTTGCTGCAGTCAAACTCCACCACCCCCTTTATTGATACTGATGCATATATAGTTAGTTCTGATGTAAGTCTTGCTGAGTACAATTGTACTCACGTTTGCCTATTTTATGTTTTTGCAGAGAGACTTCAGTCTCGCTAGTAGTATCGCTTGGACTTCGACGTTTAGCTTGATACCTCAGCTACGATCTTGTGCCCTCGGCAGGATCTGGTAGATAGTCAGGCTTCTCAGCCTTTTTCATTTGTAGATGTCTGTACTCAGAAATGTTAAGCTTCCGCATGTGTTTGACTTGTATGCTCTGAATGTTGGGTCATGAGACCCATGTTTGTAATATCTCGCTCCTCGGAGCCTAATGAATAAATACTTGAGTCGTAGAGTCTTGTTGTGATGCCATGTTGTATCTACACATATCGAGCATATTGTGTGTATGATTGAAATGCTTGCTATGTGTGGGATCCGACTATCTAGTTGTTTATCCTTGGCAGCCTATCATATGGGGAAATGTAGTCTAGTGCTTCTGAGCGATAGTAGTCCGCTACAGCCCGGTTCACCGGAGTCCTGCTAGCCCAGCACTACTGCTCGGAACACTTGACTGGCCGGCATGTGATTCACTTCGTTCCTGTGTCTGTCCCTTCGGGGAAATGTCACGCGGTGACATCCGGAGTCCTGCCTAGCCTGCTACAGCCCGGGTTATCGGAGTCCTGTTAGCCCAGTGCTACAGCCCGGATTCACACGTTGATGACCGACATGCTCGATGTGATTCATGTATGCCTGTCCTCATAGGTTAGCGCCGCTTTGGGTTCATGACTAGCCATGTCGGCCCGGGTTCTCTGTCATATGGATGCTAGCGACACTATCATATACGTGAGCCAAAAGGCGCAAACGGTCCCGGGCCAGGTAAGGTGGTACCCGTGGGAGTACCTTGCGTGAGGCCGCAAAGTGATATGATGTGTTACATGCTGGATCGATGTGGCTTAGGATCGGGGTCCTGACATGCGAGCGCAATGTTTTGTTGGATTTTTATGTAATATAAATTTATATTGAAATTGTATTTAATCTGACTAGAAATTTTGGGATAAAAATATTTCGGATCCCATCAAAATGTGGGAAATTTTATTGAATTCTGTTTTGAACGGTTGGTTGAAACGGGCTGTACTTTTAACAAACTGTAAATGGGCTGTAGTAAATTCCATTAGAATTCAAAAATTGGCTGCACATTCTTACAAATCACAAATGGGCTATAAGTTCTCTGCCACACACTTGTGGCCTTACTAAGTTGTCGCGTCCCCTAAAAAAAGAGAGTTGACGCGTATGCAAGGCTTTGTCAACTTATAGTCAACACACGGTTCTAGCAGCAGTGGCCGTTGGATATCCATCCAACGGATGCCGTGCTTCTTCTTCAATCTCGGATATTCGAGCTTCACCCGCCCAAAAAATGATTCCTCCCCCTGACATCTGGGGCGCACCGTTTCGGAAGCTGACCTGTGGGCCTACTAAGTTGACGCGTACCAAGGGCTTTGTCAACTTAGTCAATATAAACGATTCTAGCTGCATTGACCGTACGATGTCCATCCAACGGCCGTAGTGCTTCTTCAACCTCTGGTCTTCTTGCTCCAGCCGCCCAAAGCAGCGCCGGTCGTGCCGCATGCTCCTGCCTCCCGTGGCCGGCTGTGCTGCCGCAGAGGCGTCACCGCCCCCTACTATTCCCACCGCTGGCCAGGCCCTGCGGCGACGACAGCCTCACACCACAGCCGAACCAGTGAACCCTCGTACTCCTCTCCACACGGGCTTCCACTGGGCATCTTCCCTGGCTCCGCGTCGTCCCCTTCCTAGGCCTCGCCGTCGTCCATTGCCCTGGTGCTCTTGGCGCGGTGTGGTCAACGTGGTCAAGGAATGGCTTCCATCGGACGTGGACTATACGTGGAGAGGCTGACAGTTGGGTCCACGATGACAGCAAGGAAGTGCCTCCTTATTATGCGGAAATAATGATTCCTCCACCTGACAGCAGGGACCCACCGGACGGGCCACCATATTTAGCGAAAAAACGTTTCCCCTGACTGTTAGGACCCACCGGACAGGCCATCGTATTGCGTGAAAAAAACGTTCCCCCTGCTGTCAGCTCAGACCCACCGGAAGTGCCTCCTTATTACGCACAAAAAAATGAATAGTCCCCCTGCTGGTTGGGACCCACCTTGGTGGGAGGCTGACTTGTGGGCCTACTAAGTTGACGGGGATGGAGTGCTTTGTCAACTTAGTCAATATGAACGATTCTAGCTCCAGTGACCGTACGATGTCCATCCAACGGCCGTAGTGCTTCTTCAACCTCTGGTCTTGTTGCTCCAGCCGCCCAAAGCAGCGCCGGTCGTGTCGCATGCTCCTGCCTCCCGTGGCCGGCTATGCTGCCGCGGAGGCCTCACCGCCCCGTACTATTCCCACCGCTGGCCAGGCCCTGCGGCGACGGTAGCCTCACACCACAGTCGAACCAGTGAACCCTCGTACTCCTCTCCACACGGGCTTCCGCTGCCGCGTCTTCCCCGGCTCCATGTCGTCCCCTTCCTAGGCCTCACCGTCGTCCACTACCCTGGTTCTCTCGGCGCGGCATGGTCAAGGAACGACTTCCATCGGAAGAGTACTGTACGTGGAGAGGCTGACAGCTGGGTCCACGGCAGGCGCAAGGAAGTGCCTCCTTATTAAGTGCAAAATAATTATTCCTCCACCTGACAGCAGGGACCCACCGGACGGGCAACTGTATTTCGTGAAAAAACATTTCCCCTGACTGCTGGGACCTACCAGCTACATCTTCGCACGCAAGGAAGTGCGTCCGGGCAAAAAAAAACGATTCGCCCCTGACAACTGGGACCCACCAGCTACATCTTCGCAGGCAAGGAAGTGCGTGATAGTCGGGACCCACCTGGTCGAAGCATACGTAGTGTTGTCATTCTGGTCGTGAACGTGTACGTACATACTGGTCGATGTAGAGGCGCGCATGTGTCGTAGTAGAGGCGCGCACATAGCATGTACACGTACGTACATCGGCCAGTGTGCAAGAAAGAAAATACGACCACGTACGTATATACGGGCAGGGTCTCAAACGCCTACTCCCGCATACGTACGGCCAGGGCTCATGTACATGGCTGGGTCAGAACGGAGAAACAACATCGTCGTCGTGTTCATTGGGAGCCAACCGTCTAGGACAGAACGGAATGCGTCATCGTGTTCATCGGAAGGGCTTGGATGAAACAGACGATGGAAACGAGGCCTGGCGTACCATAGAACGGAGGAAACAAACTTGTGTTTGACTGGCCACGTTCGAAACAGGATCCTGTTCATCGGGAGGGGTCTGGCGTACCGCAAAACGGAGGAAATGGACCTCCTATGGTCAAAACGGCGGTCCTGTTGATCGGGAGGGGTGTGGCGTACCGCAAAACGGAGGAAACGGACTTGTGTTGGAGTGCTATGGTCGAAATGGGGATCCTGTTCATCGGGAGGGGTGTGGCGTACCGCAAAGCGGGACTCCACGGGATACTGTTCATCTCCACCGTCGACCCCCTTCAGTCTCCATGGGCTACTATTCATCCACCGTCGACCTCCTCCAGCCTGCACCTGCGACTGTTCATCCACGGGCTCCTGTTCATCCAGCCTCCACCGTGCGCTACTCCACCGGCTACTGTTCAAGTAGCCCTCTCCACGGGCGCCTGTTCAACCACCCCTCTACGGGCTACTGTTCATCCAGCCCTCCACCGTCTACTATTCATCATGCCCTCCACGGGGTGGTCCTGTTCATCCTGCCCTCCACGGGGTCCTGTTCATCCAGCCCCAACCAGCTCGATCGATCGGGGTCCTGTTCATCTAGAGGCAACACCACGGGGTCCTGTTCATCCACCCCCACCAGGAACTGTTCATCCAAACCCCCCAGCAACGCTCACTGTTCATCCAGAGGTAGCATCGATCGGCTTCAGCTAGCAGTAGTAGCGAAGGAATCGCTCGATCGGGTTCAGTTAACAGCCATCGATCGATCGCTCGGGTTCAGTAAACGCGTAGCCTGCAGTGCAATCGCTCGAGTTCAGTTAGAGCCCAACGCCTCGCTCGTGTTCAGTTGGAGCCCAACGCCTCGCACCCACGTGCGTGCGTGCGTGTATGAGAGAAACGCGCATCGCTCGACCTCGACCACCCACCGTAACCTGGAACACCCCGATATTTTCCTCGTCCTCGCTTCTACCGCAGTTTTTCCGTCATGGACGGCCCAAAGAATGTCATGCAGCTGCGTCTCTAGCCCGCCCAGGATGAAAAGCCCATTTTCTGTCATGACTTTTTGTCATAGAAGTAGGACCCCACCGCATCTATGATGATACCGGGTTTTGTCACAATTATCGTCATAGAAGTGTCATAAGTACGACAATTTTTTTTTCGTTCGGCCCAAAATGTCATGGATGTGTCTTTTTTTGTAGTGTGTGACACTGTCTTAGGATGCGTTTGGTTGAAGGTGTGGTATGAATGGGTTGGGACCGTCACAGTGTCTGAATCACATCTAATAAATGATTTGTAAGAACGAAAGAGGGTCTAAACTTCTCTGCACATGCCAGAAACTTCCTCCCAATGTCCATAGATTCAAACTCAACTAGCTTCACGCATGGAGATTGATGGTGACAACGAGCAGATAGATCTTCAGCCACCCAGCTCCATTCATTTCCACTGATGGTCCTAGGGAGCTACAAGATGAAGAAATGACTCAAATCGACCGCTGGGTAAAAATCCTTCATTCCAAGTCATAGCCCAAGAGAGAGAAGAGAGGCATACCCAGGTGGTGAAGGAGTCTTCGCTGGAGGAGGAACCGCTAGAGAGGTCTTTGAAGAAGACCATGGCAGCCCCCGCGGTAGGATGCGAGACGGCGAGAGCGAGGAAGCGGCTATAGCTTAGGAAGGAAGGAAGGAAGGAAGGAACGACGAAACAGGAGAAATGTGACTTGTGGTCGGGGAGAAAAGGGGGTGGGGAAGGGGGCAGGGGCGGGGGTACATATTTTGGCAGTAGGCCAAAATTTTGGAAATGTGGAGGTAAACTTTGCGCGCGGTGCCGCCGGACCATTCACTTTGAACGATTGTGTGCATCGCAAATGATTCTTCTGCTTTACGCGCATGGGATGAGTTTGATAATTCAAATTTTGCTGGAAATTTCCCCGGGTACGTCATTGCCTAATTTAACACCGCTTGCTCATTTGGGCACACAAAAGAGAGTACAGCAGACATACCACACTTACTGAATCGAGCAATTTTAGTAATTAAACAAAGCCAGTTGACCATAACATTGTTCTAACAAAAGACCAGCCTTAAAAAAAGCCTAAGTATGCATAATTTGAACAAATCCGCCGCCGCGCCGGCCTATGCATCGCCGCTGTGAGAAGAGACGTCGATGACTTGTCCTGGCGACATGCCACCGTTGGTGGACTCTGCGTCCCCCCTGCTGAAGTCGACCGCGTCCTCGTCCTCAAGGTTGTAGTACTCGTAGTAGTGGCTACGCCAGAGCTCGCGTTGGTACTCCACCGCCGATTCCTCGATGGACAGACTCTTCTCTACCTTGACCTCGACCAAGCACAACTCCTCCTCCCGGCGCTCCTCGGTCTCCGCCGCCTCCTGCATCTCCAGCTCCCGCTCGGCGACCTCATGAAGAAGCAGGTGCTCCATGGCCACCGCCATCTTTTCGGATGTGGGTTGCATGCTGTAGTCTGAGGTGGCCTGGAATATCTTGGCGTGTGCATCCTCGATCTTGGCGTGGATGGCCTTGACCCGAGCTAGGGCGACATCGGCGGCACGCACGATAGCTCGAGCGCTCTCAGCGTTTGCAGCCGCCGACGCAGCAGCAGCTGCAGCCGTCTCGGCCTCGACGGGCCGTGGCGCCTGCTCATTTTCCTCGTTGACGAGGTTGATGGCAGAGGTGGCGCTTTGGTGGGTTGGCATGCTTGGAAAAGGTGGATGTGCTACAGGCTGCGCTTGTCGCCTCCGTGTGTCGCGCGCCGCCTAGGTTTATGTGCAATATCGCTGGGTGGCGGAAAACAAGTGAGGAAATGGCTGGAAACGGTGGCGTGTTCATAAAACGCCATCAATTAATGGAAACTTAGCATAGAAAGAACATCGAGCTAGCACAAGAAGTAGATGATGATCAGATGAACACGGGACACACTAGGGAACCCGTCGGTGATGAATTCATCAATCGCAAACGATTGAATACTAGCAAGCATTTGCCCACAACACACACGGCTTATTCCATCACAAACAGGTCGGATGGATCAACGGTATGCCACGTATCACACATTGTCAAAAACTAATGCGGTAGACCTTCATTAACATGTGTTAAAAAAATGAACAGCTAGTCCTTGCTGATATAGGATGCCTCTTCGCATCCTTATGGCGTATCCGGATGACCGCCCATCCCCCAATGGCCAATAGATGTTGTGTAGATAGAGCATATCACATACGTCTTATTAGAAGCAATCGCCTGTGTTATTATCGGTCTTCACACACATTTCTGATTACATACATGTTTGCCACGTATCACACACATCTTGTTATATTGAACCGTTTCTGTTCTCCTGTCTCAACGCAAACAGTTCATCCGAGTGAACCGCATGCAGTATATCGCACACACCTTGATCTAGCTGACCATTTCATTTGTGTTGCCTAATCACAAACAGTTCCGAGTGAACCGTATGTTGTATATCGCACACACCTTCATCTGGTAGCCCGTTTCTTTTGTTCCTTCTCATCGCAAATAGTTAATTGAGCTGAACCGAATGCGTTGCATCGCACACGCCACTAAAATCTGAATCGTGTTTGATGCATCCTCAATCGCAAACGTTTTGCATCTTTTTTGATAGTTTTTTACACCACAGTTTGCGATTATGTCATCGCACACAGTTTCTTCAAAGGGTCTCTGATCGTAGTGTCGCGTTAGCAGCATCCTGAAGTAGTGATCACTGGAACTGATTTTTGTGATGAACTAATTTCCAATTCAAGAGAAGGTACAATTACCTCATCAAATTCTACTTTCCTCCCACTCACTTCTTTCGAGAGAAACTCCTTCTCTAGAAAGGATCCATTCTTAGCAACGAATATCTTGCCTTCGGATCTGTGATAGAAGGTGTACCCAACAGTTTCCTTTGGGTATCCTATGAAGTCACAATTCTCCGATTTGGGTTCGAGCTTTTCAGGTTGAAGCTTTTTCACATAAGCATTGCAGCCCCAAACTTTAAGAAACGTCAGCTTAGGTTTCTTGCCAAACCATAGTTCATATGGCGTCGTCTCAACGGATTTAGATGGTGCCCTATTTAATGTGAATGCAGTCGTCTCTAAAGCATAACCCCAAAACGATAGTGGTAAATTGGTAATAGACATCATAGATCGCACCATATCTAATAAAGTACGGTTACGACGTTCGGACACAGCATTGCGCTGTGGTGTTCCAGGTGGCGTGAGTTGCGAAACTATTCCACATTGTTTCAAATGAAGACCAAACTCATAACTCAAATATTCACCTCCACGATCAGACCGTAGAAACTTTATTTTCTTGTTACGATGATTTTCCACTTCACTTTGAAATTCTTTGAACTTTTCAAATGTTTCAGACTTGTGTTTCATTAAGTAGATATACACATATCTGCTCAAATCATCTGTGAAGGTTAGAAAATAACGATACCCGCCGCGAGACTCAACACTCATCGGACCGCATACATCAGTATGTATTATTTCCAATAAGTCAGTGGCTCGCTCCATTGTTCCGGAGAACGGAGTCTTAGTCATCTTGCCCATGAGGCATGGTTCGCAAGTATCAAGTGATTCATAATCAAGTGATTCCAAAAGCCCATCAGCATGGAGTTTCTTCATGCGCTTTACACCAATATGACCTAAACGGCAGTGCCACAAATAAGTTGGAGTATCCTTACTAACTTTGCATCTTTTGGCTTCCATATTATGAATATGTCTATCACTATGATCGAGATTCAACAAAAATAGACCACTCATCAAGGTGCATGACCATAAAAGATATTACCTATATAAATAGAACAACCATTATTCTTTGATTTAGATGAATAACCATCTCGCATCAAACAAGATCAAGAGATAATGTTCATGCTTAACACTGGCACCAAATAATAATTATTTAGGTCTAAAACTAATCCTGAAAGTAGATGTAGAGGTAGCGTGCCGACGGTGATCACATCGACCTTGGAACCATTTCCGACGCGCATCGTCACCTCGTCCTTAGCCAATCTCCGTTTAATCCGTTGCCCCTGTTTCGAGTTGCAAATATGAGCAACAGAACCAGTATCAAATACCCAGACGCTACTATGAGCATTAGTAAGGTACACATGAATAACATGTATTTCAAATATACCTTTCACTTTGCCATCCTTCTTATCCGCCAAATACTTGGGGCAGTTCCGCTTCCAGTGACCAATCCCTTTGCAGTAGAAGCACTCGGTTTCAGGCTTAGGTCTAGACTTGGGCTTTTTCCCGGGATTAGCAACTTGCTTGCTATTCTTCTTGAAGTTCCCCTTCTTCCCTTTGCCCTTCTTCTTGAAACTAGTGGTCTTGTTTACCATCAACAATTGATGCTCCTTCTTGATTTCTACCTCCGCAGCTTTTAGCATTGCGAAGAGCTTGGGAATTGTGTTTTCCATCCCTTGCATATTATAGTTCATCATGAAGCCTTTATAGCTTGGTGGCAGTGATTGAAGAACTCTGTCAATGACACTACCATTAGGAACATTAACTCCCAGTTGAGTCAAGTGGTTATGGTACCCAGTCATTCTGAGTATGTGTTCACTGATAGAACTATTCTCCTCCATTTTGCAGCTATAGAACTTGTTGGAGACTTCATATCTCTCAACCCGGGCATTTGCTTGAAATATTAACTTCAACTCCTGGAACATCTCATATGCTCCATGACGTTCAAAACGTCTCTGAAGTCCTGATTCTAAGCCGTAAAGCATGGCACACTGAACTATCGAGTAGTCATCAACTTTAGTCTGCCAGACATTCATAACATCCGGAGTTGCTCCTACATCGGGCCTTGCACCTAGCGGTGCTTCCAGTACGTAATTCTTCCATGCAGCAATGAGGATAATCCTGAAGTTACGGACCTAGTCCGTGTAGTTTCTACCATCATCTTTCAACTTAGCTTTCTCTAGGAACGCATTGAAATTCAAGGGAACGGTAGCACGGGCCATTGATCTACAACAACATAGATATGCAAAAACTATCAGGACTAAGTTCATGATAAATTAAAGTTCAATTAATCATATTACTAAAGAACTCCCACTTAGATAGACATCCCTCTAGTCATCTAAATGATCATGTGATCCATATCAACTAAACCATGTCCGATCATCACGTGAGATGGAGTAGTTTTCAATGGTGAACATCTCTATGTTGATCATATCTACCATATGATTCACGTTCGATCTTTCGGTCTCAGTGTTCCGAGGCAATATCTACATATGCTAGGCTCGTCAAGTTTAACCCGAGTATTCTACATATGCAAAACTGGCTTGCACCCGTTGTATGTGAACGCAGAGCTTGTCACACCCGGTCATCACGTGGTGTCTCGGCACGACGAACTATAGCAACGGTGCATACTCTGGGAGAACACTTATACCTTGAAATTTAGTGAGGGATCATCTTATAATGCTACCGCCTTACTAAGCAAAATAAGATGCATAAAAGATAAACATCACAAGCAATCAAAATATGTGACATGATATGGCCATCATCTTGTGCCTTTGATCTCCATCTCCAAAACACTATCATGATCTCCATCGTCACCTGCTTGACACCTTGATCTCCATCGTAGCGTCGTTGTCGTCTCGCCAACTATTGCATCTACGACTATCGCTACCGCATAGTGATAAAGAAAAGCAATTACATGGTGATTGCATTTCATACAATAAAGCGACAACCATAAGGCTCCTGCCAGTTGCCGATAAGTTTTACAAAACATGATCATCTCATATAATAACGTATATCGCATCATGTCTTGACCATATCACATCACAACATGCCCTGCAAAAACAAGTTAGACGTCCTCTACTTTGTTGTTGCAAGTTTTACGTGGCTACTACGGGCTTCTAGCAAGAACCGTTCTTACCTACACATCAAAACCACAAAGATTTTTCGTCAAGTGTGTTGTTTTAACCTTCAACAAGGACCGGACGTAGTCAAATTCGATTCAACTAAAGTTGGAGAAACAAACACTCGCTAGCCACCTGTGTGCTAAAGCACGTCAGTTGAAACGGTCTCATGAACATGGTCATGTAATGTTGGTCCGGGCCGCTTCATCCAACAATACCGCCGAATCAAAATAAGACGTTGGTGGTAAGCAGTATGACTATTATCGCCCACAACTCTTTGTGTTCTACTCGTGCATATCATCTACTCATAGACCTGGCTCGGATACCACTGTTGGGGAACGTAGCATGCAATTTCAAAAAAATTCCTACGATCACGCAAGATCTATCTAGGAGATGCATATCAACGAGAGGGGGAGAGTGTTTCCACGTACCCTCGTAGACCGAAAGCGGAAGCTTAGGTTAACGCGGTTGATGTAGTCGAACGTTTTCACGATCCAACCGATCTAGTACCGAATGTACGGCACCTCCAAGTTCAGCACACGTTCAGCTCGATGACGTCCCTCGAACTCTTGAACCAGCAGAGGGTCGAGGGAGAGTTCCGTCAGCACGACGACATGGTGACAGTGATGGTGACGTGATCCGCGTAGGGCTTCACCTAAGCACTATGACGCTATGACCGGAGGCGTAAACTATGGAGGGGGCACCGCACACGGCTAAGAGAACAATTGATGTGCCATGGGGTGCCCTTGCCCCCGTATATAAAGGAGGGGGGAGGAGGCGGCCGGCCAGGAGGGGCGCTCCATGGGGGGAGTCCTAGTAGGACTCCACTCCTAGTAGGATTCGGCTCCCCCCTTTTTCCTTTCTTACCAGAGGGGAAAAGGAAGGAGAGGGAGAGGGAGAGGGAAAGGGGGGCGCCGCCCCTCCCCTGTCCAATTCGGACTGCCATGGGGGGGGCGGCCACCCCTTGTGGCCCTCCTCTCTTTCCACTAAGGCCCCACTACTAGGGAAAAGCCTAGCAGCAGCGCGGGTTTTAGGTATAGCAGTAGCATGGGCACCCGCGCTACTGATACGGCACTACAGCTAAACTATAGCAGCAGCGCGTGTTGGCCCATGCTATTGCTATACAAGCGTAGCAGCAGCGAGCTGCAGTAGTAGGATCGAAAGTATGTCTAGAGGGGGGGTGATTAGACTACTTGACCAAATAAAAATCTAGCCTTTTACGAATTTTAGTTCTTGGCAGATTTTAGCAACTTAGAACAAGTCAAGCAATCAACCTACACATGCAATTCTAAGAGTATAGCAGCGGAATGTAAAACTATTGCATATGAAGGTAAAGTGATGAGATTGAAAGAGCAAACGCAATATTGACACGGAGATTTTTTATCCGTGGTTCTGATAGGTGGTGTTATCGTACATCCACATTGATGGAGACTTCAACCCACGAAGGGTAACGGTTGTGCGAGTCCACGGAGGGCTCCACCCATGAAGGGTCCACGAAGAAGCAACCTTGTCTATCCCACCATGGCCGTCGCCCACGAAGGACTTGCCTCACTAGGGCAGATCTTCACGAAGTAGGCGATCTCCTTGCCCTTACAAAATCCTTGGTTCGACTCCACAATCTTGTCGGAGGCTCCCAAGTGACACCTAGCCAATCTAGGAGACACCACTCTCGAAGAAGTAACAAATGGTGTATTGATGATGAACTCCTTGCTATTGTGCTTCAAATGATAGTCTCCCCAGCACTCAACTCTCTCTCATAGGATTGGATTTGGTGGAAAGAAGATTTGAGTGGAAAGCAACTTGGGGAAAGCTAGAGATCAAGATTTATGTGGTTGGAATGGAATATGTTGACCTCAACACAAGTGTAGGTGGTTCTTTCTCAGAAAATATGTATTGGAAGTGTAGGCATGTTCTGATGGCTCTCTCCATGAATGAAGAGTGGGTGGAGGGGTATATATAGCCTCCACACAAAATCTAACCGTTACACACAAATCACCAAACTCGGTGGGACCGAATCAGAGAACTCGGTCAGACCAAATTGGTTCATAATGTGACCGTTAGGTGTTTTAGTGGGACCGACATGTCAACTCGGTGGGATCGATATCATTAGGGTTAGGGCATAACGTAATCTCGGTGAGGCCGGTTACACAAACTCGGTGGGACCAATTTTGGTAATAGTCAAATAGAGAGTTGGTCAGGCAAACTCGGTGGGACCGATTCGCTCAGCTCAGTTGGACCGAAACGTTATGAAAGGGAAACAGAGTGTTTGCATTGCAATCTCGGTGGGAACAATCGCTCATCTTGGTTTGACCGAAACGTTACAAAGGGAAACAGAGAGATTACAATCCCATCTCGGTGAGACCGAGATCCCTATCGGTGAGACCGAAAAGACTAGGGTTTCTGGCAGTGGCTATGTCAACTGAACCTAACAGAAAATCCTCAAAATCCTCAAAAACCTAACAGAAAAAAAGATACGGGGCTTTTAAGATCTCGAGAGGCAAAAAAATTTAAAAAAATTCAAACTTACTAATGGCGCACGTGCCCACGGTGCGCCATTAGTATCTTCCCGCCTTCAAAATTCAAAATAAGTCAACAAAATAAATAAAGTTACTAATGGCGCACCTGCCCATGGTGCGCCATTAGTATCTTCCCGCCTTCAAAATTCAAAATAAGTCAACAAAATAAAAAAAAGTTACTAATGGCGCATCTCGTTTTCGTGCGGTGAGCTCCTCCCTCCTCTCCGGTGAGCTCCTCCTCCCTCCTCTCCGGTGAGCTCCTCCTCCCTTCTCTTCGGTGAGCTCCTCCTCCCTCCTCTCCGGCAAAAGAACACGGCAAAAGAACGTACAAGATCCAAAAACAGGAACAAAATTTGAAATAATGTCGTGCCAAAAAACGAGCAAAAAAACGAGCAAAAAAAACGAGCAAAAAATGCGCAAAAAATCACGATCCAGATCTAGACTCAAAATGGCGCATCACTAATGGCGCATCACTAAACAATGCGCCATTAGTATGCGAAAGTTACTAATGGCGCATCTCGTTGTCGTGCGCCATTAGTATGCCAACGCACCTGGGTATACATGGCCCCTGGGAGGCATACTAATGGCGCACCGTGGCCTATACTAATGGCGCACCAGTGGTGCGCCATTAGTATACCAGATACTAATGGCGCACCTGTGATGCGCCATTAGTAAAAATTACTAATGGCGTGCTAGTAATGGCGCACCGGTGATGCGCCATTAATGGCCAAAATAGCAAAATTTGTACCATCAAAGTAAGGACCTCTACGGTGGTAATTTCCCTCGCTAGACGCCATACTCTCCTAGGTTGTGAAACCAAGGCTATGACCACCAAAAGCTATGGAAATCAAAGCAAATGGAGACCAAAGGTCTGATACCACTTGTAGGATCGAAAGTATGTCTAGAGGGGGGTGATTAGACTACTTGACCAAATAAAAATCTAGCCTTTTCCCAATTTTAGTTCTTGGAAGATTTTAGCAACTTAGAACAAGTCAGCAATCAACCTACACATGCAATTCTAAGAGTATAGCAGCGGAATGTAACACAATTGCATATGAAGGTAAAGGGATGAGAATGAGGGAGCAAACACAATGTTGACATGAAGATTTTTTATCCGTGGTTCCGATAGGTGGTGCTATCGTACATCCACGTTGATGGAGACTTCAACCCACGAAGGGTAACGGTTGCGCGAGTCCACGGAGGGCTCCATCCACGAAGGGTCCATGAAGAAGCAACCTTGTCTATCCCACCATGGTCGTCGCCCACGAAGGACTTGCCTCACTAGGGTAGATCTTCACGAAGTAGGCGGTCTCCTTGCCCTTACAAACTCCTTGGTTCAACTCCACAATCTTGTCGGAGGCTCCCAAGTGACACCTAGCCAATCTAGTAGACACCACTCTCCAAGAAGTAACAAATGGTGTGTTGATGATGAACTCCTTGCTCTTGTGCTTCAAATGATAGTCTCCCCAACACTCAACTCTCTCTCATAGGATTGGATTTGGTGGAAAGAAGATTTGAGTGGAAAGCAACTTGGGGAAGGCTAAAGATCAAGATTTATGTGGTTGGAATGGAATATCTTGACCTCAACACAAGTGTAGGTGTTTCTCTCTCAGAAAATATGTATTGAAAGTGTAGGCATGTTCTGATGGCTCTCTCCACAAATGAAGAGTGGGTGGAGGGGTATATATAGCCTCCGCACAAAATCTAACCGTTACACACAAATCACCAAACTCGGTGGGACCGAATCAGAGGACTCGGCCAGACCGAATTGATTCATAATGTGACCATTAGGTGTTTCGGTGGGACCGACATGTCAACTCGGTGGGACCGATATCATTAGGGTTAGGGCATAACGTAATCTCGGTGAGACCGATTACACAAACTCGGTGGGACCGATTTTGGTAATAGTCAATAGAGAGTTGGTCAGGCAAACTTGGTGGGACCGATTCGCTTGTCTCGGTTGGACCGAAACGTTACGAAAGGGAAATAGAGTGTTTGCATTGCAATCTCGGTGGGACCGGTCGCTCATCTCAGTTGGACCAAAACGTTACGAAGGGAAACAGAGAGATTACAATTCCATCTCGGTGAGACCGAGATCCCTATCGGTGAGACCGAAAAGACTAGGGTTTCTAGCAGTGGCTATGTCAACTGAAATCGGTGGCGCCGGATAGAAAGAATCGGTGGGGCCGAGTTGGACTTTTGGTTTGGGACATATGTGGATATGAGAAAGTAGTGGAGGGTTTGGAGCATATCACTAAGCATTTTGAGCAAGCACCTCATTAAGCAACACCTCATCCCTTCTTAATAGTATTGGCTTATCCTATAGACTCAATGTGATCTTGGATCACTAAAATAGAAAATGTAGAGTCTTGTGCTTTGAGCTTAAGCCAATCTTTTGTCCTTAGCATTTTAAAGGGTTCACTTTCTAATCCATGCCATGCCAATCATTGAGCTTTTCTGAAATATCTATCTTGAAATAGCATTAGCTCAATGAGCTATATGTTGTTAGGAATTACCAAAACCACCCAGGGATAGTTGCACTTTCAATCTCCCCCTTTTTGGTAATTGATGACAACATATATATCAAAGCTTGGACAGATGATAAATAGTATTGAAAACATCGTCGCTTTGAGAAGTATGTGATAAGCAAGAGCTCCCCCTAAATTTGTGCATTATTTAAAATTTGCTTTCGAATGCAAATGCACAATCGATTAGGATCATGGGTTACTCTTCCATGTCACATACATCTTGGTGGAGCGCTCAAAATGATAGAAGTTAAAGCATGCACTCATCACCAAGCAAAGTGAATGAACATAAGAGGATATAAAGATAATATCATCCAACAAGCATTAAGGGTAGCATATTGTTGGCACCTGATTTTGGCAAGGTACAGAGTGAAAGAGTTTTCAGCATGAGAAAGTTTCATATCGTCGAGTGGAACAACTTAGATGTTTAGGCTATCACCATTCGACCTCATCTCAGTGGCCGAAGCTGTACTCCGAGTAACAAAATTTAATGTTCTGAGTGCTTTTCGGCCGATTACACCCTCAATATGACCTCGGATGAAGAAGCACTCTTAAGGAATTGTCTTCGTCTCGTCGAGGCCATCGACTATGATATATAAATCATCTCAATCCGAGTTCATATGCAAGAGTTAGAGGCAATACACTGCAGACCGAACCTCAACGGAAATATGGCGCGAGGTGCCAGACACTTGTCTGATAGGTTGCGCGAGTAATTCGGCCATCAAGACGGCCTTGAATCGGAAAAACTTCAACACGAGAAAGTTTCGCCTCGTCGATCCGATCGGTTTTCATATATAATTCGTCTCAATCCGAGGTCGTATGGGACCTGAGGAGACAAATCAAGACCAGCCTATGTTTTCGGTCGAGTGAAAAGCTTGCCGTCCGAGTGAAAATTAACCGGTCGAGTGAAAATATTGTCTTCCGAGTGAAAATATGGTCATCCGAGTGAAAATTGTATTCCGAGTGAAAGATTCTAAACTTCCGAGTGAAAAAGTCCAGTCGGACGATCCAAGCGAAAAAACTCTAATATCCGAGTGGATGAGCTCGGATCCAAGTGAAACTGAAGATGTGCATGAAAGGTAATCCAGATGACCTCGGATGGAAAAGTGATCAACATGGAAGTTGTGCGCATCGTCAAAACAGTGAACTTTAGTTTCGGAGTCATTATCATCTGAGATAGTATACAGCCTGTAAGTCCACTACGAGACCCGGATAATCCAGTCGACTGCAAAGACCGAGTCCGACTAGAAGATAAAGATGACCTCGAAAAGTATTGAAGATGGCCTTATTTGAAAAAGTGATCAACATGAGAGTTGTTCGTATAGTCGAGGCGCACAAGTTTGCTATTTGGGCCGTCTTGATCAGAGATCATATGCAAGCTCGGCGGCCCGCGCAAGAAGGAAGGCAGAGTTTGGGCCAGATTCAGACTGAATCCGGGTTGGAATAGAATCAGGACTCTAGGACGTGAATTGATGTAATTTTTCTTGTAAGGAAAGCCTAGATGAATCCTTTAGTTGTACGGGAAGTCCAGCCGCCTCTTATATATGTTGGGGGTGACCGCCGATTGAACAACACACAATCGAACAAATCAATATACTACTTTTTCATCTACGTTTTATCTCTCCACCGTTTTTATCTCTCGTTCTTCGCTGTTCTCCGTGTGAGAGCTGCGAATCTCGAGGCTCTAGGGGCGAGCGAATCGACCTAGGGCAGCCCATAGCCGCCGCACTCCCTGACGGGGTCCCTCCCGGGGGTGTGGGGTTTTCGGGTCTGCAAAAGCGCCCGTCGACTGTCTTGCGTATCACGCTGTCGGTCGGGTCTCCTTCGACGTGAGCTGCGGTGCATCACCCCCGGCATCGAGGGTACACGTGACATGTTCGTGTGTCGACACACTTTTTGGTGACTCCGCTGGGGACTGAATATCAATCGTCATCATCCACCATGTCAGATCTTCCCAAGCCATCTGAGGTAGACGCCGATAACATCATTAAGCCTAGTCTTGATGAGATATCGGCCGATCATCGCCAAGTCTATGAGGAGTACAAGAAGGTGCGCGAGGAGAAGGACTTGCAGGAGTTCCTTGCAAAGTTCAAGAAGGATCGCTAAGGCAACATCACTCCGATTGAAGAAATCAAGTTCCCTCCTCTTCAAGCCGAGCAGGTTAAACCCTCTGTAAGTACTGCCTTTTCTCCTGAGCAGTGGGATGAGATTGAAAGTCATATTGCTGATGGTAACAATCTAGTCTATCAAAATTTCATAGAAAATACTAATGCTCAGAAGAACATATCTCAATCGGCTAGTGGTAACGATGGTGTAGCTGCTAGTGTGCAAAACCCTAATCTGGCTTCACCTATTGCATCGGCGCCTCCTGTGCCGATGGCTTATTATCCTACCCATACAAATCAGATTGTGGCTGAACCCATTAGTCCTATCATGAGCATGCCAGGTTCGGTGGCAACGCCGAACCAAACCCTACCTACAACTACAACCACTCGACCATTACCAAATTATGGGTCGACCTACATGCCACAATTCCTACCTATAGCTAGTAACCCTGCTCCTCCTATGCCACTGCCACAAGCTTCATCGTCCACTATGGACGATGGTCTGGCTAATCTTAGAGAGGAGATGGCTAAAATGCTTCAAGAGAATTTTGGAGTTGAGTTACCTCGGAATCGGATTTACCAAAAGCCGTACCCCGAGTACTTTGATGCCATCCAGTGCCCTCCAGGATATAAAATTCCAGATTTTGTTAAATTTAATGGAGAAGGAACAAAAACCACATGGGAGCATGTTAGTCAATACTTGGCACAATTGGGTGAGGCAGGCTCATTGAATGAATTGAAAGTGCGTTTATTTCCTTTATCATTAACTGGTACTGCATTTTCATGGTTTTCTTCTTTACCACATGGTTCCATTCGGGTTTGGTCGCAGCTAGAGCAGAAATTTCATGATCACTTTTATAGCGGCGACAATGAACTCAAGTTGTCACATCTAACATCGGTTAAACAGAAGCATGATGAATCGGTCTCCGATTACGTCAAGAGATTCAGAGAAACAAAAAATCGGTGTTTTAGTTTGGTGATAACCGAGAGAGACTTGGCAGACCTAGTGCTGAGTGGTTTGAGAACTCCCATCAGAGAAAAGCTAGAAGGCTATGAGTTCTTAAATACCGGAGCAAAGACCTCAAAGAAGTGCATAGATACAAAGCCGATCGTCCAAAGATGAATATGGTGGAATATGACAGTGAGCACTCGGACGATGAGGGTGATGTTTTTGCTACTAAATTTGTTTGGCCATCTAAGGCCAAACCCTTTACTTGCAATGATCTGAAACCGATTCATAAGAATCGTGATGAAGAGATGAAGTTTACTTTTAACATTGCTAAGTGTGATAGAATATTTGATGCTTTGCTGCAAGCTAAACTTATTAGAATATCTCATACTTTGCCGCCGTTTGAAGAGCTAAAACGGCGCGCTTATTGCAAGTATCATAATTCTTTTTCTCATGCTACTAACGATTGCAATGTTTTTCGACGACAGATACAATCGGCCATTAATGACTGACGATTGAACTTTTCTGAGATGCAAGTTGATAAACAGCCTTTTCCAATGAATACCATGGATTTGGAGGGGAAGAAGCTACTCATTCGGCCGGAGGTAGCCGAATCTGCTAATAAAGCTAATGTCATTGTTGGTGAACCCAGGAAAGACAAGGAGGACAGCAAGGTCTTAGGGAGACAAGTTGTGCTTGATAAGCAACCCGATGGCAAGGAAGTGATCAAAATCACCATCAAGAATCCTACACTCGGGGGGCAACCGCAAGTGCAAGAAAATACTCGTGTTAAATTTGTTAAACCCAAGAGTCCAGAAGTTGGCAAGTGGAAGAAGAATGAAGCTAAAGTGCAGCGCAAGAGGATCGAGCCAACTTTTGATATGTTGCTGTCCAAGTATGCTAACCAGTCGGCCGATTCTAGTTTCAATCGACCGACTCATCTGAAACGACCAAGGTCACCATCAAATGATATGTTCAGTCAGTATATGAAACCGAGTGGACCAAAGGCGTTATTTCCAGAAGAGCAGAGGCAAACTGTTTGGGACCGTCTTGAATACCCATATAATGGCCGACTGAACATCGGTAACTATCGGTCGACTGGTCAAAACATGCAACCGGATGGAAATTATCCGAGTGTCAGAATGCACCCAGGTGGAAGCTATCCGAGTGAGAAAATGTGGTCAAGTAGATTCCATCTGACTGAATTCCATCCGAGTGGATTCCATCCGAGTGGATTCCATCCGAGTGACATTCATCCGAGTGGATTCCATCAGAGTAAAAGGGTGCGCCCGAGTGGAAATTTCATGCATCTGGAAAGTCGAAAAGAATGGCGTGTTAAGTCACCAAGTGTTGCAGCAGTTGAGTCGGGAAAAGGCAAGGAGAAAATGGATGCCGACTCACTTGTCTTGGGCACCGAAACATTCGCCATACGGCAGCCGATTGTGCATGGCAATCCGTCTGAGCCGATACTTTCTATCGCGCCAAAGCACTCGGCTAATGACCATCAAGCAAGCACCAGCCGAGTAAAAACGAGAGATCCTAAATACACTCAGCCAAAGTGGTGTCCTCCAGGGCTAACAAAGACACAAAAGAGGAAACTACAGAGGTTAAGGAGTCAAGAGATGGCAGAACAAGAGGCTGAGAAGCAAAGGGATAAGTTGTTCAATGACACTCGGCCTATGGTACCTACAAAACAAGTGTGGAGGCCCAAACAAATACAAGATACAGTGGCCTCTACACCTATCACAGCAGCACGTATACTACCAAAAGAGGACGATGCAATCATTGAATCGTCCACATTACCTATTGCTTCTTCTTCACTCGAAATTTCAGAATCAGTGGATGCACTCGAGGAGGAGGCTGATATGGTGGACTATGAGTCTACACCGGTTCATGAAGGTATGGATATCAATATGGTGTATTACTTACCTACTGAGTTTCGTGCTGTAGATGAGGAAGGGGAGGTGGCTCAGATGGATTTTGGCCCTAAGAACGCAATATTCGAGAAGCCAAAAGAACCAGTAACGCATCTGAAACCATTATATCTTAGAGGGCATATCAATGGGTCGCCACTCACTCGGATGCTCGTTGATGGAGGTGCTGTGGTAAATCTTATGCCCTATTCGGTCTTCAAGAAATTGGGTTTGCCTGATGAAGAATTGATCAAGACCAATATGGTGCTCAACGGATTGAAGTCAAAGAAAAACTGAAGCCAAAGGTGTAATGTATGTGGAGCTTACAGTCGGAAGCAAAACTTTGGCTACTGCATTCTTTGTCGCTGAGGTGCAAGGTAACTACAACGTCATACTAGGTCGTGATTGGGTTCATGCAAACCAGTGCGTGCCATCCACTATGCACCAGTTTTTGATTCATTGGGTTGATGATGAAGTGGAAGTCATTCATGCGGATAATTCGGCATGCGTTGCTTTGGCCGATGCATCGGTGGATTGGCAACATCCCTATGCTACTTGCTTGACGGGACGTGACTTATCGGAGTTTGATTTTCTCAGCGCGACCAAGAATGGTTTTGTGCCCGTCTCTTTAAAGCCGACTGAATGCAATCGGCTCCAAGGTATGATATGTTTAAATGGATTCTAGCTCCGAGTGGTTACAAAAACGTCTTGTGAAATATTGGTCCAGCGAGAACGATATGTATGAGTCTATAGAAGAGTTGGATGACATGGATAAACTTGGACAAGGTTTTACATCGGCCGATCCGTTAGAAGAGGTAGATATTGGAGATGGTTTAGTCACTCGACCGACATTTATAAACAAAAATTTGAAAGCTGATTGTAAGGCTAAGTTAATCGAGCTATTGAAAGAGTATGTTTGTTGCTTTGCATGGGAATATCGTGAGATGCCAGGGTTAAGCCGAGAGCTAGTGGAGCATCGGTTGCCTATAAAGGCCGGTTTTAGACCTTATAAATAGTCGGCCAGAAAATTTAATCCGAAAACATATGACCGGATCAAGGAAGAGATCGGTCGACTTCTTGAAGCTAATTTCATTCGACCTTGCAGGTATGCCGAGTGGATCTCTAACATTGTCCCAGTGGAGAAGAAAGGATCCGGCAAGTTGAGGGTGTGCATTGATTTCAGAGATTTGAATAGGGCTACACCCAAAGATGAGTATCCTATGCCAATAGCCGATATGCTTATTAATGATGCTTCTGGACATAAGGTTATTAGCTTTCTAGACGGTAATGCTGGATACAATCAAATTTTTATGGCCGAAGAGGACATGTACAAAACGGCTTTCCGATGTCCTGGTTTCCTTGGCTTATTTGAGTGGACAGTGATGACATTCGGATTGAAAAATGCTGGAGCCACATATCAAAGGGCTATGAATTTGATTTTTCATGATTTACTCGGTATCATACTTGAAGTTTATATTGATGATATTGTTGTCAAATCGGATGCTTTTGAATCTCACTTGGCCGATTTGCGTTTAGCTTTTGAAAGAATGAAAAAGTATGGACTGAAGATGAATCCTTTGAAATGTGCTTTTGGCGTGTCAGCTGGCAAGTTTTTGGGTTTCATTATTCATGAAGATGGCATAGAGATTGATCCCAAAAAGATAGAGGCTATACAGAAAGTGGAGGCTCCAACATGCAAAACAGATATGCAAAAGTTCCTTGGCAAGGTCAATTATTTGAGAAGGTTCATATCTAATCTGTCAGGGAAAGTTGATGCATTTACTCCTATCCTTCGGTTAAAAAATGATGCTGATTTCACTTGGGGGGAAAACAGCAAGAAGCATTTGATATGATCAAGAATTATTTGTGCACTCCTCTGGTGATGAGAGCACCCAAGCATAGGGAACCCTTCAGACTTTACATTGCAGCAGAGGAAGGAGTTATTGGTGTTGTTCTAACTCAATAGACCGAAGGAAAAGAGCATGCCATCACTTATTTGAGCCGCCGCTTATTGGACGCAGAGACAAGGTATACATTCATTGAGAAATTATGTCTATGCTTATATTATGCTTGCACAAAACTGAGACATTATTTAGTGCCGAGTGCTTGTGTAGTAGCTTGTCAAACCGATGTCATTAAATACATGTTGCATAATCCAATTCTTAGTGGTAGAATTGGCAAGTGGGCTTATGCTTTGATTGAATATGATTTGGCTTATGAAACTCTAAAATCCATGAAAGGCCAAATTGTTGCTAATTTCATTGTTGAACATCGGATTAATGACAAGAATGATGTTGATATGAACCTTGTTTCATTAGTACCATGGAGATTATACTTTGATGGTTCAGTTTGTAGCAATGGCCAAGGTGTTGGTATTGTTTATATATCTCCTCATGGTGCTGTTTTTGAAGCCTCATGCCGCTTAGAATATTTTTGCACAAACAATCAAGCTGAATATGAAGCATTGTTATTCGGCCTAGAGATGTTACTTGCTATAGGTGTTACACATATTGAGGCTTACGGTGATTCGTTACTAGTGGTGCAGCAAATATCCAAAGTCTTTCAGTGTTTGGACGAATCACTTAATGTTTATCTTGATAGATGTTTAGATATAATTTCTACTTTGGATTGCTTTAGCATTGCTCATATATCTAGACATGACAGTTGGAAAGCAAATGAATTGGCACAACAAGCATCTGGATACCATGTTGATCATGGCATGTTTCATATTTCTCAAAGTCCGATGTCTTGTCTTACCAGTATAGAAGAGGCCGAACCTGAACTCACTGATTCGGCCATTAACAAAAAATCTAGTGCAGGTGATGATTCCAACTGGAGGAAGCCCATTGTTGATTACTTGTGCAATCCGAGTGAAAGGGTGGACAGGGCTGTTCGGCGTATGGCTTTTAAATATACTATGAGGGATGATGATCTTTATCGCCGAACAGTTGATGATGTTCTTTTAAAGTGCTTGGATGAGGACCAAGCAAGAATTGCTATGGGAGAGGTGCATGAAGGCATTTGTGGTACTCACCAGTCGGCTCCCAAGATGAAATGGTTATTACGACGTGCTGGGTTTTATTGGCCGACCATGATTAATGATTGTTTCAGATATTATAAAGGGTGCGAAGCTTGTCAAAAATTTGGTGATATTCAATTGGCTCCTGCTGCTATGTTGCATCCTATTATCAAGCCGTGGCCTTTCAGAGGATGGGGTTTAGACTTTATTGGGCAAATTCATCCGTCTTCCTCAAAGGGGCATCGGTTCGTGTTGGTGGCAACTGATTATTTCACTAAGTGGTCTGAAGCAGTACCTCTCAAGAACATGACGCATACGGAGGTAATTCAATTCATAACCGAGCATATTATTCATAGATTCGGTATTCCTCAAACGTTAACTACAGATCAAGGTTCATCTTTCATGTCACACCAAGTCAGAGAGTTTGCCGAATCTTATAACATAAAGTTGCTCAATTCCTCTCCATATTATGCTCAAGCTAATGGACAAGCTGAGTCTAGCAATAAAATTTTAATCAAGCTCATCAAGAAGAAGATTGAGGATAATCCAAGGAGATGGCATGACTTGTTGTCCGAGGCATTATGGGCACATAGAATCTCAAGGCATGGTGCTACGAAAGTGACTCCATATGAACTAGTATATGGTCAGGAGGCTGTTTTACCGGTGGAAGTAAATTTGAATGCTTTGAGAATAGCCAAACAAAATGATTTATCGGCAATAGACTTCTATAACTTGATGATGTACAACATTGATGAGGTTGCTGATAAACGTTTGGCTGCTTTGAATGCCATAGAGAGAGATAAGTTGAGGGTGGCAAGAGCTTACAATAAGAAAGTTAAGTTGAAGAATTTTCAAGTTGGTGATCTCGTCTGGAAAGTGATTCTGCCGATTGGTTCAAGAGATAGAAAATTCGGGAAGTGGTCTCCAAGTTGGGAAGGTCCTTTTAGGATTACAAGAGTTGTTCCCGGAAATTCATATTTGGTGGATTCGATACAAGGGGCATTGTTACCTCGAGCTCTCAATGGCAAATATTTGAAGAAATACCACCCGAGTGTGTGGCAGGAAGCCTAAGTAGGCAACGGCCGATATGCAATTATCGCCCTTAGCACAAACATGGCCGATACATAATTATCGCCCTGAGGAAAATAAATGGCCAATGGAGTGTTGACATTGTCCTTAGAACGAACACCATGCACATTATTTTTCGGCATGCGAGCTTTGCCGAAAAATAGGGGGGCATGTGTTGACACCTGATTTTGGCAAGGTACAGAGTGAAAGAGTTTTCAGCATGAGAAAGTTTCATATCGTCGAGTGGAACAACTTAGATGTTTAGGCTATCGCCATTCGACCTCATCTCAGTGGCCGAAGCTGTACTCCGAGTAACAAAATTTAATGTTCTGAGTGCTTTTCGGCCGATTACGCCCTCAATATGACCTCGGATGAAGAAGCACTCTTAAGAAATTGTCTTCGTCTCGTCGAGGCAATCGATTTTGATATATAAATCATCTCAATCCGAGTTCATATGCAAGAGTTAGAGGCAATACACTGCAGACCGAACCTCAACGGAAATATGGCGCGAGGTGCCAGACACTTGTCTGATAGGTTGCGCGAGTAATTCGGCCATCAAGACGGCCTTGAATCGGAAAAACTTCAACACGAGAAAGTTTCGCCTCGTCGAGCCGATCGATTTTCATATATAATTCGTCTCAATCCGAGGTCGTATGGGACCTGAGGAGACAAATCAAGACCAGCCTATGTTTTCGGTTGAGTGAAAAGCTTGCCGTCCGAGTGAAAATTTACCGGTCGAGTGAAAATATTGTCTTCCAAGTGAAAATATGGTCATCCAAGTGAAAATTGTATTCCGAGTGAAAGATTCTAAACTTCCGAGTGAAAAAGTCCAGTCGGACGATCCAAGCGAAAAAACTCTAATATCCGAGTGGATGAGCTCGGATCCAAGTGAAACTGAAGATGTGCCCGAAAGGTAATCCAGATGACCTCGGATGGAAAAGTGATCAACACGGAAGTTGTGCGCATCGTCAAGACAGTGAACTTTTGTTTTGGAGTCATTATCATCTGAGATAGTATACAGCCTGTAAGTCCACTACGAGACCCGGATAATCCAGTCGACTGCAAAGACCGAGTCCGACTGGAAGATAAAGATGACCTCGAAAAGTATTGAAGATGGCCTTATTTGAAAAAGTGATCAACATGAGAGTTGTTCGTATCATCGAGGCGCACAAGCTTGCTATTTGGTCCGTCTTGATCAGAGATCATATGCAAGCTCGGCGGCCCGCGCAAGAAGGAAGGCAGAGTTTGGGCCAGATTCAGACTGAATCCGGGTTGGAATAGAATCAGGACTCTAGGACGTGAATTGATGTAATTTTTCTTGTAAGGAAAGCCTAGATGAATCCTTTACTTGTACGGGAAGTCCAGCCGCCTCTTATATATGTTGGGGGTGACGGCCGATTGAACAACACACAATCGAACAAATCAATATACTACTTTTTCATCTACGTTTTATCTCTCCATCGTTTTTATCTCTCGTTCTTCGCTGTTCTTCGTGTGAGAGCTGCGAATCCCGAGGCTCTAGGGGCGAGCGAATCGACCTAGGGCAGCCCATAGCCGCCGCACTCCCTGACGGGGTCCCTCCCGGGGGTGTGGGGTTTTCGGGTCTGCAAAAGCGCCCGTCGACTGTCTTGCGTATCGCGCTGTCGGTCGGGTCTCCTTCGACGTGAGCTGCGGTGCATCACCCCCGGCGTCGAGGGTACACGTGGCGTGTTCGTGTGTCAACATATATGATCAAACACATGATCAAACAAGTATCTCACAAGGACATAAAGTAGCATCACAAGCACACAATAAAGTTTAAAATCAAACCAAATAAGTGCAAGAGAGATAAAAACCAACACTCTCTCTCTCGAAGCCTATGATCTATACATTTTTCTCCCCCTTTGGCAACAAGTTACCAAAAAGTTTGAAAATTCATAGTGCTAAACGACTCTCAGGCTTGATCTTCAGGAGGTGGTGTTGAGAGAACTCCAAGGACGAAGGCTTCTGATGAAGTAGCTGGAGCTGGTGGAGTAGCTGCTGGAGGTGGAACTGGAGCTGTAGCTGCTGGTGCTGATGCTGTGGCTCTAGTGTCTGTCATTGGCACTGCAGCAGATCTCTGTCCTCTGGGCACTCTGGCAAAAGCATCTGTGGTAGACTTGCCCTTCTTCTCCTCTGCTTCCTCCTGAAGTTTCTCAACTGTAGTTTAGATTTCAGTTACCTTGACATCAAGGTCATAAAATTTTGTCTCAATAATCCTTTCCAAACTCTCCTGGTTTTTGGTCAGGGTGGCCAAGCCCTTCTCAATCCTCAGGGTGGATTGGATCAGGTATCCAAGCTGGTCTTGCTTGCTCTTCAAGAATACCTGAGATGCCTCTTCCACTCTTCCACAGTTGGCATCTTTGCAGCCTTCTCAGCCTTAGCCTTCTCTCTCTTTTCATGTGCTTGAGCTGAAGATGGTTCATTCTCATTCATCACAACAGTGTTATCTTCAAATTCAGGATACTGGGCAGGTGCTCCTTATCCAAGATGTACTTGCCTTTGCCCATCTTTGAGTTGATGAGCTCACGAATGTGTGGGGCATACCCACAACTTCTCTTCTGATCAACTGCAGTCCTCTTGATTGTTTCCACAATCAGGCTCATAACTTTGAACTTCTGTGGAACATCAAATATGTGCAGCAAGTTGATAGCATGTCCTGTGATCATCTTGTGATCACCTGACTTGGGTAGCAATGTGTGCCTTGAGATCCAGTTAATAGTTGGCAGACAGACAACAGATAGTGTAAAGATCCAAACTTGTGTGTATCCAAAGCAGCATCTGGGATCTCTTTGTACATGTTGGTCATACTGTTGTGGTCTTTCTTCTTCTCTGCATAAATGTCCAAGTCATCCTCATGTTCCTCAAGAGCATTTATAAGCTTGGCCCACTCATCAACTGTAGATTGGTACCTAGTACCCTCAGACATCCATACAATCCTTCCATCTGGATAGAAGTGGGCAGTGGAGTAAAACTGCATGATGAGCTCATCATTCCACTTGGTGAGCTTCTGGGCAACAAAAGTATCCACTTCACATGCCTTAAAGCTATCAAGCACTCCAGGGAAGTGATCCTCATTTTCCTTGACGAATTCCCAGTCAACCCATCTCATATCACACACAATGGGCTTCTTGTCGAGCAAAACAATCTCATAGAAGTCATGTTGTTCCTTAGTGTGGAATCTGTAGTCTACAGCAGTCCTTCTCCTGATAGCGTAGGGATCAGACTCTCTCCATAGTCTCAATACTGCATCGTTCCCGATCTTCATATTCTCTGCAACTGGGTGTGCATCGGTGTGGTCAGGCATCTTGGGCTTTAGCTTCCTCAACACAACAGAATCATCTTCTTCTTCAGCAACAGCTTGAGGCACTGGGGCCTTGTTCTTCTCTTCAGCAGGTATGTTCCTAGTGCTCCTTTTGGGTTTTGGCTTTGGAGCTGGAGCAGCAGCCTTGGGAGCAGCTTTGGGCTTTGATGGAGCAGCTCCTGATTTAATTGCATCTCCCATAAGCTTTTGTGCTTTGGGTGCTGGTGCAGCATCCTCTTCCTCTTCTTCTTCTTCCGTATCTCTCATCATTGATGGCTTCCCAATAACTCTGGCAATGGTCTTTTTGACCCTTTCTTTCCTCTTCTTGCCATCTCCAGTTTCCTTGGGTTCAAGAGTGAACTCCATTGTTTCTCCTGTGGCAACTTTTCTTGGCTTATACATGGGTTGTCTTCTTGCTGGCATCTTTGTTTTCAGTCCAGGCTTTGTTGCAGCAGTTGTGCCATAACCTTTCTTCAACACCTTTTTCCTTGAAGTGGCTTCATCCTCAACATCCACATAATATTCATCTTCAAAGTCAGAATTCCTCTTCTTCCTTGTCCTTGTGGCAGCCTTTGGCAGATTGCTTGGTGTGCTCCTGCTGCCTTCATCACAGCTGCTAGAGGGATCTGAACCCTCACTCAACTGCACATGTTGCTCGGACCTGTTCTGACTATCACTCTGGTCAGACATCTCTGCAAATACTCTGACAGCAGACCCTATGAATAGGTTATAGATGAGGTAGAGTAGATGAGCATCACAAAGTACAAGAGTTTTGCAAAATGGATGACTTAAAAACTTAGTTTTAGTTCTTCACAGAAAGCATTTCGGATCTGCCGATTTGTGAACTCGGTGATACCGAAGCAGCTTTTGGAACCTAAACTAGTGAACTCGGTCGAACCGAGTCACATTTCGGTGGTACCGAGACTGCTAGGGTTTCACAAAGAATCGAACTCGGTCACACCGATTTGCAGTTTTTGGTCATACCGAAAACCGTGTGCTTTGGCCTAAGCCAAAAATGGTGAGACCGATTTCTACAACTCGGTCGGTCCGAGATGAATTTGGCAGAGACCTAACCCTAAATTTTCAAATCAAAACTAATCTACGGGATGTTTTCGCTGGACAGGATGATTTCAATCGTGGCAAGTGAGGGAGTCATGGATTAGGGGGTGTTCGGGTAGCCGGACTATACCTTTAGCCGGACTCCAGGACTATGAAGATACAAGATTGAATACTTCGTCCCATGTCCGGATGGGACTTTCCTTGGCGTGGAAGGCAAGGTTGGCGATGCGGATATTCAAGATCTCCACCCTTGTAACTGACTCTGTGTAACCCTAACCCTATCCGGTGTCTATATAAACCAGAGGGTTGTAGTCCGTAGGACGACCATCATCATACACAATCATACCATAGGCTAGCTTCTAGGGTTTAGCCTCCTTGATCTCGTGGTAGATCTACCCTTGTACTACCCATATCATCAATATTAATCAAGCAGGACGTAGGGTTTACCTCCATCAAGAGGGCCCGAACATGGGTAAAACTTCGTGTCCCTTGTCTCCTGTAACCATCCGGCCTAGACGCACAGTTCGGGACCCCCTACCTGAGATCCGCCGGTTTTGACACCGACATTGGTGCTTTCATTGAGAGTTCCTCTGTGTCGTCGCAATCAAGAAGGATGCCTCCTCCTGTCTTTAAAGACGGTGTTGTCGCTAAGGGAGCCTTGGCTGTCGGCCAGAATCTCCGGCTAGGTGGTTTTCTCATGACCGCCTGTTCGGCCGTTGCGCCGACGGTGACCTCTCGGGTCATCAAAAACAACCTTCACGTCAGCTCGGAACTCGTCAAGCAGCTAGATCCAATGGAGCTCTCTTCTGTAAACGAGCTCTTCGATCACATTGCCGCCTTGGGTGTCGCTACGGATTACGACCAGGTTGGGCTTAAACCCGATCTAAGAGAAATTAACTCTGCCCAAGGCACCCACCACGTCGCCGTGGTAGAGGCGTAGTGCGGCGACCCTTCGTCTATCTTAAGGACTAGCTACGTCCTAATTCCCGACCCCTCAAAGCCGGATACCCACGGAGGGGAGGATGTAACCCAAGACCTGGGCCTAGAATTAAGCAACGGGCTAGATTCATTGGACAACATCCAAGAATTCGAACTTCAGAGTTCGGAAGCTCTTCGGCCTCTGAGTCTTAGATTGGGTGAGGATTCAGATTTAACAAACCCCGCCCACCCAAACATAAGTGATCTTTCCAAAATCAGGGAAAAGCCCGAAGAAACAGTACATCATTACTGGGCCAGATTCCTCCTGGTTATGAACAGGATAAAGGATTGCCGCGAGGGAGACGCAATCTCAATCTTCTGCAGTAATTGCACGGACGAGGGAATCCTCAACGCCATAAGTCGTCGTGAGATTACACGCTTTGCTGACTTGGCGTCCATAGTACAAAAGTATTGTGCAATGGAAAGCGCCTGGAAAACCCAAACGAAATTTCGGGATAATCCGGCCCCGAATAGCAATCCCGTCCGAAATAAAAGGGTGCATCATCGTCAGACACCCGGGTTAAACACCAAAAAACCAAAACCCTCTACAGGGCATGGAACTGTACTGGAAAGATGGCTCGATGGACCCTGTAAAATTCATAGTACAGAGGACGCCACACCAACTCATAGCCTTAGAGCTTGTTGGATACTCCGGCAGGTGGCCAAAATTGGTGAGGACCTCTTAATTTTGGAGGCCGCAGAAAGCCACCCCGGGGACACCAGTACCGTTCTCACGGTCTTCTAGACTTTCGCATCAAACAATATGTGAAAAAGAACACTCCGCGGCCTTGCCGAAGTCTATCAAGTAGCAACAATAAACCCATGGAGTGACACTGCTATTACCTTCAATGCAAGTGATGAACCTAAATTCCAAACAGCCCGAGCACCAGCCGCATTGGTCCTCAGCCCAATAGTGGACGGCTTTCGCCTCACCAAGGTACTCATGGACGGAGGCAGCGGATTGAACCTCATTTATGAGGAAACCCTTCGAAAAATGGGAATAGACTGGAACCCCATTGAGCGAAGCAGCACAACCTTTAGAGGAATAATCCCCAGTCGGGAAGCGCGCTGCACAGGAAAAATCACACTAGATGTGGTGTTCGGCACGCCGGATAATTCCAGGTCCGAAGAAGTCACGTTTCAGGTGGCCCCGTTCAGTAGCGGATATCACGCTCTACTAGGGCGGGAAGCATTCACAATCTTCCAAGAAATACCCCATTACGGGTACATGAAGCTCAAGATGCCCGGGCCGAACGGAATTATCACTCTCGCTAGTGATCCGGACATAGCGCTCCGCGCCGAAAACAAGACAGCCGCACTAGCCCTTGAGGCACTATCCGAAGCCTTAGCGGCTAAGGAACTGACTGCGCTGCGCTCCACGGTTAACAGGGATGATGTGATACTCGACAAGAGATCCAAATCCACATCCTTCAAGCCAGCGGACGAAATAGTCAAATTCCAGGTCCATCCAACAGACCGTAATAAAACAGCCTCCATCGGGGCACGATTAAACCCTGATGTGGACGCCGCACTGCGAGAATTTCTACGTGAAAATTGGGACATCTTCGCCTGGCACCCTTCAGACATGCCAGGAATCCCACGCAGGCTGGCCGAACACAGTTTAAATATCCTAAAAGGATTCAAACCTGTCAAACAAGCCCTTCGGCGTTTTTCTGAACCCAAAAGACAGGCCATGAGAGAGGAGCTAGCCAAGCTATTGGGGGTCGGATTCATCAGAGACATAAAACATCCGGACTGGCTAGCAAACCTGGTGATGGTACCAAAGAAGGACAAATCCTGGCGCCTGTGTGTTGATTTTAAAGACCTTAACAAGGCCTGCCCAAAGGATCCCTTTCCCCTCCCCCGTATCGATCAAATCATTGATGCCACCACAGGACACGATTCGTTGTGTTTCCTCGACGTATACTCCGGTTACCATCAAATCAAGATGGCAGAATCAGACCAAGTTGCAACGGCATTCATCACACCATACGACCAATTCTGCTTCAACACAATGCCCTTCGGGCTAAAAAACGCCGGCGCAACATATGAGCGCATGATTCAGACATGTCTGGCAAACCAGATCGGCAAAATAGTGGAGGCGTACGTGGATGATGTGGTTGTCAAATCAAGACACGTCGAATCTCTAGTAGACGACTTGAGGCTTACATTTTCTAACCTCTGAAAATACGACATCAAGCTCAACCCGGAAAAATGCGTTTTCGGCGTTCCAGCCGGAAAGCTCTTGGGCTTCATTGTATCCGGTAGAGGAATTGAAGCAAATCCAGCCAAAATCCGAGCCTTGTCACAATTGGATATCCCAAAGGACCTCAAACAAATACAAAAATTAACCGGATGCGTGGCGGCTCTAAGCCGCCTCATCTCTCGCTTGGGAGAAAAGGCACTGCCCCTCTATCGCCTCCTTCGGCGCACCGAACACTTTGAGTGGACGGATGCTGCCATGGCCGGACTCGATGAAATAAAAGCCATATTGGCAACAAACCCATTCCTGGCCACGCCAAATACCGGCGAACCAATGCTATTGTATATTGCAGCAACCCATGAAGTTGTCAGTGCAGTGCTCGTCGTCGAGCGGAAAACGGACGGACACAAATTTCCCCTTCAAAGGCCAGTTTACTATGTGTCCACTGTCCTCACTCCATGCAAATCACGGTACCCGCATTATCAAAAGATTGCATACGCGGTATTCATGGCATCCCGGAAGCTACGACACTACTTTCAAGAGTGTTCGATAACAGTAGCCTCGGAGGAACCACTCAACGATATTATCAACAACCGCGATGCAACGGGCCGAATCACAAAATGGGCAATTGGGCTCCTCCCGTTCGATATAACCTATAAGCCACAGCGAGCTATTAAATCGCAAGTTTTGGCCGACTTCGTCGCAGAATGGACGGAGGCCGAGTTCCTTAAAGAGTACGACACATATTCAAACTGGATCATGCATTTCGACGGCTCCAAAATGTTGGTCGGACTGGGGGCTGGCGTCGTTCTGACGTCCCCCACAGGAGACACAGTCCAATATGTGCTCCAGATCATGTACACGGACTCCAACAATGCATCCAAATATGAGGCCCTCCTACACGGTCTCCGGATGGCTGTATCCATGGGCAACGCCTGGAGGTACGCGGGGATTCGAACCTCGCGATATCCCAAATAAATGGAGACTTCGACGCCAAGGATCCAAAAATGGCAGCTTACCGCAACGCCATCCTAAAAATGTCAGCTCGGTTTGAAGGGCTGGAGTTTCACCATATAGCCCGAGAAAACAATCAGGCAGCGGATGTCCTGGCACGCATTGGAGCAAAACGCGATGCAGTCCCCCCCCAACATCTTTTTGGAAAGATTGTTCAAGCCATCCATAGTATGGGAGGGGGAACCCGCAAATAACAGCCCGGACTTAACCGCACCACTCGACGCCGAACAATCTGAGATAATTGGAGGCTCTGCCAATGAAATTACACCCTCAGCCCACGTAATAATGGCGGTTATCGCCCCGTGGACAGAACCATTCCTAGCCTACCTTACTAGGCAGGAACTCCCAGAGGACCAAAACGAGGCACGCTGCATAGTGCGGCGATCTAAAGCCTATTAAGTCCATGAGGGATAGCTTTATAAGAAAAGCACTACCGGAATCCTTCAAAGGTGCATCTCCGAAGAGGAAGGGCGGAACCTTCTGGCTGAAATTCATGCCGGACTCGGTGGTCATCACGCCGCTGCTCGGTCCCTTGTTAGCAAGGCTTTCCGTACAGGCTTTTATTGGCCGACGGCCCGGGCAGACGCTCAGGACCTAGTCCAACGATGCATTGGTTGCCAACTTTTTGCCAACCAAAGTCATATGCCACCCACCGCACTCCAAACTATCCCCATCAACTGGCCTTTTGCGGTCTGGGGGCTTGACATGGTTGGACCCCTTAAGGGTGGAACCCATAAGAAAAAATACCTACTGGTCATGGTGGATAAGTTCACCAAGTGGATAGAAGCCAAGCCTGTTAAGACGGCCGAATCCGGACCTGTGATAGACTTCATATCTGGGGTTGTACACCGTTATGGCGCCCCCCACAGCATCATAACTGATAACGGCACAAATTTTACTGCCGACGAGGTAGAACTCTAGTGCAAAAACATGGGCATCAAGCTCTATTATGCTTCCGTCTATAACCCACAAACTAACGGCTAGGTCGAATGTGCAAATGGTCTTATCATGAGCGGCATCAAACCCATATTAGTGCGGTCCCTTAAGGAATCTAATACGCACTGGGTAGAGGAGCTAGACTCCGTACTCTGGGGGCTGCGGACCACACCAAATCGCACCACCGGATACACACCATTTTTTATGGTGTACGGCGTAGAGGCAGTCCTACCCTGCGACATAATTCATGACTCACCTCGCGTGCGCATGTACGAAGAAAGAGAAGTCGAGCTCGATCGGCAGGACAGTTTGGACGCCTTGGAGGAGGAGCATGACATGGCAAAAGCCCGTTCCGCATTCTATCAATAGCAGGCTCGAAGATATCAAAGCAGAGAAGTACGGGCCAAAAATTACAACGTTGGCGAATTAGTTCTATGCCTGCCGGACAAGAAAAAGAACAAACTCAAGCCCAAGTGGGAAAGTCCCTTCATAATCAACCAAGTCCTGACTGGTGGAGCGTACCGCTTACGAGATGCGTCGGATAACCGACTCGAGCCGAACCCATGGAACGCAGCCCGTCTCCGAAGATTCTATGCCTAGTGCCGGACTCTGTGCTCGTCTCCTCCCCTTGTCCATTTTTTGCATTTTCTGTCTTACATACCTCTTCTTCCCCCCTTTTTCTTTTTTTTCTTATAGCCCTTAAAGGCTCAACAAGTGACGCGTTGCTCGCGCTCACTACACCTGGGGGCTTCTTTACAAAGAAGCTTATTTATACGGGCTTCACGCCCAACACATGCGTCAAACTTCTGCATGTACCTTTTCTTCACCATTATATGCATCGATATGAATTAAGTTTTGGCCAAGCTGGGTTGCCTGGCTCCTGTGCTTACCCCTACGTTCCCGATTGTTCGGCTAGGTGGTAAAGGGAGCACCTCTGCGATTGTTACTGCCGGATCATCCGGATGTGTACCTCAGACTGGGTGAAGCCGAAAGCTAGCGTTCTTAAGGGAATATTCGGTCGGTGAACTAAAGATGATCTTTTTACTTATTTTATGCGCCCCCAGATGTTTTTCTCTGCGTCTTGTCACGCAGTCCGGACATGCACTTTAGGGCATGCCTCCCAGCGAAAGGAACCCCTAACGGAACTATTCTCTCTGGAAGATGTTCCTTACTAACCATGTAATATAACATAACTAGTTGGGCACTTGTCTGATAAAGCACTAATGACCCCTACGCCTGGTCTCCATGCATACCCCGGTTCTTATATAACCGCCATGGTATTCGGACACACTCCGGACCGTCAGGTCCCGAGGTTGAAGCGAAAAGGTCGGCAACGACAAACGATCTACAATATGGCTGGAAGGCATTACACATGTCAATCGAAATTACACAGTCATCACGACTGATTGTATTCCTCTTCAATACCATATAACAGGCTGTCTAATTTACAGTCCTGTTGGGAATACTTCGCGGCCAATTCTACTTGGCCGTACACTAAGCTCACAGGGATCTCCTTCCCATCAGGGCCCACCACTACTAGGAAAAGGGCTATAGATGGAATTGACACTAATGGCGCACCAGACATGTGGTGCGCCATTACTATATACTAATGGCGCACCATGTGTTGGTACGCCATTAGTGTCCAAATACTAATGGCGCACCACATCCACGGTGCGCCATTAGTAACTTGGCCAAAACTAGTTGAACTACTAATGGCGCACCGTGGCATGGTGCGCCATTACTAGTTGAACTAGTAATGGCGCACCACATCCACGGTGCGCCATTAGTAAAACAAAATTTGTAAAACTTTTTTTTGAATTTTTTTTAAAACTACTAATGGCGCACCGTGGGAGTGGTGCGCCATTACTAGTTGAACTAGTAATGGCGCACCATGCCACGGTGCGCCATTAGTAACTTGGCCACCACCATTAAAAGGAAAAAGGAAGAAGAAGAAAGAAGGAAAAAGGAAGAAAAAAACAGAAGAAAAAAGGAAAAACAGAAAAAAAAAAACAGAAGAAAAACAGAAGAAAAAAACAAAAGTAAAAACAGAAGAAAAAAGGAAAAAGGAAAAAGGAAGAAAAAGAAGAAAAACAAAACAAAATAAATAAAGCAAAAAAGAAAACAAAAAACAGAAAATATGCCACCTACTGGGCCACCACGGCCTGAATACGACTAGAAACCCATTAAAGGGCCAGGATTCAGGCCCGCAGAAGGCCTAGTAGGCCCACAGGCACATAGTGACAGAATAGGCCCGTAAGCCTGCATTTGAGAGGAGCTCGAAGTGGTGAGCGCAGCCGCGCTTATAAACCACTGTCGAAGCCTCTCGGCTAGCGAGGTGGGACTAAACATCCCACCGCACCGCGCCAGTTCTAGCACAGACCCTTTAGTCCCGGTTGGGGAGGCGGACCGCGACTAAAGGGTACCCTTTAGTCGCGGTTGTTGTCCCCATCCGCGACTAAAGGGTCTTTCTGCGCGGGAACGAAAGCGACGCCAAAACCCTTTAGTCCCGGTTGGGGAGGCGGACCGCGACTAAAGGGTACCTTTAGTCGCGGTCCGCCTCCCCAACCGGGACTAAAGGTGCGTCTATAAATACTGCACTTAGCAGTTTTACCACTTCCACCGAATGCACCCCCCCCCCCGTGGATCGCCTTTTCAGTTTACAAAAAAGTAAAAGAAAATAATGAAAATGTCAAAAAAATAAAAGAAAATAAGTTTCCCATGTGATATGTGGTCTAGTTGTTGGGAAAATTTGCAAATATGAATTTCGACTTCATTTGCAAAATCTCGCGAGAATTTGTAAAAATGGGCATAACTTTTGCATACTAACACTCAACTCTCTCCCATAGGATTGGATTTGGTGGAAAGAAGATTTGAGTGGAAAGCAACTTGGGGAAAGCTAGAGATCAAGATTTATGTGGTTGGAATGGAATATGTTGACCTCAACACAAGTGTAGGTGGTTCTCTCTCAGAAAATATGTATTGGAAGTGTAGGCATGTTCTGATGGCTCTCTCCATGAATGAAGAGTGGGTGGAGGGGTATATATAGCCTCCACACAAAATCTAACCGTTACACACAGATCACCAAACTCGGTGGGACCGAATCAGAGAACTCGGTCAGACCAAATTGGTTCATAATGTGACCGTTAGGTGTTTTAGTGGGACCGACATGTCAACTCGGTGGGATCGATATCATTAGGGTTAGGGCATAACGTAATCTCGGTGAGGCCGGTTACACAAACTCGGTGGGACCAATTTTGGTAATAGTCAAATAGAGAGTTGGTCAGGCAAACTCGGTGGGACCGATTCGCTCAGCTCAGTTGGACCGAAACGTTATGAAAGGGAAACAGAGTGTTTGCATTGCAATCTCGGTGGGAACAATCGCTCATCTTGGTTTGACCGAAACGTTACAAAGGGAAACAGAGAGATTACAATCCCATCTCGGTGAGACCGAGATCCCTATCGGTGAGACCGAAAAGACTAGGGTTTCTGGCAGTGGCTATGTCAACTGAACCTAACAGAAAATCCTCAAAATCCTCAAAAACCTAACAGAAAAAAAGATACGGGGCTTTTAAGATCTCGAGAGGCAAAAAAATTTAAAAAAATTCAAACTTACTAATGGCGCACGTGCCCACGGTGCGCCATTAGTATCTTCCCGCCTTCAAAATTCAAAATAAGTCAACAAAATAAATAAAGTTACTAATGGCGCACCTGCCCATGGTGCGCCATTAGTATCTTCCCGCCTTCAAAATTCAAAATAAGTCAACAAAATAAAAAAAAGTTACTAATGGCGCACCTGCCCATGGTGCGCCATTAGTATGTCGTATATATGGCTTGGCGCACCTCCTCCCCTCCACTCCATCTCCTCCTCTCCTCTCCTCCACTCCATCTCCTCCTCTCCTCCACTCAATCTTCCCTTACCCTCCTCCTCTCCTCTCCGGCGACCTCCTCCTCCTCCTCTCCGGCGACCTCTCCGGCGACCTCCTCCTCCTCTCCGGCGACCTCCTCCTCCCTCCTCTCCGGCGACCTCCTCCTCCCTCCTCTCCTCCCCTCCCCTCCCCTCACGGTTTCTTCTCCCTCCTCTCTGGTGAGCTCCTCCTCCCTCCTCTCCGGTGAGCTCCTCCTCCCTTCTCTCCGGTGAGCTCCTCCTCCCTCCTCTCCGGTGAGCTCCTCCTCCCTTCTCTCCGGTGAGCTCCTCCTCCCTCCTCTCCGGTGAGCTCCTCCTCCCTCCTCTCCGGTGAGCTCCTCCTCCCTCCTCTCCGGTGAGCTCCTCCTCCCTTCTCTCCGGTGAGCTCCTCCTCCCTCCTCTCCGGCAAAAGAACACGGCAAAAGAACGTACAAGATCCAAAAACAGGAACAAAATTTGAAATAATGTCGTGCCAAAAAACGAGCAAAAAAAACGAGCAAAAAAAACGAGCAAAAAATGGGCAAAAAAATCACGATCCAGATCTAGACTCAAAATGGCGCATCACTAATGGCGCATCACTAAACAATGCGCCATTAGTATGCGAAAGTTACTAATGGCGCATCTCGTTGTCGTGCGCCATTAGTATGCCAACGCACCTGGGTATACATGGCCCCTGGGAGGCATACTAATGGCGCACCGTGGCCTATACTAATGGCGCACCAGTGGTGCGCCATTAGTATACCAGATACTAATGGTGCACCTGTGATGCGCCATTAGTAAAAATTACTAATGGCGTGCTAGTAATGGCGCACCGGTGATGCGCCATTAATGGCCAAAATAGCAAAATTTGTACCATCAAAGTAAGGACCTCTACGGTGGTAATTTCCCTCGCTAGACGCCATACTCTCCTAGGTTGTGAAACCAAGGCTATGACCACCAAAAGCTATGGAAATCAAAGCAAATGGAGACCAAAGGTCTGATACCACTTGTAGGATCGAAAGTATGTCTAGAGGGGGGTGATTAGACTACTTGACCAAATAAAAATCTAGCCTTTTCCCAATTTTAGTTCTTGGAAGATTTTAGCAACTTAGAACAAGTCAGCAATCAACCTACACATGCAATTCTAAGAGTATAGCAGCGGAATGTAACACAATTGCATATGAAGGTAAAGGGATGAGAATGAGGGAGCAAACACAATGTTGACATGAAGATTTTTTATCCGTGGTTCCGATAGGTGGTGCTATCGTACATCCACGTTGATGGAGACTTCAACCCACGAAGGGTAACGGTTGCGCGAGTCCACGGAGGGCTCCATCCACGAAGGGTCCATGAAGAAGCAACCTTGTCTATCCCACCATGGTCGTCGCCCACAAAGGACTTGCCTCACTAGGGTAGATCTTCACGAAGTAGGCGGTCCCCTTGCCCTTACAAACTCCTTGGTTCAACTCCACAATCTTGTCGGAGGCTCCCAAGTGACACCTAGCCAATCTAGTAGACACCACTCTCCAAGAAGTAACAAATGGTGTGTTGATGATGAACTCCTTGCTCTTGTGCTTCAAATGATAGTCTCCCCAACACTCAACTCTCTCTCATAGGATTGGATTTGGTGGAAAGAAGATTTGAGTGGAAAGCAACTTGGGGAAAGCTAGAGATCAAGATTTATGTGGTTGGAATGGAATATGTTGACCTCAACACAAGTGTAGGTGGTTCTCTCTCAGAAAATATGTATTGGAAGTGTAGGCATGTTCTGATGGCTCTCTCCATGAATGAAGAGTGGGTGGAGGGGTATATATAGCCTCCACACAAAATCTAACCGTTACACACAGATCACCAAACTCGGTGGGACCGAATCAGAGAACTCGGTCAGACCAAATTGGTTCATAATGTGACCGTTAGGTGTTTTAGTGGGACCGACATGTCAACTCGGTGGGATCGATATCATTAGGGTTAGGGCATAACGTAATCTCGGTGAGGCCGGTTACACAAACTCGGTGGGACCAATTTTGGTAATAGTCAAATAGAGAGTTGGTCAGGCAAACTCGGTGGGACCGATTCGCTCAGCTCAGTTGGACCGAAACGTTATGAAAGGGAAACAGAGTGTTTGCATTGCAATCTCGGTGGGAACAATCGCTCATCTTGGTTTGACCGAAACGTTACAAAGGGAAACAGAGAGATTACAATCCCATCTCGGTGAGACCGAGATCCCTATCGGTGAGACCGAAAAGACTAGGGTTTCTGGCAGTGGCTATGTCAACTGAACCTAACAGAAAATCCTCAAAATCCTCAAAAACCTAACAGAAAAAAAGATACGGGGCTTTTAAGATCTCGAGAGGCAAAAAAATTTAAAAAAATTCAAACTTACTAATGGCGCACGTGCCCACGGTGCGCCATTAGTATCTTCCCGCCTTCAAAATTCAAAATAAGTCAACAAAATAAATAAAGTTACTAATGGCGCACCTGCCCATGGTGCGCCATTAGTATCTTCCCGCCTTCAAAATTCAAAATAAGTCAACAAAATAAAAAAAAAGTTACTAATGGCGCATCTCGTTGTCGTGCGGTGAGCTCCTCCCTCCTCTCCGGTGAGCTCCTCCTCCCTCCTCTCCGGTGAGCTCCTCCTCCCTTCTCTTCGGTGAGCTCCTCCTCCCTCCTCTCCGGCAAAAGAACACGGCAAAAGAACGTACAAGATCCAAAAACAGGAACAAAATTTGAAATAATGTCGTGCCAAAAAACGAGCAAAAAAACGAGCAAAAAAAACGAGCAAAAAATGGGCAAAAAATCACGATCCAGATCTAGACTCAAAATGGCGCATCACTAATGGCGCATCACTAAACAATGCGCCATTAGTATGCGAAAGTTACTAATGGCGCATCTCGTTGTCGTGCGCCATTAGTATGCCAACGCACCTGGGTATACATGGCCCCTGGGAGGCATACTAATGGCGCACCGTGGCCTATACTAATGGCGCACCAGTGGTGCGCCATTAGTATACCAGATACTAATGGCGCACCTGTGATGCGCCATTAGTAAAAATTACTAATGGCGTGCTAGTAATGGCGCACCGGTGATGCGCCATTAATGGCCAAAATAGCAAAATTTGTACCATCAAAGTAAGGACCTCTACGGTGGTAATTTCCCTCGCTAGACGCCATACTCTCCTAGGTTGTGAAACCAAGGCTATGACCACCAAAAGCTATGGAAATCAAAGCAAATGGAGACCAAAGGTCTGATACCACTTGTAGGATCGAAAGTATGTCTAGAGGGGGGTGATTAGACTACTTGACCAAATAAAAATCTAGCCTTTTCCCAATTTTAGTTCTTGGAAGATTTTAGCAACTTAGAACAAGTCAGCAATCAACCTACACATGCAATTCTAAGAGTATAGCAGCGGAATGTAACACAATTGCATATGAAGGTAAAGGGATGAGAATGAGGGAGCAAACACAATGTTGACATGAAGATTTTTTATCCGTGGTTCCGATAGGTGGTGCTATCGTACATCCACGTTGATGGAGACTTCAACCCACGAAGGGTAACGGTTGCGCGAGTCCACGGAGGGCTCCATCCACGAAGGGTCCATGAAGAAGCAACCTTGTCTATCCCACCATGGTCGTCGCCCACAAAGGACTTGCCTCACTAGGGTAGATCTTCACGAAGTAGGCGGTCTCCTTGCCCTTACAAACTCCTTGGTTCAACTCCACAATCTTGTCGGAGGCTCCCAAGTGACACCTAGCCAATCTAGTAGACACCACTCTCCAAGAAGTAACAAATGGTGTGTTGATGATGAACTCCTTGCTCTTGTGCTTCAAATGATAGTCTCCCCAACACTCAACTCTCTCTCATAGGATTGGATTTGGTGGAAAGAAGATTTGAGTGGAAAGCAACTTGGGGAAAGCTAGAGATCAAGATTTATGTGGTTGGAATGGAATATGTTGACCTCAACACAAGTGTAGGTGGTTCTCTCTCAGAAAATATGTATTGGAAGTGTAGGCATGTTCTGATGGCTCTCTCCATGAATGAAGAGTGGGTGGAGGGGTATATATAGCCTCCACACAAAATCTAACCGTTACACACAGATCACCAAACTCGGTGGGACCGAATCAGAGAACTCGGTCAGACCAAATTGGTTCATAATGTGACCGTTAGGTGTTTTAGTGGGACCGACACGTCAACTCGGTGGGATCGATATCATTAGGGTTAGGGCATAACGTAATCTCGGTGAGGCCGGTTACACAAACTCGGTGGGACCAATTTTGGTAATAGTCAAATAGAGAGTTGGTCAGGCAAACTCGGTGGGACCGATTCGCTCAGCTCAGTTGGACCGAAACGTTATGAAAGGGAAACAGAGTGTTTGCATTGCAATCTCGGTGGGAACAATCGCTCATCTTGGTTTGACCGAAACGTTACAAAGGGAAACAGAGAGATTACAATCCCATCTCGGTGAGACCGAGATCCCTATCGGTGAGACCGAAAAGACTAGGGTTTCTGGCAGTGGCTATGTCAACTGAACCTAACAGAAAATCCTCAAAATCCTCAAAAACCTAACAGAAAAAAAGATACGGGGCTTTTAAGATCTCGAGAGGCAAAAAAATTTAAAAAAATTCAAACTTACTAATGGCGCACGTGCCCACGGTGCGCCATTAGTATCTTCCCGCCTTCAAAATTCAAAATAAGTCAACAAAATAAATAAAGTTACTAATGGCGCACCTGCCCATGGTGCGCCATTAGTATCTTCCCGCCTTCAAAATTCAAAATAAGTCAACAAAATAAAAAAAAGTTACTAATGGCGCACCTGCCCATGGTGCGCCATTAGTATGTCGTATATATGGCTTGGCGCACCTCCTCCCCTCCACTCCATCTCCTCCTCTCCTCTCCTCCACTCCATCTCCTCCTCTCCTCCACTCAATCTTCCCTTACCCTCCTCCTCTCCTCTCCGGCGACCTCCTCCTCCTCCTCTCCGGCGACCTCTCCGGCGACCTCCTCCTCCTCTCCGGCGACCTCCTCCTCCCTCCTCTCCGGCGACCTCCTCCTCCCTCCTCTCCTCCCCTCCCCTCCCCTCACGGTTTCTTCTCCCTCCTCTCCGGTGAGCTCCTCCTCCCTCCTCTCCGGTGAGCTCCTCCTCCCTTCTCTCTGGTGAGCTCCTCCTCCCTCCTCTCCGGTGAGCTCCTCCTCCCTTCTCTCCAGTGAGCTCCTCCTCCCTCCTCTCCGGTGAGCTCCTCCTCCCTCCTCTCCGGTGAGCTCCTCCTCCCTCCTCTCCGGTGAGCTCCTCCTCCCTTCTCTCCGGTGAGCTCCTCCTCCCTCCTCTCCGGCAAAAGAACACGGCAAAAGAACGTACAAGATCCAAAAACAGGAACAAAATTTGAAATAATGTCGTGCCAAAAAACGAGCAAAAAAAACGAGCAAAAAATGGGCAAAAAATCACGATCCAGATCTAGATTCGAAATGGCGCATCACTAATGGCGCATCACTAAACAATGCACCATTAGTATGCGAAAGTTACTAATGGCGCATCTCGTTGTCGTGCGCCATTAGTATGCCAACGCACCTGGGTATACATGGCCCCTGGGAGGCATACTAATGGCGCACCGTGGCCTATACTAATGGCGCACCAGTGGTGCGCCATTAGTATACCAGATACTAATGGCGCACCTGTGATGCGCCATTAGTAAAAATTACTAATGGCGTGCTAGTAATGGCGCACCGGTGATGCGCCATTAATGGCCAAAATAGCAAAATTTGTACCATCAAAGTAAGGACCTCTACGGTGGTAATTTCCCTCGCTAGACGCCATACTCTCCTAGGTTGTGAAACCAAGGCTATGACCAACAAAAGCTATGGAAATCAAAGCAAATGGAGACCAAAGGTCTAATACCACTTGTAGGATCGAAAGTATGTCTAGAGGGGGGTGATTAGACTACTTGACCAAATAAAAATCTAGCCTTTTCCCAATTTTAGTTCTTGGAAGATTTTAGCAACTTAGAACAAGTCAGCAATCAACCTACACATGCAATTCTAAGAGTATAGCAGCGGAATGTAACACAATTGCATATGAAGGTAAAGGGATGAGAATGAGGGAGCAAACACAATGTTGACATGAAGATTTTCTATCCGTGGTTCCGATAGGTGGTGCTATCGTACATCCACGTTGATGGAGACTTCAACCCACGAAGGGTAACGGTTGCGCGAGTCCACGGAGGGCTCCATCCACGAAGGGTCCATGAAGAAGCAACCTTGTCTATCCCACCATGGTCGTCGCCCACGAAGGACTTGCCTCACTAGTGTAGATCTTCACGAAGTAGGCGGTCTCCTTGCCCTTACAAACTCCTTGGTTCAACTCCACAATCTTGTCGGAGGCTCCCAAGTGACACCTAGCCAATCTAGTAGACACCACTCTCCAAGAAGTAACAAATGGTGTGTTGATGATGAACTCCTTGCTATTGTGCTTCAAATGATAGTCTCCCCAACACTCAACTCTCTCTCATAGGATTGGATTTGGTGGAAAGAAGATTTGAGTGGAAAGCAACTTGGGGAAAGCTAGAGATCAAGATTTATGTGGTTGGAATGGAATATGTTGACCTCAACACAAGTGTAGGTGGTTCTCTCTCAGAAAATATGTATTGGAAGTGTAGGCATGTTCTGATGGCTCTCTCCATGAATGAGGAGTGGGTGGAGGGGTATATATAATCTCCACACAAAATCTAACCGTTACACACAGATCACCAAACTCGGTGGGACCGAATCAGAGAACTCGGTCAAACCAAATTGGTTCATAATGTGACCGTTAGGTGTTTTAGTGGGACCGACATGTCAACTCGGTGGGATCGATATCATTAGGGTTAGGGCATAACGTAATCTCGGTGAGGCCGGTTACACAAACTCGGTGGGACCAATTTTGGTAATAGTCAAATAGAGAGTTGGTCAGGCAAACTCGGTGGGACCGATTCGCTCAGCTCAGTTGGACCGAAACGTTATGAAAGGGAAACAGAGTGTTTGCATTGCAATCTCGGTGGGAACAATCGCTCATCTTGGTTTGACCGAAACGTTACAAAGGGAAACAGAGAGATTACAATCCCATCTCGGTGAGACCGAGATCCCTATCGGTGAGACCGAAAAGACTAGGGTTTCTGGCAGTGGCTATGTCAACTGAACCTAACAGAAAATCCTCAAAATCCTCAAAAACCTAACAGAAAAAAAGATACGGGGCTTTTAAGATCTCGAGAGGCAAAAAAATTTAAAAAAATTCAAACTTACTAATGGCGCACGTGCCCACGGTGCGCCATTAGTATCTTCCCGCCTTCAAAATTCAAAATAAGTCAACAAAATAAATAAAGTTACTAATGGCGCACCTGCCCATGCTGCGCCATTAGTATCTTCCCGCCTTAAAAATTCAAAATAAGTCAACAAAATAAAAAAAAGTTACTAATGGCGCACCTGCCCATGGTGCGCCATTAGTATGTCGTATATATGGCTTGGCGCACCTCCTCCCCTCCACTCCATCTCCTCCTCTCCTCTCCTCCACTCCATCTCCTCCTCTCCTCCACTCAATCTTCCCTTACCCTCCTCCTCTCCTCTCCGGCGACCTCCTCCTCCTCCTCTCCGGCGACCTCTCCGGCGACCTCCTCCTCCTCTCCGGCGACCTCCTCCTCCCTCCTCTCCTCCCCTCCCCTCCCCTCACGGTTTCTTCTCCCTCCTCTCCGGTGAGCTCCTCCTCCCTCCTCTCCGGTGAGCTCCTCCTCCCTTCTCTCCGGTGAGCTCCTCCTCCCTCCTCTCCGGTGAGCTCCTCCTCCCTTCTCTCCGGTGAGCTCCTCCTCCCTCCTCCCCTCCCCTCACGGTTTCTTCTCCCTCCTCTCCGGCGACCTCCTACTCCGTCCTCTCCTCCCCTCCCCTCCCCTCACGGTTTCTTCTCCCTCCTCTCCGGTGAGCTCCTCCTCCCTCCTCTCCGGTGAGCTCCTCCTCCCTTCTCTCCGGTGAGCTCCTCCTCCCTCCTCTCCGGTGAGCTCCTCCTCCCTTCTCTCCGGTGAGCTCCTCCTCCCTCCTCTCCGGTGAGCTCCTCCTCCCTCCTCTCCGGTGAGCTCCTCCTCCCTCCTCTCCGGTGAGCTCCTCCTCCCTTCTCTCCGGTGAGCTCCTCCTCCCTCCTCTCCGGTGAGCTCCTCCTCCCTTCTCTCCGGTGAGCTCCTCCTCCCTCCTCTCCGGTGAGCTCCTCCTCCCTCCTCTCCGGTGAGCTCCTCCTCCCTCCTCTCCGGTGAGCTCCTCCTCCCTTCTCTTCGGTGAGCTCCTCCTCCCTCCTCTCCGGCAAAAGAACACGGCAAAAGAACGTACAAGATCCAAAAACAGGAACAAAATTTGAAATAATGTCGTGCCAAAAAACGAGCAAAAAAACGAGCAAAAAAAACGAGCAAAAAATGGGCAAAAAATCACGATCCAGATCTAGACTCAAAATGGCGCATCACTAATGGCGCATCACTAAACAATGCGCCATTAGTATGCGAAAGTTACTAATGGCGCATCTCGTTGTCGTGCGCCATTAGTATGCCAACGCACCTGGGTATACATGGCCCCTGGGAGGCATACTAATGGCGCACCATGGCCTATACTAATGGCGCACCAGTGGTGCGCCATTAGTATACCAGATACTAATGGCGCACCTGTGATGCGCCATTAGTAAAAATTACTAATGGCGTGCTAGTAATGGCGCACCGGTGATGCGCCATTAATGGCCAAAATAGCAAAATTTGTACCATCAAAGTAAGGACCTCTACGGTGGTAATTTCCCTCGCTAGACGCCATACTCTCCTAGGTTGTGAAACCAAGGCTATGACCACCAAAAGCTATGGAAATCAAAGCAAATGGAGACCAAAGGTCTGATACCACTTGTAGGATCGAAAGTATGTCTAGAGGGGGGTGATTAGACTACTTGACCAAATAAAAATCTAGCCTTTTCCCAATTTTAGTTCTTGGAAGATTTTAGCAACTTAGAACAAGTCAGCAATCAACCTACACATGCAATTCTAAGAGTATAGCAGCGGAATGTAACACAATTGCATATGAAGGTAAAGGGATGAGAATGAGGGAGCAAACACAATGTTGACATGAAGATTTTTTATCCGTGGTTCCGATAGGTGGTGCTATCGTACATCCACGTTGATGGAGACTTCAACCCACGAAGGGTAACGGTTGCGCGAGTCCACGGAGGGCTCCATCCACGAAGGGTCCATGAAGAAGCAACCTTGTCTATCCCACCATGGTCGTCGCCCACGAAGGACTTGCCTCACTAGGGTAGATCTTCACGAAGTAGGCGGTCTCCTTGCCCTTACAAACTCCTTGGTTCAACTCCACAATCTTGTCGGAGGCTCCCAAGTGACACCTAGCCAATCCAGTAGACACCACGTTCCAAGAAGTAACAAATGGTTGTTGATGATGAACTCCTTGCTCTTGTGCTTCAAATGATAGTCTCCCCAACACTCAACTCTCTCTCATAGGATTGGATTTGGTGGAAAGAAGATTTGAGTGGAAAGCAACTTGGGGAAAGCTAGAGATCAAGATTTATGTGGTTGGAATGGAATATGTTGACCTCAACACAAGTGTAGGTGGTTCTGTCTCAGAAAATATGTATTGGAAGTGTAGGCATGTTCTGATGGCTCTCTCCATGAATGAAGAGTGGGTGGAGGGGTATATATAGCCTCCACACAAAATCTAACCGTTACACACAAATCACCAAACTCGGTGGGACCGAATCAGAGAACTCGGTCAGACCAAATTGGTTCATAATGTGACCGTTAGGTGTTTTAGTGGGACCGACATGTCAACTCGGTGGGATCGATATCATTAGGGTTAGGGCATAACGTAATCTCGGTGAGGCCGGTTACACAAACTCGGTGGGACCAATTTTGGTAATAGTCAAATAGAGAGTTGGTCAGGCAAACTCGGTGGGACCGATTCGCTCAGCTCAGTTGGACCGAAACGTTATGAAAGGGAAACAGAGTGTTTGCATTGCAATCTCGGTGGGAACAATCGCTCATCTTGGTTTGACCGAAACGTTACAAAGGGAAACAGAGAGATTACAATCCCATCTCGGTGAGACCGAGATCCCTATCGGTGAGACCGAAAAGACTAGGGTTTCTGGCAGTGGCTATGTCAACTAAACCTAACAGAAAATCCTCAAAATCCTCAAAAACCTAACAGAAAAAAAGATACGGGGCTTTTAAGATCTCGAGAGGCAAAAAAATTTAAAAAAATTCAAACTTACTAATGGCGCACGTGCCCACGGTGCGCCATTAGTATCTTCCCGCCTTCAAAATTCAAAATAAGTCAACAAAATAAATAAAGTTACTAATGGCGCACCTGCCCATGGTGCGCCATTAGTATCTTCCCGCCTTCAAAATTCAAAATAAGTCAACAAAATAAAAAAAAGTTACTAATGGCGCACCTGCCCATGGTGCGCCATTAGTATGTCGTATATATGGCTTGGCGCACCTCCTCCCCTCCACCCCATCTCCTCCTCTCCTCTCCTCCACTCCATCTCCTCCTCTCCTCCACTCAATCTTCCCTTACCCTCCTCCTCTCCTCTCCGGCGACCTCCTCCTCCTCCTCTCCGGCGACCTCCTCTTCCTCTCCGGCGACCTCCTCCTCCCTCCTCTCCGGCGACCTCCTCCTCCCTCCTCTCCGGCGACCTCCTCCTCCCTCCTCTCCGGCGACCTCCTCCTCCCTCCTCTCCTTCCCTCCCCTCCCCTCACGGTTTCTTCTCCCTCCTCTCCGGTGAGCTCCTCCTCCCTCCTCTCCGGTGAGCTCCTCCTCCCTTCTCTCCGGTGAGCTCCTCCTCCCTCCTCTCCGGTGAGCTCCTCCTCCCTTCTCTCCGGTGAGCTCCTCCTCCCTCCTCTCCGGTGAGCTCCTCCTCCCTCCTCTCCGGTGAGCTCCTCCTCCCTCCTCTCCGGTGAGCTCCTCCTCCCTTCTCTCCGGTGAGCTCCTCCTCCCTCCTCTCCGGCAAAAGAACACCGCAAAAGAACGTACAAGATCCAAAAACAGGAACAAAATTTGAAATAATGTCGTGCCAAAAAACGAGCAAAAAAAACGAGCAAAACAACGAGCAAAAAATGGGCAAAAAATCACGATCCAGATCTAGATTCAAAATGGCGCATCACTAATGGCGCATCACTAAACAATGCGCCATTAGTATGCGAAAGTTACTAATGGCGCATCTCGTTGTCGTGCGCCATTAGTATGCCAACGCACCTGGGTATACATGGCCCCTGGGAGGCATACTAATGGCGCACCGTGGCCTATACTAATGGCGCACCAGTGGTGCGCCATTAGTATACCAGATACTAATGGCGCACCTGTGATGCGCCATTAGTAAAAATTACTAATGGCGTGCTAGTAATGGCGCACCGGTGATGCGCCATTAATGGCCAAAATAGCAAAATTTGTACCATCAAAGTCAGGACCTCTACGGTGGTAATTTCCCTCGCTAGACGCCATACTCTCCTAGGTTGTGAAACCAAGGCTATGACCAACAAAAGCTATGGAAATCAAAGCAAATGGAGACCAAAGGTCTGATACCACTTGTAGGATCGAAAGTATGTCTAGAGGGGGGTGATTAGACTACTTGACCAAATAAAAATCTAGCCTTTTCCCAATTTTAGTTCTTGGAAGATTTTAGCAACTTAGAACAAGTCAGCAATCAACCTACACATGCAATTCTAAGAGTATAGCAGCGGAATGTAACACAATTGCATATGAAGGTAAAGGGATGAGAATGAGGGAGCAAACACAATGTTGACATGAAGATTTTTTATCCGTGGTTCCGATAGGTGGTGCTATCGTACATCCACGTTGATGGAGACTTCAACCCACGAAGGGTAACGGTTGCGCGAGTCCACGGAGGGCTCCATCCACGAAGGGTCCATGAAGAAGCAACCTTGTCTATCCCACCATGGTCGTCGCCCACGAAGGACTTGCCTCACTAGGGTAGATCTTCACGAAGTAGGCGGTCTCCTTGCCCTTACAAACTCCTTGGTTCAACTCCACAATCTTGTCGGAGGCTCCCAAGTGACACCTAGCCAATCTAGTAGACACCACTCTCCAAGAATTAACAAATGGTGTGTTGATGATGAACTCCTTGCTCTTGTGCTTCAAATGATAGTCTCCCCAACACTCAACTCTCTCTCATAGGATTGGATTTGGTGGAAAGAAGATTTGAGTGGAAAGCAACTTGGGGAAAGCTAGAGATCAAGATTTATGTGGTTGGAATGGAATATGTTGACCTCAACACAAGTGTAGGTGGTTCTCTCTCAGAAAATATGTATTGGAAGTGTAGGCATGTTCTGATGGCTCTCTCCATGAATGAAGAGTGGGTGGAGGGGTATATATAGCCTCCACACAAAATCTAACCGTTACACACAAATCACCAAACTCGGTGGGACCGAATCAGAGAACTCGGTCAGACCAAATTGGTTCATAATGTGACCGTTAGGTGTTTTAGTGGGACCGACATGTCAACTCGGTGGGATCGATATCATTAGGGTTAGGGCATAACGTAATCTCGGTGAGGCCGGTTACACAAACTCGGTGGGACCAATTTTGGTAATAGTCAAATAGAGAGTTGGTCAGGCAAACTCGGTGGGACCGATTCGCTCAGCTCAGTTGGACCGAAACGTTATGAAAGGGAAACAGAGTGTTTGCATTGCAATCTCGGTGGGAACAATCGCTCATCTTGGTTTGACCGAAACGTTACAAAGGGAAACAGAGAGATTACAATCCCATCTCGGTGAGACCGAGATCGCTATCGGTGAGACCGAAAAGACTAGGGTTTCTGGCAGTGGCTATGTCAACTGAACCTAACAGAAAATCCTCAAAATCCTCAAAAACCTAACAGAAAAAAAGATACGGGGCTTTTAAGATCTCGAGAGGCAAAAAAATTTAAAAAAATTCAAACTTACTAATGGCGCACGTGCCCACGGTGCGCCATTAGTATCTTCCCGCCTTCAAAATTCAAAATAAGTCAACAAAATAAATAAAGTTACTAATGGCGCACCTGCCCATGGTGCGCCATTAGTATCTTCCCGCCTTCAAAATTCAAAATAAGTCAACAAAATAAAAAAAAGTTACTAATGGCGCACCTGCCCATGGTGCGCCATTAGTATGTCGTATATATGGCTTGGCGCACCTCCTCCCCTCCACTCCATCTCCTCCTCTCCTCTCCTCCACTCCATCTCCTCCTCTCCTCCACTCAATCTTCCCTTACCCTCCTCCTCTCCTCTCCGGCGACCTCCTCCTCCTCCTCTCCGGCGACCTCTCCGGCGACCTCCTCCTCCTCTCCGGCGACCTCCTCCTCCCTCCTCTCCGGCGACCTCCTCCTCCCTCCTCTCCTCCCCTCCCCTCCCCTCACGGTTTCTTCTCCCTCCTCTCCGGTGAGCTCCTCCTCCCTCCTCTCCGGTGAGCTCCTCCTCCCTTCTCTCCGGTGAGCTCCTCCTCCCTCCTCTCCGGTGAGCTCCTCCTCCCTCCTCTCCGGTGAGCTCCTCCTCCCTCCTCTCCGGTGAGCTCCTCCTCCCTTCTCTCCGGTGAGCTCCTCCTCCCTCCTCTCCGGCAAAAGAACACGGCAAAAGAACGTACAAGATCCAAAAACAGGAACAAAATTTGAAATAATGTCGTGCCAAAAAACGAGCAAAAAAAACGAGCAAAAAATGGGCAAAAAATCACGATCCAGATCTAGATTCAAAATGGCGCATCACTAATGGCGCATCACTAAACAATGCGCCATTAGTATGCGAAAGTTACTAATGGCGCATCTCGTTGTCGTGCGCCATTAGTATGCCAACGCACCTGGGTATACATGGCCCCTGGGAGGCATACTAATGGCGCACCGTGGCCTATACTAATGGCGCACCAGTGGTGCGCCATTAGTATACCAGATACTAATGGCGCACCTGTGATGCGCCATTAGTAAAAATTACTAATGGCGTGCTAGTAATGGCGCACCGGTGATGCGCCATTAATGGCCAAAATAGCAAAATTTGTACCATCAAAGTAAGGACCTCTACGGTGGTAATTTCCCTCGCTAGACGCCATACTCTCCTAGGTTGTGAAACCAAGGCTATGACCACCAAAAGCTATGGAAATCAAAGCAAATGGAGACCAAAGGTCTGATACCACTTGTAGGATCGAAAGTATGTCTAGAGGGGGGTGATTAGACTACTTGACCAAATAAAAATCTAGCCTTTTCCCAATTTTAGTTCTTGGAAGATTTTAGCAACTTAGAACAAGTCAGCAATCAACCTACACATGCAATTCTAAGAGTATAGCAGCGGAATGTAACACAATTGCATATGAAGGTAAAGGGATGAGAATGAGGGAGCAAACACAATGTTGACATGAAGATTTTTTATCCGTGGTTCCGATAGGTGGTGCTATCGTACATCCACGTTGATGGAGACTTCAACCCACGAAGGGTAACGGTTGCGCGAGTCCACGGAGGGCTCCATCCACGAAGGGTCCATGAAGAAGCAACCTTGTCTATCCCACCATGGTCGTCGCCCACGAAGGACTTGCCTCACTAGGGTAGATCTTCACGAAGTAGGCGGTCTCCTTGCCCTTACAAACTCCGTGGTTCAACTCCACAATCTTGTCGGAGGCTCCCAAGTGACACCTAGCCAATCTAGTAGACACCACTCTCCAAGAAGTAACAAATGGTGTGTTGATGATGAACTCCTTGCTCCTGTGCTTCAAATGATAGTCTCCCCAACACTCAACTCTCTCTCATAGGATTGGATTTGGTGGAAAGAAGATTTGAGTGGAAAGCAACTTGGGGAAAGCTAGAGATCAAGATTTATGTGGTTGGAATGGAATATGTTGACCTCAACACAAGTGTAGGTGGTTCTCTCTCAGAAAATATGTATTGGAAGTGTAGGCATGTTCTGATGGCTCTCTCCATGAATGAAGAGTGGGTGGAGGGGTATATATAGCCTCCACACAAAATCTAACCGTTACACACAAATCACCAAACTCGGTGGGACCGAATCAGAGAACTCGGTCAGACCAAATTGGTTCATAATGTGACCGTTAGGTGTTTTAGTGGGACCGACATGTCAACTCGGTGGGATCGATATCATTAGGGTTAGGGCATAACGTAATCTCGGTGAGGCCGGTTACACAAACTCGGTGGGACCAATTTTGGTAATAGTCAAATAGAGAGTTGGTCAGGCAAACTCGGTGGGACCGATTCGCTCAGCTCAGTTGGACCGAAACGTTATGAAAGGGAAACAGAGTGTTTGCATTGCAATCTCGGTGGGAACAATCGCTCATCTTGGTTTGACCGAAACGTTACAAAGGGAAACAGAGAGATTACAATCCCATCTCGGTGAGACCGAGATCCCTATCGGTGAGACCGAAAAGACTAGGGTTTCTGGCAGTGGCTATGTCAACTGAACCTAACAGAAAATCCTCAAAATCCTCAAAAACCTAACAGAAAAAAAGATACGGGGCTTTTAAGATCTCGAGAGGCAAAAAAATTTAAAAAAATTCAAACTTACTAATGGCGCACGTGCCCACGGTGCGCCATTAGTATCTTCCCGCCTTCAAAATTCAAAATAAGTCAACAAAATAAATAAAGTTACTAATGGCGCACCTGCCCATGGTGCGCCATTAGTATCTTCCCGCCTTCAAAATTCAAAATAAGTCAACAAAATAAAAAAAAGTTACTAATGGCGCACCTGCCCATGGTGCGCCATTAGTATGTCGTATATATGGCTTGGCGCACCTCCTCCCCTCCACTCCATCTCCTCCTCTCCTCTCCTCCACTCCATCTCCTCCTCTCCTCCACTCAATCTTCCCTTACCCTCCTCCTCTCCTCTCCGGCGACCTCCTCCTCCTCCTCTCCGGCGACCTCTCCGGCGAACTCCTCCTCCTCTCCGGCGACCTCCTCCTCCCTCCTCTCCGGCGACCTCCTCCTCCCTCCTCTCCTCCCCTCCCCTCCCCTCACGGTTTCTTCTCCCTCCTCTCCGGTGAGCTCCTCCTCCCTCCTCTCCGGTGAGCTCCTCCTCCCTTCTCTCCGGTGAGCTCCTCCTCCCTCCTCTCCGGTGAGCTCCTCCTCCCTTCTCTCCGGTGAGCTCCTCCTCCCTCCTCTCCGGTGAGCTCCTCCTCCCTCCTCTCCGGTGAGCTCCTCCTCCCTCCTCTCCGGTGAGCTCCTCCTCCCTTCTCTCTGGTGAGCTCCTCCTCCTTCCTCTCCGGCAAAAGAACACGGCAAAAGAACATACAAGATCCAAAAACAGGAACAAAATTTGAAATAATGTCGTGCCAAAAAACGAGCAAAAAAAACGAGCAAAAAAACGAGCAAAAAATGGGCAAAAAATCACGATCCAGATCTAGATTCAAAATGGCGCATCACTAATGGCGCATCACTAAACAATGCGCCATTAGTATGCGAAAGTTACTAATGGCGCATCTCGTTGTCGTGCGCCATTAGTATGCCAACGCACCTGGGTATACATGGCCCCTGGGAGGCATACTAATGGCGCACCGTGGCCTATACTAATGGCGCACCAGTGGTGCGCCATTAGTATACCAGATACTAATGGCGCACCTGTGATGCGCCATTAGTAAAAATTACTAATGGCGTGCTAGTAATGGCGCACCGGTGATGCGCCATTAATGGCCAAAATAGCAAAATTTGTACCATCAAAGTAAGGACCTCTACGGTGGTAATTTCCCTCGCTAGACGCCATACTCTCCTAGGTTGTGAAACCAAGGCTATGACCACCAAAAGCTATGGAAATCAAAGCAAATGGAGACCAAAGGTCTGATACCACTTGTAGGATCGAAAGTATGTCTAGAGGGGGGTGATTAGACTACTTGACCAAATAAAAATCTAGCCTTTTCCCAATTTTAGTTCTTGGAAGATTTTAGCAACTTAGAACAAGTCAGCAATCAACCTACACATGCAATTCTAAGAGTATAGCAGCGGAATGTAACACAATTGCATATGAAGGTAAAGGGATGAGAATGAGGGAGCAAACACAATGTTGACATGAAGATTTTTTATCCGTGGTTCCGATAGGTGGTGCTATCGTACATCCACGTTGATGGAGACTTCAACCCACGAAGGGTAACGGTTGCGCGAGTCCACGGAGGGCTCCATCCACGAAGGGTCCATGAAGAAGCAACCTTGTCTATCCCACCATGGTCGTCGCCCACGAAGGACTTGCCTCACTAGGGTAGATCTTCACGAAGTAGGCGGTCTCCTTGCCCTTACAAACTCCTTGGTTCAACTCCACAATCTTGTCGGAGGCTCCCAAGTGACACCTAGCCAATCCAGTAGACACCACTCTCCAAGAAGTAACAAATGGTGTGTTGATGATGAACTCCTTGCTCCTGTGCTTCAAATGATAGTCTCCCCAACACTCAACTCTCTCTCATAGGATTGGATTTGGTGGAAAGAAGATTTGAGTGGAAAGCAACTTGGGGAAAGCTAGAGATCAAGATTTATGTGGTTGGAATGGAATATGTTGACCTCAACACAAGTGTAGGTGGTTCTTTCTCAGAAAATATGTATTGGAAGTGTAGGCATGTTCTGATGGCTCTGTCCATGAATGAAGAGTGGGTGGAGGGGTATATATAGCCTCCACACAAAATCTAACCGTTACACACAAATCACCAAACTCGGTGGGACCGAATCAGAGAACTCGGTCAGACCAAATTGGTTCATAATGTGACCGTTAGGTGTTTTAGTGGGACCGACATGTCAACTCGGTGGGATCGATATCATTAGGGTTAGGGCATAACGTAATCTCGGTGAGGCCGGTTACACAAACTCGGTGGGACCAATTTTGGTAATAGTCAAATAGAGAGTTGGTCAGGCAAACTCGGTGGGACCGATTCGCTCAGCTCAGTTGGACCGAAACGTTATGAAAGGGAAACAGAGTGTTTGCATTGCAATCTCGGTGGGAACAATCGCTCATCTTGGTTTGACCGAAACGTTACAAAGGGAAACAGAGAGATTACAATCCCATCTCGGTGAGACCGAGATCCCTATCGGTGAGACTGAAAAGACTAGGGTTTCTGGCAGTGGCTATGTCAACTGAACCTAACAGAAAATCCTCAAAATCCTCAAAAACCTAACAGAAAAAAAGATACGGGGCTTTTAAGATCTCGAGAGGCAAAAAAATTTAAAAAAATTCAAACTTACTAATGGCGCACGTGCCCACGGAGCGCCATTAGTATCTTCCCGCCTTCAAAATTCAAAATAAGTCAACAAAATAAATAAATTTACTAATGGCGCACCTGCCCATGGTGCGCCATTAGTATCTTCCTGCCTTCAAAATTCAAAATAAGTCAACAAAATAAAAAAAAGTTACTAATGGCGCACCTGCCCATGGTGCGCCATTAGTATGTCGTATATATGGCTTGGCGCACCTCCTCCCCTCCACTCCATCTCCTCCTCTCCTCTCCTCCACTCCATCTCCTCCTCTCCTCCACTCAATCTTCCCTTACCCTCCTCCTCTCCTCTCCGGCGACCTCCTCCTCCTCCTCTCCGGCGACCTCTCCGGCGAACTCCTCCTCCTCTCCGGCGACCTCCTCCTCCCTCCTCTCCGGCGACCTCCTCCTCCCTCCTCTCCTCCCCTCCCCTCCCCTCACGGTTTCTTCTCCCTCCTCTCCGGTGAGCTCCTCCTCCCTCCTCTCCGGTGAGCTCCTCCTCCCTTCTCTCCGGTGAGCTCCTCCTCCCTCCTCTCCGGTGAGCTCCTCCTCCCTTCTCTCCGGTGAGCTCCTCCTCCCTCCTCTCCGGTGAGCTCCTCCTCCCTCCTCTCCGGTGAGCTCCTCCTCCCTCCTCTCCGGTGAGCTCCTCCTCCCTTCTCTCTGGTGAGCTCCTCCTCCTTCCTCTCCGGCAAAAGAACACGGCAAAAGAACGTACAAGATCCAAAAACAGGAACAAAATTTGAAATAATGTCGTGCCAAAAAACGAGCAAAAAAAACGAGCAAAAAAACGAGCAAAAAATGGGCAAAAAATCACGATCCAGATCTAGATTCAAAATGGCGCATCACTAATGGCGCATCACTAAACAATGCGCCATTAGTATGCGAAAGTTACTAATGGCGCATCTCGTTGTCGTGCGCCATTAGTATGCCAACGCACCTGGGTATACATGGCCCCTGGGAGGCATACTAATGGCGCACCGTGGCCTATACTAATGGCGCACCAGTGGTGCGCCATTAGTATACCAGATACTAATGGCGCACCTGTGATGCGCCATTAGTAAAAATTACTAATGGCGTGCTAGTAATGGCGCACCGGTGATGCGCCATTAATGGCCAAAATAGCAAAATTTGTACCATCAAAGTAAGGACCTCTACGGTGGTAATTTCCCTCGCTAGACGCCATACTCTCCTAGGTTGTGAAACCAAGGCTATGACCACCAAAAGCTATGGAAATCAAAGCAAATGGAGACCAAAGGTCTGATACCACTTGTAGGATCGAAAGTATGTCTAGAGGGGGGTGATTAGACTACTTGACCAAATAAAAATCTAGCCTTTTCCCAATTTTAGTTCTTGGAAGATTTTAGCAACTTAGAACAAGTCAGCAATCAACCTACACATGCAATTCTAAGAGTATAGCAGCGGAATGTAACACAATTGCATATGAAGGTAAAGGGATGAGAATGAGGGAGCAAACACAATGTTGACATGAAGATTTTTTATCCGTGGTTCCGATAGGTGGTGCTATCGTACATCCACGTTGATGGAGACTTCAACCCACGAAGGGTAACGGTTGCGCGAGTCCACGGAGGGCTCCATCCACGAAGGGTCCATGAAGAAGCAACCTTGTCTATCCCACCATGGTCGTCGCCCACGAAGGACTTGCCTCACTAGGGTAGATCTTCACGAAGTAGGCGGTCTCCTTGCCCTTACAAACTCCTTGGTTCAACTCCACAATCTTGTCGGAGGCTCCCAAGTGACACCTAGCCAATCTAGTAGACACCACTCTCCAAGAAGTAACAAATGGTGTGTTGATGATGAACTCCTTGCTCTTGTGCTTCAAATGATAGTCTCCCCAACACTCAACTCTCTCTCATAGGATTGGATTTGGTGGAAAGAAGATTTGAGTGGAAAGCAACTTGGGGAAAGCTAGAGATCAAGATTTATGTGGTTGGAATGGAATATGTTGACCTCAACACAAGTGTAGGTGGTTCTCTCTCAGAAAATATGTATTGGAAGTGTAGGCATGTTCTGATGGCTCTCTCCATGAATGAAGAGTGGGTGGAGGGGTATATATAGCCTCCACACAAAATCTAACCGTTACACACAAATCACCAAACTCGGTGGGACCGAATCAGAGAACTCGGTCAGACCAAATTGGTTCATAATGTGACCGTTAGGTGTCTTAGTGGGACCGACATGTCAACTCGGTGGGATCGATATCATTAGGGTTAGGGCATAACATAATCTCGGTGAGGCCGGTTACACAAACTCGGTGGGACCAATTTTGGTAATAGTCAAATAGAGAGTTGGTCAGGCAAACTCGGTGGGACCGATTCGCTCAGCTCAGTTGGACCGAAACGTTATGAAAGGGAAACAGAGTGTTTGCATTGCAATCTCGGTGGGAACAATCGCTCATCTTGGTTTGACCGAAACGTTACAAAGGGAAACAGAGAGATTACAATCCCATCTCGGTGAGACCGAGATCCCTATCGGTGAGACCGAAAAGACTAGGGTTTCTGGCAGTGGCTATGTCAACTGAACCTAACAGAAAATCCTCAAAATCCTCAAAAACCTAACAGAAAAAAAGATACGGGGCTTTTAAGATCTCGAGAGGCAAAAAAATTTAAAAAAATTCAAACTTACTAATGGCGCACGTGCCCACGGTGCGCCATTAGTATCTTCCCGCCTTCAAAATTCAAAATAAGTCAACAAAATAAATAAAGTTACTAATGGCGCACCTGCCCATGGTGCGCCATTAGTATCTTCCCGCCTTCAAAATTCAAAATAAGTCAACAAAATAAAAAAAAGTTACTAATGGCGCACCTGCCCATGGTGCGCCATTAGTATGTCGTATATATGGCTTGGCGCACCTCCTCCCCTCCACTCCATCTCCTCCTCTCCTCTCCTCCACTCCATCTCCTCCTCTCCTCCACTCAATCTTCCCTTACCCTCCTCCTCTCCTCTCCGGCGACCTCCTCCTCCTCCTCTCCGGCGACCTCTCCGGCGACCTCCTCCTCCTCTCCGGTGACCTCCTCCTCCCTCCTCTCCGGCGACCTCCTCCTCCCTCCTCTCCTCCCCTCCCCTCCCCTCACGGTTTCTTCTCCCTCCTCTCCGGTGAGCTCCTCCTCCCTCCTCTCCGGTGAGCTCCTCCTCCCTTCTCTCCGGTGAGCTCCTCCTCCCTCCTCTCCGGTGAGCTCCTCCTCCCTTCTCTCCGGTGAGCTCCTCCTCCCTCCTCTCCGGTGAGCTCCTCCTCCCTCCTCTCCGGTGAGCTCCTCCTCCCTCCTCTCCGGTGAGCTCCTCCTCCCTTCTCTCTGGTGAGCTCCTCCTCCCTCCTCTCCGGCAAAAGAACGTACAAGATCCAAAAACAGGAACAAAATTTGAAATAATGTCGTGCCAAAAAATGAGCAAAAAAAACGAGAAAAAAATGGGCAAAAAATCACGATCCAGATCTAGATTCAAAATGGCGCATCACTAATGGCGCATCACTAAACAATGCGCCATTAGTATGCGAAAGTTACTAATGGCGCATCTCGTTGTCGTGCGCCATTAGTATGCCAACGCACCTGGGTATACATGGCCCCTGGGAGGCATACTAATGGCGCACCGTGGCCTATACTAATGGCGCACCAGTGGTGCGCCATTAGTATACCAGATACTAATGGCGCACCTGTGATGCGCCATTAGTAAAAATTACTAATGGCGTGCTAGTAATGGCGCACCGGTGATGCGCCATTAATGGCCAAAATAGCAAAATTTGTACCATCAAAGTAAGGACCTCTACGGTGGTAATTTCCCTCGCTAGACGCCATACTCTCCTAGGTTGTGAAACCAAGGCTATGACCACCAAAAGCTATGGAAATCAAAGCAAATGGAGACCAAAGGTCTGATACCACTTGTAGGATCGAAAGTATGTCTAGAGGGGGGTGATTAGACTACTTGACCAAATAAAAATCTAGCCTTTTCCCAATTTTAGTTCTTGGAAGATTTTAGCAACTTAGAACAAGTCAGCAATCAACCTACACATGCAATTCTAAGAGTATAGCAGCGGAATGTAACACAATTGCATATGAAGGTAAAGGGATGAGAATGAGGGAGCAAACACAATGTTGACATGAAGATTTTTTATCCGTGGTTCCGATAGGTGGTGCTATCGTACATCCACGTTGATGGAGACTTCAACCCACGAAGGGTAACGGTTGCGCGAGTCCACGGAGGGCTCCATCCACGAAGGGTCCATGAAGAAGCAACCTTGTCTATCCCACCATGGTCGTCGCCCACGAAGGACTTGCCTCACTAGGGTACATCTTCACGAAGTAGGCGGTCTCCTTGCCCTTACAAACTCCTTGGTTCAACTCCACAATCTTGTCGGAGGCTCCCAAGTGACACCTAGCCAATCTAGTAGACACCACTCTCCAAGAAGTAACAAATGGTGTGTTGATGATGAACTCCTTGCTCTTGTGCTTCAAATGATAGTCTCCCCAACACTCAACTCTCTCTCATAGGATTGGATTTGGTGGAAAGAAGATTTGAGTGGAAAGCAACTTGGGGAAAGCTAGAGATCAAGATTTATGTGGTTGGAATGGAATATGTTGACCTCAACACAAGTGTAGGTGGTTCTCTCTCAGAAAATATGTATTGGAAGTGTAGGCATGTTCTGATGGCTCTCTCCATGAATGAAGAGTGGGTGGAGGGGTATATATAGCCTCCACACAAAATCTAACCGTTACACACAAATCACCAAACTCGGTGGGACCGAATCAGAGAACTCGGTCAGACCAAATTGGTTCATAATGTGACCGTTAGGTGTTTTAGTGGGACCGACATGTCAACTCGGTGGGATCGATATCATTAGGGTTAGGGCATAACGTAATCTCGGTGAGGCCGGTTACACAAACTCGGTGGGACCAATTTTGGTAATAGTCAAATAGAGAGTTGGTCAGGCAAACTCGGTGGGACCGATTCGCTCAGCTCAGTTGGACCGAAACGTTATGAAAGGGAAACAGAGTGTTTGCATTGCAATCTCGGTGGGAACAATCGCTCATCTTGGTTTGACCGAAACATTACAAAGGGAAACAGAGAGATTACAATCCCATCTCGGTGAGACCGAGATCCCTATCGGTGAGACCGAAAAGACTAGGGTTTCTGGCAGTGGCTATGTCAACTGAACCTAATAGAAAATCCTCAAAATCCTCAAAAACCTAACAGAAAAAAAGATACGGGGCTTTTAAGATCTCGAGAGGCAAAAAAATTTAAAAAAATTCAAACTTACTAATGGCGCACGTGCCCACGGTGCGCCATTAGTATCTTCCCGCCTTCAAAATTCAAAATAAGTCAACAAAATAAATAAAGTTACTAATGGCGCACCTGCCCATGGTGCGCCATTAGTATCTTCCCGCCTTCAAAATTCAAAATAAGTCAACAAAATAAAAAAAAGTTACTAATGGCGCACCTGCCCATGGTGCGCCATTAGTATGTCGTATATATGGCTTGGCGCACCTCCTCCCCTCCACTCCATCTCCTCCTCTCCTCTCCTCCACTCCATCTCCTCCTCTCCTCCACTCAATCTTCCCTTACCCTCCTCCTCTCCTCTCCGGCGACCTCCTCCTCTCCGGCGACCTCTCCGGCGACCTCCTCCTCCTCTCCGGCGACCTCCTCCTCCCTCCTCTCCGGCGACCTCCTCCTCCCTCCTCTCCTCCCCTCCCCTCCCCTCACGGTTTCTTCTCCCTCCTCTCCGGTGAGCTCCTCCTCCCTCCTCTCCGGTGAGCTCCTCCTCCCTTCTCTCCGGTGAGCTCCTCCTCCCTCCTCTCCGGTGAGCTCCTCCTCCCTTCTCTCCGGTGAGCTCCTCCTCCCTCCTCTCCGGTGAGCTCCTCCTCCCTCCTCTCCGGTGAGCTCCTCCTCCCTCCTCTCCGGTGAGCTCCTCCTCCCTTCTCTCCGGTGAGCTCCTCCTCCCTCCTCTCCGGCAAAAGAACACGGCAAAAGAACGTACAAGATCCAAAAACAGGAACAAAATTTGAAATAATGTCGTGCCAAAAAACGAGCAAAAAAAACGAGCAAAAAATGGGCAAAAAATCACGATCCAGATCTAGATTCAAAATGGCGCATCACTAATGGCGCATCACTAAACAATGCGCCATTAGTATGCGAAAGTTACTAATGGCGCATCTCGTTGTCGTGCGCCATTAGTATGCCAACGCACCTGGGTATACATGGCCCCTGGGAGGCATACTAATGGCGCACCGTGGCCTATACTAATGGCGCACCAGTGGTGCGCCATTAGTATACCAGATACTAATGGCGCACCTGTGATGCGCCATTAGTAAAAATTACTAATGGCGTGCTAGTAATGGCGCACCGGTGATGCGCCATTAATGGCCAAAATAGCAAAATTTGTACCATCAAAGTAAGGACCTCTACGGTGGTAATTTCCCTCGCTAGACGCCATACTCTCCTAGGTTGTGAAACCAAGGCTATGACCACCAAAAGCTATGGAAATCAAAGCAAATGGAGACCAAAGGTCTGATACCACTTGTAGGATCGAAAGTATGTCTAGAGGGGGGTGATTAGACTACTTGACCAAATAAAAATCTAGCCTTTTCCCAATTTTAGTTCTTGGAAGATTTTAGCAACTTAGAACAAGTCAGCAATCAACCTACACATGCAATTCTAAGAGTATAGCAGCGGAATGTAACACAATTGCATATGAAGGTAAAGGGATGAGAATGAGGGAGCAAACACAATGTTGACATGAAGATTTTTTATCCGTGGTTCCGATAGGTGGTGCTATCGTACATCCACGTTGATGGAGACTTCAACCCACGAAGGGTAACGGTTGCGCGAGTCCACGGAGGGCTCCATCCACGAAGGGTCCATGAAGAAGCAACCTTGTCTATCCCACCATGGTCGTCGCCCACGAAGGACTTGCCTCACTAGGGTAGATCTTCACGAAGTAGGCGGTCTCCTTGCCCTTACAAACTCCTTGGTTCAACTCCACAATCTTGTCGGAGGCTCCCAAGTGACACCTAGCCAATCTAGTAGACACCACTCTCCAAGAAGTAACAAATGGTGTGTTGATGATGAACTCCTTGCTCTTGTGCTTCAAATGATAGTCTCCCCAACACTCAACTCTCTCTCATAGGATTGGATTTGGTGGAAAGAAGATTTGAGTGGAAAGCAACTTGGGGAAAGCTAGAGATCAAGATTTATGTGGTTGGAATGGAATATGTTGACCTCAACACAAGTGTAGGTGGTTCTCTCTCAGAAAATATGTATTGGAAGTGTAGGCATGTTCTGATGGCTCTCTCCATGAATGAAGAGTGGGTGGAGGGGTATATATAGCCTCCACACAAAATCTAACCGTTACACACAAATCACCAAACTCGGTGGGACCGAATCAGAGAACTCGGTCAGACCAAATTGGTTCATAATGTGACCGTTAGGTGTTTTAGTGGGACCGACATGTCAACTCGGTGGGATCGATATCATTAGGGTTAGGGCATAACGTAATCTCGGTGAGGCCGGTTACACAAACTCGGTGGGACCAATTTTGGTAATAGTCAAATAGAGAGTTGGTCAGGCAAACTCGGTGGGACCGATTCGCTCAGCTCAGTTGGACCGAAACGTTATGAAAGGGAAACAGAGTGTTTGCATTGCAATCTCGGTGGGAACAATCGCTCATCTTGGTTTGACCGAAACATTACAAAGGGAAACAGAGAGATTACAATCCCATCTCGGTGAGACCGAGATCCCTATCGGTGAGACCGAAAAGACTAGGGTTTCTGGCAGTGGCTATGTCAACTCAACCTAACAGAAAATCCTCAAAATCCTCAAAAACCTAACAGAAAAAAAGATACGGGGCTTTTAAGATCTCGAGAGGCAAAAAATTTTAAAAAAATTCAAACTTACTAATGGCGCACGTGCCCACGGTGCGCCATTAGTATCTTCCCGCCTTCAAAATTCAAAATAAGTCAACAAAATAAATAAAGTTACTAATGGCGCACCTGCCCATGGTGCGCCATTAGTATCTTCCCGCCTTCAAAATTCAAAATAAGTCAACAAAATAAAAAAAAGTTACTAATGGCGCACCTGCCCATGGTGCGCCATTAGTATGTCGTATATATGGCTTGGCGCACCTCCTCCCCTCCACTCCATCTCCTCCTCTCCTCTCCTCCACTCCATCTCCTCCTCTCCTCCACTCAATCTTCCCTTACCCTCCTCCTCTCCTCTCCGGCGACCTCCTCCTCCTCCTCTCCGGCGACCTCTCCGGCGACCTCCTCCTCCTCTCCGGCGACCTCCTCCTCCCTCCTCTCCGGCGACCTCCTCCTCCCTCCTCTCCTCCCCTCCCCTCCCCTCACGGTTTCTTCTCCCTCCTCTCCGGTGAGCTCCTCCTCCCTCCTCTCCGGTGAGCTCCTCCTCCCTTCTCTCCGGTGAGCTCCTCCTCCCTCCTCTCCGGTGAGCTCCTCCTCCCTTCTCTCCGGTGAGCTCCTCCTCCCTACTCTCCGGTGAGCTCCTCCTCCCTCCTCTCCGGTGAGCTCCTCCTCCCTCCTCTCCGGTGAGCTCCTCCTCCCTTCTCTCCGGTGAGCTCCTCCTCCCTCCTCTCCGGCAAAAGAACACGGCAAAAGAACGTACAAGATCCAAAAACAGGAACAAAATTTGAAATAATGTCGTGCCAAAAAACGAGCAAAAAAAACGAGCAAAAAAAACGAGCAAAAAATGGGCAAAAAATCACGATCCAGATCTAGATTCAAAATGGCGCATCACTAATGGCGCATCACTAAACAATGCGCCATTAGTATGCGAAAGTTACTAATGGCGCATCTCGTTGTCGTGCGCCATTAGTATGCCAACGCACCTGGGTATACATGGCCCCTGGGAGGCATACTAATGGCGCACCGTGGCCTATACTAATGGCGCACCAGTGGTGCACCATTAGTATACCAGATACTAATGGCGCACCTGTGATGCGCCATTAGTAAAAATTACTAATGGCGTGCTAGTAATGGCGCACCGGTGATGCGCCATTAATGGCCAAAATAGCAAAATTTGTACCATCAAAGTAAGGACCTCTACGGTGGTAATTTCCCTCGCTAGACGCCATACTCTCCTAGGTTGTGAAACCAAGGCTATGACCACCAAAAGCTATGGAAATCAAAGCAAATGGAGACCAAAGGTCTGATACCACTTGTAGGATCGAAAGTATGTCTAGAGGGGGGTGATTAGACTACTTGACCAAATAAAAATCTAGCCTTTTCCCAATTTTAGTTCTTGGAAGATTTTAGCAACTTAGAACAAGTCAGCAATCAACCTACACATGCAATTCTAAGAGTATAGCAGCGGAATGTAACACAATTGCATATGAAGGTAAAGGGATGAGAATGAGGGAGCAAACACAATGTTGACATGAAGATTTTTTATCCGTGGTTCCGATAGGTGGTGCTATCGTACATCCACGTTGATGGAGACTTCAACCCACGAAGGGTAACGGTTGCGCGAGTCCACGGAGGGCTCCATCCACGAAGGGTCCATGAAGAAGCAACCTTGTCTATCCCACCATGGTCGTCGCCCACGAAGGACTTGCCTCACTAGGGTAGATCTTCACGAAGTAGGCGGTCTCCTTGCCCTTACAAACTCCTTGGTTCAACTCCACAATCTTGTCGGAGGCTCCCAAGTGACACCTAGCCAATCTAGTAGACACCACTCTCCAAGAAGTAACAAATGGTGTGTTTATGATGAACTCCTTGCTCTTGTGCTTCAAATGATAGTCTCCCCAACACTCAACTCTCTCTCATAGGATTGGATTTGGTGGAAAGAAGATTTGAGTGGAAAGCAACTTGGGGAAAGCTAGAGATCAAGATTTATGTGGTTGGAATGGAAGATGTTGACCTCAACACAAGTGTAGGTGGTTCTCTCTCAGAAAATATGTATTGGAAGTGTAGGCATGTTCTGATGGCTCTCTCCATGAATGAAGAGTGGGTGGAGGGGTATATATAGCCTCCACACAAAATCTAACCGTTACACACAAATCACCAAACTCGGTGGGACCGAATCAGAGAACTCGGTCAGACCAAATTGGTTCATAATGTGACCGTTAGGTGTTTTAGTGGGACCGACATGTCAACTCGGTGGGATCGATATCATTAGGGTTAGGGCATAACGTAATCTCGGTGAGGCCGGTTACACAAACTCGGTGGGACCAATTTTGGTAATAGTCAAATAGAGAGTTGGTCAGGCAAACTCGGTGGGACCGATTCGCTCAGCTCAGTTGGACCGAAACGTTATGAAAGGGAAACAGAGTGTTTGCATTGCAATCTCGGTGGGAACAATCGCTCATCTTGGTTTGACCGAAACGTTACAAAGGGAAACAGAGAGATTACAATCCCATCTCGGTGAGACCGAGATCCCTATCGGTGAGACCGAAAAGACTAGGGTTTCTGGCAGTGGCTATGTCAACTGAACCTAACAGAAAATCCTCAAAATCCTCAAAAACCTAACAGAAAAAAAGATACGGGGCTTTTAAGATCTCGAGAGGCAAAAAAATTTAAAAAAATTCAAACTTACTAATGGCGCACGTGCCCACGGTGCGCCATTAGTATCTTCCCGCCTTCAAAATTCAAAATAAGTCAACAAAATAAATAAAGTTACTAATGGCGCACCTGCCCATGGTGCGCCATTAGTACCTTCCCGCCTTCAAAATTCAAAATAAGTCAACAAAATAAAAAAAAGTTACTAATGGCGCACCTGCCCATGGTGCGCCATTAGTATGTCGTATATATGGCTTGGCGCACCTCCTCCCCTCCACTCCATCTCCTCCTCTCCTCTCCTCCACTCCATCTCCTCCTCTCCTCCACTCAATCTTCCCTTACCCTCCTCCTCTCCTCTCCGGCGACCTCCTCCTCCTCCTCTCCGGCGACCTCTCCGGCGACCTCCTCCTCCTCTCCGGCGACCTCCTCCTCCCTCCTCTCCGGCGACCTCCTCCTCCCTCCTCCCCTCCCCTCCCCTCCCCTCACGGTTTCTTCTCCCTCCTCTCCGGTGAGCTCCTCCTCCCTCCTCTCCGGTGAGCTCCTCCTCCCTTCTCTCCGGTGAGCTCCTCCTCCCTCCTCTCCGGTGAGCTCCTCCTCCCTTCTCTCCGGTGAGCTCCTCCTCCCTCCTCTCCGGTGAGCTCCTCCTCCCTCCTCTCCGGTGAGCTCCTCCTCCCTCCTCTCCGGTGAGCTCCTCCTCCCTTCTCTCCGGTGAGCTCCTCCTCCCTCCTCTCCAGCAAAAGAACACGACAAAAGAACGTACAAGATCCAAAAACAGGAACAAAATTTGAAATAATGTCGTGCCAAAAAACGAGCAAAAAAAACGAGCAAAAAATGGGCAAAAAATCACGATCCAGATCTAGATTCAAAATGGCGCATCACTAATGGCGCATCACTAAACAATGCGCCATTAGTATGCGAAAGTTACTAATGGCGCATCTCGTTGTCGTGCGCCATTAGTATGCCAACGCACCTGGGTATACATGGCCCCTGGGAGGCATACTAATGGCGCACTGTGGCCTATACTAATGGCGCACCAGTGGTGCGCCATTAGTATACCAGATACTAATGGCGCACCTGTGATGCGCCATTAGTAAAAATTACTAATGGCGTGCTAGTAATGGCGCACCGGTGATGCGCCATTAATGGCCAAAATAGCAAAATTTGTACCATCAAAGTAAGGACCTCTACGGTGGTAATTTCCCTCGCTAGACGCCATACTCTCCTAGGTTGTGAAACCAAGGCTATGACCACCAAAAGCTATGGAAATCAAAGCAAATGGAGACCAAAGGTCTGATACCACTTGTAGGATCGAAAGTATGTCTAGAGGGGGGTGATTAGACTACTTGACCAAATAAAAATCTAGCCTTTTCCCAATTTTAGTTCTTGGAAGATTTTAGCAACTTAGAACAAGTCAGCAATCAACCTACACATGCAATTCTAAGAGTATAGCAGCGGAATGTAACACAATTGCATATGAAGGTAAAGGGATGAGAATGAGGGAGCAAACACAATGTTGACATGAAGATTTTTTATCCGTGGTTCCGATAGGTGGTGCTATCGTACATCCACGTTGATGGAGACTTCAACCCACGAAGGGTAACGGTTGCGCGAGTCCACGGAGGGCTCCATCCACGAAGGGTCCATGAAGAAGCAACCTTGTCTATCCCACCATGGTCGTCGCCCACGAAGGACTTGCCTCACTAGGGTAGATCTTCACGAAGTAGGCGGTCTCCTTGCCCTTACAAACTCCTTGGTTCAACTCCACAATCTTGTCGGAGGCTCCCAAGTGACACCTAGCCAATCTAGTAGACACCACTCTCCAAGAAGTAACAAATGGTGTGTTGATGATGAACTCCTTGCTCTTGTGCTTCAAATGATAGTCTCCCCAACACTCAACTCTCTCTCATAGGATTGGATTTGGTGGAAAGAAGATTTGAGTGGAAAGCAACTTGGGGAAAGCTAGAGATCAAGATTTATGTGGTTGGAATGGAAGATGTTGACCTCAACACAAGTGTAGGTGGTTCTCTCTCAGAAAATATGTATTGGAAGTGTAGGCATGTTCTGATGGCTCTCTCCATGAATGAAGAGTGGGTGGAGGGGTATATATAGCCTCCACACAAAATCTAACCGTTACACACAAATCACCAAACTCGGTGGGACCGAATCAGAGAACTCGGTCAGACCAAATTGGTTCATAATGTGACCGTTAGGTGTTTTAGTGGGACCGACATGTCAACTCGGTGGGATCGATATCATTAGGGTTAGGGCATAACGTAATCTCGGTGAGGCCGGTTACACAAACTCGGTGGGACCAATTTTGGTAATAGTCAAATAGAGAGTTGGTCAGGCAAACTCGGTGGGACCGATTCGCTCAGCTCAGTTGGACCGAAACGTTATGAAAGGGAAACAGAGTGTTTGCATTGCAATCTCGGTGGGAACAATCGCTCATCTTGGTTTGACCGAAACGTTACAAAGGGAAACAGAGAGATTACAATCCCATCTCGGTGAGACCGAGATCCCTATCGGTGAGACCGAAAAGACTAGGGTTTCTGGCAGTGGCTATGTCAACTGAACCTAACAGAAAATCCTCAAAATCCTCAAAAACCTAACAGAAAAAAAGATACGGGGCTTTTAAGATCTCGAGAGGCAAAAAAATTTAAAAAAATTCAAACTTACTAATGGCGCACGTGCCCACGGTGCGCCATTAGTATCTTCCCGCCTTCAAAATTCAAAATAAGTCAACAAAATAAATAAAGTTACTAATGGCGCACCTGCCCATGGTGCGCCATTAGTATCTTCCCGCCTTCAAAATTCAAAATAAGTCAACAAAATAAAAAAAAGTTACTAATGGCGCACCTGCCCATGGTGCGCCATTAGTATGTCGTATATATGGCTTGGCGCACCTCCTCCCCTCCACTCCATCTCCTCCTCTCCTCTCCTCCACTCCATCTCCTCCTCTCCTCCACTCAATCTTCCCTTACCCTCCTCCTCTCCTCTCCGGCGACATCCTCCTCCTCCTCTCCGGCGACCTCTCCGGCGACCTCCTCCTCCTCTCCGGCGACCTCCTCCTCCCTCCTCTCCGGCGACCTCCTCCTCCCTCCTCCCCTCCCCTCCCCTCCCCTCACGGTTTCTTCTCCCTCCTCTCCGGTGAGCTCCTCCTCCCTCCTCTCCGGTGAGCTCCTCCTCCCTTCTCTCCGGTGAGCTCCTCCTCCCTCCTCTCCGGTGAGCTCCTCCTCCCTTCTCTCCGGTGAGCTCCTCCTCCCTCCTCTCCGGTGAGCTCCTCCTCCCTCCTCTCCGGTGAGCTCCTCCTCCCTCCTCTCCGGTGAGCTCCTCCTCCCTTCTCTCCGGTGAGCTCCTCCTCCCTCCTCTCCGGCAAAAGAACACGACAAAAGAACGTACAAGATCCAAAAACAGGAACAAAATTTGAAATAATGTCGTGCCAAAAAACGAGCAAAAAAAACGAGCAAAAAAAACGAGCAAAAAATGGGCAAAAAATCACGATCCAGATCTAGATTCAAAATGGCGCATCACTAATGGCGCATCACTAAACAATGCGCCATTAGTATGCGAAAGTTACTAATGGCGCATCTCGTTGTCGTGCGCCATTAGTATGCCAACGCACCTGGGTATACATGGCCCCTGGGAGGCATACTAATGGCGCACCGTGGCCTATACTAATGGCGCACCAGTGGTGCGCCATTAGTATACCAGATACTAATGGCGCACCTGTGATGCGCCATTAGTAAAAATTACTAATGGCGTGCTAGTAATGGCGCACCGGTGATGCGCCATTAATGGCCAAAATAGCAAAATTTGTACCATCAAAGTAAGGACCTCTACGGTGGTAATTTCCCTCGCTAGACGCCATACTCTCCTAGGTTGTGAAACCAAGGCTATGACCACCAAAAGCTATGGAAATCAAAGCAAATGGAGACCAAAGGTCTGATACCACTTGTAGGATCGAAAGTATGTCTAGAGGGGGGTGATTAGACTACTTGACCAAATAAAAATCTAGCCTTTTCCCAATTTTAGTTCTTGGAAGATTTTAGCAACTTAGAACAAGTCAGCAATCAACCTACACATGCAATTCTAAGAGTATAGCAGCGGAATGTAACACAATTGCATATGAAGGTAAAGGGATGAGAATGAGGGAGCAAACACAATGTTGACATGAAGATTTTTTATCCGTGGTTCCGATAGGTGGTGCTATCGTACATCCACGTTGATGGAGACTTCAACCCACGAAGGGTAACGGTTGCGCGAGTCCACGGAGGGCTCCATCCACGAAGGGTCCATGAAGAAGCAACCTTGTCTATCCCACCATGGTCGTCGCCCACGAAGGACTTGCCTCACTAGGGTAGATCTTCACGAAGTAGGCGGTCTCCTTGCCCTTACAAACTCCTTGGTTCAACTCCACAATCTTGTCGGAGGCTCCCAAGTGACACCTAGCCAATCTAGTAGACACCACTCTCCAAGAAGTAACAAATGGTGTGTTGATGATGAACTCCTTGCTCTTGTGCTTCAAATGATAGTCTCCCCAACACTCAACTCTCTCTCATAGGATTGGATTTGGTGGAAAGAAGATTTGAGTGGAAAGCAACTTGGGGAAAGCTAGAGATCAAGATTTATGTGGTTGGAATGGAAGATGTTGACCTCAACACAAGTGTAGGTGGTTCTCTCTCAGAAAATATGTATTGGAAGTGTAGGCATGTTCTGATGGCTCTCTCCATGAATGAAGAGTGGGTGGAGGGGTATATATAGCCTCCACACAAAATCTAACCGTTACACACAAATCACCAAACTCGGTGGGACCGAATCAGAGAACTCGGTCAGACCAAATTGGTTCATAATGTGACCGTTAGGTGTTTTAGTGGGACCGACATGTCAACTCGGTGGGATCGATATCATTAGGGTTAGGGCATAACGTAATCTCGGTGAGGCCGGTTACACAAACTCGGTGGGACCAATTTTGGTAATAGTCAAATAGAGAGTTGGTCAGGCAAACTCGGTGGGACCGATTCGCTCAGCTCAGTTGGACCGAAACGTTATGAAAGGGAAACAGAGTGTTTGCATTGCAATCTCGGTGGGAACAATCGCTCATCTTGGTTTGACCGAAACGTTACAAAGGGAAACAGAGAGATTACAATCCCATCTCGGTGAGACCGAGATCCCTATCGGTGAGACCGAAAAGACTAGGGTTTCTGGCAGTGGCTATGTCAACTGAACCTAACAGAAAATCCTCAAAATCCTCAAAAACCTAACAGAAAAAAAGATACGGGGCTTTTAAGATCTCGAGAGGCAAAAAAATTTAAAAAAATTCAAACTTACTAATGGCGCACGTGCCCACGGTGCGCCATTAGTATCTTCCCGCCTTCAAAATTCAAAATAAGTCAACAAAATAAATAAAGTTACTAATGGCGCACCTGCCCATGGTGCGCCATTAGTATCTTCCCGCCTTCAAAATTCAAAATAAGTCAACAAAATAAAAAAAAGTTACTAATGGCGCACCTGCCCATGGTGCGCCATTAGTATGTCGTATATATGGCTTGGCGCACCTCCTCCCCTCCACTCCATCTCCTCCTCACCTCTCCTCCACTCCATCTCCTCCTCTCCTCCACTCAATCTTCCCTTACCCTCCTCCTCTCCTCTCCGGCGACCTCCTCCTCCTCCTCTCCGGCGACCTCTCCGGCGACCTCCTCCTCCTCTCCGGCGACCTCCTCCTCCCTCCTCTCCGGCGACCTCCTCCTCCCTCCTCTCCTCCCCTCCCCTCCCCTCACGATTTCTTCTCCCTCCTCTCCGGTGAGCTCCTCCTCCCTCCTCTCCGGTGAGCTCCTCCTCCCTTCTCTCCGGTGAGCTCCTCCTCCCTCCTCTCCGGTGAGCTCCTCCTCCCTTCTCTCCGGTGAGCTCCTCCTCCCTCCTCTCCGGTGAGCTCCTCCTCCCTCCTCTCCGGTGAGCTCCTCCTCCCTCCTCTCCGATGAGCTCCTCCTCCCTTCTCTCCGGTGAGCTCCTCCTCCCTCCTCTCCGGCAAAAGAACACGGCAAAAGAACGTACAAGATCCAAAAACAGGAACAAAATTTGAAATAATGTCGTGCCAAAAAACGAGCAAAAAAAACGAGCAAAAAAAAACGAGCAAAAAAAACGAGCAAAAAATGGGCAAAAAATCACGATCCAGATCTAGATTCAAAATGGCGCATCACTAATGGCGCATCACTAAACAATGCGCCATTAGTATGCGAAAGTTACTAATGGCGCATCTCGTTGTCGTGCGCCATTAGTATGCCAACGCACCTGGGTATACATGGCCCCTGGGAGGCATACTAATGGCGCACCGTGGCCTATACTAATGGCGCACCAGTGGTGCGCCATTAGTATACCAGATACTAATGGCGCACCTGTGATGCGCCATTAGTAAAAATTACTAATGGCGTGCTAGTAATGGCGCACCGGTGATGCGCCATTAATGGCCAAAATAGCAAAATTTGTACCATCAAAGTAAGGACCTCTACGGTGGTAATTTCCCTCGCTAGACGCCATACTCTCCTAGGTTGTGAAACCAAGGCTATGACCACCAAAAGCTATGGAAATCAAAGCAAATGGAGACCAAAGGTCTGATACCACTTGTAGGATCGAAAGTATGTCTAGAGGGGGGTGATTAGACTACTTGACCAAATAAAAATCTAGCCTTTTCCCAATTTTAGTTCTTGGAAGATTTTAGCAACTTAGAACAAGTCAGCAATCAACCTACACATGCAATTCTAAGAGTATAGCAGCGGAATGTAACACAATTGCATATGAAGGTAAAGGGATGAGAATGAGGGAGCAAACACAATGTTGACATGAAGATTTTTTATCCGTGGTTCCGATAGGTGGTGCTATCGTACATCCACGTTGATGGAGACTTCAACCCACGAAGGGTAACGGTTGCGCGAGTCCACGGAGGGCTCCATCCACGAAGGGTCCATGAAGAAGCAACCTTGTCTATCCCACCATGGTCGTCGCCCACGAAGGACTTGCCTCACTAGGGTAGATCTTCACGAAGTAGGCGGTCTCCTTGCCCTTACAAACTCCTTGGTTCAACTCCACAATCTTGTCGGAGGCTCCCAAGTGACACCTAGCCAATCTAGTAGACACCACTCTCCAAGAAGTAACAAATGGTGTGTTGATGATGAACTCCTTGCTCTTGTGCTTCAAATGATAGTCTCCCCAACACTCAACTCTCTCTCATAGGATTGGATTTGGTGGAAAGAAGATTTGAGTGGAAAGCAACTTGGGGAAAGCTAGAGATCAAGATTTATGTGGTTGGAATGGAATATGTTGACCTCAACACAAGTGTAGGTGGTTCTCTCTCAGAAAATATGTATTGGAAGTGTAGGCATGTTCTGATGGCTCTCTCCATGAATGAAGAGTGGGTGGAGGGGTATATATAGCCTCCACACAAAATCTAACCGTTACACACAAATCACCAAACTCGGTGGGACCGAATCAGAGAACTCGGTCAGACCAAATTGGTTCATAATGTGACCGTTAGGTGTTTTAGTGGGACCGACATGTCAACTCGGTGGGATCGATATCATTAGGGTTAGGGCATAACGTAATCTCGGTGAGGCCGGTTACACAAACTCGGTGGGGCCAATTTTGGTAATAGTCAAATAGAGAGTTGGTCAGGCAAACTCGGTGGGACCGATTCGCTCAGCTCAGTTGGACCGAAACGTTATGAAAGGGAAACAGAGTGTTTGCATTGCAATCTCGGTGGGAACAATCGCTCATCTTGGTTTGACCGAAACGTTACAAAGGGAAACAGAGAGATTACAATCCCATCTCGGTGAGACCGAGATCCCTATCGGTGAGACCGAAAAGACTAGGGTTTCTGGCAGTGGCTATGTCAACTGAACCTAATAGAAAATCCTCAAAATCCTCAAAAACCTAACAGAAAAAAAGATACGGGGCTTTTAAGATCTCGAGAGGCAAAAAAATTTAAAAAAATTCAAACTTACTAATGGCGCACGTGCCCACGGTGCGCCATTAGTATCTTCCCGCCTTCAAAATTCAAAATAAGTCAACAAAATAAATAAAGTTACTAATGGCGCACCTGCCCATGGTGCGCCATTAGTATCTTACCGCCTTCAAAATTCAAAATAAGTCAACAATATAAAAAAAAGTTACTAATGGCGCACCTGCCCATGGTGCGCCATTAGTATGTCGTATATATGGCTTGGCGCACCTCCTCCCCTCCACTCCATCTCCTCCTCTCCTCTCCTCCACTCCATCTCCTCCTCTCCTCCACTCAATCTTCCCTTACCCTCCTCCTCTCCTCTCCGGCGACCTCCTCCTCCTCCTCTCCGCCGACCTCTCCGGCGACCTCCTCCTCCTCTCCGGCGACCTCCTCCTCCCTCCTCTCCGGCGACCTCCTCCTCCCTCCTCTCCTCCCCACCCCTCCCCTCACGGTTTCTTCTCCCTCCTCTCCGGTGAGCTCCTCCTACCTCCTCTCCGGTGAGCTCCTCCTCCCTTCTCTCCGGTGAGCTCCTACTCCCTCCTCTCCGGTGAGCTCCTCCTCCCTTCTCTCCGGTGAGCTCCTCCTCCCTCCTCTCCGGTGAGCTCCTCCTCCCTCCTCTCCGGTGAGCTCCTCCTCCCTCCTCTCTGGTGAGCTCCTCCTCCCTTCTCTCCGGTGAGCTCCTCCTCCCTCCTCTCCGGCAAAAGAACACGGCAAAAGAACGTACAAGATCCAAAAACAGGAACAAAATTTGAAATAATGTCGTGCCAAAAAACGAGCAAAAAAAACGAGCAAAAAATGGGCAAAAAATCACGATCCAGATCTAGATTCAAAATGGCGCATCACTAATGGCGCATCACTAAACAATGCGCCATTAGTATGCGAAAGTTACTAATGGCGCATCTCGTTGTCGTGCGCCATTAGTATGCCAACGCACCTGGGTATACATGGCCCCTGGGAGGCATACTAATGGCGCACCGTGGCCTATACTAATGGCGCACCAGTGGTGCGCCATTAGTATAGCAGATACTAATGGCGCACCTGTGATGCGCCATTAGTAAAAATTACTAATGGCGTGCTAGTAATGGCACACCGGTGATGCGCCATTAATGGCCAAAAGAGCAAAATTTGTACCATCAAAGTAAGGACCTCTACGGTGGTAATTTCCCTCGCTAGACGCCGTACTCTCCTAGGTTGTGAAACCAAGGCTATGACCACCAAAAGCTATGGAAATCAAAGCAAATGGAGACCAAAGGTCTGATACCACTTGTAGGATCGAAAGTATGTCTAGAGGGGGGTGATTAGACTACTTGACCAAATAAAAATTTAGCCTTTTCCCAATTTTAGTTCTTGGAAGATTTTAGCAACTTAGAACAAGTCAGCAATCAACCTACACATGCAATTCTAAGAGTATAGCAGCGGAATGTAACACAATTGCATATGAAGGTAAAGGGATGAGAATGAGGGAGCAAACACAATGTTGACATGAAGATTTTTTATCCGTGGTTCCGATAGGTGGTGCTATCGTACATCCACGTTGATGGAGACTTCAACCCACGAAGGGTAACGGTTGCGCGAGTCCACGGAGGGCTCCATCCATGAAGGGTCCATGAAGAAGCAACCTTGTCTATCCCACCATGGTCGTCGCCCACGAAGGACTTGTCTCACTAGGGTAGATCTTCACGAAGTAGGCGGTCTCCTTGCCCTTACAAACTCCTTGGTTCAACTCCATAATCTTGTCGGAGGCTCCCAAGTGACACCTAGCCAATCTAGTAGACACCACTCTCCAAGAAGTAACAAATGGTGTGTTGATGATGAACTCCTTGCTCTTGTGCTTCAAATGATAGTCTCCCCAACACTCAACTCTCTCTCATAGGATTGGATTTGGTGGAAAGAAGATTTGAGTGGAAAGCAACTTGGGGAAAGCTAGAGATCAAGATTTATGTGGTTGGAATGGAATATGTTGACCTCAACACAAGTGTAGGTGGTTCTCTCTCAGAAAATATGTATTGGAAGTGTAGGCATGTTCTGATGGCTCTCTCCATGAATGAAGAGTGGGTGGAGGGGTATATATAGCCTCCACACAAAATCTAACCGTTACACACAAATCACCAAACTCGGTGGGACCGAATCAGAGAACTCGGTCAGACCAAATTGGTTCATAATGTGACCGTTAGGTGTTTTAGTGGGACCGACATGTCAACTCGGTGGGATCGATATCATTAGGGTTAGGGCATAACGTAATCTCGGTGAGGCCGGTTACACAAACTCGGTGGGGCCAATTTTGGTAATAGTCAAATAGAGAGTTGGTCAGGCAAACTCGGTGGGACCGATTCGCTCAGCTCAGTTGGACCGAAACGTTATGAAAGGGAAACAGAGTGTTTGCATTGCAATCTCGGTGGGAACAATCGCTCATCTTGGTTTGACCGAAACGTTACAAAGGGAAACAGAGAGATTACAATCCCATCTCGGTGAGACCGAGATCCCTATCGGTGAGACCGAAAAGACTAGGGTTTCTGGCAGTGGCTATGTCAACTGAACCTAACAGAAAATCCTCAAAATCCTCAAAAACCTAACAGAAAAAAAGATACGGGGCTTTTAAGATCTCGAGAGGCAAAAAAATTTAAAAAAATTCAAACTTACTAATGGCGCACGTGCCCACGGTGCGCCATTAGTATCTTCCCGCCTTCAAAATTCAAAATAAGTCAACAAAATAAATAAAGTTACTAATGGCGCACCTGCCCATGGTGCGCCATTAGTATCTTACCGCCTTCAAAATTCAAAATAAGTCAACAAAATAAAAAAAAGTTACTAATGGCGCACCTGCCCATGGTGCGCCATTAGTATGTCGTATATATGGCTTGGCGCACCTCCTCCCCTCCACTCCATCTCCTCCTATCCTCTCCTCCACTCCATCTCCTCCTCTCCTCCACTCAATCTTCCCTTACCATCCTCCTCTCCTCTCCGGCGACCTCCTCCTCCTCCTCTCCGCCGACCTCTCCGGCGACCTCCTCCTCCTCTCCGGCGACCTCCTCCTCCCTCCTCTCCGGCGACCTCCTCCTCCCTCCTCTCCTCCCCTCCCCTCCCCTCACGGTTTCTTCTCTCTCCTCTCCGGTGAGCTCCTCCTACCTCCTCTCCGGTGAGCTCCTCCTCCCTTCTCTCCGGTGAGCTCCTACTCCCTCCTCTCCGGTGAGCTCCTCCTCCCTTCTCTCCGGTGAGCTCCTCCTCCCTCCTCTCCGGTGAGCTCCTCCTCCCTCCTCTCCGGTGAGCTCCTCCTCCCTCCTCTCCGGTGAGCTCCTCCTCCCTTCTCTCCGGTGAGCTCCTCCTCCCTCCTCTCCGGCAAAAGAACACGGCAAAAGAACGTACAAGATCCAAAAACAGGAACAAAATTTGAAATAATGTCGTGCCAAAAAACGAGCAAAAAAAACGAGCAAAAAATGGGCAAAAAATCACGATCCAGATCTAGATTCAAAATGGCGCATCACTAATGGCGCATCACTAAACAATGCGCCATTAGTATGCGAAAGTTACTAATGGCGCATCTCGTTGTCGTGCGCCATTAGTATGCCAACGCACCTGGGTATACATGGCCCCTGGGAGGCATACTAATGGCGCACCGTGGCCTATACTAATGGCGCACCAGTGGTGCGCCATTAGTATACCAGATACTAATGGCGCACCTGTGATGCGCCATTAGTAAAAATTACTAATGGCGTGCTAGTAATGGCGCACCGGTGATGCGCCATTAATGGCCAAAATAGCAAAATTTGTACCATCAAAGTAAGGACCTCTACGGTGGTAATTTCCCTCGCTAGACGCCATACTCTCCTAGGTTGTGAAACCAAGGCTATGACCACCAAAAGCTATGGAAATCAAAGCAAATGGAGACCAAAGGTCTGATACCACTTGTAGGATCGAAAGTATGTCTAGAGGGGGGTGATTAGACTACTTGACCAAATAAAAATCTAGCCTTTTCCCAATTTTAGTTCTTGGAAGATTTTAGCAACTTAGAACAAGTCAGCAATCAACCTACACATGCAATTCTAAGAGTATAGCAGCGGAATGTAACACAATTGCATATGAAGGTAAAGGGATGAGAATGAGGGAGCAAACACAATGTTGACATGAAGATTTTTTATCCGTGGTTCCGATAGGTGGTGCTATCGTACATCCACGTTGATGGAGACTTCAACCCACGAAGGGTAACGGTTGCGCGAGTCCACGGAGGGCTCCATCCACGAAGGGTCCATGAAGAAGCAACCTTGTCTATCCCACCATGGTCGTCGCCCACGAAGGACTTGCCTCACTAGGGTAGATCTTCACGAAGTAGGCGGTCTCCTTGCCCTTACAAACTCCTTGGTTCAACTCCACAATCTTGTCGGAGGCTCCCAAGTGACACCTAGCCAATCTAGTAGACACCACTCTCCAAGAAGTAACAAATGGTGTGTTGATGATGAACTCCTTGCTCTTGTGCTTCAAATGATAGTCTCCCCAACACTCAACTCTCTCTCATAGGATTGGATTTGGTGGAAAGAAGATTTGAGTGGAAAGCAACTTGGGGAAAGCTAGAGATCAAGATTTATGTGGTTGGAATGGAATATGTTGACCTCAACACAAGTGTAGGTGGTTCTCTCTCAGAAAATATGTATTGGAAGTGTAGGCATGTTCTGATGGCTCTCTCCATGAATGAAGAGTGGGTGGAGGGGTATATATAGCCTCCACACAAAATCTAACCGTTACACACAAATCACCAAACTCGGTGGGACCGAATCAGAGAACTCGGTCAGACCAAATTGGTTCATAATGTGACCGTTAGGTGTTTTAGTGGGACCGACATGTCAACTCGGTGGGATCGATATCATTAGGGTTAGGGCATAACGTAATCTCGGTGAGGCCGGTTACACAAACTCGGTGGGACCAATTTTGGTAATAGTCAAATAGAGAGTTGGTCAGGCAAACTCGGTGGGACCGATTCGCTCAGCTCAGTTGGACCGAAAAGTTATGAAAGGGAAACAGAGTGTTTGCATTGCAATCTCGGTGGGAACAATCGCTCATCTTGGTTTGACCGAAACGTTACAAAGGGAAACAGAGAGATTACAATCCCATCTCGGTGAGACCGAGATCCCTATCGGTGAGACCGAAAAGACTAGGGTTTCTGGCAGTGGCTATGTCAACTGAACCTAACAGAAAATCCTCAAAATCCTCAAAAACCTAACAGAAAAAAAGATACGGGGCTTTTAAGATCTCGAGAGGCAAAAAAAATTTAAAAAAATTCAAACTTACTAATGGCGCACGTGCCCACGGTGCGCCATTAGTATCTTCCCGCCTTCAAAATTCAAAATAAGTCAACAAAATAAATAAAGTTACTAATGGCGCACCTGCCCATGGTGCGCCATTAGTATCTTCCCGCCTTCAAAATTCAAAATAAGTCAACAAAATAAAAAAAAGTTACTAATGGCGCACCTGCCCATGGTGCGCCATTAGTATGTCGTATATATGGCTTGGCGCACCTCCTCCCCTCCACTCCATCTCCTCCTCTCCTCTCCTCCACTCCATCTCCTCCTCTCCTCCACTCAATCTTCCCTTACCCTCCTCCTCTCCTCTCCGGCGACCTCCTCCTCCTCCTCTCCGGCGACCTCTCCGGCGACCTCCTCCTCCTCTCCGGCGACCTCCTCCTCCCTCCTCTCCGGCGACCTCCTCCTCCCTCCTCTCCTCCCCTCCCCTCCCCTCACGGTTTCTTCTCCCTCCTCTCCGGTGAGCTCCTCCTCCCTCCTCTCCGGTGAGCTCCTCCTCCCTTCTCTCCGGTGAGCTCCTCCTCCCTCCTCTCCGGTGAGCTCCTCCTCCCTTCTCTCCGGTGAGCTCCTCCTCCCTCCTCTCCGGTGAGCTCCTCCTCCCTCCTCTCCGGTGAGCTCCTCCTCCCTCCTCTCCGGTGAGCTCCTCCTCCCTTCTCTCCGGTGAGCTCCTCCTCCCTCCTCTCCGGCAAAAGAACACGGCAAAAGAACGTACAAGATCCAAAAACAGGAACAAAATTTGAAATAATGTCGTGCCAAAAAACGAGCAAAAAAAACGAGCAAAAAATGGGCAAAAAATCACGATCCAGATCTAGATTCAAAATGGCGCATTACTAATGGCGCATCACTAAACAATGCGCCATTAGTATGCGAAAGTTACTAATGGCGCATCTCGTTGTCGTGCGCCATTAGTATGCCAACGCACCTGGGTATACATGGCCCCTGGGAGGCATACTAATGGCGCACCGTGGCCTATACTAATGGCGCACCAGTGGTGCGCCATTAGTATACCAGATACTAATGGCGCACCTGTGATGCGCCATTAGTAAAAATTACTAATGGCGTGCTAGTAATGGCGCACCGGTGATGCGCCATTAATGGCCAAAATAGCAAAATTTGTACCATCAAAGTAAGGACCTCTACGGTGGTAATTTCCCTCGCTAGACGCCATACTCTCCTAGGTTGTGAAACCAAGGCTATGACCACCAAAAGCTATGGAAATCAAAGCAAATGGAGACCAAAGGTCTGATACCACTTGTAGGATCGAAAGTATGTCTAGAGGGGGGTGATTAGACTACTTGACCAAATAAAAATCTAGCCTTTTCCCAATTTTAGTTCTTGGAAGATTTTAGCAACTTAGAACAAGTCAGCAACCAACCTACACATGCAATTCTAAGAGTATAGCAGCGGAATGTAACACAATTGCATATGAAGGTAAAGGGATGAGAATGAGGGAGCAAACACAATGTTGACATGAAGATTTTTTATCCGTGGTTCCGATAGGTGGTGCTATCGTACATCCACGTTGATGGAGACTTCAACCCACGAAGGGTAACGGTTGCGCGAGTCCACGGAGGGCTCCATCCACGAAGGGTCCATGAAGAAGCAACCTTGTCTATCCCACCATGGTCGTCGCCCACGAAGGACTTGCCTCACTAGGGTAGATCTTCACGAAGTAGGCGGTCTCCTTGCCCTTACAAACTCCTTGGTTCAACTCCACAATCTTGTCGGAGGCTCCCAAGTGACACCTAGCCAATCTAGTAGACACCACTCTCCAAGAAGTAACAAATGGTGTGTTGATGATGAACTCCTTGCTCTTGTGCTTCAAATGATAGTCTCCCCAACACTCAACTCTCTCTCATAGGATTGGATTTGGTGGAAAGAAGATTTGAGTGGAAAGCAACTTGGGGAAAGCTAGAGATCAAGATTTATGTGGTTGGAATGGAATATGTTGACCTCAACATAAGTGTAGGTGGTTCTCTCTCAGAAAATATGTATTGGAAGTGTAGGCATGTTCTGATGGCTCTCTCCATGAATGAAGAGTGGGTGGAGGGGTATATATAGCCTCCACACAAAATCTAACCGTTACACACAAATCACCAAACTCGGTGGGACCGAATCAGAGAACTCGGTCAGACCAAATTGGTTCATAATGTGACCGTTAGGTGTTTTAGTGGGACCGACATGTCAACTCGGTGGGATCGATATCATTAGGGTTAGGGCATAACGTAATCTCGGTGAGGCCGGTTACACAAACTCGGTGGGACCAATTTTGGTAATAGTCAAATAGAGAGTTGGTCAGGCAAACTCGGTGGGACCGATTCGCTCAGCTCAGTTGGACCGAAACGTTATGAAAGGGAAACAGAGTGTTTGCATTGCAATCTCGGTGGGAACAATCGCTCATCTTGGTTTGACCGAAACGTTACAAAGGGAAACAGAGAGATTACAATCCCATCTCGGTGAGACCGAGATCCCTATCGGTGAGACCGAAAAGACTAGGGTTTCTGGCAGTGGCTATGTCAACTAAACCTAACAGAAAATCCTCAAAATCCTCAAAAACCTAACAGAAAAAAAGATACGGGGCTTTTAAGATCTCGAGAGGCAAAAAAATTTAAAAAAATTCAAACTTACTAATGGCGCACGTGCCCACGGTGCGCCATTAGTATCTTCCCGCCTTCAAAATTCAAAATAAGTCAACAAAATAAATAAAGTTACTAATGGCGCACCTGCCCATGGTGCGCCATTAGTATCTTCCCGCCTTCAAAATTCAAAATAAGTCAACAAAATAAAAAAAAGTTACTAATGGCGCACCTGCCCATGGTGCGCCATTAGTATGTCGTATATATGGCTTGGCGCACCTCCTCCCCTCCACTCCATCTCCTCCTCTCCTCTCCTCCACTCCATCTCCTCCTCTCCCCCACTCAATCTTCCCTTACCCTCCTCCTCTCCTCTCCGGCGACCTCCTCCTCCTCCTCTCCGCCGACCTCTCTGGCGACCTCCTCCTCCTCTCCGGCGACCTCCTCCTCCCTCCTCTCCGGCGACCTCCTCCTCCCTCCTCTCCTCCCCTCCCCTCCCCTCACGGTTTCTTCTCCCTCCTCTCCGGTGAGCTCCTCCTCCCTCCTCTCCGGTGAGCTCCTCCTCCCTTCTCTCCGGTGAGCTCCTCCTCCCTCCTCTCCGGTGAGCTCCTCCTCCCTTCTCTCCGGTGAGCTCCTCCTCCCTCCTCTCCGGTGAGCTCCTCCTCCCTCCTCTCCGGTGAGCTCCTCCTCCCTCCTCTCCGGTGAGCTCCTCCTCCCTTCTCTCCGGTGAGCTCCTCCTCCCTCCTCTCCGGCAAAAGAACACGGCAAAAGAACGTACAAGATCCAAAAACAGGAACAAAATTTGAAATAATGTCGTGCCAAAAAACGAGCAAAAAAAACGAGCAAAAAATGGGCAAAAAATCACGATCCAGATCTAGATTCAAAATGGCGCATTACTAATGGCGCATCACTAAACAATGCGCCATTAGTATGCGAAAGTTACTAATGGCGCATCTCGTTGTCGTGCGCCATTAGTATGCCAACGCACCTGGGTATACATGGCCCCTGGGAGGCATACTAATGGCGCACCGTGGCCTATACTAATGGCGCACCAGTGGTGCGCCATTAGTATACCAGATACTAATGGCGCACCTGTGATGCGCCATTAGTAAAAATTACTAATGGCGTGCTAGTAATGGCGCACCGGTGATGCGCCATTAATGGCCAAAATAGCAAAATTTGTACCATCAAAGTAAGGACCTCTACGGTGGTAATTTCCCTCGCTAGACGCCATACTCTCCTAGGTTGTGAAACCAAGGCTATGACCACCAAAAGCTATGGAAATCAAAGCAAATGGAGACCAAAGGTCTGATACCACTTGTAGGATCGAAAGTATGTCTAGAGGGGGGTGATTAGACTACTTGACCAAATAAAAATCTAGCCTTTTCCCAATTTTAGTTCTTGGAAGATTTTAGCAACTTAGAACAAGTCAGCAACCAACCTACACATGCAATTCTAAGAGTATAGCAGCGGAATGTAACACAATTGCATATGAAGGTAAAGGGATGAGAATGAGGGAGCAAACACAATGTTGACATGAAGATTTTTTATCCGTGGTTCCGATAGGTGGTGCTATCGTACATCCACGTTGATGGAGACTTCAACCCACGAAGGGTAACGGTTGCGCGAGTCCACGGAGGGCTCCATCCACGAAGGGTCCATGAAGAAGCAACCTTGTCTATCCCACCATGGTCGTCGCCCACGAAGGACTTGCCTCACTAGGGTAGATCTTCACGAAGTAGGCGGTCTCCTTGCCCTTACAAACTCCTTGGTTCAACTCCACAATCTTGTCGGAGGCTCCCAAGTGACACCTAGCCAATCTAGTAGACACCACTCTCCAAGAAGTAACAAATGGTGTGTTGATGATGAACTCCTTGCTCTTGTGCTTCAAATGATAGTCTCCCCAACACTCAACTCTCTCTCATAGGATTGGATTTGGTGGAAAGAAGATTTGAGTGGAAAGCAACTTGGGGAAAGCTAGAGATCAAGATTTATGTGGTTGGAATGGAATATGTTGACCTCAACATAAGTGTAGGTGGTTCTCTCTCAGAAAATATGTATTGGAAGTGTAGGCATGTTCTGATGGCTCTCTCCATGAATGAAGAGTGGGTGGAGGGGTATATATAGCCTCCACACAAAATCTAACCGTTACACACAAATCACCAAACTCGGTGGGACCGAATCAGAGAACTCGGTCAGACCAAATTGGTTCATAATGTGACCGTTAGGTGTTTTAGTGGGACCGACATGTCAACTCGGTGGGATCGATATCATTAGGGTTAGGGCATAACGTAATCTCGGTGAGGCCGGTTACACAAACTCGGTGGGACCAATTTTGGTAATAGTCAAATAGAGAGTTGGTCAGGCAAACTCGGTGGGACCGATTCGCTCAGCTCAGTTGGACCGAAACGTTATGAAAGGGAAACAGAGTGTTTGCATTGCAATCTCGGTGGGAACAATCGCTCATCTTGGTTTGACCGAAACGTTACAAAGGGAAACAGAGAGATTACAATCCCATCTCGGTGAGACCGAGATCCCTATCGGTGAGACCGAAAAGACTAGGGTTTCTGGCAGTGGCTATGTCAACTAAACCTAACAGAAAATCCTCAAAATCCTCAAAAACCTAACAGAAAAAAAGATACGGGGCTTTTAAGATCTCGAGAGGCAAAAAAATTTAAAAAAATTCAAACTTACTAATGGCGCACGTGCCCACGGTGCGCCATTAGTATCTTCCCGCCTTCAAAATTCAAAATAAGTCAACAAAATAAATAAAGTTACTAATGGCGCACCTGCCCATGGTGCGCCATTAGTATCTTCCCGCCTTCAAAATTCAAAATAAGTCAACAAAATAAAAAAAAGTTACTAATGGCGCACCTGCCCATGGTGCGCCATTAGTATGTCGTATATATGGCTTGGCGCACCTCCTCCCCTCCACTCCATCTCCTCCTCTCCTCTCCTCCACTCCATCTCCTCCTCTCCTCCACTCAATCTTCCCTTACCCTCCTCCTCTCCTCTCCGGCGACCTCCTCCTCCTCCTCTCCGCCGACCTCTCTGGCGACCTCCTCCTCCTCTCCGGCGACCTCCTCCTCCCTCCTCTCCGGCGACCTCCTCCTCCCTCCTCTCCTCCCCTCCCCTCCCCTCACGGTTTCTTCTCCCTCCTCTCCGGTGAGCTCCTCCTCCCTCCTCTCCGGTGAGCTCCTCCTCCCTTCTCTCCGGTGAGCTCCTCCTCCCTCCTCTCCGGTGAGCTCCTCCTCCCTTCTCTCCGGTGAGCTCCTCCTCCCTCCTCTCCGGTGAGCTCCTCCTCCCTCCTCTCCGGTGAGCTCCTCCTCCCTCCTCTCCGGTGAGCTCCTCCTCCCTTCTCTCCGGTGAGCTCCTCCTCCCTCCTCTCCGGCAAAAGAACACGGCAAAAGAACGTACAAGTTCCAAAAACAGCAACAAAATTTGAAATAATGTCGTGCCAAAAAACGAGCAAAAAAAACGAGCAAAAAATGGGCAAAAAATCACGATCCAGATCTAGATTCAAAATGGTGCATCACTAATGGCGCATCACTAAACAATGCGCCATTAGTATGCGAAAGTTACTAATGGCGCATCTCGTTGTCGTGCGCCATTAGTATGCCAACGCACCTGGGTATACATGGCCCCTGGGAGGCATACTAATGGCGCACCGTGGCCTATACTAATGGCGCACCAGTGGTGCGCCATTAGTATACCAGATACTAATGGCGCACCTGTGATGCGCCATTAGTAAAAATTACTAATGGCGTGCTAGTAATGGCGCACCGGTGATGCGCCATTAATGGCCAAAATAGCAAAATTTGTACCATCAAAGTAAGGACCTCTACGGTGGTAATTTCCCTCGCTAGACGCCATACTCTCCTAGGTTGTGAAACCAAGGCTATGACCACCAAAAGCTATGGAAATCAAAGCAAATGGAGACCAAAGGTCTGATACCACTTGTAGGATCGAAAGTATGTCTAGAGGGGGGTGATTAGACTACTTGACCAAATAAAAATCTAGCCTTTTCCCAATTTTAGTTCTTGGAAGATTTTAGCAACTTAGAACAAGTCAGCAATCAACCTACACATGCAATTCTAAGAGTATAGCAGCGGAATGTAACACAATTGCATATGAAGGTAAAGGGATGAGAATGAGGGAGCAAACACAATGTTGACATGAAGATTTTTTATCCGTGGTTCCGATAGGTGGTGCTATCGTACATCCACGTTGATGGAGACTTCAACCCACAAAGGGTAACGGTTGCGCGAGTCCACGGAGGGCTCCATCCACGAAGGGTCCATGAAGAAGCAACCTTGTCTATCCCACCATGGTCGTCGCCCACGAAGGACTTGCCTCACTAGGGTAGATCTTCACGAAGTAGGCGGTCTCCTTGCCCTTACAAACTCCTTGGTTCAACTCCACAATCTTGTCGGAGGCTCCCAAGTGACACCTAGCCAATCTAGTAGACACCACTCTCCAAGAAGTAACAAATGGTGTGTTGATGATGAACTCCTTGCTCTTGTGATTCAAATGATAGTCTCCCCAACACTCAACTCTCTCTCATAGGATTGGATTTGGTGGAAAGAAGATTTGAGTGGAAAGCAACTTGGGGAAAGCTAGAGATCAAGATTTATGTGGTTGGAATGGAATATGTTGACCTCAACACAAGTGTAGGTGGTTCTCTCTCAGAAAATATGTATTGGAAGTGTAGGCATGTTCTGATGGCTCTCTCCATGAATGAAGAGTGGGTGGAGGGGTATATATAGCCTCCACACAAAATCTAACCGTTACACACAAATCACCAAACTCGGTGGGACCGAATCAGAGAACTCGGTCAGACCAAATTGGTTCATAATGTGACCGTTAGGTGTTTTAGTGGGACCGACATGTCAACTCGGTGGGATCGATATCATTAGGGTTAGGGCATAACGTAATCTCGGTGAGGCCGGTTACACAAACTCGGTGGGACCAATTTTGGTAATAGTCAAATAGAGAGTTGGTCAGGCAAACTCGGTGGGACCGATTCGCTCAGCTCAGTTGGACCGAAACGTTATGAAAGGGAAACAGAGTGTTTGCATTGCAATCTCGGTGGGAACAATCGCTCATCTTGGTTTGACCGAAATGTTACAAAGGGAAACAGAGAGATTACAATCCCATCTCGGTGAGACCGAGATCCCTATCGGTGAGACCGAAAAGACTAGGGTTTCTGGCAGTGGCTATGTCAACTGAACCTAACAGAAAATCCTCAAAATCCTCAAAAACCTAACAGAAAAAAAGATATGGGGCTTTTAAGATCTCGAGAGGCAAAAAAATTTAAAAAAATTCAAACTTACTAATGGCGCACGTGCCCACGGTGCGCCATTAGTATCTTCCCGCCTTCAAAATTCAAAATAAGTCAACAAAATAAATAAAGTTACTAATGGCGCACCTGCCCATGGTGCGCCATTAGTATCTTCCCGCCTTCAAAATTCAAAATAAGTCAACAAAATAAAAAAAGTTACTAATGGCGCACCTGCCCATGGTGCGCCATTAGTATGTCGTATATATGGCTTGGCGCACCTCCTCCCCTCCACTCCATCTCCTCCTCTCCTCTCCTCCACTCCATCTCCACCTCTCCTCCACTCAATCTTCCCTTACCCTCCTCCTCTCCTCTCCGGCGACCTCCTCCTCCTCCTCTCCGGCGACCTCTCCGGCGACCTCCTCCTCCTCTCCGGCGACCTCCTCCTCCCTCCTCTCCGGTGACCTCCTCCTCCCTCCTCTCCTCCCCTCCCCTCCCCTCACGGTTTCTTCTCCCTCCTCTCCGGTGAGCTCCTCCTCCCTCCTCTCCGGTGAGCTCCTCCTCCCTTCTCTCCGGTGAGCTCCTCCTCCCTCCTCTCCGGTGAGCTCCTCCTCCCTTCTCTCCGGTGAGCTCCTCCTCCCTCCTCTCCGGTGAGCTCCTCCTCCCTCCTCTCCGGTGAGCTCCTCCTCCCTCCTCTCCGGTGAGCTCCTCCTCCCTTCTCTCCGGTGAGCTCCTCCTACCTCCTCTCCGGCAAAAGAACACGGCAAAAGAACGTACAAGATCCAAAAACAGGAACAAAATTTGAAATAATGTCGTGCCAAAAAACGAGCAAAAAAAACGAGCAAAAAAACGAGCAAAAAATGGGCAAAAAATCACGATCCAGATCTAGATTCAAAATGGCGCATCACTAATGGCGCATCACTAAACAATGCGCCATTAGTATGCGAAAGTTACTAATGGCGCATCTCGTTGTCGTGCGCCATTAGTATGCCAACGCACCTGGGTATACATGGCCCCTGGGAGGCATACTAATGGCGCACCGTGGCCTATACTAATGGCGCACCAGTGGTGCGCCATTAGTATACCAGATACTAATGGCGCACCTGTGATGCGCCATTAGTAAAAATTACTAATGGCGTGCTAGTAATGGCGCACCGGTGATGCGCCATTAATGGCCAAAATAGCAAAATTTGTACCATCAAAGTAAGGACCTCTACGGTGGTAATTTCCCTCGCTAGACGCCATACTCTCCTAGGTTGTGAAACCAAGGCTATGACCACCAAAAGCTATGGAAATCAAAGCAAATGTAGACCAAAGGTCTGATACCACTTGTAGGATCGAAAGTATGTCTAGAGGGGGGTGATTAGACTACTTGACCAAATAAAAATCTAGCCTTTTCCCAATTTTAGTTCTTGGAAGATTTTAGCAACTTAGAACAAGTCAGCAATCAACCTACACATGCAATTCTAAGAGTATAGCAGCGGAATGTAACACAATTGCATATGAAGGTAAAGGGATGAGAATGAGGGAGCAAACACAATGTTGACATGAAGATTTTTTATCCGTGGTTCCGATAGGTGGTGCTATCGTACATCCACGTTGATGGAGACTTCAACCCACGAAGGGTAACGGTTGCGCGAGTCCACGGAGGGCTCCATCCACGAAGGGTCCATGAAGAAGCAACCTTGTCTATCCCACCATGGTCGTCGCCCACGAAGGACTTGCCTCACTAGGGTAGATCTTCACGAAGTAGGCGGTCTCCTTGCCCTTACAAACTCCTTGGTTCAACTCCACAATCTTGTCGGAGGCTCCCAAGTGACACCTAGCCAATCTAGTAGACACCACTCTCCAAGAAGTAACAAATGGTGTGTTGATGATGAACTCCTTGCTCTTGTGCTTCAAATGATAGTCTCCCCAACACTCAACTCTCTCTCATAGGATTGGATTTGGTGGAAAGAAGATTTGAGTGGAAAGCAACTTGGGGAAAGCTAGAGATCAAGATTTATGTGGTTGGAATGGAATATGTTGACCTCAACACAAGTGTAGGTGGTTCTCTCTCAGAAAATATGTATTGGAAGTGTAGGCATGTTCTGATGGCTCTCTCCATGAATGAAGAGTGGGTGGAGGGGTATATATAGCCTCCACACAAAATCTAACCGTTACACACAAATCACCAAACTCGGTGGGACCGAATCAGAGAACTCGGTCAGACCAAATTGGTTCATAATGTGACCGTTAGGTGTTTTAGTGGGACCGACATGTCAACTCGGTGGGATCGATATCATTAGGGTTAGGGCATAACGTAATCTCGGTGAGGCCGGTTACACAAACTCGGTGGGACCAATTTTGGTAATAGTCAAATAGAGAGTTGGTCAGGCAAACTCGGTGGGACCGATTCGCTCAGCTCAGTTGGACCGAAACGTTATGAAAGGGAAACAGAGTGTTTGCATTGCAATCTCGGTGGGAACAATCGCTCATCTTGGTTTGACCGAAACGTTACAAAGGGAAACAGAGAGATTACAATCCCATCTCGGTGAGACCGAGATCCCTATCGGTGAGACCGAAAAGACTAGGGTTTCTGGCAGTGGCTATGTCAACTGAACCTAACAGAAAATCCTCAAAATCCTCAAAAACCTAACAGAAAAAAAGATACGGGGCTTTTAAGATCTCGAGAGGCAAAAAAATTTAAAAAAATTCAAACTTACTAATGGCGCACGTGCCCACGGTGCGCCATTAGTATCTTCCCGCCTTCAAAATTCAAAATAAGTCAACAAAATAAATAAAGTTACTAATGGCGCACCTGCCCATGGTGCGCCATTAGTATCTTCCCGCCTTCAAAATTCAAAATAAGTCAACAAAATAAAAAAAAGTTACTAATGGCGCACCTGCCCATGGTGCGCCATTAGTATGTCGTATATATGGCTTGGCGCACCTCCTCCCCTCCACTCCATCTCCTCCTCTCCTCTCCTCCACTCCATCTCCTCCTCTCCTCCACTCAATCTTCCCTTACCCTCCTCCTCTCCTCTCCGGCGACCTCCTCCTCCTCCTCTCCGGCGACCTCTCCGGCGACCTCCTCCTCCTCTCCGGCGACCTCCTCCTCCCTCCTCTCCGGCGACCTCCTCCTCCCTCCTCTCCTCCCCTCCCCTCCCCTCACGGTTTCTTCTCCCTCCTCTCCGGTGAGCTCCTCCTCCCTCCTCTCCGGTGAGCTCCTCCTCCCTTCTCTCCGATGAGCTCCTCCTCCCTCCTCTCCGGTGAGCTCCTCCTCCCTTCTCTCCGGTGAGCTCCTCCTCCCTCCTCTCCGGTGAGCTCCTCCTCCCTTCTCTCCGGTGAGCTCCTCCTCCCTCCTCTCCGGTGAGCTCCTCCTCCCTCCTCTCCGGTGAGCTCCTCCTCCCTCCTCTCCAGTGAGCTCCTCCTCCCTTCTCTCTGGTGAGCTCCTCCTCCCTCCTCTCCGGCAAAAGAACACGGCAAAAGAACGTACAAGATCCAAAAACAGGAACAAAATTTGAAATAATGTCGTGCCAAAAAACGAGCAAAAAAAACGAGCAAAAAAAACGAGCAAAAAATGGGCAAAATATCACGATCCAGATCTAGATTCAAAATGGCGCATCACTAATGGCGCATCACTAAACAATGCGCCATTAGTATGCGAAAGTTACTAATGGCGCATCTCGTTGTCGTGCGCCATTAGTATGCCAACGCACCTGGGTATACATGGCCCCTGGGAGGCATACTAATGGCGCACCGTGGCCTATACTAATGGCGCACCAGTGGTGCGCCATTAGTATACCAGATACTAATGGCGCACCTGTGATGCGCCATTAGTAAAAATTACTAATGGCGTGCTAGTAATGGCGCACCGGTGATGCGCCATTAATGGCCAAAATAGCAAAATTTGTACCATCAAAGTAAGGACCTCTACGGTGGTAATTTCCCTCGCTAGACGCCATACTCTCCTAGGTTGTGAAACCAAGGCTATGACCACCAAAAGCTATGGAAATCAAAGCAAATGGAGACCAAAGGTCTGATACCACTTGTAGGATCGAAAGTATGTCTAGAGGGGGGTGATTAGACTACTTGACCAAATAAAAATCTAGCCTTTTCCCAATTTTAGTTCTTGGAAGATTTTAGCAACTTAGAACAAGTCAGCAATCAACCAACACATGCAATTCTAAGAGTATAGCAGAGGAATGTAACACAATTGCATATGAAGGTAAAGGGATGAGAATGAGGGAGCAAACACAATGTTGACATGAAGATTTTTTATCCGTGGTTCCGATAGGTGGTGCTATCGTACATCCACGTTGATGGAGACTTCAACCCACGAAGGGTAACGGTTGCGCGAGTCCACGGAGGGCTCCATCCACGAAGGGTCCATGAAGAAGCAACCTTGTCTATCCCACCATGGTCGTCGCCCACGAAGGACTTGCCTCACTAGGGTAGATCTTCACGAAGTAGGCGGTCTCCTTGCCCTTACAAACTCCTTGGTTCAACTCCACAATCTTGTCGGAGGCTCCCAAGTGACACCTAGCCAATCTAGTAGACACCACTCTCCAAGAAGTAACAAATGGTGTGTTGATGATGAACTCCTTGCTCTTGTGCTTCAAATGATAGTCTCCCCAACACTCAACTCTCTCTCATAGGATTGGATTTGGTGGAAAGAAGATTTGAGTGGAAAGCAACTTGGGGAAAGCTAGAGATCAAGATTTATGTGGTTGGAATGGAATATGTTGACCTCAACACAAGTGTAGGTGGTTCTCTCTCAGAAAATATGTATTGGAAGTGTAGGCATGTTCTGATGGCTCTCTCCATGAATGAAGAGTGGGTGGAGGGGTATATATAGCCTCCACACAAAATCTAACCGTTACACACAAATCACCAAACTCGGTGGGACCGAATCAGAGAACTCGGTCAGACCAAATTGGTTCATAATGTGACCGTTAGGTGTTTTAGTGGGACCGACATGTCAACTCGGTGGGATCGATATCATTAGGGTTAGGGCATAACGTAATCTCGGTGAGGCCGGTTACACAAACTCGGTGGGACCAATTTTGGTAATAGTCAAATAGAGAGTTGGTCAGGCAAACTCGGTGGGACCGATTCGCTCAGCTCAGTTGGACCGAAACGTTATGAAAGGGAAACAGAGTGTTTGCATTGCAATCTCGGTGGGAACAATCGCTCATCTTGGTTTGACCGAAACGTTACAAAGGGAAACAGAGAGATTACAATCCCATCTCGGTGAGACCGAGATCCCTATCGGTGAGACCGAAAAGACTAGGGTTTCTGGCAGTGGCTATGTCAACTGAACCTAACAGAAAATCCTCAAAATCCTCAAAAACCTAACAGAAAAAAAGATACGGGGCTTTTAAGATCTCGAGAGGCAAAAAAATTTAAAAAAATTCAAACTTACTAATGGCGCACGTGCCCACGGTGCGCCATTAGTATCTTCCCGCCTTCAAAATTCAAAATAAGTCAACAAAATAAATAAAGTTACTAATGGCGCACCTGCCCATGGTGCGCCATTAGTATCTTCCCGCCTTCAAAATTCAAAATAAGTCAACAAAATAAAAAAAAGTTACTAATGGCGCACCTGCCCATGGTGCGCCATTAGTATGTCGTATATATGGCTTGGCGCACCTCCTCCCCTCCACTCCATCTCCTCCTCTCCTCTCCTCCACTCCATCTCCTCCTCTCCTCCACTCAATCTTCCCTTACCCTCCTCCTCTCCTCTCCGGCGACCTCCTCCTCCTCCTCTCCGGCGACCTCTCCGGCGACCTCCTCCTCCTCTCCGGCGACCTCCTCCTCCCTCCTCTCCGGCGACCTCCTCCTCCCTCCTCTCCTCCCCTCCCCTCCCCTCACGGTTTCTTCTCCCTCCTCTCCGGTGAGCTCCTCCTCCCTCCTCTCCGGTGAGCTCCTCCTCCCTTCTCTCCGGTGAGCTCCTCCTCCCTCCTCTCCGGTGAGCTCCTCCTCCCTTCTCTCCGGTGAGCTCCTCCTCCCTCCTCTCCGGTGAGCTCCTCATCCCTCCTCTCCGGTGAGCTCCTCCTCCCTCCTCTCCGGTGAGCTCCTCCTCCCTTCTCTCCGGTGAGCTCCTCCTCCCTCCTCTCCGGCAAAAGAACACGGCAAAAGAACGTACAAGATCCAAAAACAGGAACAAAATTTGAAATAATGTCGTGCCAAAAAACGAGCAAAAAAACTAGCAAAAAAAACGAGCAAAAAATGGGCAAAAAATCACGATCCAGATCTAGATTCAAAATGGCGCATCACTAATGGCGCATCACTAAACAATGCGCCATTAGTATGCGAAAGTTACTAATGGCGCATCTCGTTGTCGTGCGCCATTAGTATGCCAACGCACCTGGGTATACATGGCCCCTGGGAGGCATACTAATGGCGCACCGTGGCCTATACTAATGGCGCACCAGTGGTGCGCCATTAGTATACCAGATACTAATGGCGCACCTGTGATGCGCCATTAGTAAAAATTACTAATGGCGTGCTAGTAATGGCGCACCGGTGATGCGCCATTAATGGCCAAAATAGCAAAATTTGTACCATCAAAGTAAGGACCTCTACGGTGGTAATTTCCCTCACTAGACGCCATACTATCCTAGGTTGTGAAACCAAGGCTATGACCACCAAAAGCTATGGAAATCAAAGCAAATGGAGACCAAAGGTCTGATACCACTTGTAGGATCGAAAGTATGTCTAGAGGGGGGTGATTAGACTACTTGACCAAATAAAAATCTAGCCTTTTCCCAATTTTAGTTCTTGGAAGATTTTAGCAACTTAGAACAAGTCAGCAATCAACCTACACATGCAATTCTAAGAGTATAGCAGCGGAATGTAACACAATTGCATATGAAGGTAAAGGGATGAGAATGAGGGAGCAAACACAATGTTGACATGAAGATTTTTTATCCGTGGTTCCGATAGGTGGTGCTATCGTACATCCACGTTGATGGAGACTTCAACCCACGAAGGGTAACGGTTGCGCGAGTCCACGGAGGGCTCCATCCACGAAGGGTCCATGAAGAAGCAACCTTGTCTATCCCACCATGGTCGTCGCCCACGAAGGACTTGCCTCACTAGGGTAGATCTTCACGAAGTAGGCGGTCTCCTTGCCCTTACAAACTCCTTGGTTCAACTCCACAATCTTGTCGGAGGCTCCCAAGTGACACCTAGCCAATCTAGTAGACACCACTCTCCAAGAAGTAACAAATGGTGTGTTGATGATGAACTCCTTGCTCTTGTGCTTCAAATGATAGTCTCCCCAACACTCAACTCTCTCTCATAGGATTGGATTTGGTGGAAAGAAGATTTGAGTGGAAAGCAACTTGGGGAAAGCTAGAGATCAAGATTTATGTGGTTGGAATGGAATATGTTGACCTCAACACAAGTGTAGGTGGTTCTCTCTCAGAAAATATGTATTGGAAGTGTAGGCATGTTCTGATGGCTCTCTCCATGAATGAAGAGTGGGTGGAGGGGTATATATAGCCTCCACACAAAATCTAACCGTTACACACAAATCACCAAACTCGGTGGGACCGAATCAGAGAACTCGGTCAGACCAAATTGGTTCATAATGTGACCGTTAGGTGTTTTAGTGGGACCGACATGTCAACTCGGTGGGATCGATATCATTAGGGTTAGGGCATAACGTAATCTCGGTGAGGCCGGTTACACAAACTCGGTGGGACCAATTTTGGTAATAGTCAAATAGAGAGTTGGTCAGGCAAACTCGGTGGGACCGATTCGCTCAGCTCAGTTGGACCGAAACGTTATGAAAGGGAAACAGAGTGTTTGCATTGCAATCTTGGTGGGAACAATCGCTCATCTTGGTTTGACCGAAACGTTACAAAGGGAAACAGAGAGATTACAATCCCATCTCGGTGAGACCGAGATCCCTATCGGTGAGACCGAAAAGACTAGGGTTTCTGGCAGTGGCTATGTCAACTGAACCTAACAGAAAATCCTCAAAATCCTCAAAAACCTAACAGAAAAAAAGATACGGGGCTTTTAAGATCTCGAGAGGCAAAAAAATTTAAAAAAATTCAAACTTACTAATGGCGCACGTGCCCACGGTGCGCCATTAGTATCTTCCCGCCTTCAAAATTCAAAATAAGTCAACAAAATAAATAAAGTTACTAATGGCGCACCTGCCCATGGTGCGCCATTAGTATCTTCCCGCCTTCAAAATTCAAAATAAGTCAACAAAATAAAAAAAAGTTACTAATGGCGCACCTGCCCATGGTGCGCCATTAGTATGTCGTATATATGGCTTGGCGCACCTCCTCCCCTCCACTCCATCTCCTCCTCTCCTCTCCTCCACTCCATCTCCTCCTCTCCTCCACTCAATCTTCCCTTACCCTCCTCCTCTCCTCTCCGGCGACCTCCTCCTCCTCCTCTCCGGCGACCTCTCCGGCGACCTCCTCCTCCTCTCCGGCGACCTCCTCCTCCCTCCTCTCCGGCGACCTCCTCCTCCCTCCTCTCCTCCCCTCCCCTCCCCTCACGGTTTCTTCTCCCTCCTCTCCGGTGAGCTCCTCCTCCCTCCTCTCCGGTGAGCTCCTCCTCCCTTCTCTCCGGTGAGCTCCTCCTCCCTCCTCTCCGGTGAGCTCCTCCTCCCTTCTCTCCGGTGAGCTCCTCCTCCCTCCTCTCCGGTGAGCTCCTCCTCCCTCCTCTCCGGTGAGCTCCTCCTCCCTCCTCTCCGGTGAGCTCCTCCTCCCTTCTCTCCGGTGAGCTCCTCCTCCCTCCTCTCCGGCAAAAGAACACGGCAAAAGAACGTACAAGATCCAAAAATAGGAACAAAATTTGAAATAATGTCGTGCCAAAAAATGAGCAAAAAAAACAAGCAAAAAATGGGCAAAAAATCACGATCCAGATCTAGATTCAAAATGGCGCATCACTAATGGCGCATCACTAAACAATGCGCCATTAGTATGCGAAAGTTACTAATGGCGCATCTCGTTGTCGTGCGCCATTAGTATGCCAATGCACCTGGGTATACATGGCCCCTGGGAGGCATACTAATGGCGCACCGTGGCCTATACTAATGGCGCACCAGTGGTGTGCCATTAGTATACCAGATACTAATGGCGCACCTGTGATGCGCCATTAGTAAAAATTACTAATGGCGTGCTAGTAATGGCGCACCGGTGATGCGCCATTAATGGCCAAAATAGCAAAATTTGTACCATCAAAGTAAGGACCTCTATGGTGGTAATTTCCCTCGCTAGACGCCATACTCTCCTAGGTTGTGAAACCAAGGCTATGACCACCAAAAGCTATGGAAATCAAAGCAAATGGAGACCAAAGGTCTGATACCACTTGTAGGATCGAAAGTATGTCTAGAGGGGGGTGATTAGACTACTTGACCAAATAAAAATCTAGCCTTTTCCCAATTTTAGTTCTTGGAAGATTTTAGCAACTTAGAACAAGTCAGCAATCAACCTACCCATGCAATTCTAAGAGTATAGCAGCGGAATGTAACACAATTGCATATGAAGGTAAAGGGATGAGAATGAGGGAGAAAACACAATGTTGACATGAAGATTTTTTATCCGTGGTTCCGATAGGTGGTGCTATCGTACATCCACGTTGATGGAGACTTCAACCCACGAAGGGTAACGGTTGCGCGAGTCCACGGAGGGCTCCATCCACGAAGGGTCCATGAAGAAGCAACCTTGTCTATCCCACCATGGTCGTCGCCCACGAAGGACTTGCCTCACTAGGGTAGATCTTCACGAAGTAGGCGGTCTCCTTGCCCTTACAAACTCCTTGGTTCAACTCCACAATCTTGTCGGAGGCTCCCAAGTGACACCTAGCCAATCTAGTAGACACCACTCTCCAAGAAGTAACAAATGGTGTGTTGATGATGAACTCCTTGCTCTTGTGCTTCAAATGATAGTCTCCCCAACACTCAACTCTCTCTCATAGGATTGGATTTGGTGGAAAGAAGATTTGAGTGGAAAGCAACTTGGGGAAAGCTAGAGATCAAGATTTATGTGGTTGGAATGGAATATGTTGACCTCAACACAAGTGTAGGTGGTTCTCTCTCAGAAAATATGTATTGGAAGTGTAGGCATGTTCTGATGGCTCTCTCCATGAATGAAGAGTGGGTGGAGGGGTATATATAGCCTCCACACAAAATCTAACCGTTACACACAAATCACCAAACTCGGTGGGACCGAATCAGAGAACTCGGTCAGACCAAATTGGTTCATAATGTGACCGTTAGGTGTTTTAGTGGGACCGACATGTCAACTCGGTGGGATCGATATCATTAGGGTTAGGGCATAACGTAATCTCGGTGAGGCCGGTTACACAAACTCGGTGGGACCAATTTTGGTAATAGTCAAATAGAGAGTTGGTCAGGCAAACTCGGTGGGACCGATTCGCTCAGCTCAGTTGGACCGAAACGTTATGAAAGGGAAACAGAGTGTTTGCATTGCAATCTCGGTGGGAACAATCGCTCATCTTGGTTTGACCGAAACGTTACAAAGGGAAACAGAGAGATTACAATCCCATCTCGGTGAGACCGAGATCCCTATCGGTGAGACCGAAAAGACTAGGGTTTCTGGCAGTGGCTATGTCAACTGAACCTAACAGAAAATCCTCAAAATCCTCAAAAACCTAACAGAAAAAAAGATACGGGGCTTTTAAGATCTCGAGAGGCAAAAAAATTTAAAAAAATTCAAACTTACTAATGGCGCACGTGCCCACGGTGCGCCATTAGTATCTTCCCGCCTTCAAAATTCAAAATAAGTCAACAAAATAAATAAAGTTACTAATGGCGCACCTGCCCATGGTGCGCCATTAGTATCTTCCCGCCTTCAAAATTCAAAATAAGTCAACAAAATAAAAAAAAGTTACTAATGGCGCACCTGCCCATGGTGCGCCATTAGTATGTCGTATATATGGCTTGGCGCACCTCCTCCCCTCCACTCCATCTCCTCCTCTCCTCTACTCCACTCCATCTCCTCCTCTCCTCCACTCAATCTTCCCTTACCCTCCTCCTCTCCTCTCCGGCGACCTCCTCCTCCTCCTCTCCGGCGACCTCTCCGGCGACCTCCTCCTCCTCTCCGGCGACCTCCTCCTCCTCTCCGGCGACCTCCTCCTCCCTCCTCTCCGGCGACCTCCTCCTCCCTCCTCTCCTCCCCTCCCCTCCCCTCACGGTTTCTTCTCCCTCCTCTCCGGTGAGCTCCTCCTCCCTCCTCTCCGGTGAGCTCCTCCTCCCTTCTCTCCGGTGAGCTCCTCCTCCCTCCTCTCCGGTGAGCTCCTCCTCCCTTCTCTCCGGTGAGCTCCTCCTCCCTCCTCTCCGGTGAGCTCCTCCTCCCTCCTCTCCGATGAGCTCCTCCTCCCTCCTCTCTGGTGAGCTCCTCCTCCCTTCTCTCCGGTGAGCTCCTCCTCCCTCCTCTCCGGCAAAAGAACACGGCAAAAGAACGTACAAGATCCAAAAACAGGAACAAAATTTGAAATAATGTCGTGCCAAAAAACGAGCAAAAAAAACAAGCAAAAAATGGGCAAAAAATCACGATCCAGATCTAGATTCAAAATGGCGCATCACTAATGGCGCATCACTAAACAATGCGCCATTAGTATGCGAAAGTTACTAATGGCGCAGCTCGTTGTCGTGCGCCATTAGTATGCCAACGCACCTGGGTATACATGGCCCCTGGGAGGCATACTAATGGCGCACCGTGGCCTATACTAATGGCGCACCAGTGGTGCGCCATTAGTATACCAGATACTAATGGCGCACCTGTGATGCGCCATTAGTAAAAATTACTAATGGCGTGCTAGTAATGGCGCACCGGTGATGCGCCATTAATGGCCAAAATAGCAAAATTTGTACCATCAAAGTAAGGACCTCTACGGTGGTAATTTCCCTCGCTAGACGCCATACTCTCCTAGGTTGTGAAACCAAGGCTATGACCACCAAAAGTTATGGAAATCAAAGCAAATGGAGACCAAAGGTCTGATACCACTTGTAGGATCGAAAGTATGTCTAGAGGGGGGTGATTAGACTACTTGACCAAATAAAAATCTAGCCTTTTCCCAATTTTAGTTCTTGGAAGATTTTAGCAACTTAGAACAAGTCAGCAATCAACCTACACATGCAATTCTAAGAGTAGAGCAGCGGAATGTAACACAATTGCATATGAAGGTAAAGGGATGAGAATGAGGGAGCAAACACAATGTTGACATGAAGATTTTTTATCCGTGGTTCCGATAGGTGGTGCTATTGTACATCCACGTTGATGGAGACTTCAACCCACGAAGGGTAACGGTTGCGCGAGTCCACGGAGGGCTCCATCCACGAAGGGTCCATGAAGAAGCAACCTTGTCTATCCCACCATGGTCGTCGCCCACGAAGGACTTGCCTCACTAGGGTAGATCTTCACGAAGTAGGCGGTCTCCTTGCCCTTACAAACTCCTTGGTTCAACTCCACAATCTTGTCGGAGGCTCCCAAGTGACACCTAGCCAATCTAGTAGACACCACTCTCCAAGAAGTAACAAATGGTGTGTTGATGATGAACTCCTTGCTCTTGTGCTTCAAATGATAGTCTCCCCAACACTCAACTCTCTCTCATAGGATTGGATTTGGTGGAAAGAAGATTTGAGTGGAAAGCAACTTGGGGAAAGCTAGAGATCAAGATTTATGTGGTTGGAATGGAATATGTTGACCTCAACACAAGTGTAGGTGGTTCTCTCTCAGAAAATATGTATTGGAAGTGTAGGCATGTTCTGATGGCTCTCTCCATGAATGAAGAGTGGGTGGAGGGGTATATATAGCCTCCACACAAAATCTAACCGTTACACACAGATCACCAAACTCGGTGGGACCGAATCAGAGAACTCGGTCAGACCAAATTGGTTCATAATGTGACCGTTAGGTGTTTTAGTGGGACCGACATGTCAACTCAGTGGGATCGATATCATTAGGGTTAGGGCATAACGTAATCTCGGTGAGGCCGGTTACACAAACTCGGTGGGACCAATTTTGGTAATAGTCAAATAGAGAGTTGGTCAGGCAAACTCGGTGGGACCGATTCGCTCAGCTCAGTTGGACCGAAACGTTATGAAAGGGAAACAGAGTGTTTGCATTGCAATCTCGGTGGGAACAATCGCTCATCTTGGTTTGACCGAAACGTTACAAAGGGAAACAGAGAGATTACAATCCCATCTCGGTGAGACCGAGATCCCTATCGGTGAGACCGAAAAGACTAGGGTTTCTGGCAGTGGCTATGTCAACTAAACCTAACAGAAAATCCTCAAAATCCTCAAAAACCTAACAGAAAAAAAGATACGGGGCTTTTAAGATCTCGAGAGGCAAAAAAATTTAAAAAAATTCAAACTTACTAATGGCGCACGTGCCCACGGTGCGCCATTAGTATCTTCCCGCCTTCAAAATTCAAAATAAGTCAACAAAATAAATAAAGTTACTAATGGCGCACCTGCCCATGGTGCGCCATTAGTATCTTCCCGCCTTCAAAATTCAAAATAAGTCAACAAAATAAAAAAAAGTTACTAATGGCGCACCTGCCCATGGTGCGCCATTAGTATGTCGTATATATGGCTTGGCGCACCTCCTCCCCTCCACTCCATCTCCTCCTCTCCTCTCCTCCACTCCATCTCCTCCTCTCCTCCACTCAATCTTCCCTTACCCTCCTCCTCTCCTCTCCGGCGACCTCCTCCTCCTCCTCTCCGGCGACCTCTCCGGCGACCTCCTCCTCCTCTCCGGCGACCTCCTCCTCCCTCCTCTCCGGCGACCTCCTCCTCCCTCCTCTCCTCCCCTCCCCTCCCCTCACGGTTTCTTCTCCCTCCTCTCCGGTGAGCTCCTCCTCCCTCCTCTCCGGTGAGCTCCTCCTCCCTTCTCTCCCGTGAGCTCCTCCTCCCTCCTCTCCGGTGAGCTCCTCCTCCCTTCTCTCCGGTGAGCTCCTCCTCCCTCCTCTCCGGTGAGCTCCTCCTCCCTCCTCTCCGGTGAGCTCCTCCTCCCTCCTCTCCGGTGAGCTCCTCCTCCCTTCTCTCCGGTGAGCTCCTCCTCCCTCCTCTCCGGCAAAAGAACACGCCAAAAGAACGTACAAGATCCAAAAACAGGAACAAAATTTGAAATAATGTCGTGCCAAAAAACGAGCAAAAAAACGAGCAAAAAAAGCGAGCAAAAAATGGGCAAAAAATCACGATCCAGATCTAGATTCAAAATGGCGCATCACTAATGGCGCATCACTAAACAATGCGCCATTAGTATGCGAAAGTTACTAATGGCGCATCTCGTTGTCGTGCGCCATTAGTATGCCAACGCACCTGGGTATACATGGCCCCTGGGAGGCATACTAATGGCGCACTGTGGCCTATACTAATGGCGCACCAGTGGTGCGCCATTAGTATACCAGATACTAATGGCGCACCTGTGATGCGCCATTAGTAAAAATTACTAATGGCGTGCTAGTAATGGCGCACCGGTGATGCGCCATTAATGGCCAAAATAGCAAAATTTGTACCATCAAAGTAAGGACCTCTACGGTGGTAATTTCCCTCGCTAGACGCCATACTCTCCTAGGTTGTGAAACCAAGGCTATGACCACCAAAAGCTATGGAAATCAAAGCAAATGGAGACCAAAGGTCTGATACCACTTGTAGGATCGAAAGTATGTCTAGAGGGGGGTGATTAGACTACTTGACCAAATAAAAATCTAGCCTTTTCCCAATTTTAGTTCTTGGAAGATTTTAGCAACTTAGAACAAGTCAGCAATCAACCTACACATGCAATTCTAAGAGTATAGCAGCGGAATGTAACACAATTGCATATGAAGGTAAAGGGATGAGAATGAGGGAGCAAACACAATGTTGACATGAAGATTTTTTATCCGTGGTTCCGATAGGTGGTGCTATCGTACATCCACGTTGATGGAGACTTCAACCCACGAAGGGTAATGGTTGCACGAGTCCACGGAGGGCTCCATCCACGAAGGGTCCATGAAGAAGCAACCTTGTCTATCCCACCATGGTCGTCGCCCACGAAGGACTTGCCTCACTAGGGTAGATCTTCACGAAGTAGGCGGTCTCCTTGCCCTTACAAACTCCTTGGTTCAACTCCACAATCTTGTCGGAGGCTCCCAAGTGACACCTAGCCAATCTAGTAGACACCACTCTCCAAGAAGTAACAAATGGTGTGTTGATGATGAACTCCTTGCTCTTGTGCTTCAAATGATAGTCTCCCCAACACTCAACTCTCTCTCATAGGATTGGATTTGGTGGAAAGAAGATTTGAGTGGAAAGCAACTTGGGGAAAGCTAGAGATCAAGATTTATGTGGTTGGAATGGAATATGTTGACCTCAACACAAGTGTAGGTGGTTCTCTCTCAGAAAATATGTATTGGAAGTGTAGGCATGTTCTGATGGCTCTCTCCATGAATGAAGAGTGGGTGGAGGGGTATATATAGCCTCCACACAAAATCTAACCGTTACACACAAATCACCAAACTCGGTGGGACCGAATCAGAGAACTCGGTCAGACCAAATTGGTTCATAATGTGACCGTTAGGTGTTTTAGTGGGACCGACATGTCAACTCGGTGGGATCGATATCATTAGGGTTAGGTCATAACGTAATCTCGGTGAGGCCGGTTACACAAACTCGGTGGGACCAATTTTGGTAATAGTCAAATAGAGAGTTGGTCAGGCAAACTCGGTGGGACCGATTCGCTCAGCTCAGTTGGACCGAAACGTTATGAAAGGGAAACAGAGTGTTTGCATTGCAATCTCGGTGGGAACAATCGCTCATCTTGGTTTGACCGAAACGTTACAAAGGGAAACAGAGAGATTACAATCCCATCTCGGTGAGACCGAGATCCCTATCGGTGAGACCGAAAAGACTAGGGTTTCTGGCAGTGGCTATGTCAACTGAACCTAACAGAAAATCCTCAAAATCCTCAAAAACCTAACAGAAAAAAAGATACGGGGCTTTTAAGATCTCGAGAGGCAAAAAAATTTAAAAAAATTCAAACTTACTAATGGCGCACGTGCCCACGGTGCGCCATTAGTATCTTCCCGCCTTCAAAATTCAAAATAAGTCAACAAAATAAATAAAGTTACTAATGGCGCACCTGCCCATGGTGCGCCATTAGTATCTTCCCGCCTTCAAAATTCAAAATAAGTCAATAAAATAAAAAAAAGTTACTAATGGCGCACCTGCCCATGGTGCGCCATTAGTATGTCGTATATATGGCTTGGCGCACCTCCTCCCCTCCACTCCATCTCCTCCTCTCCTCTCCTCCACTCCATCTCCTCCTCTCCTCCACTCAATCTTCCCTTACCCTCCTCCTCTCCTCTCCGGCGACCTCCTCCTCCTCCTCTCCGGCGACCTCTCCGGCGACCTCCTCCTCCTCTCCGGCGACCTCCTCCTCCCTCCTCTCCGGCAACCTCCTCCTCCCTCCTCTCCTCCCCTCCCCTCCCCTCACGGTTTCTTCTCCCTCCTCTCCGGTGAGCTCCTCCTCCCTCCTCTCCGGTGAGCTCCTCCTCCCTTCTCTCCGGTGAGCTCCTCCTCCCTCCTCTCCGGTGAGCTCCTCCTCCCTTCTCTCCGGTGAGCTCCTCCTCCCTCCTCTCCGGTGAGCTCCTCCTCCCTCCTCTCCGGTGAGCTCCTCCTCCCTCCTCTCCGGTGAGCTCCTCCTCCCTTCTCTCCGGTGAGCTCCTCCTCCCTCCTCTCCGGCAAAAGAACACGGCAAAAGAACGTACAAGATCCAAAAACAGGAACAAAATTTGAAATAATGTCGTGCCAAAAAACGAGCAAAAAAAACGAGCAAAAAAAACGAGCAAAAAATGGGCAAAAAATCACGATCCAGATCTAGATTCAAAATGGCGCATCACTAATGGCGCATCACTAAACAATGCGCCATTAGTATGCGAAAGTTACTAATGGCGCATCTCGTTGTCGTGCGCCATTAGTATGCCAACGCACCTGGGTATACATGGCCCCTGGGAGGCATACTAATGGCGCACCGTGGCCTATACTAATGGCGCACCAGTGGTGCGCCATTAGTATACCAGATACTAATGGCGCACCTGTGATGCGCCATTAGTAAAAATTACTAATGGCGTGCTAGTAATGGCGCACCGGTGATGCGCCATTAATGGCCAAAATAGCAAAATTTGTACCATCAAAGTAAGGACCTCTACGGTGGTAATTTCCCTCGCTAGACGCCATACTCTCCTAGGTTGTGAAACCAAGGCTATGACCACCAAAAGCTATGGAAATCAAAGCAAATGGAGACCAAAGGTCTGATACCACTTGTAGGATCGAAAGTATGTCTAGAGGGGGGTGATTAGACTACTTGACCAAATAAAAATCTAGCCTTTTCCCAATTTTAGTTCTTGGAAGATTTTAGCAACTTAGAACAAGTCAGCAATCAACCTACACATGCAATTCTAAGAGTATAGCAGCGGAATGTAACACAATTGCATATGAAGGTAAAGGGATGAGAATGAGGGAGCAAACACAATGTTGACATGAAGATTTTTTATCCGTGGTTCCGATAGGTGGTGCTATCGTACATCCACGTTGATGGAGACTTCAACCCACGAAGGGTAACGGTTGCGCGAGTCCACGGAGGGCTCCATCCACGAAGGGTCCATGAAGAAGCAACCTTGTCTATCCCACCATGGTCGTCGCCCACGAAGGACTTGCCTCACTAGGGTAGATCTTCACGAAGTAGGCGGTCTCCTTGCCCTTACAAACTCCTTGGTTCAACTCCACAATCTTGTCGGAGGCTCCCAAGTGACACCTAGCCAATCTAGTAGACACCACTCTCCAAGAAGTAACAAATGGTGTGTTGATGATGAACTCCTTGCTCTTGTGCTTCAAATGATAGTCTCCCCAACACTCAACTCTCTCTCATAGGATTGGATTTGGTGGAAAGAAGATTTGAGTGGAAAGCAACTTGGGGAAAGCTAGAGATCAAGATTTATGTGGTTGGAATGGAATATGTTGACCTCAACACAAGTGTAGGTGGTTCTCTCTCAGAAAATATGTATTGGAAGTGTAGGCATGTTCTGATGGCTCTCTCCATGAATGAAGAGTGGGTGGAGGGGTATATATAGCCTCCACACAAAATCTAACCGTTACACACAAATCACCAAACTCGGTGGGACCGAATCAGAGAACTCGGTCAGACCAAATTGGTTCATAATGTGACCGTTAGGTGTTTTAGTGGGACCGACATGTCAACTCGGTGGGATCGATATCATTAGGGTTAGGGCATAACGTAATCTCGGTGAGGCCGGTTACACAAACTCGGTGGGACCAATTTTGGTAATAGTCAAATAGAGAGTTGGTCAGGCAAACTCGGTGGGACCGATTCGCTCAGCTCAGTTGGACCGAAACGTTATGAAAGGGAAACAGAGTGTTTGCATTGCAATCTCGGTGGGAACAATCGCTCATCTTGGTTTGACCGAAACGTTACAAAGGGAAACAGAGAGATTACAATCCCATCTCGGTGAGACCGAGATCCCTATCGGTGAGACCGAAAAGACTAGGGTTTCTGGCAGTGGCTATGTCAACTGAACCTAACAGAAAATCCTCAAAATCCTCAAAAACCTAACAGAAAAAAAGATACGGGGCTTTTAAGATCTCGAGAGGCAAAAAAATTTAAAAAAATTCAAACTTACTAATGGCGCACGTGCCCACGGTGCGCCATTAGTATCTTCCCGCCTTCAAAATTCAAAATAAGTCAACAAAATAAATAAAGTTACTAATGGCGCACCTGCCCATGGTGCGCCATTAGTATCTTCCCGCCTTCAAAATTCAAAATAAGTCAACAAAATAAAAAAAAGTTACTAATGGCGCACCTGCCCATGGTGCGCCATTAGTATGTCGTATATATGGCTTGGCGCACCTCCTCCCCTCCACTCCATCTCCTCCTCTCCTCTCCTCCACTCCATCTCCTCCTCTCCTCCACTCAATCTTCCCTTACCCTCCTCCTCTCCTCTCCGGCGACCTCCTCCTGCTCCTCTCCGGCGACCTCTCCGGCGACCTCCTCCTCCTCTCCGGCGACCTCCTCCTCCCTCCTCTCCGGCGACCTCCTCCTCCCTCCTCTCCTCCCCTCCCCTCCCCTCACGGTTTCTTCTCCCTCCTCTCCGGTGAGCTCCTCCTCCCTCCTCTCCGGTGAGCTCCTCCTCCCTCCTCTCCGGTGAGCTCCTCCTCCCTCCTCTCCGGTGAGCTCCTCCTCCCTCCTCTCCGGTGAGCTCCTCCTCCCTTCTCTCCGGTGAGCTCCTCCTCCCTCCTCTCCGGCAAAAGAACACGGCAAAAGAACATACAAGATCCAAAAACAGGAACAAAATTTGAAATAATGTCGTGCCAAAAAATGAGCAAAAAAAACGAGCAAAAAAAAAACGAGCAAAAAATGGGCAAAAAATCACGATCCAGATCTAGATTCAAAATGGCGCATCACTAATGGCGCATCACTAAACAATGCGCCATTAGTATGCGAAAGTTACTAATGGCGCATCTCGTTGTCGTGCGCCATTAGTATGCCAACGCACCTGGGTATACATGGCCCCTGGGAGGCATACTAATGGCGCACCGTGGCCTATACTAATGGCGCACCAGTGGTGCGCCATTAGTATACCAGATACTAATGGCGCACCTGTGATGCGCCATTAGTAAAAATTACTAATGGCGTGCTAGTAATGGCGCACCGGTGATGCGCCATTAATGGCCAAAATAGGTGCGCCATTAGTAGCTGTTTTTCTAGTAGTGCACAGGTCCGACCTTGGCCATGTGGTTTGGGTCAGACTTCGTGTACCGCGTCTTCACCATGGCCCAGGCCTCCCTAGCACCTTGACGGCAGGCTGATATCTTCCACAACCGGAAGCGCCGCCGAGCTCCCTTTAGCTTCTCTGCAAGCTCTCCAAGACCCTCGGGCATGGAATGGGAGGGCCATAAAGCTTGGTCAACGCCTCGCATTGCCTGCCGAACTCGCTCGTGCAGTTGCGAAAGCTCGGGAAGAAGGTCACTGGTCGAACTGGGCATCTCCTCTGCGGGACCGCCTGTTAGCATACCTACAGACATAGCTCTGTTAGCCGGCTCCTTCGCCGAACTCCTCTTTCAAGAGTTCGTTTAAAGCACTTACTAAATATGCCGCGTCGCAGCCATTGATTCTCCTTAGTGGAGTCCGAAAACTGGGCACGAACATCTTTTAGTTCGACGTCCATCTTTGTGTTGGCATCCTGAAGATCATTCTTCTCGCGCCTCACTTTTGTAAGCACGCTCTCGCCAGCTTCTAACTGGCGTAGGAGTTGTTGCTTCTCCGGATCTAATCCGGCACCATCTGCAATTTTATTTGTCAGATGTGCATGTACACCGCATAATACTTATCTTTTTTAAGCATGTATTAGCAGCGGGGGTCTTCTTGGGCTCCCCCGATGCGGTTAGTACGGCCTCAAGTTAGGCTTTGCACTCTTCCAATTCCAGAGACAGTAGGGTATTCTTTTCTGTAAGAACCTGCATAACAAATGATCCTTAAATCAGTTATTCTAACTGTTTCAAGTCTCGGGGGCAACTGACATATATAACCGTTAAAATTCTTACCCGTATGTCTTTCACATATTGCTCCGTGGCTCTGGCTAGAACATTTTGAGCGGCATGAAGATATGCATCTCCCGAATTAAAGGCATCTAATGCCTCTTGGGAAAAACAAGCGTCGCGGAGAACGGTGCGGCGGCGCCGGTGATTCATGGCGCTCACCACCTCGGACTGGGTGGCGGACAGCCTGTCCGAATCCTCTATCGGAGTAGCATCCGCCGCGTGCCTCGTGCTTGCCTCTGCTTCCGGACAAGGCAGTGGAGCCTGGCCGATGGATGCACGATTGGCAACCTCTCCGGATATAGTCCGGCGAGGTCTCTTTGTCCTGCACAAAAACAGGAGTATTAACACGCCTTACGTGAGCGACACCTCGGAATAGGAAGGCACTCTATACCTTTGCCCCGGCGCCTCAGTCCGGATTACGTTTCTTTTCACCCCACGGGTCCCCGCAGCCCCTCGTTGGCTAGTCTCCGCATGCACGCCCTCCCGCCTTGGGAAGCTCCCCTGCAGAACACGGTCGTCAGGATACTGAAAACACGTGAGGATGGATCCCTTTTCAAGGTATTGGGGTTTCGGTCTCAATCACCTGGGAGGCCGGGATTAACCCTGGGTAATCGGCCGTAATGGCCACCAAGGTATTGTCCTTGCTTAGCTGATGAAACACACCGTCAATCAGCTCCACCGATATGTCCGGATCCTCTTCGGAGCCTGGATCGAGGGATCGTTCTGGATCCTCGGGCTGTGGAGGACGGCTGTTTATATCCTTTACTTCTTGACGCGGTTCCTGCGTTGAAGTCGTCAGATTACATATTTAATCATGGGAATATAAAACGGATGGGCGAGCAAAATTGTCCGCTTACCCAACTCGGAGGGTTGTACATGGTAAACTCGCCCTGCGGGTTGACGCGGAGGAATTCCTCCTCTTCTCCCTTGTATAAAGAGGATAAGATCTTTACTAGAGCGGCCGCTGAGGCTGGCCCCTTACGACCGTAACGGGTGGCGTCATTCTCCCCGTTAAAATCCCACATGGGGTGGCCTCTGTACTGAAGAGGCTGCCCCCCCCCCCCCCCGCATAATGCATGCAGCCATGACTCCAATCATGGTTAGTCCGGAATGAGCCAATAGTCTTATCCGGCCCATCAGGTAAAGGACGTCCCTGTCACTTTCTCTCTGAGAGCTCCGTGGACACCAGCTTAAGCGTTTCTTTAAGGGAGCACTGTAGAATTCAGGGAGACCGACCCGGATAGGATCCGGTAGCGGGACATCATCTATATAAAACCATTCCGAAGGCCAGTCCTCGGACGCCTTCTTCGGGGTTCCGGATAGATACCTGGTCCCGGCGATGCGCCATACTTCGGCTCCGCCCACTTGATATATGGACGCCTCTTGAGAACGGGGCACCAGGTAGAATATCCTCTTCCACAGCGCGAAATGAGCCTCCACACCCAAGAATAGCTCGCAAAGGGCAACGAAGCCCGCCATATGCAATATAGAGGCGGGCGTGAGATTGTGCAGCTGGAGGCCGTAAAACTCCAGAAGCCCACGGAGAAATGGATGAATTGGAAATCCAAGTCCCCTTATTAGATAGGGTACGAGGCACACCCGCTCTCCTTTTGAAGTATTGGGGGTGCTCTCTGCTTGCTCTCCACCATTATAGGTGGCGAGTCCGGCTCGGACCGGGACCATATAGGCCTAAGGGAGAAATCCCTTGGCCTGAAGTGACACTAGCTCGCTGTGCGGGATGAAGCACCTCTCCCAGTCTCCGGGCTTAGGACTGGAAGGGCGAGAGGAGGAGCTGCGACGGCTGGCCATGTTGGAATGGACCTTTGCTGGAGGCGCTCTGATGATTACTCGCGGAGTGGAGAAGGTGTGATTTGGATCTGGATCTCCATCCCATTAAATAGGCGGCTCGTTTATGCGGCCAGGGGTGTGAATGTAAAAACACCCCGACTTTTCGCATTCGTTTGACACGTGGAAGACGGCCATTATTGGGCGTGGAAGCCAAGGAGCGCTACATTACGAAAATCGGACATTATTTCAACAGGTACACGGGATTTGGAGAAGAACCCGCCTTGCAATGCCGAAGACAATCTGCGCGCCGAACTCGTCGTCATTGAAGCCTGGTTCGGGGGCTACTGAGGGAGTCCTGGATTAGGGGGTGTTCGGGTAGCCGGACTATACCTTCAGCCGGACTCCAGGACTATGAAGATACAAGATTGAAGACTTCGTCCCGTGTCCGGATGGGACTTTCCTTGGCGTGGAAGGCAAACTTGGCGATGCGGATATTCAAGATCTCCTACCATTGTAACTGACTCTATGTAACCCTAACCCTCTCCGGTGTCTATATAAACCGAAGGGTTTTAGTCCGTAGGACAACTTCATCATACAACAATCATACCATAGGCTAGCTTCTAGGGTTTAGCCTCCTTGATCTCGTGGTAGATCTACTCTTGTACTACCCATATCATCAATATTAATCAAGCAGGACGTAGGGTTTTACCTCCATCAAGAGGGCCCGAACCTAGGTAAAACTTCGTGTCCCTTGTCTCCTGTTACCATCCGGCCTAGACGCACAGTTCGGGACCCCCTACCCGAGATCCGCCGGTTTTGACACTGACAGCAAGAATCATGGCAAAGCAATGTGCTAAGAATCGGAGTTAAGGATTAGCACAAAGATCAATTTCGTACCCTAGTTCGGCGACGAACTTGCTATGGCGGCAACATCGGTGAAGATTTCCGTTGATGGCGGTGGAGACCAGTGGCGGGAGGTAACTAGCGGCGAGAGGACGATCCGGAGACCCGAAGAGGCAGAGCAGGTTATGCGCGGGCGAGAGGGTTCGAAATTTTTTCCAAAATTTGGCCCGTCGGTATATATAACCTGACCCTGTCGGTGTGACCGAAAGGAAAGACTCGGTTGCACCGAGATGCAAAACTGTAAGCAGTTATTGCAACTCGGTGTGACCGAAAGGTTCTAATCGGTTGCACCAAGATTGAAAACCCTAGATCAACTTAGTGACTCGGTAGGACCAAAAAGGATGAATCGTTCAGACCGAGATGCACAAAGAGGTTTTGGAGGTTTAAGTCTATGACGAATCGGGAACTCCGAATGCTCCTCACACAGGGTGGTTCGAATCTAACTTGGTCAAACTTTGTGATGTAGCATGAATAGAGTTTGAGACGAGGAAAGCATAGATAGCTAGAGGGAGTTCTTAGGCATTCTTGTCCATCCATTTGGCAAAAGAGAAAGAGCCAAACAATCAAAACAACAAATGGATGTCCTCGAATGAGTAAAAATGCAACCAACATGCTCACACAATAAAATGGCAAATGAAATATGTGACAAAGCATGCACAAACACTCTAGCATCTATCAAGCAATTTGGCGATGACTAGGTCATCTATATATGAGTATATTGACTTAGGAGTCAAATGAGAACATTTGATCATAGGTCATACTCATCGTTTAAGCACAAGTGGGGTTACCACTTTTACATAAAGCATTGTCGTGTTCACACCATTAGAGTTGCTTTAGCTCAATTGATTAGAGTAAAGCTCCCCCTAGATGTGATATCCCCCCTTAGAGGGATGAACTAACCTTGGGTGATGTTAATGATGACTTCATGTAGGTGTTGAAGATGTAGATGCTCAATGTTGATGTAGATAATTTGGACCAATCCTTTGGAATGAGTTGCACTTTCAATACCTACACGGGTTAGTCCCACAAGGAACAAACAAGGATAGCCACAGACATAGAGTGATGCATACACAAGATGATGTCCATGAAAGCATTAGGTTAGCTTGTCCCTTGTCTTACCAACAAGAGGGTTTGTGACTCCTTGAACTAGTGCAAGATATGGAAGTTGTTTGCACTTGTCCTTGCCAAAATGATAAGAGTGAAGTATGTTGGCGGAGTCACCCTCAAGAACTCTCTAGTTATTCTTCTTCTGGATCCACACCATGTTGATGGGAATCCTCGGAGTTGTAGTTGTACTTGATGAAGTAGAACAAGATGTAGTCTTGGGAACCCACTTGACCAAGGCCTTAGGTGCTTCTTCAAATGCATCAATTTCCTCTTGAAGTTTGTCCTTGCCTTTTCTCTTGTGGTCTTGTGGTGGAAGATCATCTTGTGCTTGTGTCCCCTTGAAGGAAGTAGGATCATACTTCTCTTGTTGAGGAACAAACTTCGTCTTGGGGTATTGATCTTCTTCCCACTCAACTCCATTGGCATTGAACTTTCGTTCAAAACCAACACCTTGATTCTTCCGGTGTATTCCTTGCTTGCGCACAATTTCCTCAAATTGCTTACTTCCGGCAAGGCTCTTGTAAACACCTTTCTCTATAATTCCCTTCAATAAGCTATTTTCTTGCTCAAGTGTAACTTGGCTAAGAGAATCATTAGTGGACTCAAGAGAATTACTAGAAGCAACAACATTGGATTTCGCATGATTATTGTTTCTACTAGATGAAGCATCTTTCTTGTACTTGTTGCTAGATTTAACTTGTGGCATGTAAGTAGACAAGAGTAAACGCTTGGCAATGTAAGAAGAAATTTTCTTGCGAAGATCATCATCGATTGCCTTTAAAAACTCATGCTCTTGCTCAAGGTTGAGCTTTTCAAAGCGTAGCTTATCATGAGTCTTTAAAAGTTCTCGATGATTTTCCAAGGTAGCTTCATGAGCCAACTTAAGAGTGTTTAGTTCTTTAGTTAGACGCTCAATCTCCTTATTATCATCATCATTTGTTTTATCTTGATTAGCATGATTAATTGACGTTTCATCATAGTTTTCATCACTAGAGTTGTCAACAAGTAAATCATCATCACCTAGAAAATCATCTTCATCACTATTGAAATCAGCATACTCGGGATGTGTTACCATTGGAACTTTGGCCATGAAGCATCTTACAATTCCTTCATTTGGTGAGTCAAAATATGTGGTAGGAGTTGGTTGACACAAGTGCTAGACCGGCAACACCTTCATCTTGAGTATATTCGGAGTCGGAGTGATAACTTCTTTCGGAGTGATTGTCAGAGTCGGAGCTAGATACCCATTCACCAACATAAGCTTGATGTCTTCTTTTTGTGTAGCTCCTTGATGACTTTTCTTTCCTTTCCGAGTCCTTGCTTCTCCGAGAGGTTCTTCGTTCATAACGATCATCTCTACTCCTCCTTTATCTTGGTGGTGATTCTTCTCTTCTACTTTTTCTTTTGGGAGAATCTTCTCTTCTTTTGTAGGGGGCCGTACACTCATTGGAGTAGTGTCTGGGTCTTCCACAATTGTAGCAATTACGCTCACGACTAGAAGATCTTTTGTCACTGTAGGACCTTGACTTGGAACTTCTTTCTTTGCTTCTACTCTTGTAGAACTTGTTGAAGTTCTTGACCATTAGGCTCAATTCTTCATTGAAGGTTTGCTTCTCACTTGATGATGTGGGAGCATCACACGAGGCTTTGTAAGCACCACTTGACTTGTTGTGAATCTCTTCCTTATCCTTGAGTGGCATCTCATGAGCAACAATTCTTCCAATGACTTCCGTTGGCTTGAGATCTTTGTAATTGGGCATCATTTGGATCAATGTGCACACGGTATCATATTTCCCATCCAAGGCTCTTAGGATCTTCTTGAAGATGAATTTGTCGGTCATCTCTTCACTTCCTAAGCCGGCAATCTCATTTGTGATGAGAGCAAGCCTAGAGTACATTTTAGCGACACCTTCACCATCCTTCATTTTGAACTTGTCAAGTTGACTTTGAAGCACATCCAATTTGGATTCCTTGACGGAGTCGGTACCTTCGTGCATATCAATCAAAGTATCCCAAATTTCCTTTGCATTCTCAAGATGGCTGATTTTGTTGAATTCTTCGGGCACAATCCATTGAAGAGAATATCACAAGCTTGAGCATTGTATTGTAGCACCTTCAAATCTTCCGCGGTAGCTTCACGGTTTGGTTCTCTCCCATCAAAGAATTCACCTTGCAAGACAATAAACACAATAACCCAAACAACGGGGTTATGTCCAAGAATATGCATTTTCATCTTATGCTTCCAACTAGCAAAATTTGTACCATCAAAGTAAGGACCTCTACGGTGGTAATTTCCCTCGCTAGACGCCATACTCTCCTAGGTTGTGAAACCAAGGCTATGACCACCAAAAGCTATGGAAATCAAAGCAAATGGAGACTAAAGGTCTGATACCACTTGTAGGATCGAAAGTATGTCTAGAGGGGGGTGATTAGACTACTTGACCAAATAAAAATCTAGCCTTTTCCCAATTTTAGTTCTTGGAAGATTTTAGCAACTTAGAACAAGTTAGCAATCAACCTACACATGCAATTCTAAGAGTATAGCAGCGGAATGTAACACAATTGCATATGAAGTTAAAGGGATGAGAATGAGGGAGCAAACACAATGTTGACATGAAGATTTTTTATCCGTGGTTCCGATAGGTGGTGCTATCGTACATCCACGTTGATGGAGACTTCAACCCACGAAGGGTAACGGTTGCGCGAGTCCACGGAGGGCTCCATCCACGAAGGGTCCATGAAGAAGCAACCTTGTCTATCCCACCATGGTCCTCGCCCACGAAGGACTTGCCTCACTAGGGTAGATCTTCACGAAGTAGGCGGTCTCCTTGCCCTTACAAACTCCTTGGTTCAACTCCACAATCTTGTCGGAGGCTCCCAAGTGACACCTAGCCAATCTAGTAGACACCACTCTCCAAGAAGTAACAAATGGTGTGTTGATGATGAACTCCTTGCTCTTGTGCTTCAAATGATAGTCTCCCCAACACTCAACTCTCTCTCATAGGATTGGATTTGGTGGAAAGAAGATTTGAGTGGAAAGCAACTTGGGGAAAGCTAGAGATCAAGATTTATGTGGTTGGAATGGAATATGTTGACCTCAACACAAGTGTAGGTGGTTCTCTCTCAGAAAATATGTATTGGAAGTGTAGGCATGTTCTGATGGCTCTCTCCATGAATGAAGAGTGGGTGGAGGGGTATATATAGCCTCCACACAAAATCTAACCGTTACACACAAATCACCAAACTCGGTGGGACCGAATCAGAGAACTCGGTCAGACCAAATTGGTTCATAATGTGACCGTTAGGTGTTTTAGTGGGACCGACATGTCAACTCGGTGGGATCGATATCATTAGGGTTAGGGCATAACGTAATCTCGGTGAGGCCGGTTACACAAACTCGGTGGGACCAATTTTGGTAATAGTCAAATAGAGAGTTGGTCAGGCAAACTCGGTGGGACCGATTCGCTCAGCTCAGTTGGACCGAAACGTTATGAAAGGGAAACAGAGTGTTTGCATTGCAATCTCGGTGGGAACAATCGCTCATCTTGGTTTGACCGAAACGTTACAAAGGGAAACAGAGAGATTACAATCCCATCTCGGTGAGACCGAGATCCCTATCGGTGAGACCGAAAAGACTAGGGTTTCTGGCAGTGGCTATGTCAACTGAACTCGATGGCGCCGGATAGAAAGAATCGGTGGGGCCGAGTTGGACTTTTGGTTTGGGACATATGTGGATATGATAAAGTACGGGAGGGTTTTGGAGCATATCACTAAGCATTTTGAGCAAGCACCTCATTAAGCAACACCTCATCCCTTCTTAATAGTATTGGCTTTTGTCCTTAGCATTTTGAAGGGTCCACTTTCTAATCCATGCTATGCCAATCATTGAGCTTTCCTGAAATATCTATCTTGAAATAGCATTAGCTCAATGAGCTATATGTTGTTAGGAATTACCAAAACCACCCAGGGATAGTTGCACTTTCAGCAGTACATCACGCTACTGCTAATAGCTCTAGCGGTCTGACTAGGCCGCGCTACTGCTAGTGGCATGCTGCTGCTAACTTTACTCCCCTCGCTACTGCTAATTTTATTAGTTTTTCATGTTTTTCTTCTGCATATTTGTTTTGTATTTGAACAGGCTTTGTACAATAATCTTTAGCACATACAAATATCATCATCATACACATACTAATGGCTGCGAGACCACAAATGTAATCATAGCATATACATATAAATAGTATCATCAAATCATGTCATCATCATAATCATCATCCAACACAAAGTGATCTCTCGTCATCATCTGGAAAATAGCAATACATGCAAGTCTCGAATACTTGCAACTACATCGTCATCCATCTAAACAATGATATACGTGAGAAGTGCTATCACTATGAGTGATACCGGAACTATGCAGTACATGAGGCGGCGTTATCAGTCCTCTCTCGCGCTAGCGTGAACCTCAAGTAAATAGCTTCTGCTACTTGTCTGCTTTTGAAGCCTTTATGGCTAGCGCCCGAGACCCCCTCCACTTGCGCTTGACATTCATGCCACTCGTCGTACACTCCCGTAACCTTCCCTTTGTACACGACATAGCACTCCTTCTTCGCCATCAAGAATCTAGGTACCTGTTAGAGATGCATCTTCATCAAGAGAATGTACGATCATATGCAACAAAATATACTAGAGCAACACGAAAACGAAAGGGTTAGCAACTAGATGCAACATATAGTACGCAATATAATTAACTAGAGGTACGCATGTCATCGTACCCAAACTAACAAAGTAGCGTTACGCAAGTTCGGCAGGGACCGTGGACATCACAAAGTTTCATCGCTACAGAAAGTATACAAATTCAACCGACACATATCATCATCATCGGCATCATAAATCACTAGAAGTTCCATCCTTCCATATCATCAAGGATGGACCCTAGATTCTTGAACGGTGTGAGGTCATGATGTTGCATGCCTATGCGAGTTCGGACGTCAGCTCGCGATATAGGGCTGTGGTGCAACATCCCCTTCTCATTGACGAATTCTTTCATGATGATCGTCGCAATTTCCCTTTGGATGCGAAAGAAGTCATCTCTAAGTTTATAATCCGCTTCTCCATGAGATTATATCCACTTGCGGATATGATCATCGTTTCTTCTTGTCACGCGAAGCTTTTGGTGATCTGTGGTGAACTCAATCATGAGATGGAGGAGGAAGAATCCATCTTTTTTGCTTGGTTTTGGGACATGGATGCAGTGGAAGTTAGTTTTATGCGAGAAACCCAACTTCTTGTTCCTTTGTTTCCTGACCTGCAGGTGGCCACCCCTAATGCTGAAGCCTTGGAGAGCATCATCTATAATATTCATTATGTGGGTGTAGTCCTTCTTCTTGTAGTCTCTAGTATAGGGTCGAAATACGTGGCGTGGTAGACTCGCGGGTGAAGAACGATAAGGACGGCGCGTCCGTTGCTGCGGGGAAAAAGACACCCCAAATTATTCTCCATATGAGCGAGAAGGAATGATTGAAATGTACGAAAAGGTTGTCCGGAACTAACTCACTTTGGATGATAAGGCAGGAGGACAATTTCCCGGTCCTTATTCTGTACCATGAAGTTTTGGAGGTAATCCCTAGCAGTTTCATGCTCAAAGTCGCCGAGACTCAAGAAAGGCTCGTGCATGTTTTACGGATCCGCCACACAGATTTGCGAGACTTCTTCTCTCTTCATGACGGAGCTCATATGTAGCGCAAAAAGGCGGACTGTTGTAAAATCGAGCTGCCTTGTCAGAAACATCTCGAAGATATGGTCAAACCACAGGAAGAACACCTTCGCTGGCCATGTGTCGACGTAGCACTTCCCCTCAGGAACACGAGCCGCGTATGCCGGATATCCTGGATCCTTCGAGGCTAGTAGGCTTTTCTCAGTCGACATCACATGGTCGTGCAATCTCCTGAGATCCCCTGATAGTGCCTCCAGCGGTTTCGGCGGTAGCATCGGCTCGCCCGTGACATGGCACATGGCCGCACCTTTCACAGGTATACACTCTTCAAAATCCACCGTTTGACTGCTATGTGCTCTGGCTTGTTTGGAGGCAACTATCTTCCCTGGTTTCTTCCTCTCCTTTTTCTTGGGCACATCTTCCAGACCCTTCCTTAACCCCTGCCCCAGTGTTGCCGAGCTAAGCACTGTACGACCCCCGCCTAGTTGAGCCTGTGTTGAGGCGACATCTTCAGGCGTGTCCTGTGAGGATTTCCTGAAGAGAGACTTCTTGCAATCCCTGCTACGATGTTCCTGCCTGGGCAGATCATCCATATCCTCATTAGCATGCTGATAGCCCGATCCGTCATATGGTTGACTCATCATATCTAAGTCACCCTCATAGGCGTTTGTATTGAGGAAACCCATTGGGTCCTCCGTATCCTCTGTCTCATCATCCATTCTTTGTTCTACCGGACCAATTACATCAGCCAGTACTATTGCACCCCTTCATCACGTTGTCCACCGCTCTCACCCGGCACTACAGGAGCTGGTAATTGCGTAGGCGGGGTGGTGGTCTCCATACATGCTTGTTGATGTGTGGTTATTGGTGTGCCCTCGGTCGGCTCCAGATGAAGAAGATTCTTCGGCCATAGCAGAACCCAACCCTTGCAGCTTCCAATCCACGGTGGGGTCTCGTCGTCCTCTCCCCCTAGGCGTAATGGAGGAGGCAAATCCTCGTGCCCGGATGTCACACTCGAGAAGGTAACCCTGAAGTGCCCAGCGGGCATCGGCTGGTTGTGGAACATGAGATCCAAGGGCTTCGTTATCAGCCCCTTTCACACATCCACCTTCTGGCCTTTGATCAAGTAGAGTATGGTGCACAAGGTTTTGTCGGCCTGCAAACACATGTCTGTGGCGTAAAACATCCGAAAGGCAACGAAAATGGAATATTCTAGATATATATGTTCGTGCGACATGTAATTACCGTGAGGGCGTCAAGCTCAGCAATAGTCGAAGGCCCGCCTAGCGCACAGAGACTGAGGACAGGCTGCTATGAGCGGTTGCGGGTGCGAGAGGAGGTCTGGTTGCGTGAGCAAGTGATGGTGCAGTGGTGTTGTTGTTCATGGAGTTGCTCGTGACGAAACTGGGCAACGGGAAATCATGTACCATCTTTTCTGGATTTTCCTTCGTCCAGTTGATGATAGTCGGGACCAAGTTAGTAGCGAAATCATTTCTGCAGGCAGTTACAGCTGCATTGACTGCCTGCTGTAGCTACTCATTTTTCTCCTCGGCTATTTTTTCGCATCCTTAACTGCTCTTTTCTCGACCGTAAGCTTCACCTTCTCGTCGATGTCTGCTTGACTAAACTTCTTTTTCTGCTTCTTGGCCTCCAGGCCCTCGCTGTAAAACGCCTTCCATCTGGCGCCGTCTCTGGCGTTGTGCACACGTCCATATTACGGCCGCTAGCCCAAAGGGAGTCCCTTAAGTTCCTTCAAGGCCCCGTAGAGTGGGGTGTCCCACTTGGGCCTCATCAAAGAAGTAGGGCTTTCGGCTGCAAGCTGGTGTTGCTTCTCCTGCAGAAGGAACGTGAACCATTTACGAATGTGTAGTCGACTAGATCTGGAGCTAAATTTAAGGTGGTGAAAGAATAATTACCAGTAGTCTAATCAATTTCCTCGTGATCTGGTTCGTGTAAAAAACCTTCCTTTCCTTGTCCCACTTGTAGCGGGCCCTGTTGAAGTCACGCTCCAAGTGGTTGGTGAACTTCGCGAAGGGGTCTGGGAGACCCGCGGCTTCACGTTCTGCGTCCTCCTTATCCCATATGGGCCTTTTACCGAGGTAGCCACGGCTTCCGAGGCGATGCTTCCCCGTGTTCTTTTGCTGAAGGCTCTTGAATTTCGCAGCCTTAGCCTTGGCTGCCTCGGCAGCGCAAGTGTCCTTGAGCTTTTCGAACTCCTCTTCCGTAAGTGTTGAATTTTCCTCCAGAATCATCTTGGACAGGGGTTCCTCAGCCTCAATAGCTCGTTTCACCCTCCCTTTCCGGGAGGCCAAATCATTGCTGAACATGCCCAAGGCGTGATTGTTAATCTTTTTCATCTTCAGATCATCCCATGGTTGTTCTATGCTATCATCCCGGTCGGGGAACTTGAATCTCTTGTGCAACTTTGTCAGAAGCAACTGCATCAAATGTTCTTTACTCCTTAAGTCATCATCACTGATGCTCGTGCTTTCTCGTAGGATGCATCCTACTTGGTTCCCATAGGACTTGCGAGGTTCTTCTGGCTCTAATGGCTCAAACTTGCCAGGTGCCATCTTTGTGATCACCAGTCGTCCAATGTCGAGTTTGTTAGGTTTTCATATCCTCTGCTTCTTCTTCTTATTCTTATTTTCGGTAGCGGCACCGGCGCCGGTACCTTCCCCGTCGGTACCTTCCCCGCCGGTATCTTCCCCGCCGGTACCTTCCTCGTCGGTCTCAGCGCCGCCATCGGTGTCGATGTTGGCGTCAGTACCATGATCGAGGCCGACCTGCAAACCTTGACTATGCTTAGCAGACAAAAAGTCGAGGTACTCTTGTTCACCCTCATAATCCATCTCGTCTGCATCTTGGTCAGAAGGCCCGATTTCTTTGTTGTTCGACATGTTTCCTATGATTATGTCTCCTTGTTTCTTTCACAAACTATGAAAAAAAATGAGAATTGACATAAAAAATGATCTATGTTTGCTGGAATGCCGTTTCCCATCAACTCATGGTACTCGATATGCCTACTATCGAGCACAAGTCATGCCAAAATTCACGGAAAATTTCGGCATGACCTTTGCTAGAAAATGGACATATCGAGCGTTTGAAATTCACCAGAATGGAAATGAATCAACATTCCGGCGTAACATAGGCCACTCGGATCATTTAGCCTGCACATAATCATCATTTTCCAAATATGACATGTCCAAACATCACATGTCCAAATTCCAAATATGACATGTCCAAAACATCATATAGTAGCTATGTGTTTGATCTCTCTCTCTCTCTCTCTCTCTCTCTCTCTCTCTCTCTCTCTCTCTCTCTCGTGTTCTTGATTTGGCACGATCTTGATGTACCGCGAGCTTTGTTACTATAGTTGGATCATATGGTGTTTCTCCCCCTCTACCCTCTTGTGATGAATTGAGTCTTGCTCTTTGAGGTTTCATTATGTTGGACTGAGTATTGGATTTGAGAATACTTGATGTATGTCTTGCGATGGGATATCTGTGGTGACAATGGGATGTTCTATTGATTCACTTGATGTATGTTTTGGCACTCAACCCGCGGATTACCGAGGTGACATTGGGGTAATTAATCTATGCATAGGGGTTAATGCACGTTTTCATCCTACGTTCTTTGATAGAAACTTTGGAGTGATTCTTTGTCTCACATTGAGGGATTGCTATATGATTTAATTATGTTATCATTGTTGAGAGATTTTGCACTAGTGAAAGTATGAACCCTAGGCCTTGTTTTCAAGCATTGCAATACCATTTTTGCTCACTTTTGTTACTAGTTACCTTGCTGTTTTTATATTTTCAGATTACAAAAACCTATATCTACTATCCATACTACACTTGTATCACCATCTCTTCGCCGAACTAGTGCACCTATACAATTTACCATTGTATTTGGTGTGTTGGGGACACAAGAGACTCTTTGTTATTTGGTTGCAGGGTTGTTTGAGAGAAACCATGTTCAACCTACGCCTCCCACGGATTGATAAACCTAGGTCATCCACTTGAGGGAAAATTGCTACTGTCCTACATAACTTTGTGCTTGGAGGCCCAACACGAGTCTACAAGAAGAAGGTTGCGTAGTAGACATCAAATTGCTTCTCCCCTTGACAGGCACCATCAACCCTTTTCACTGCTATACTAGTCGAGTCACTTAACTCTCCCTTGAATACAGAATCAAAACTACCACCTCCCAGCTTTTCTGAGAATTTTTTAGTAGCACGTACTAAATCAATGTATCTGAAGGCCATAATCCCACCACCACCATCTTCATTGTTGTTGTATAATGGAAGCAAATCACACCACTTGAATCTATTCTTCCAAATCACTAACAAGAGCAAGAGCATTAGTAGTAACCCAAAGCCAATCGTGCTTGCAGCAGTAACAAACCCAATGTTTATTTTTCTTTTGTTTTTTCTCAAACCTGGCAACAAATTTTTGGTGACAAGGCGAGGGTAAAGAACATTATCAGAAATATTATCGCTGCCATCATTCAGATTTACACTAAGAAATTCCCCATGCCAGACGACACATCTACTATTTTTATAGGAATAAGCAGGGCAGCAGCAGGAATTGAGACAAGCTTCTTCGCATTTGCTGTGAGTGGTAGCAACATCTATGCTTTGCGGGTTGTAAGGTGATGTAAATTGAGCAGCTTTGGTGAAGTGTTCAGTATATTACTTCCCATATCATCTTGAAGAATTTGAATGTAATTATTCTTGTATTTCATGGTAGCTTTGGCCTGATTTTTTTGGAATTCTCATCTCCAAATTTCACCCATCTTATTGTAGCTCTTTGTCTCCAATAAATCCTTTGGTAAGAGAGGATTTTTGAGCAAATTCTCCTTGAGCGCGTGTCTCTGCCATTTCTTTTCAAGAGGGTGAGGTCTCTAAATTCTTCAAACATATCCCATGTCAAGATAACTACATTTATGGCTTGAATAGTGCCATCTAGATTTAAGAGATTCTTGCTCCAAATTTTCAGACCTTTCCTTATCCTTTTGAAGTTGGCCGTAATCAGCTTTGCACTATTGGATTCCTGCAAGGACTGAGTCCAAATGATTTGCACCATATCTTTGAAATTGTGGTGCTCTAACCAAAATATTTCAAATATGAAAGTTTGAGCCTTTGAAATGCTTGTGCCAATAGAAATGACACATGGATTGTGATCTGACACAAGTCTAGACAGATTGGTAAGCAAAGTGTTTGGGCAATTAGAAGACCAACTTTCAGAGGTAAAGACCCAATCAATCTTATGTAAAAGGGGAGCTTGTTGCATATTACTCCAAGTATAACTTCTTCCTTTTAGAGGAATTTCAACTAATGCCAAAGTACTGATGACCTCATTGAATTGCATCATCTGATTCATATCTCCTGCTCCAGAGTTCTTATTTGAGAGGTACCTGATGTAGTTGAAGTCTCCAGCAATAATCCAGTCTGTGTCATCTGGCATTTGAATTTTTTTTAAACCATCTTTAAAAGGCATGTCTACATTCATTGTCACAAGGCCATAGATATTTGTTGAGGTCCAAGTTGCACCAGTGTGAACAGAGGTGAATCTTATGAAAATAGAGAAAGGATTTTTGAAAAGGCATTCCCCCTGGAACATGCTATCATTCCATGCTACCAACAAACCACCAGAACCTCCCATAGAAGGGGTGAAATACAACTTGTTAACTCTTCTAGGGCAAAAGTTTTTGAAAAGAATGTGTGTCATAGACTCAAGTTCTCTTTTGCAAAGCTGGCACAAGCCGCATTTCGGCCATGCATGCTTTTTGAGTCAGTCGGCTTCTGAAAGCACAAGTGATCCTTGGGTGATTTTGGTAATTAATGTCAACATATCTCTTGTTGGACTAATACTTCTACCTAGTATGTTTCAGATAAGTTCAACAATGGAGTGGCATGGACAAGAGGATGTGGAACCCCTTCAAGATGCTAAGGACTAAGGATTGGCTCAAGCACAAAGCTCTGGACTCTACATTTTCTATTTCAGTGATCCAAGATCACATTGAGTCCATAGGAAAGCCAATACTATTAAAAGCGGAAGAGGTGTTGCTTAATGAGGTTCTTGCTCAAAGTGCTTAGTGATATGCTCCAAAGTCCTCAACCACTTTCTCACATCACATATGTCCCAAACCAAAAGTCGAACTCAGCCCCACCGAAATCTTCTATCCGGCGCCACCGAGTTCACTTGACATAGCCACTACCAAACCCTAATATTTTTGGTCTCACCGATGGGATCTCGGTCTCACCAGGATGGGCTTGCAAACTCTCTGTTGCCTATTACAATAATCTCGGTCCCACCCAAATATGCAATCGGTCCCACCGAGTTTGCTTGGCCAACTCTCTATTTCGCTTATTACCCAAATCGGTCCCATCAAGTTTGTGTATTCGGTCAAACCGAGATTTGGTTTTACCCCAACCCTAGCACATCGGTCCCACCTAGTTGATCATATCGGTCCCACCGAAAAGCCTAACGTTCACATTTTGAACTAAATCGGTCAGGCAGAGTTTCACTATTCGGTCCCACCGAGTTTGGTAAATTGTGTGTAACGGTTACATTTTGTGTGGAGGCTATATATACCCCTCCACCCACTCTTCGTTCATGGAGAGAGCCATCAGAACATGCCTACACTTCCAATACATATTTTCTGAGAGAGAACCACCTACACTTGTGTTGAGGTCAACATATTCCATTCCAACCACATAAATCTTGATCTCTAGCTTTCCCCAAGTTGCTTTCCACTCAAATCTTCTTTCCACCAAATCCAATCCTATGAGAGAGAGTTGAGTGTTGGGGAGACTATCATTTGAAGCACAAGAGCAAGGAGGTCATCATCAACACACCATCTATTACCTTTTGGAGAGTGGTGTCTCCTAGATTGGTTAGGTGTCACTTGGGAGCCTCCGTCAAGATTGTGGAGTTGAACCAAGGAGTTTGTACGGGCAAGGAGATCGCCTACTTCATGAAGATCTACCCTAGTGAGGCAAGTCCTTCGTGGGCGATGGCCATGGTGGGATAGACAAGGTTGCTTCTTCATGGACCCTTCAGGGTGGATCCCTCCGTGGACTCGCGCAACCGTTACCCTTCATGGGTTGAAGTCTCCATCAACGTGGATGTACGATAGCACCACCTATCAGAACCACAGATAAGAAATCTCCGAGACTACATTGCGTTTGCACACTCCAATCCGATCCCTTTAAATTTTTGCAATTTGCATGCTTTACTTTCTGCTGCTTATATACTCTTGGCATGCTTGCTTGATATGTATTGTGAATGCTAAAACTTGTGCTAAAACTCCACCTCAACTTGAAGAAATTAAAAACTACTACTTTTCTTGCTAAGAGTCTATTCACCCCCCCCCCCTCTAGACACTTCTTCTCGATCCTTTCAATTGGTAGCAGAGCTTTGGTCTCCATTGCTTTGGTTTAATCACCATTGGAGGAAGATGGATGAGTCTAATTTGGGGAGTCTTAGACGTAGAGTGCCTATTCTTGATGGAGAGTTCTTTCATGAGTGGAAAAATGAGATGCTTGAGATTTTCAATGAATATCACTTGAACAAGTACATCACTAGCCCTTGTGCAGCTCATGTTGATCCTTTGCATCCTACCCTTGATGAGTCTATTGACATGATCCACAACCTTAGAACTATTAATCTTATCACTAGAGACTTGCCTAGAAACTTGATTGGATGTTTGCCTAATCTTGATTGTGCCTACACTATATGGAGATTTCTTGAGGAAAGATTTCCAAACTATTCCTTGAAAAACTTAGATGAAATTCTCCATAAGTCTATTGCCTTGAGTAAGATGAATTCCAGTGATCCTAAGTTTGGTGATTGTCTATTTGAGCTTACCAATCTCATGCGTGCCAAAGGAGATGTTGGAATCATTAGCAATATCATCTCCGAAGCTATTAGAATTCATAAAGATGACCACTGTGATGATCATTTATCTAATGAATTACCCTCTCTAGGAATTGATCAATCACGAGACAATGTTGAACATGGATACTATGATGAGGATGATGATAGTGACTATGATCTTGATGATGCGATGAGACACTTTGGTCTTATGGCTAATCTTCGCAGCTACATGGCTGGAGGAAAGGAATGGGTCCTCGATAGTGGATGTACCGATCACATGACCGGAGACAAGGATATGTTTCATGAGCTTGCTGAAAACAACGGCCCTCGAAAGTATGTCACTTTTGGTGATAACTCAAAGGGTAAGGTGGTTGGCCTCGGTAAGGTGGCCATCTCACATGATATCTCCATACAAAATGTCATGCTCGTTGAATCTTTTGGGTATAATTTACTTTCAGTATCTAGACATGCTGATTTCGGTTTCAATGTCCTATTTACTGAAGTAGATTGTCAAGTGTTTCGAAGAGACAATCATAAAATGGTCTTTACCGGTATACATAGAGGTGATCTTTACATTGTCGATTTCACTAAAAGGCTCAACCTAGAACTTTCTTAATTGCTAAATCTTCTAAAGGCTGGTTGTGGCATAGAAGGTTAGGTCATGCCGGCATGCGAAATCTTGACAAGCTTACTAAAGGTGATCATATCCTTGGAGTAAGAGATGTTATATGTGACAAGGATAGACTTTGTAGTGCTTGTCAAGGAGGAAAACAAGTTGGAGGGAGCCACCCCGTGAAGAACATCATGACCACGAGAAGGCAGCTCGAGCTACTTCACATGGATCTCTTTGGTCCCAATGCCTACAAGAGTCTCGGTGGTAACTCATTTGGGCTAGTCATAGTCGATGATTTTTCAAGAATTATGTGGGTGTTATTTCTTGATGATAAATCGCAGGTCCAAAAGATCTTCAAAAACTTCGCTAGGAAGTCCCAAAAACAATTTCAAGTGAAGATCAAGAAGGTTCAGAGCGACAATGGAACGGAGTTCAAGAACGCAAATGTGGATACCTTTCTTGACGAAGAAGGGATTTCACACGAGTTCTCGGCTACGTACACGCCTCAACAAAATGGAGTTGTTGAGAGGAAGAACCAGACTATTATTGAGATGGCAAGAAAGATGCTTGATGAGTACAAAACTCCAAAACACTTTTGGGTGGAAACGGTTGAGACAGCTTGTCATGCAACAAATCGCTTGTATCTTCGCAATCTATTCGGCAAGACGACATACGAGCTCCTCACCAGTAACAAACCCCAAGTTGGATGCTATCGAGTATTTGGCTCAAAGTGCTACATTCTTGATAAGCATCGTCGTTCTAAATTTGCTCCTAAATCTCATGAAGGTTTTCTACTTGGTTATGGCTCAAACTCTCACACTTACTGTGTCTACAACAATTTCACCCGAAAGGTTGAAGAGACGGTAGATGTGAAGTTTGATGAATCTAACGCCTCACAAGTAGAGCAATTGCCAATTGATGTAGGAGACAAAGACCCTTCGGAAGCAATCTAATACTTGTCTATTGGCAAGATCCGTCCAATGGAGGTGAAGGAGAGTACCTCGTCCGTCCACGTGGAAGCTTCTACCTCACGAAAAGGTGAACCAAGAGTTGATACGGAAGCATCCACAAGTGGGACACACCAAGATAAAGAAAACGAGGAAGTACACCAAGATGAACCTCATCAACCTCCTTCTCCACCACGGCAAGGAAATGACAACGTCAACAATGAAGAAGGCCAAGAAGAAGAACAAGATGATGAAGGAGATGTTCCACCCCGACCAAAACAAAAGCTCTCACGAGTACGAGCAAGAGTCGCGAAAGACCATCCCGTCGAGCAAATCTACAATGATATCCAAACCGGGAGAATCACTCGCTCTAAAACTCGTTTGGCTAATTTTTGTGAACATTATTCATTCATCTCTAGCATTGAACCTATGAAGGTTGAAGAAGCATTGGAAGATCCAGATTGGATAAATGCCATGCATGAAGAGCTACACAACTTTGAAAGAAACCAAGTGTGGACATTGGTCGAGAAGCCCGACAATAACCACAACATCATTGGTACCAAATGGGTGTTTCGCAACAAGCAAGATGAAGATGGACAAGTAGTTCGCAACAAAGCACATCTCGTCGCCCAAGGCTACACTCAAGTCGAAGGTATGGACTATGGTGAGACATATGCCCCCATTGCTAGACTTGAGTCCATTCGCATCTTACTTGCTTATGCTAATCACCATGATATCACCTTGTACCAAATGGACATTAAAAGTGCTTTTCTAAATGGTGAAATTTAGGAGGAAGTTTATGTTAAGCAACCTCTCGGCTTTGTCAATCCTAAGAAACCTAATCATGTTTACAAACTTCACAAAGCTCTTTATGGTCTTAAACAAGCTCCTAGAGCGTGGTATAAATGCTTGACCAAGTTCCTTATTGAAAAAGGCTTTGAAATTGGAAAATAGATTCTACTCTTTTTACTAAAAGGGTTGATGGAGAACTATTTGTGTGCCAAATTTATGTTGATGATATTATATTTGGTTCGACTAACCCTCATTTTAGTGAGAAGTTTGGAAAGCTAATGTCGAAGAAGTTTGAGATGTCTATGATGAGTGAACTCAAATTCTTTCTTGGTTTGCAAATCAAGCAAACTAAGGAAGGTACCTTTGTCTCTCAAACAAAGTACACCAAGGACTTATTCAAGAAGTTCAATATGCAAGAATGCAAAGGTATGACTACACCCATGCCTACTAGTGAACATCTTGATTTTACTAAAGATGGTGAACCGGTTGATCAAAAAGTTTACCGCTCTATGATTGGTTCATTGTTATATCTCTGTGCCTCCCGTCCCGATATTATGCTAAGTGTGTGCGTGTGTGCATGATATCAAGCGCCCCCTAAAGAATGTCATCTTAAGGCCGTGAAAAGGATAGTGAGATACTTAATACATACACCAAATTTTGGCATTTGGTATCCTAAGAGGTCCTCCTTTGATCTTGTTGGCTACTCCAATTCGGACTATGTCGGAGACAAGGTTGATAGAAAGTCCACTTTGGGTACTTGTCAATTTCTTGGTAGATCTCTTGTGTCTTGATCCTCCAAGAAACAAAACTCGGTATCCTTATCCACCGCCGAAGCGGAATACATTGCAGCTGGTTCATGTTGTGCTCAATTACTTTGGATGACCCAAACTCTTAAAGATTATGGGATATATGTGAAACATGTTCCATTGCTTTGTGACAATGAAAGTGCTATTAAGATTGCTCATAATACTGTGCAACATTTTTGAACTAAGCATATTGAAGTTCGTCATCATTTCATTCGAGATCATGTTGCTAAAGGGGATATTGATCTTAAGCATGTTCGTACCGACAAGCAATTGGCGGATATATTCACCAAACCCCTTGATGAGAAAGTACTTTTCCGGTTGAGGTGTGAATTGAACATCATTGATGCTTCAAACTTGGAGTAGGAACTCCATTTGGATACATGCAAGGCATGAGCCTTTGACTAATCCTTGATACTTCTCTTATGACGCTATTCATATGTCTTGGACATACCTGCACCCTTGCATGCTATCTAACCCTTGTAGGTACTTTGATGAATCTAAATCTATGAGATTGCAACTCACTCATATCTTGAGCAATCTCTACATCACCGAGTCTCTACAATACAGTGGTTGAAGACAAGGAAGCACGAAACCCTTCAAACATATCCTTTGATAAATTCTATATCAAATTTCATATTTGTCATTTTGGATACACAAGTGCTCCTCCTTGCAAAACTAATCCATGTAGGTAGATGAACTCAAATTCCAAGTGGTGCTCCCAACTCTTGATGAGCTACATCAACCTTGAGCAACCCACATAAGTTCAACTACATGATCAAGATCAACACCACCACGCAAGGTATGTTATTCCATCTTAGAGAAGCTTTACTCCAAGTCATGGGTCAAAGCCACTCAACAAGATGTGAATACATCAAGATGCTTAAATGAAAATTGGTAACCCCATTTTGAGCTTAAACGATGAGTATGACCTATGATCAAGTGCCCTCACTTGACTCCTAAGTCAATATACTCTAACATAGGTGATTTTGTCGTCGATCAATTCTAGACGAAGTTCTCTTGTGTTTCTACGTGCTCTTGCATTTGTTCCATGCATATTTGTTTCCTTTTAAAAAAACTTCATATAGATTTTTTTTCTTTTTATTTCTGTTCTGCATTCCCTGCATCCAATTCATTGCAAATCCTTCAGTTAATTCCTTGCAAACCCTTGTGAGATCTTACTTGCCTAGTGAGCCGAGGTGACAAGTGTTTTCTCGGTGATGAACTCGGTCACACCGGTCTGTTGCTTTCGGTCCAACCGAATACTTTCGGTGCCACCGAAGCACACAACTCGGCGCCACCGATTTCACTGTAGAAAAGACAACTTGCCACTCGATCCTGCATTCCTTTTTTACTTCAGCTCCACTCAATGATTCTTGTCCTCTACCAGCATCACATTCATCATGATGCTTTGCTCTGTGACTCAAGGACCAAACCCGTTTGTTACAAAAATCCAAAAGAGCCCTTCTTGGAAATTGATGTCAAAGGGGGAGAGAGAGATCACATCAAAGCTTAATCATTTCAATAGGGGGAGAGTTCTTCAACAGGGAGAGAGAGGAATCACATCAAAAGCCCCATATGCTTGGCGTTCAAGAGGAGAGAAGACACATGTCTTTAAGAGGGGAAAGACATGTTCATACTTGTGTTTATTTAGTTGTTTGCATGTGCTCTGTTTTTCTGTTCCCTATTTTCTCCCAGTAACCCATACAAGATTCAGGGGGAGCAAGATAGCTAAGGGAAGAAAATCTTCAAATTCATTGCATATCTTTACCTTTGGGGACATGTCTATATCCAATAGAGTACCTAGTACTCACTCTCTACATGTCATCCCAATCTTGGTACTCTTGTGGTTTGCTGTTCTTGCTCTGCTTAATAGATGTATCTGTGTTGTCTAACCTTGTTTACCCAGGTTCATCTCTTCCAAAGCTAGCTCAAGACCACAAGGTAAGTATATGCATCACATTCATGTGCATGAGGATCTCTTGCTGATGTATATATTGTTTGCAAGAAAAAAATCATGAGCATGAAGGTATAGTTCCTATATTCACATCTTTTGCTCTGATGCATATAGCCAAGATACATGTAACACATTGCTTGCTCTGTCATGATTATGCATTCACATGCTCATACACTATACGCTCACATGATTGCATATATGTAGGGGGAGCCTCTGCATGTTACATGTCCTTAGGGCATCTCCAGCCGTTGGCCCCCCAGGAAGTAAAATCGCCCCCTGGGGGCGCGCCGGCGCTAAACCGCGCACTGGGGGCGTGATGCCCCCCAGTCGCGGCGCCCACGTTTATTTAAAAAATTCAAAATAGGCGCAAACACGACGAAATTTAACGCAAACATCGGCGAGTTCGTTCAAACTTAAACATATTTTACAAAAAAGAAAAAAACTTCCGCGGGCTACCCCCGCCATCTCCCTCGCCGCCCGCCTTGCCGCCCGCGCACGCGGTTTACATGCCGAGGAGGTTGTAGAACCGCGTGTAGTCACTGTCGTCGTCATCGTCCCCGCCTGCGCCTCCGCCATCCCTGCTGCATCCCTCCCCCGGTTGGCGCAGCGGGTTGGAAGGTCCGGGGGCATCGTCGTCGTCGTCGCTGTCGAGGACAACGATGCCGTGCTCCTCCTCGCGCCCACGCTTGCGGGCGGCGATCTCCTCCAGGGCCCGGCGCTGCCGGACCATCTCTTCGCGGAGGTAGTCGTCCCGCGCCCACCGCAGGGTGTCCTCGTCGGAGAAGCCGCGCCGGGCTATCTCCTCGTACTCTGCGGGGAGGCCGGGCTCCGGCTTGGGCTCAACGAGGACGAAGCGGCCGGTGGGTGGGGAGGCGTTGGCGCCGATGCGGACGCCGGAGCTGCGGGTGCGCGCGCTGACCGGCGTGCCCTGGGGCTCCGGTTTGACGGGGCGGAGGCAGGGCGAGCCGCCGGATGAGGAGGAGGACCCCCCGGTCTCCAGGCGCCTCGGGGTCCACGAGCTTCCCCGACGGCACAGAAGGAAGGGGGGGGGTACTCGAGACGCGGCGTGTTGCCGCCCTCGATGTACTCGAGGACGGCCTCCAACGTGCGCCCGGGCACGCCCCACCACCGACGCCGGCCGGCGGCATTGATCCTGCCGGAGGGCTCTACGCCGTTGGTGGCCTCGAGCTGCTGGGCGTGACGGTGGCAAAAATACGGTTCCCAGAGCGAGCTGTCTGGGACGTACCGTGGCCCCTCCCTCGCCGCCCGCGGCAGGTTCGACCGGATGCGTGCGATCTCCGCGCGCCGCGCCGCGCCGGTGGGTACTGGGGGCACCAGCACGCCACCGGCGCTGATCCTCCACGTGGAGATGGCGGCGGCCGAAGCCGTTCGCCGCCGCGCCCTCACCTGGGAAGCGCTTGGCCATGGGTTCTGGAGACGGCGAGAGAGAGGAGAGGGAGGAACAACGACGGCGGCGAGGGAGAGGAGAGTGGAGACTGTGATCGCCGAGCACGCTGGTGAGTGTCTTATATAGGCCGAGGCGCCGCCCGTACGCGTGGCCGCCGTGTGTACGCGTGGCGGGCGAGGGAGGGCGAGGGACGCGCGTCGTCCGGCCTTCATTGCGCCGCCCGTGAGGCATCAATGGCGCAGGCTGACCGGCGCGGCAGCGCGGTAGCTTTGGCATTGATTCGCCGCGGGAAACGAGGCGATGAGGACGACAAAGGGGCGAGAAGAGAATCGTGTCGCTGACGCGGCGGGCCCGCGGCTTTTTCGCACCAAAAAAGTTCGCCCGGCGCCCCCGGGCGCCCCCCAGCGCGCTGGGTTCGGCCTGGGTCCGCCGGCGTTGTTTTCGGCCCAGGCCGGCGAAAATCGGGCTCCTGGGGGCGCGACTCGGCCGATTTTTCGGCGCCGGCGCAAAAAAAACGCCTGGGGAGGCCTTCCTGGGGGCGCGGCTGGAGATGCCCTTACAAAGCTTTACTTGTTATTCTTCATATCTTTATCTAAAGCTTTGATGTATGTTGTCATCAATTACTAAAAAGGGGGAGATTGAAATCACAAGTGCTCCCTGGGTGATTTTGGTAATTAATGTCAACATATCTCTTGTTGGACTAATACTTCTACCTAGTATGTTTCAGATAAGTACAACACTGGAGTGACATGGACAAGAGGATGTGGAACCCCTTCAAGATGCTAAGGACAAAGGATTGGCTCAAGCTCAAAGCTCTGGACTCTACATTTTCTATTTCAGTGATCCAAGATCACATTGAGTCCATAGGAAAGCCAATACTATTAAAAGGGGATGAGGTGTTGCTTAATGAGGTTCTTGCTCAAAGTGCTTAGTGATATGCTCCAAAGTCCTCAACCACTTTCTCACATCCACATATGAAATATGCAATCGGTCCCACCGAGTTTGCTTGGCCAACTCTCTGTTTCACTTATTACCCAAATCGGTCCCACCGAGTTTGTGTAATCGGTCAAACCGAGATTTGGTTTTACCCCAACCCTAGCACATTGGTCCCACCGAGTTGATCATATCGGTCCCACTGAAAAGCCTAACCACTACAAGAAATATGTCAACTTGTGACCACCACTATTGGTCACTGAAAGGTCACAAATTTCCATTTACGACCTTTTTGTGACCAAAAACAGAAGGTCAAAAGCTGGCGGTCGTAAACTGACTATAGCGACCTTTTTTCTGGAATGGTCGAAGACGTTTACGACCAAAATAAGCCTACTGTGGCGTTTTGGTCACTAGCAACCTCCCAAGGCCACGTAGGCATCCAGCGTGGCAATCTGACGTGGCACAAGATTCAGCCCGGTCCAATTCGATTTTCTACATGGGCCTAGCCCAACAATTCGGCCTATTTGTGTTTTTTCTGTCTGTCAATTTTTGGTTGGGTTCATGGGCCAAGCCCAATATTGCATCCTTTTTATTGTTGGGTTGTGGCCTTTTTGTCTAAACGAATTTAGTTTTTTTTAAAGAAGGGTCCACTAGTCAGATGGGTCCCAGTTGTCAGGTTCTAGTAATAGGTTCCCATTTGTCATCTTGTGGTAAGTGGGTCCCATCAATTGAGACTCATATTCTTCATATTTCAAGCATTATTTAGATTTTCGGAGACAAAAACACACATGATACTTAAATAAGAGCAACCAGATCACATAATACAAGCTCTATCCATTCCAATACGTAAGACCATACTGCTTTACAAGCTCTACAATTGTAATATAGTACTGCTTTACAAGCTCCTTCCATGTGATCACAAACTACCTGCTCCTGTCGTGAACATACTCGACTCGCTGGATGAACATAGTTGCCAACAAACAAAAGTAAGAAAAACAGGGTGAGTTCTTCGATTCAGACTCCTAACAAGCTCTACTAGATGAACAACATGCCGGACTCGCTCGACGACCATAGTCAGGGCTGGGAACAAACAAAACAACAACATGGCTTCCACTATCATCCTGTTACATGAATCAGAGAAGAATTAGAATAACTGGGGAAAATATATGTCGTAGCTAACAAAGTAAGAAACAATAGTTAACAAGTCTGGGTCGTAGAAGCTAGAAGTGTCCCTTCAGAGAGACAAGAACTTAGAATTGATGCATGGATCTTATTCTAAACAGCATAAACACCATGGCAATAACAAATTAACAGTAACAAGATCAGTGTTAGCAGAATTAAGTACAAGGCAATCACGGGTACCAATCCAGTGCAAGTTAATAGAGAAAATATGTCAAAGTTACTCAGATTTACCAATGTGTTTTTCATACTACCAAATTGAAGGAAAAAGATGTGTACTGATTCAACACTGCAAACTGATTTCTGAAAGCTTTACCAAAACATTGTTTAGTCGCTTGGTGCTAAAGCGATAGATGTTGAACACTAACTGCCAGCGATAGTAACAACCAGCAGGTACTGCACCTGCGACCGCCATCACTAGCTTGGAAGCAATAAGCACAGCATAGGTAGGATAGGAATCATCCTGGTTGTGTGTTCACGAATCACCTACATGTACCAGACCCCACCTACCTATCCAAATTGGTAAACAATTCAGATCTGCTCAATGATCTTGCAGGCTAAAGTTAGAGATATGCCCAGAATGACAATGCCAAACCGTTTACATGTACCAGACTCCATCCACTGGTCCAAATTGCTAGCTAATCAGTTCACATATACTTGCAGAATATCAACAAACATGAACAACATGGCCAACTCAAACCAGAGCGTTTGGTCGGTCCCAGGCTTGGATTTGGCACGCAGATAAGCAGTAAATCAGGAATCTGTGCTAGGTAAGGAGGGATTGAGACCGGAGAACATTACCATCCGGAGATCCCACCTCGCAGAGGTGCTCTCCTCAAGGTTGGGTCGTGCGCGGATCATAGCTACATTGATGTTGCATCCAGCAATTTCAGCCGGCCTGTCGTGAACATGAACATATTATGTCAGGGAAAGCGGATACTTCGTCTAAATAAATACATCTTATTGCAGGAACATTTCGTTGATTCCGTGGCGGAAACATATAACACAGATGATGATACACTAATACACTGTGCATACTTGAAAATGCCAGAAGAGTTAAAATTATTAAACTGAGAGCAGTCACAGCAACACAACATACTTGAAAATGCCAGATTTAGCATACCTCTATTCCTACGTACTACTACACATAGGTTAACAACTAGGAGAGCAACAGAGCATGCCAAGACTGCAATTGGCCGACTGATTGCTTTAGGTCATAGTGCCAAGAACAATGCTACATGTACAAGTACAACAAAATAAGAATCTCAGGCCTCTATAATTCTCTAGTTACTTAGGCAGCAAACATCATTGCAAATTTTGATGAAATGCATAGGTCCAGCCGATGATTACACAGAAGCAACTACTGCAGACATTGGCTGGAGAAATGCTCATCTTTGTATTCATTGTAAAAGAAATTTTGAGTTCAAGCAGTAGTACTAGTTACTGACTACACATGTAGGTGCATATGCAGGTTCATACTACAAACTACAGTACAACACCAACTTGACACCCGATTAGTCCAACTTGATAGGTGGGAGTAACATTTACATATCAATCTTAGAAACATGTGATCATCTAAATTAACACTAATTAGAAAGAAAACATGTGATCATCCAATTTACTCTGTAGCTGCCTGATTCATGGCTGCATAGTTCAGCTAGCTACACCAGTTTGCTCTCATGCAAAAATTAGAAAGAAAAAAAAAGAACAACAAATAAATCAACACTAATTTCTCTAACACATACAGTGATTTGCTGATATAACTTGTATATTTGTCGATGGAAAATGGGATGCAAAATCATGTTTCAGTCCAGATCAATCTATCATGAGAAAACATGTATAACTCCCACTAGAACTTTTTAATGCAGTTGTGAATTATCCTGAAAACTTGTGCACTTAATGATGGTTTGATCCATCTTACAGAATAGTCAGCTTCCAATATAAGTTAGGTACAGAACAGAATGTATAAGCACGAAGTAAGATAGGACATGCATGATTGCATACATACAAATCATGTGCTGGCAGAAAAAAATCCAAGCATGAGCTCATCTTCTCTCTCTGTTTGGTAACTAACAACCTAAATAAAATAAAATAAAAACATGACTTGTTCATACAGATCCCTCTAAAATTCCTTGGGACAAGTGCATCACATATTCGTCAACTTAGGAGCAGAAGTAGTGAGCACAGGAAGAGGGGGACGGAGATGGAGGAGCTACCTGCCGCGATCGCAATGGAAGCAGAGGAGCAGACCCCTCCTGCCCCTCCCCCACAAGCAGGACAGGGTTGCCGGCTGGGCACGCCCGTACTCCTCCGCCTCTTCGAGCAGGAGACCCCCTTCCCCTACTGCTGCTTCGCGCGCCGCATCACTAGTCACCTCCTCATGCAAGAAGTACACAATAAATAGACAGACGGTCAGTGAGGTACATTTTCACAGCAACAGAAGCTTAGAATTAACAGAAATGCACACTCAAATGAAGTCACTAAGATACTTATGTCCACCACATGGTGTAGAATTATGTGGTATATAATTGCAACACATGAACCAAAAGAGGAATAACATCATCACCAAGAGTTTCTGATGATAAGCATAGCTCCCTACAAAAAAAAGAACTAAGGGCACGGTGACTAAAGCATGGCTAAATATGAGTCTTGTCCTAAGTAGGATGTGCAGTTGGTTAAATGATTAAACGATACTACTACATTTCACCACTGCAGTTGGTTAAACGATACTAGTGCATGTTCAACAGGCATAAGTGAATGATACACAACACAGATAGATAGACATTCGGTAGGTTCCATCTCATCTCACGACCATAAACTAAACCACCACACGAGACTGATAACTTAAACTGCCACACGAGACTTGATAACTTAAACAGAGACGATACGTTGATAAGCTGGTGGATTTAATGGCCGGCGGCCGACCTCCTAGTTGCTGTTCATGCCCTCCAGCGGCGGGGGCGTTGATTGTCCTGGCTGACGATGATGGTGCGGCCGCCAAGCTCCTGGTCGTCCTAATCTACACCATGGCTTGCTGACAACCCCACAAACAGGCTGCACAATAGCAGAATACACACAAACCAGATTGGAGTGTTACCTCCACCTGCGCCGCTCAATGAGAAAGAGAGGAGAGAGGGGGAGGGAGGGGAGCTGACCTTGAGCAGAGACGGCGACATGGCGGCCGGCGGCGGAGGGAGGCGCCGATTCCGATCTAGGGGGTGAGGAGAGGATGTGCGGGGACCTTGACGAAGAACTCGGAGACGGCGGGGACCTTGACGACGAACCCTGCGGCGGGATCCCAGACCTAGTGGGCGGGGACGGCCTTGGCGCCGGTGCCGGGGCGGGAGCGGCGGGTGGAGCCGCGCCGGAGTTGGTGCGGGCGTGGGGTAGCAGGTCGCGGGTGCGGCCCCGCGGAGCGAGACCCTCCTGGCCGCGGCGGCGCGGCCCTCGACGCCGCGGAAGCGGACGCCAAGAAGGGCAACCCCGCCGAGGAGGCAATGGCGAGGGCGGGTGAGGCAGAGGCCTTGAGCGCGAACGTCGACGGCGGAGGAAGGGGACGGTGGACGGGGGGGCTTGGATAGGATCTGGAGAGAATGGGTGCGGCGGCTGGATCTGGAAGGGGAGGGGATCGAGAGGAGCTCCGCCGGATCTGGAAGGGGAGAGGAGGAGCAGAGAGCGAGTGAAAGAAAGGAGGCGGGGGGTGGATGGAAAATGACCACGGGACAGAGCTAGGGTTTCGGGGACACATCCATGTTTGGTGCGGGCCGTTGGATCCAGGGGATCCGACGGTGATTTACCCATGATCCGCGTGAGAGACCCCTGGACCAATCAGAACGCAGTATACAGGTATGATATTTTGACCATTTAAATTGGTCATAATTGACTAAAATTATGTGCTAAATCGTGTTAGCTATTTTATTATGACCTGAAAATTAAAAAAAACGTTTTATTGTGTCAGCAAATTTGACTATTGTTCTCAGGAATAATCATAAATTGAAATAAGATAAATATTTTTTAAAGAGTTATGAGAAATGAGTTCTTTTAAATTACTTTTTCATTTTTTGAGTGTTCGAAATGAGCTTTTTTGTGAAGGACCTACCAAATATTTATTGCAAAATTGTACCAACTCAATTTTCTAAAATACTAGGACATATTTAATGCACAATAGACCAAATGGTTGGGTGTGAGAAGCTTTGATCCACCTCTCATGAAAAGGACAAATTTCCGTCGATTCAGGAGGAAGCGGGTCAAATTTGAACTGTAGCTGCCTTCTAGTTTGCTCTTTATTTTTTCCGAAAATCATTTCTAGATACATAAGTACCTATTTAATCGGAGAAACACCAATAAAATTCCAAGATTCAACCACTAGCTAGGAACGGTCATTCCCGCCGTTTTGACCGCATTTTGAAAACGGGCATAAAAAATTCAAAAAAAATCAAGGGAAACCTTCGCATTGTGTCATTATATGTGGCCAAGTTCCCAGGAAAAATAACAAACTTGTAATACGGCAATTATTCTAAAAAAGTGTTCTCGGAAACGAGCTATCACGTGTGGAGATCAATGGCTTTCAAGCCAAATGATCAATCTTATGGTCACATTCATGGCATAGTTTGTTCAAATGATCTCATCTTGTACACAAGGGTGCATATTGGAATGGCAAACAATGTTGCCTAAGGAAGTTTTCATTTTCTTTGGACGAAAAAACCATTTTCCATTTTTTGAGTGCCCAAAAGGAGGTTTTTTTGTGAATAACCTCCCGAATAATTGTTGCAAAATTGGACCAAATCAATTTTCTAAAATACTAGGCCATGTTTAATGCACAAAAGACAAAATGGTTGGGTGTACAAAGCTTTGATCCACCTCTCGTGAAAAAGACAAATTTCCGTCGATTCAGTAGGAAGCGGGTCAAATTTGAACTGCAGCTGCATTATAGTTTGCTCTTTATTTTTTCCAAAAATCATTTCTAGGTACATAACTACCTATTTAATCAGAGAAACACCAATAAAATTCCAAGATTCAACCACTAGCTAGGAACGGTCATTCCCGCTGTTTTGACCGCATTTTGAAACGGGCATAAAAAATTCAAAAAAAATCAAAAAACTGGGAAACTTTCGCATTGTGTCATTATATGTGGCCAAGTTCCCAAGAAAAATAACAAACTTGTAATACGGCAATTATTTTAAAAAAGTGTTCTCAGAAATGAGCTATCATCTGTGAAGATTCATGGCTTTCAAGCCAAATGATCAATCTTATGGCCACATTCGTGGCATAGTTTGTTCAAATGATCTCATATTGTGCACAAGGGTGCATATTGGAATGGCAAACAATGTTGCCTAAGGAAGTTTTCATTTTCTATGGACGAAAAAACCATTTTTCATTTTCCGAGTGCCCGAAAGGAGGTTTTTTTGTGAAGGAACTACCAAATAATTGTTGGAAAATTGGACCAAATCAATTTTCTAAAATACTAGGACATATTTAATGCACAATTGACAAAATGGTTGGGTGTAAAAAGTTTTGATCCACCTCTCGTGAAAAAGACAAATTTCCGCCGATATAGTTGGAAGCGGGTCAAATTTGAACTGCAGCTGCCTCATAGTTTGCTATTTATTTTTTACAAAAATCATTTCTAGGTACATAAGTATCTATTTAATCAGAGAAATACCAAAAAAATTCCAAGATTCAACCACTAGCAAGGAACGGTCAAGCCCGTCGTTTTGACCTCATTTTGAAACGGGCATAAAAAATTAAAAAAATCAAAAAATTGGGAAACCTTCACATTGTGTCATTATATGTGGCCAAGTTCCCAAGAAAAATAACAAACTTGTAATACGGCAATTATTTTAAAAAAGTGTTCTTAGAAATGAGCTATCATCTTTGAAGATTCATGGCTTTCAAGCCAAATGATCAGTCTTATGGCCACATTCGTGGCATAGTTTGTTCAAATGATCTCATATTGTGCACAAGGGTCACTACAGGAATCAGCTATTTTGCCGTCTGCCACTGCGGACGGCAAAGGCCTTTGCCGCCAGCCGCGGACGGCAAAAGGCTCCGGCAACGTTGGCTACGGTAAACAGCTACTTTGTCGTCTGCTTTCTGGCGGCTGACGGCAAAGGCCCTTTGCCGTCCGCGGCTGACGGCAAAGAGAGCGGACGGCAATAGTTGCGCTGTCAGTCCGTTAAGTGGCTAACGGCAGGCCTTTGCCGTCCGCCGCTGACGGCAAAATGGCAGGTTCTTTGTCGTCCGCCGTATGATGACCAAATGGGTTAGCTCCCAGGAAGCACAGTTGGCTGCCACGTGGCTTCTTTGCCGTCCGCGGCTGACGGCAAAGAGCCCTTTGCCGTCGGTGGCAGACGGCAAAGAGCCTGCATATTGGCTGTTTTATCTGTTTTTTATTAAATCCAACAATTTTCATCACAAATATATATGACATATATAGATATATTTCAAAACGCCATTACATAGCAAACATATAAGATATCCAACACATAACTTCATCATCCAACCATATATATTACAGGCATAGTTTCATCATACATAACAAGTTCAACATAGAGGCATCCAACCATATATATTACAATAGTTTCATCCAACGATACATGCATAGTTCAACGATACAAAAGAAACAGAGAAAGGGATAAGGAGCACTCCTTCTATGCAAGCTTTCGTCAAGTGAATGAAATCTGCAAAATGAAAAATAAGAAAGTTAGAACAAGAAGAGTAGAACAAGAAGAAGAGTAGAACAAGAAGAGTAGAACAAGAAGAAGACTAGAACAAGAAGAGTATGCCATTTATGAGCTAACTTACGTGAAATGGATCGTATATGAGCTAACTAAGTTGAAATGGATCGTTTATGAGATAACCTAGGTAAGATGGGTCATTTTGGAGTTAACCTAGGTGAAATGGGTCATTTTAAAGCTAATGTGGGTAAAATGGATCATTTAGGAGGTAATCTAGGTAAAATGGGTCATTTTTGAGCTAACTTGGATGAACTGGATCATTTATAAGCTAACCTAGGTAAAATGGGTCATTTTAGAGCTAACTTAGGTAAAATGGATCGTCTATGAGCTAACTAAGCTAATTATGCAATTTTGGACATAAGTAAGCTAAGTATAGATCGTTTTAGAGCTAACTTAGGTAAAATGGATGGTTTTGGAGGTCAGTAAGCTTATTAAGTCATTTTGGAGGAGAAGAAGCTAAGTCTAGGTCATTATGGTAAGCATTATTGGAGGAAATAAAGCTAAGTCTAGGTCTTTATGCATGTGTTAAGCAAAACACTAGATAAACTTACCAAGATCCAGGAGGTGTAGGAGCGGGGTGGCTCGTGTCGGTAGCTGGAGAAGAATCATGCGATGCTTGTCTGGAGTTATGCTGCACCAAAGATCATTTCCAATGTCTTGTTAGCATGATGACACTCAAATGTTAAGACTAGCAAGTAATGTCCATTCAAATAAAACTCACCGTGGTCCCAGGAGCAATCACTGGCATCGGCGGAGCGGTCTGACCTGTCTTCTCGCACACAGACTGCACATTTTGTTTTCACGACTCAGTCATACTAGTTAGTAATGAGACAAACACTACATGAATGTTTTGGCTAATCTGCAGAAGAAACTTACCACAAGGAGCTCGTACATGGCCCTTGCCTGCATGTCATTCCGTGCCCTCTCCTCCTCCATCATCTTTGCCGTCCTCTCCTCCAACTCCCGCTGCCTCTCCGCCGCCTCCGCCAGAAGTTTCTCCGTTCTATCCCTCTCACTCTGTATAGCAACCTGCAACACCACTCACATGACCATTTGTAATCATTGATGGAAGCGCACACAATGTAATGGAGAAAGATAACTGAGTACGTATCACTAACCTTGATGGCGAGTTGCACTGGCCGTTCACGAGGCCTTATCTCAGGAGCGGAGCTCGACTGGCGCGCCTTGATCTCCAGGAGAGTGCTAGGACAACGGATAAGTCCATCTCCCATGGCTATGGAGCCATGGGACCTCCCACCGCCAGATATCATCAGCGGCTCTGGATCAATGGGACCTTGGCTCGGGTTAAAGTCCTCCCCTTTCCTCGCCTTCCCCTCATCTCTATATCTCACGAGCTTGTTGTGGGAGGAGATGTTGGTGAAGTTGTTTGCATCATCGAGGTCAGACGCAGAGAATGCCTTGACTTTCTTGTAAGGGCCAGTGTGGGCCATGGCATACAGGTCGTACACCTCTGGCACCTTATCCGCCTTATTGTAGCGTGCCTGAAAGAGAGAAACAATGAAAATTAGTAATTAAAGGGCTCAAGCTAGCATGATGAATGAATTGCATGAATCATGAAGCAAACCACATACCCAGTTGCGCCCGAACTGATATAAGTTGGAGATGCCTTGATGGTGTGGCACACGTTCCATTTGGGCACGTTTGTCCTTGGCCTCTTTGTGGAGGGCTAGCCATTGTGTTGAGCACCACTCATCGACCAACACCTCCCAACAATCCATCCGATCCGCACACCATCTCGGAGGCGCCTAAGTTAGCAAATAGAAACTTGAGCGCTACGGCTAAGAATTACTAAATGAAGGAACTTAAGTAGAGAAGGCCTTAAGAATTACCTTCATGTACTTCTCCTTACTCAGGAACTTATCGCGGCACGCCGGCTTGGTCTTCTTGATACCACGCAAGGCGTAGTAGTCTCGAACAGCCTGCACCCGAGCCTCGTGCCGTAAGTTCTGGAGTAGGCGCTTGCAGACGTTCTCGATAACATGTGCCGCGTCCTCCTCGTATCCCTCCTCACACCTGTAGAATGTTTGCAATCAAATGAAACAGTATTGATTAGTACAATTAATAACTAGCTAGTTGAAGATTTTTAAATGTGTAAAGGAGAAATTACCCAGAACTTTCTGATCACTATGTCTGCCCTCGTGTTGCACACGACACCGTCGATAATCTCATCCGGCGGGGCCGGGGCAGCCACGTAGTGCTCCCAGCTCAATCCAAGCTCTGGAAGCCGACCCTCACCAGGCAACGTGACAAACCCCGGGAAGTTTTGCCGGCAAAGAACTCCAAGGACGGAGTTGGGCCGGCGGACACTATGATGGTGGTCCCAACCCCTGCAGCATGACAAGGCCAACGCATTGGTTATTTGAAGAAACATGAATGCAGAAGGTACAAAAATATTAAATGCACTTACGTACCTCTCCCCATCAGGGAAAATCAACCACCTCTGCTCGCAGGTCACCGGCACGGACGGGAGCCGTGTAGCACCACGCTGGTAGACGTTGCCCCCCTCCTTCCCCTCCTCATCAGTCGACTCCCCGCCATCATCAGCATGGCCACTCGGCTCCCCGCCATGCTCAGGCTGATCCGACCAGGTACCCCATCCAGACGTGTGCTCCTCCGGGGTCTTGTGGGCCCAAGTCTCGTGGGCCGAAGGCCCGTCGACACGAGGCTCGTGGGCCGAAGACTCGTGGACCGGAGGCTCGTGGACCGGAGTCCGTGCAGCCTCCTCCTCAGACGAGTCCACCCTAGCAGTCACGTGCTCGGGTGAAACAGCTGGGGGCGGTGGCGAGGAAGGCGCCGTAGTCACCCTACCTCCTCTCCCGCGACCACGTGCTCCACCTCCTCTCTTCTTCTTACCTCGTCCCCTGCTGGGCACCGCGGTCGACGAAGAAGGGCCCGGCGGTGTCGCCATACTATCCAGCAACGCTCGGCGGAGAAGGGGCCTCGGAATGGAAGACCTCGCACCACGCGCCAACGAAGAAGGGGCCTCGGCGCGCTCCCGACCAGCGCCCACCATCTTTCAACACCTGCCATGACAAAGAATAAACGAAATTAGTACAACATAAAAAAAGTACCGACATGAATAATAATATGTATATCACTTAAGTGTATCATCATCAAGTACAACATAAAAAAATTGAATACGTGACACTACTAATAATCTTGATCAGTATCATCAATAAATGCATAATCATTTCGGGAGGTGTCGGTGGTCGGGGTGTCCTGTCGGTGTCGGGGTGCCGTGTCGGGGTCGGGGTGCTGTTTCGGGGTCGGGGTGTCGTGTCGATGTCGGGGTCGTGCCGTGTCGGTGTCGGGGTGTCGGGGTCGGGGTCGGGGTGTCGGGGTCGGGGTCAGGCTCGGGGTGTCGGGGTCAGGGTGTCGGGGTCAGGCTCGGGGTGTCGGGGTCGGGGTCAAGCACGGGGTGTCGGGGTCAGGGTCGGGGTCGGGGTGTCGGGGTCGGGGTCAGGCTCGGGGTGTCCGGGTCAGGCTCGGGGTGTCGGGGTCGGTGTCGGGGTCGGGGTCGGGGTCGGGGTGTCGGGGTCGGGGTGTCGGGGTCGGGGTCGGGGTCGGGGTGTTGGGGTCGGGGTCTCGGGGTCGGGGTGTCGTGTCGGGGTCGGGGTGTCGGGTCAGGCTCGGGGGGTCGGGGTGTCGGGGTCGGGGTCGGGGTGTCGGGGTCGGGGTGTCGGGTCAGGCTCGGGGGGTCGGGGTGTCGGGGTCGGGGTCGGGGTGTCGGGGTCGAGATGTCGGGGTCGGGGTCGGGGTGTCGGGGTCGGGGTCTCGGGGTCGGGTGTCGTGTCGGGGTGCCGGGTCGGGGTCTTTTTTCCTTTTCTTCTTCTTCCTCTTCTTCCTTTTCTTCCTTTTCTTCCTTTTCTTCCTTTTCTTCCTTTTTTTCCTTCTTCTTCTTCTTCTTCTTCTTCTTCTTCTTCCTCCTTTCCATTTTCCTCTTCTTCTTCTCCTCCTCTCCTGGTTTTTTCTTCTTCTTCTTCCTCAATTCTTCTTTTTTCTTCTCCTCCTCCTCTTCTTCTTCTTCCTTTCCTTTTTCCTCTTCTTCTTCTCCTCCTCTCCTGTTTTTTTCTTCTTCTTCTTCCTCTTCTTCTTTTTCTCCTCCTCCTCCTCTTCTTCTTCTTCCTTTCCTTTTTCCTCTTCTTCTTCTCCTCCTCTCCTGTTTTTTCTTCTTCTTCTTTTTCTTTCCTAAAACTAAACTAAACCTAAAACTAAACCTAAATCTAATCTAAACATAAACCTAGAACTAAAAAAACAGAAGAAAAAAAGGAAAAAACAAAATCTATACCTAAAACTAAACTAAAACTAAACCTAAATCTAATACTAAACCTAAAACTAAAACTAAATCTAAACTAAACATAAACCTAAAACTAAAAAACAGAAGAAAAAAAGGAGAGGTAGAGCTCACCTGGGCCGGTGGAGGAGGTGGCCGGTGGAGGAGGGGGGCGGGGCGGCCTGGGGCAGCGGCGCCGGTCCCAGGGCGGTGATGCGCGGGGGGCCGGGGCGCCGGGGGGCCGGGGCGCGGCGGGGCGATGGGGCGGGCGGCCGGTGGAGCGACGGCGCCCGGGGCGGTGGGGCGCGGGGGGGCCGGGTCGCTGGGGGGCCTGGGCGCGGCGGCGCCGAGACGGGGCGGGGGGCCGGGGCGATGGGGCGGTGGGGCGACGGGGTGGGGGGACGGTGGGGCGGCGGGGCGGTGGTGCGACAGGGCGGCGGCGAGTGGTGGGGGCGGCGGCGCGCGTGTGTGGGAGGGAAACAGAGAGATAGAGGGGGGTGGGGCGCGCCGGCCGTTAGATACGTACGTCCTTTGCCGTCCGCTAGCGGACGACAAAGAGGGGGACCGTTAAGTATTTTTTAACCAGCTCCTCAGTGGGGCCCCCCTCCCTCTTTGCCGTCTGCTAGCGGACGACAAAGTTTCTTTGCCGTCAGCTAGCGGACGGCAAAGAACAGGCTGATGGCAAAGGCTTTCTTTGCCGTCTGTTGTTTCTTTGCCGTCCGCTTTTGGGCAGCTGATGGCAAAGAGCTTCTTTGCCGTCAGCTAGCAGACAGCAAAGAGCTGGCAGATGGCAAATTAGCTGATTCCAGTAGTGGGTGCATATTGGAATGGCAAACAATGTTGCCTAAGGAAGTTTTCATTTTCTTTGGACGAAAAAACCATTTTTCATTTTCTGAGTGCCCGAAAGGAGGTTTTTTTGTGAAGGAACTACCAAATAATTGTTGCAAAATTGGACCAAATCAATTTTCTAAAATACTAGGACATATTTAATGCACAATTGACAAAATGGTTGGGTGTAAAAAGTTTTGATCCACCTCTCGTGAAAAGACAAATTTCCACCGATTCAACTGGAAGCGGGTCAAATTTGAACTGCAGCTGCCTCATAGTTTGCTATTTATTTTTTCCAAAAATCATTTCTAGTTACATAAGTACCTATTTAATCATAAATACATGGTTTGGTGGCGATACGTTGAGCTTTGGGCGGTGGCCGAGGGGCCCATCTCTAGAGCGCGTAAACTCGCATGCCCGCCGCGTGGTCACCGCGTGACCGTGGCGTCGCCATGTGTTCTGGGTGGCCTAGACATGTCTAGTGGGTTGGGCACTCCCCAGGTAGGTTCTAGGAAGAAAATTACAACATAAGATTCTCACGAGGAGACCGATCGGTGCTCAAATATGAATTAGCAGCCAAGTGTTTGATTAGCGGTATAGGAAATGTACATGGCTAATGAGCGTGAGTTTTGGCTTAGGATGATCAGTTACTAAGAAGACCGTCTTCAAAAAATTTCAGCTCAAAAGGAGGAGCCTAGCTGGTACTTGCTTTGCAAACTACCACACTGGACATAAATACGTATGTTGACGCTCGGCTCAAAATAATGAATAGATTGAGCTGGAATTTGGTGGAGGATTTTTATTTCGGCATAGGAAAGCACTGTAGAAAATGGATACTATTTGGACATGCCAAAGTGGTACTTCCTTCACAAACTGTTGTTCTGAACAGAATAGGAAAATGAATATTTTTGAATTATTTTTGAACTAGGCAAGGAAGGTTTTTACATATTTGACGAAGATATGACCCAAAGAATTTATGAGATTTTTTTGGGAATTTTGGGAATGATAGAAATATAGGTTGCTTCACAACCTAGGGCAAAAACTGCCACATGGACATGCCACATAGGCAAAACTGATGAGGTGGCGCCTAGTCATAGCAACCCACCACAATTTACAAGGCTATGGCCATCTATATTGGTCGTTAACAACTAGAAATAAGGCAGCGGACTAGCGCTGTTTGCTTTATGACCTTTTCGTGTGAGGAAATTACGACCTTTGTGACCAAAATAGTCGCAATGGTTTAGGGTTTGGAGCCCCTCGAACAGCTTTTGACCAATTGGTCTGAAATGGTCATAAATTTATGACCAATATAATTCTTCGAGGGTCACTGACAGAAGGTCATAAGTTGGCATATTTCTTGTAGTGAACGTTCACATCTTGAACTAAATCGGTCACACCGAGTTTCACTATTCGGTCCCAATGAGTTTGGTAAATTGTGTGTAACGGTTAGATTTTGTGTGGAGGCTATATATACCCCTCCACCCACTCTTCATTCGTGGAGAGAGGCATTAGAACATGCCTACACTTCCAACATACATTTTCTGAGAGAGAACCACCTACACTTGTGTTGAGACCAAGATCTTCCATTCCAACCACATAAATCTTGATCTCTAGCTTAACTCTTCTTTCCACCAAATCCAACCCTATGAGAGAGAGTTGAGTGTTGGGGAGACTATCATTTGAAGCACAAGAGCAAGGAGTTCATCATCAACACACCACCTATTACCTTTTGGAGAGTGGTGTCTCCTAGATTGGATAGGTGTCACTTGGGAGCCTCCGTCAAGATTGTGGAGTTGAACCAAGGAGTTTGTACGGGCAAGGAGATCGCCAAGTTCGTGACGATCTACCCTAGTGAGGCAAGTCCTTCGTGGGCGATGGCCATGGTGGGATAGACAAGGTTGCTTCTTCGTGGACCCTTCGTGGGTGGAGCCCTCCGTGGACTCGCGCAACCGTTACCCTTCGTGGGTTGAAGTCTCCATCAACGTGGATGTACGATAGCACCACCTATCGAAACCACGGATAAAAAATCCGAGTCTACATTGCGTTCGCACACTCCAATCCCATCCCTATACATTCTTGCAATTTGCATGCTTTACTTTCCGCTGCTTATATACTCTTGGCATGCTTGCTTGATATGTATTGTGAATGCTAAAAATTGTGCTAAAACTCCACCTCAACTTGAAGAAATTAAAAACCGCTACTTTTCTTGCTAAGAGTCTATTCACCCCCCTCTAGACACCTCTTTTCGATCCTTTCAGCTTCGATAATATATTCTTGATGGCAAGCCATGTGGTTTTTTGTTTTCAATTGGGTGGTGCGTAGTTGCCCCCAAACAGCCGGAACCATAAGGGTGGGAATGCCCCCTCAAACTGTGCTTTGTACATGGAAGTCACCAAATAAACACTGCTGATGGTGAGGTTTCAAGTAATGTCATCTAGAGCATCCTCCTGAAGGTGGACGAGATAAATTTGTGCCTATAGCATGTAGAATTGTTGGATATGATTGACAGATAGAAATCCTTGTGATCCAAGCAAGGTCATGAAGTGGTTTGGCGTACCATTACATTCCTTCTTTTGGAGGTTTAGAATATGGAGGGTGCTAATATTTCACCGTACGGCCGTTCCTGTTCCTGATAGTGCTGATAGGCATTGTCATCATGAAGAACCATGTTATTGACTTGGTAACAAGCTCCTCGTAAATATTTTATGTACTCTAGAGTTTTCTGTTTATGTATACCAAATGATAAACTAGAAACTGATACCAAGATATTTCTATGTCCTTACACTTTAGAGAGCCTTACAAGATATATAAGGAGCACAGAAATACATACACTATGTTTATGCAAGCATCATAAATTAATCCAAAAAATGGTGTCTTTTTTGTTTCCATATTTTCTCACAGTTATAGGATTGGGTTTAAAAATTCTCTTTAAGGCATAATGTATCGAAAAGACAAAAGCTAATGTAGCTTGGTTACAAACAAATTTCTATTTAGCACAATGCATTTTCAACTATATAGATTAGAGTTGTAGCATAAATACACGATTACTAACATTTAGCAACATCATCATCAGATTAAGTACCATAAAAATTTATGAAACATAATATTAAATATAACTTTATAAAAATGAATTAAATCAATATAAAAGTTTATTAGAAATTTTAGTAGAAAAAGCAGATAACTTAAGTTTGGAATTGGTGTGGTCAGCGAAAAAGATTTTGATGCTGGCTGTTTATGGAGGTTACAACGTGCATTTTACCAACTTAATTAGGAGCAAAAATAGTATGTAATAATCTATTGATGATATACATGTATGTTCCATATTGTGTTTGTTTCAGTCCGTTAGGTACAAAATTAAGAGGTTTAGGAAGCTCACAGACAACGAGAGTTGTATATTCCCAAACGGCTAGAAAATGCATAGATCGTCATCAGCAGCTTCAGGATGACAGATGCGTACCTACATGTACGAGGCGCCGGAGGAGCGTACCAAGGTTCATTCTGCACATTATGTTGTCTTGACGAGCTCGGGCCTCGAATATAAGGACTTGGAGAATGTGACCGACAACGACAAGGTCGATGACCCGGAGGTCTACTACGAGTACCTCAACAGCTACAATGCCTGGGGTGTCAGACGGCTCGGGATACATTAGTGGACCCATTTAACATTCTGTGTGAAGACGGAAGAAGGTGGAGTGAGCTCTAGTTGTGAACATTGGTTGAATCTCTTATATATACATGTCACTGTGTTGACTGTGAGAATGCAAAGTAATCACATGAGTTAATTATTGCATTCCCTAACAAAAACCAAGGACACCATAAGAGTGAAACAGGGGAGGGAGTTAGATTCTATAAAAAAGATGCATGTGTTGGTGACTTGAACTAAGTGAGGCAACTTAATGGCGAAGATTTCCAGGTGCAGTTTTCCTTCAGGTGCCAACTGGCCACAACACATAATAGATTTTTCTATAGCAACCATTAACCTCTCTTCTTTTCTGGAAGTTCATAATGGCAACTAAGCGTAGTAGTAGAATTTTTCTACTAACCACGAACTTATCTATGACTTAGCCGTCGATTTACACCATAATTATCAGTAAAAGAATTAACATAACTGATGAGTTCACAAGAACTATAGCAAAATTTACTGCCCCACTAGACCACGAAATACATTAATTACCTGAATGCACAACTACACACTTTGGGAATAATCATTTGGTCTCAGATTAGTACTGATGTGCATGGTTTGCAAATAATCCAGAAAAGAAAACAAAATGATAGTCTATGAAGTATACAACCATTCAAAAGTGATACACAGATTACACAATCCATGAATAGAAGCTTGGTGCAACATCTTCACTTTCCTTACTTAGTTCATGTAATGAGTATAGCACTCAGCCCATATCATGAATATTTTACAATTTCAGTATGCTTACAGGTTTGAATTTGGTTCATGGTGATTCATGAATAAATATGCATGTGCTCAAAAGAGGCGACAGGTACAGCAAAAGAAAGTGGCCACAGGTTGAGGTTTATGATTATTACCCCAGTACAGCAATGCACCACAGAGCACCTTCGCCCTGTTTTCTCATGTAACTTCACCTTGGACCTTTTCAGTTTATACTTTGTAGAGATTTCCTGCAAAACAAATGAAATCCTACGAGGTACGGCCAGAATTACAGTATCGCAAGTGATTACTCAACTTGCATTCCGTGCGCTGTGCATAGGCAATCAAGTTGCTACATACATTTTTTATCATGTGAAATTCGACACAACTCTTGCTGAGTTTCTTTTGTTGTTGCGTTCATGTCAATCCTTTTACGAACTAGTTTTTCCTATTAGAATTTGTAGAACTACTAGGTAGATTATGCAATTGTACTCAGACTGATAATAACTTACTATCTCTGTAAAAATGTCTTATATTTAATTACAGAGGTAGTACTGGATAGCTCATAAATGGCACCACATGATTATCTCCATGTAGCTCAGAAGTGTCCGGTAGTTTGAGAAGAAAGATATATAATATTGCAAGTATGATCAATATTATTTATAGGGAGGACGTTATCATTGATGTTTTATTTGAAAACACAAGTACACAGCAGCAGAAAATAAATATGCGCCCCATTGAGATCGAAAGAAGGCATGATTATCACGGTAAATATTGATACGATGACTATACAAAATAGTAACTAGTCGTAGGCATATCTCAAGAATGCGCACCACAAGCTGACATGAAAGGTATATATCTAGGATAATATAGGATTCAATTACTGTTAGGGGTCATTTTGCACAAGTATATATGTTCTGTTCATAACAATAGATGTAACAAATATGGCTAATAGGAAGTCATTTTAGAAGAAAGTAGTATGACCACAAGCACCACTAGTACATACTCCCTGCGATCAAAAATAAGTGTTGTCGTTTTAGTAAAAATTTGAACTAAAACCAAGACACTTATTTTTGACACATACAGTGTAAAGACACATAAGCTAGGAGATGGTTTTGGAGAACTCGTTCAAAAGATTGGGTGGCCAGATGACCACAATCAGAAGCACTATATCATCAACTCAGCGGTCGGCACATCACATCCAGAGCGCTATGGCCGGGCTCCTCCGGGCATGTGACAGTGCAGGAGAAGGAACCGAGTGGATTACCAGTGCTGAAATATGTCTTTGAGGTTCTCCATCATATCAAAAGCCTCAATGTTTTCTAACTGCTGTTGTAGGTCGGGTTGTGTTGACATTGGAGGCATGTCATACATGAGGTCTTTGATATGTTTATTATGATTATGTTTGGGTATTGATGATGTAGCGAACTGCTCTTGCAAGTATATTGTTATGATAACTATTGGATAATTTGGTGCTTGTAGATTTCATTATATGATCCAGGTTTCTTAAATGCACACAAGGCATTTGCTAAAATTTCCGTAAATAACTAGCTCATTGTTTTGGTCGCTTCTGCTGCCCCTCCACGCTCACAAATCCGCATAAAAGTTCACATGGCTTGGTACTAACAAGAGACACAATGGTGTAGCGAGGCAAAAATGGGTCAAGGGTTCTCAATGTAAACTTCTTTCACCTCGGAGCAATGCTGAACTTTCTTCATCGAAAAACAACAGGGCATCCAGAAATAATAACTCAATTCTACAAGATTACAATTATCTCAAGAAATTACATTGAGAAACAGAAACGAAAAAAGTTTCACATAGATAAAAGAAGTCAAAAAGACATTTGCAAGGGTAAGCAAGTCGCGAGACCAAAATATGACATACGACAAAAAACTGAGGTATATATATATATATATATATATATATATATATATATATATATATATATATATATATATATTATATATATATATATATATACCCCCTAAAAGATATTTAAGGAAGGCGTTAACCAGTTAACCACCAGAAGTGCAATTTTCTTGGCAAGAAGAGGTAAGACAGAATACACTGGAAGATTAGTCATGCAAGCCAAATCCAACCACCGAGTTCAGCCACTGCAAGATTTTGCCTATTAATCACTCTCTGAGCTGCCGTCTGAACCAGCAAAATCAATGCAAGTACTACTACCGCCGCCATATGCTTGGCTACTAGGGTGAACAACGGTTGGCTTGAAGCCTTCGCAGCCGTAGCAATGCCCTAGAAAACAAACACACACAAAGAGTCAGACAAATATTAACACGAATAAACAAAATAGATTGCAGCTAACCTAAACCTTACGATTAAATGCTACTCTGGACGTCTGAAAATATAGATAGCATGCATATTTACATCCATTAAGCAGGAGGGACATATAATGTAGAGAAATAACTGACAGTTTCAACGAACGTTCATTCTATTTGCAGGATGTTACAATTGTGAAAGGTAACACTATTCACTGCAGAAAAGGCATGCAAATTCACAAGGATTTTACTAGTTTCAACGAGTTTATTGCATGGACATCTTGTATCCAGGATGTGGTCTGGGAAATTAAAGTACTCAGGACAAGGAAAAAGAAGGAATTGCACATATATATATACATAAATTAGAATCTCTGTAGCAAGTACGTACCATTATCATTTTCCCCAACAATGCAGCACAGGAGCACATCATTCTCGCCATGGAAAGGGGAGTCAACCTCAGAGAAGAAGAGCTTGGTGCTGTCGTCATCAGCAGAATGATGATCCTCTGGCTTAGCTGTGAAGTTGTAATGGATGCAGCCCCCTCCAAACTCCCAAAACTGACGGATCACTCGTAGCCCATGATCAATGCAGCTGGCAGTGCAAGAAGAGAAATTCAAGTAACCATGACAAAAGTAGTTTGCAATGGAATGGACTTGCTTGATACTGGCAACCTGAGGGGATTTAAGTTACCCATCCCGCAATCACATTTCGGCATGCCCAAAATGTTATTGAACAGAGAGCAATCCAAAAGAGAGAGAGAGAGAGGATGCTAGTCTTTTTTTACCTTGCGTACCTCCCCCTGGAAGCAGCGGATGAGACAGCAGCTTGAGCAGGATGGTGTTGGCAAATTCTCCTTGTGCCTGAACCAGAGCATGCCAATAATTCAGAATTATTACTAGAGTGAAACCAATGATTTAATTCTACTTTGGCAAAATTCACTCAGAACCGTACGTAGGAGATTGATCAGGATGTGAGTGGAATTGTACTGTACCCCGACCCCGAGCTGAGAAAATTGGAAAAAATAAAAGTCTCTCTCGGCCTCCTGTCGTTCCCCACGAATCCTGCAGTTTCTCAACCGCCCCGTCGTCGTGCCCCCAAGGCGCCCCCCGCCGCCCCTTGGCCCGCTGCCCATCCTCTCGTCCGCAGGATCGAAGCCGTCCCAGTACGTCGCGTCCTCCCGTCCTGTGTTCGGCTTCGGCCTAGCCATTGCCATTGCCCTGCTTCATTCTGTTCGATTCATTTGGAAACTAGTACAGTCCTACGTCGTACATTTAGGCCCTATATAGATGGAAGGAGGGAGTACCACAAACTACATTTGTTTGTGACACTTATCTAGACCTACGTGGGAAAAGTTATGGATCCCAAGCTACAATGAGCCTTGTGTCTATACTTTATTATCTTTTGCGTCAATCACTATCATCATTTTTCTGAAGCAAATGCTATTCAAGGTACCTTTGGATTAATCCATGTATTTATTTTGCCAGACTTTATAGAATAATAATAATACAATAAAAATGAATTTGTGCATCCTTAAATGTAGAGGCGGGAGGTTTCAACCTTCTCTTACAAAGAACTGCTAACTAAGAGCATCTACAACCAACCGGACCCCAAAGCCACCCAAATGTCCGAACATGATTCTGGATCAACGCCCGTATGTTTTTTTGGCCACACAACTGGGGCTCCACAAAGCCAGCCTAACCCCAACCGCACAGACTAGCCGACATTCCCCATACCGGCCCATATGTGCAGCGGATATGGAGACACCTGGACGGGCTAGGACACGCCCGCCACGTTGAACTGACGGTTAAGGCCCACGTGGGGACGTGGAGAGACCGTTGGTCTGACGGGCGCCTCCTTTGCTCCACGCTGCATGGCGCCGCTCCGACATGCCGCCGGAGGGAGGTGGTCGACTATTCAAGTCGGACGGCGGCAACCCAACCCTACCTCGCCCCCACTCCTTCCCCTTTCTCCTCTCCATCGTCGGCACTCCCACTTCCGTCTGTCGATTGCCATGCGCTGAGGCGCCTGGTCACCATCTACGTGGGCTGCTCATTTCGCCACCGATCTTCCTCCAGATTCGGCGGAGGAGGGGAAGGAGGATGAGGAGACGAAGGCAAAGCTAACCAACCGGGCCGGCCGGCCTAGCCCATCGTAATCGTGACTGGCACGCCCCGACCCACCATGGCACGATTATTCGCCGTGCCGTGCCAGCCCACGTGTTGCCGCTCCAGCCTGGGCACGACCCAAAAGCTATGCGGGCCTATTAGGCCGCCAGCCTGCTAGGCTGTTTTTGGGCCTAATGTAGGCTAATGGGCTTTTTCGGCCATATATATCTAAAAAGGTCCTAAATAAGAATAAAATAAATAAACGGGTCATGCCGTGTCGACCTGCTTGCTCAACCGTCAGGCCCAGGCACGACCCCTGATATGCCGCGTGCAGGGCCTGGCCCATTTAGCACGTGCCGTGTGGGCGTGCTACCGGGCCGGCCCAGCTACCACACCCGTTTGGGCATCTTTGGGCGGCGGAGGAGGAGGAGCCGTAGTCGGAGCCCATGGGCCCATGGAGGAGGAGGAGGCGGCCCAATGGTATGCAGGTCAGATAACATGGACACGTAGTAGTATGTAACAACCGAAGCAACCTTGGAACAGCAAATATGTGTGGGCCTTTTTGAATATGAAAAGGGGAAGAACAAACGATGACAGGCGTAAAAAATGCGTATTTATTTACAGGAGTGGGCAGAGTTTTTCCATCAAATCAAATCAAATCAAAAGAAACGTCTTCATGCGCTTGGAGGAGGAGCAAAGGAACTTACGACGAATCTCCCAGCTGATCCGCCATGGTCGGCCGATATGATTCCCTGTAGATCGATATGATCCGCGCACCCAATCGCTCGTATATGTATGCGGTTGGTTCTTCTTCTATCTAATCTCAGGGCGTGAGATTGAATTGATCCTCTGCTGGCGGATACGCAGGTCAGATTGATTTATATATAGGTATACAAGAGCGTAGCGAGCGATCGATTAGATTCCAAAACGGACGCGGTTTCCGCCCTTCCCTCTTGTACGGGAGTAAATAAATACAGCTGCATCCCAGGTTCGAATCCGACTGCCCTTGTTTGGTACGGTACGTGCGTTTTTTCAGGGTTTACATACGTACGTACGTACGTTTTGTTGGAAAAATACAATCACAAGTTGTAACGCCCCCTCAGTTGTAGTGGAAGTGAAGCGGACGATTGCGACTGAGAATTTAAAGTCAGAGGGTGTTGTCGGTCATGAGTTCACCGGTTTTGCTACGACTGAAGAAAAGCCATCAAGTACATATCAATTTTGTTAGGACCATGTGACCATGTAGGATCGTCGCTGTAGTGATGCCGTATCATCGTAGATGACGCGGTCGTTCTCGTCGTTGTGATGCAGCCATTGCCGTTGTCAGAGGTGTAGCCGGGTCTGACACGTAGTAAAGTGTTTATTGTGGCTCCAATCACCAAGAGAATTGCTGCCACCCCCCGGGGCAAGGTCCCTGTTGCCCGAGGCCTGCCTACGCCACTGGCTGTCGTTGAGGTCGCGTCTTGCAGAAAAAGTCTATCAGAGAATGTTAGGTGTCCATCTCGAATGAGGCAGTGGGGATGGGTTGACAATACTGTTGATGTAGCCCTTGACGGTGATGTGTTAAGAGCATACGTGAATTAGCATCCCTTGTTGGGACATCCATCGATGCCTTGCTGTTGGAGCTGCATGTGCTAGATGATATTAATTATTATCTCGGTCGTGGTTTACTAGCTTGACAATATATTTGACTAACAATCTTTATCGCGGTTTACTAGTTTGACGATATATTTGACTAACAAAATGCTTATACATACTATAAAAATATATATATTCTTGAATTCGTATTTGAATGTTGTTTTCAATAATAATATTTTTGCTATTTATAATTTATACACATTTAACATTTTCTAATTTCTTGATTAACGTTTTTGAAATAGTTGTTCAACAATTTTTCAAAAGGTTTAGTGACATTTGTATATACATGATAAAAAGAATCTTCATTTTTAAATACATGACCAACATTTTTTATACACCATTTAACATTTCCAAATGCTTGGTTAATATTTTTCAAAATACTTGTTCAATTTTTTCTCAAATGCTTCATTAACATTTTTATATACATGATAAAAAAGATTCATAATTTCTTTAATACATGGTCAACATCTTTCTCTATACGCATTTAAAATTTTTAAAATGCTTGATTAACATTTTAAAGTACTTGTTCAACATTTTTCAGATACTTGTTCAACATGTTTCAAATGTTTTTCGTAGAGTTTTTTCATAATATATATACATATAGAATACTTTATAGTACGGACAAAAGTACAAAAATAAAGCAAAAAAACCAAAATCATTGAACATAAAAAAGAGAGGAAAACACGGCTGTGGCCTCTCTCGCGCCTGGGCAGGCCCAACTCACCCTCCCCTTCAGCGAGCATTCCCTCGCTCTCGAGAGCAACTAGTTGACAAACGCTCCTTTTGGAGCCTCCCAATGATCATTTTGCATGGGCTGAGAGCGCGCCACAGCCGTTGCCACTTGTCATGCTCTGGGAGCTCGTTTCGAATTTTTATTTTTATTTTTCCGCACGCATTTTCAGCTTTTTAGATGTTTTTTTTACTTTTCGGTTTTCCACCTATCTTTATTAGCTATTCGACAATAATTTTATACATAAGAAAATAGTGTTTGTTTTCTTCTATGAGAGACATGGCCAATACTCTTGGAAACGAAAAAAATGCATTCTTTTTTTTCATGAAAGGCATGATTTTGCTTCGGCGAGAGCATTGGCCACGAAAAAAAATTATGTTTTCTCTTTTTTTTCCTTCCATGAGGGGCACGGATTTGCTTCCGCGAGATGCACGACCGTGCCTCTTGGAAACAAACTCTTTTTTTCCTCCATGAGAGGCACGGTTTTGCTTCCACACAGGCACGGCCGTCCCTCTCACAATGAAAAAATATGTTTTTTTCTCTTTTTTTCCTTTCATGAGAGGCATGGATTTCGTTTCTGCGAGAGGCAACGCCATGCCTCTCCGAAACTAAAAAAATGATTTTTCTTTTTTTTTTCTTCCGTGAGACGCAGATTTACTTCCGCGGGAGGTATGGCCATGCCTCTTGGAATAACTTCCGGAAATGGAAAAAAACTTACTCTCGGTTTGGTTTTTATCATCCGATTTTTTGTAAAAAGTGTTTGTCAAAATCTATCAACATAGGATCTAGTTTTGAAAATCTTGACGCGAGGAATCCAATGATATAAACGGTTTGAGATTTGGACGTACGATTTAAGCGATAAAATGTTTTGATTAAACGGATCTCCAAAAAGAAGGAAAACTCCTAGGTTGCGACAAGTGGCTCACATACAACGCGTCACTTGTCATAACTTAGATGAGAGTGGTTTCTAAAAGGAGTACTCCTCAATTAATGATTTCGCTCGCTCTCACAGAAAGCGAGAAATAGGGGTGCCCATTGTCGGTGTCAAAACCGGCGGATCTCGGGTAGGGGGTCCCGAACTGTGCGTCAAGGTCGGATGGTAACAGGAGACAAGGGACACTTTATTTTACCCAGGTTCGGGCCCTCTCGATGGAGGTAAAACCCTACTCCTGCTAGATTAATATTGATGATATGGGTAGTACAAGAGTAGATCTACCACGAGATCAAGGAGGCTAAACCCTAGAAGCTAGCCTATGGGTATGATGATGAATATTATGGTTCGTCCTACGGACTAAAACCCTCCGGTTTATATAGACACGGGATAGGGTTAGGGTTACACAGAGTCGGTTACATTGGTAGGAGATCTTGAATATCCGCACGCCTAGCTTGGCTTCCACGCCAAGGAAAGAACCTTCCGGACACGGGACGAAGTCTTCAATCTTGTATCTTCATAGTCCTGGAGTCCGGCTGAAGGTATAGTCCGGCTAGCCGAACACCCCCTAATCCAGGACTCCCTCAATAGCCCCTGAACCAGGCTTCAATGACGACGAGTCCGGCGCGCAAATTGTCTTCGGCATTGCAAGGCGGGTTCCTCCTCCAAGTTCTTCAAGAAGATAATAAACACCAAAAAATAGTGTCCGGCTCTGCAAAACAAGTTTCCACGTATTGCCATATAGAGAATAATGCGAACACAAATCAAATCTGCTGACGTATTCCGCAGTGTGTCATAACACTGCGACCAAGCCTTCTGTATGGAGTATTTTTACTCTTTCACCGCAGCACGTTCAACGAGGCAGTTTCCTTGGCACGTCTTGTCGAAGCAGAGATCGTGTGCCCCCTTTAACGTGATTCTCATTAATACGAACGCGGGTAACCCAACCGCGCCATTTACCACGGCGCTTGAGCGGCAAGCGAGTTTTATTAGGTAGGTGGGGACGCATAACGGCATCAGCCTATATAAGGGGATAAAGATCCACCTCTTTCACCTACGCCTTCTTCCTCCTCTGCCTATCCATCTCTTGCGCACTCAAGATCCAACGCCCAAGTCCGCTCTTTCGTCCTCAACCTACTCCAGCGATGTCCGGAGCGGGAGGCAAGTGGATGGCTTCCTCCGTCACGGAGGGACAAATTAAAAACCTTAGGAAGGCCGGATATCTGTCGAAGGACATCCCGCACCGGCTTCCTGAGGTGGGGCAGCTCCTTCCTACCCCAAGGCCTGATGAGAGGGTAGTTTTCCTTCCCCATTTCCTCCGCGGACTGGGTTTTCCACTCCACCCTTTTGTCCGGGGGCTCATGTTCTATTACGGCCTGGATTTCCACGATCTGGCCCCGAACTTCGTCCTCAATATCTCGGCGTTTATCGTCGTGTGCGAGGCCTTTCTCCGCATCCGTCCCCACTTCGGCCTCTGGCTCAAGACTTTTAACGTCAAGCCCAAGGTGGTGTCCGGCACCCAGGCGGAGTGCGGAGGAGCTATGGCTGGCCGAATGGCCAACGCCATCTGGTTCGATGGCTCCTTAGTGGAGAACTTGAAGGGGTGGCAGGCTGGGTGGTTTTACATCACCGAGCCACGCGACTTGAAATGGGTCGCGGCCCCTGAGTTTCGACCCGGACCCCCCACGCGCCTCAAGTCCTGGCAAGAGACGGGCCTATCGTGGGGCAACGAGAGCGAAGTGACCGGATTGCAAACTTGCATCCAGTCCCTGGTGAACAAGCCGACCCGGCATGTCAACATAATCCAGGTTATGCTCGTTCGCCTGATCCTCCCGTGCCAACAACGGGATTTCACTTTGTGGGAATACGACCCGGCGCAGCACCGAACCCTCAATAGGCTCTTCGATACGACGTATGAAGACGTCTGGAAGATGCTGACCAAAAGCGTCGAGTGCCCCACATCCGCCTCCGAAGATCGCGGATACAGCTCGCAGCGTGATGCTGGCGAGGTAAGCCATCTATACCTTTTATAGGTTCATTAAGCTCTTCTTTATAGATTAACTCTATGCGGGATCTAAAAAATCCCTTTGTCTTTGACAGAAGTGGCTGAAGATAGCCGGACCAATTAACTGTCCGGCTCCTCTGCCCGAAGACCAAGCCCCAGCTCTTCTAGAGAAGCTGCTGGCTCCGGCGCCTTACGTGGTGCCGGAAAAGAAGGTCAAGAAGAATAAGACCACCGGGACTCGAAAGAGTGCCCGTAATGTGGTGGTGTCGAACTCGTCATCTGACGAGTCCGCAACGCCCTCCTCTCGTGAGAGCAAGGAGGAACAAGAAAGCTCTCCCCCCCCCAGCGGGGGGAGAGAAGAAGAAGAGGAAGGCCGTCCCAACGGGGGAGGCCGAGGGGTCGAGGAAAAGGAAGACCCCTCCGCCGGACTACCCCAACGACGCCGAAGAGGGCGGAAAGGAGTGGCCGGACAGGACCAAGCGTCTGGCGAAATCGTAAGTGTTTACATAACGGAATGACTCATAGTATCTCTTGATGCGCGGCTTTCCCTAACGTCAAACATTACTTGTGCAGCCCGCCCCCGGCCACAGTCGACGATTCGTCGAGCGGCTCCCTGGATTCGTCGGAGATGGACTCCGTCCCTCCCGTGGTCTCCCCCAACAGGGCGGGCGACGCCGAAGCGGCGTCCCGCCGAACAGGGCAGGAGGAGGTGGTCCTGGAGGAGCCGCAAGGCAATCCTCAGGACCCTAGGAGTAAAGGGGATGAAACCCTCCAGGGCTCCAAGTCCGGCTTTGTGCCGGACACCGCGCCGGACTCAACCGTCCTGGCTCGCGGTGGGCGAACTCCTTCCAAAAGGAGTAAGCCATCCGAGCCGGCGACCTCTGTCCAGCCAGAGGCGCCGGATAGTCTGTTGGAAGCGCTTGAAGGCGCCACCATCGACGAGGAGCAACGTACTGTTATGAGTACGGTGGTACAAAGGGTTCAGTCCGCCAAGAGCGGACTGAATGAAGCTTGCGCTAGCCTTCTAACAGGTTTCCAGGTAAGCAAAAAATATGCTAAATTCATTACCGCATAGACAGTAGCCCCTGATGCTCTGTTCGGTGTTCGGAAAGAAAAGCCGAATAGAGGATCTAATAATTTTCGCAGGAGTCTAACCATAAAAAGTCAAATATGCGTATGCAGGCTTCCCTGCTGTCCACCGCCGCACTAACTGCGCAGGTGGAAGTCCTGTAAAAGGACTTCGAGCGGTCCGAGCAAGAGCTCGGCCTTGCCAAAAGGCAGCTCGAGGAAAAGGAAGGTAAGAAACACCCTCAATAATAAAATGTGCCTATAGAGAGGCTTGATTGCAAAAAATAACAGGATTGAACTGCCTATTGTAGGGGCCGCAACGGAGGTGGCAACCCTAAGGCAGGCGCTTTCTGAGGCCGAAAAGAAAACGGCCGAGGAGCGCGCCGAGCGAGAGAAGCTTGGGGTCCAATGCGGCGAGGTGCAGCAGCAGCTGCAAGCTCTCATGAAAAAACATGAGGGTTTGGAGCTTGAGGCGAAAGCGCAAGCGACCGAACTCGCCTCTGCCCTTGAGACCACCAAGAGCGCCAAGGCCGAAGCCCAGAGGGCCCTCCAAGAGTTGGAGGATATGAAGAAGATAGCAGCGGGTAAGGCATTCTCAATGCAAAGTAGGAACATAAAAGTGAAATACCTATTACTTACCCGAATCCGGAGTTCTCCAGGGGCGTTCTTGGATCTTCCCCGCAGCGCATCCGACGCCGCCGCATTCTACCGGGCCGAAAAGAATAGCTCGACGGAGTGTGTGTTCTGGTCTCAGTATTCTGAGGCCGGACACCCTGTGCCCTTGAGCGATCAGCTGAAGCAGCTGGCCGAGCTCCACAAGGCGTCCGAACAGGCCATGAAGGGCTTACTAGTTCGGCTGTGGCCTGGAGAGGCCCTGCCTGGGAGCTACTTCGGGCTAGTGCGGCGGCTGGTGGAGGCCTGTCCATGGCTGGAGGGCATCAAGCGTTCCGTCTGCATTGAAGGTGCCCGGAGGTGTTGGAAATATGCCCTAGAGGCAATAATAAAAGCATTATTATTATATTTCCTTATTCATGATAATTGTCTTTATTCGTGCTATAATTGTGTTAACCGGAAATCGTAATACATGTGTGAATAACAGACAACTATATGTCCCTAGTGAGCCTCTAGTTGACTAGCTCGTTGATCGACAGATAGTCATGGTTTCCTGACTATGGACATTGGATGTCATCGGTAACGGGATCACATCATTAGGAGAATGATGTGATGGACAAGACCCAATCCTAAACATAGCATAAGATCGCATAGTTCGTTTGCTAGAGTTATCCAATGTCAAGTATCCTTTCCTTAGACCATGAGATCGTGTAACTCCCGGATACCGTAGGAGTGCTTTGGGTGTGCCAAACGTCACAACGTAACTGGGTGACTATAAAGGTATACTACGGGTATCTCTGAAAGTGTCTGTTGGGTTGACATGGATCTAGACTGGGATTTGTCACTCCGCTTGACGGAGAGGTATCACCGGGCCCTCTCGGTAATGCATCATCATAATGAGCTCAATGTGATCAAAGTGTTTGATCACGGGATCATGCATTACGGAACGAGAAAAGTGACTTGCCGATAACGAGATTGAACGAGGTATTGGGATACCGACGATCGAATCTCGGGCAAGTAAAATACCGATTGACAAAGGGAATCGTATACGGGATTAATTGAATCCTTGACATCGTGGTTCATCCGATGAGATCATCGTGGAGCATGTGGGAGCCAACATGGGTATCCAGATCCCGCTGTTGGTTATTGCCCGAGAGCCGTCTCGGTCATGTCTGCATGTCTCCCGAACCCGTAGGGTCTACACACTTAAGGTTCGGTGACGCTAGGGTTGTGAAGATATGTATGTGCAGTAACCCGAATGTTGTTCGGAGTCCCGGATGAGATCCCGGACGTCACGAGGAGTTCCGGAATGGTCCGGAGGTAAAGAATTATATATAGGAAGTGCTATTTTGGCCATCGGGACAAGTTTCGGTGTTATCGGTATTGTACCGGGACCACCGGAGGGGTCCCGGGGGTCCACCAGGTGGGGCCACCTGCCTTGGTGGGCCACATGGGCCTTAGGGGGTGCGCCTTGGCCTGCTTGGGCCAAGGGCACCAGCCCCAAGAGGCCCATGCGCCAAGAGAGAAAAAAAGGGGAGAGTCCTACAAGGGGAAGGCACCTCCGAGGTGCCTTGGGGAGGATGGACTCCTCCCCACCCTTGGCCGCACCCTTCCTTGGAGGAAGGGGCAAGGGCTGCGCCTCCCCCTCTCCCTTGGCCCTATATATAGTGGGGAAAAGGAGGATCAAACCAACCCTAATGCCCTGGCACTCCCTCCTCCCTGCAACACCTCCTCCTCCTCCCGTAGTTGCTTAGCGAAGCCCTGCCGGAGTTCTGCTGCATCCACCACCACACCCTCGTGCTGGATCTTCCTCAACCTCTCCTTCCCCCTTGCTGGATCAAGAAGGAGGAGACGTCTCCCGTCCCGTACGTGTGTTGAACGCGGAGGTGCCGTCCGTTCGGTACTAGATCATCGGTGAATTGGATCACGGCAAGTACGACTACCTCATCCACGTTCACTCGAACGCTTCCGTTGCGACATACAAAGTGGTATGTAGATGCTATCTAATCTGAATACTCGTTGCTAGATGAACTCATAGATGGATCTTGGTGAAACCGTAGGAAAAATTTTAATTTTCTGCAACGTTCCCCAACAGTGGTATCAGAGCTAGGTCTATGCGTAGTTCTTCTTGCGCGAGTAGAACACAATTTGTTGTGGGCGTAGATGTTGTCAATTCTTCTTGCCGTTACTAGTCAATCTTGATTCAGCGGTATTGTGGGTTGAAGCGGCCCGGACCAACCTTACACGTACGCTTACGTGAGACCGGTTCCACCGACGAACATGCACTAGTTGCATAAGGTGGCTGGCGGGTGTCTGTCTCTCCTACTTTAGTTGGATCGGATTCGATGAACAGGGTTCTTATGAAGGGTAAATAGAGATTGACAAATCACGTTGTGGTGGTTTCACGTAGGTAAGAAAACGTTCTTGCTAGAACCCTAATTCAGCCACGTAAAACTTGCAACAACAATTAGAGGACGTCTAACTTGTTTTTGCAGCAAGTGCTTTGTGATATGATATGGCCAAAGTTGTGATGTATGATGAATGATCTATATGTGATGTATGAGATGTTCATGCTATTGTAATAGGAATCACGACTTGCATGTCGATGAGTATGACAACCGGCAGGAGCCATAGGAGTTGTCTTTATTTTTTGTATGACCTGCGTGTCATTGAGAATCGCCATGTAAATTACTTTACTTCATTGCTAAATGCGTTAGCCATAGTAGTAGAAGTAATAGTTGGCGAGCAACTTCATGGAGACACGATGATGAAGATCATGATGATGAAGATCATGGTGTCAAGCCGGTGACAAGATGATCATGGAGCCCCAAGATGGAGATCGAAGGAGCTATGTGATATTGGCCATATCATGTCACGTTTATTATTTGATTGCATGTGATGTTTATCATGTTTTGCATCTTGTTTGCTTAGAACGACGGTAGTAAATAAGATGATCCCTCATAATAATTTCAAGAAAGTGTTCTCCCTAACTGTGCACCGTTGCTAAGGTTCGTCGTTCCGAAGCACCACGTGATGATCGGGTGTGATAGGTCCTTACGTTCGCATACAACGGGTGTAAGACATGTTTACACACGCAAAACACTTAGGTTGACTTGACGAGCCTAGCATGTACAGACATGGCCTCGGAACACAGAAGACCGAAAGGTCGAGCATGAGTCGTATAGAAGATACGATCAACATGAAGATGTTCACCGATGTTAACTAGTCCGTCTCACGTGATGATCGGACACGGCCTAGTTGACTCGGATCATGTAATACTTAGATGACTAGAAGAGGGATGTCTATCTAAGTGGGAGTTCATTAAATAATTTGATTAAATGAACTTTATTATCATGAACTTAGTCTAAATATTTACAATATGTCTTGTAGATCAAATGGGCAACGTAGTCCTCAACTTCAACGCGTTCCTAGAGAAAACCAAGCTGAAAGACGATGGTAGCAACTATACGGACTGGGTCCGGAACCTGAGGATTATCCTCATAGCTGCCAAGAAAGATTATGTCCTAAGAGCACCGCTGGGTGACGCACCTATTCTCCCTGCAGAACAAGACGTTATGAACGCTTGGCAGTCACGATGCGATGATTACTCCCTCGTTCAGTGCGGCATGCTTTACAGCTTAGAGCCGGGGCTCCAAAAGCGTTTTGAGAGACATGGAGCATATGAGATGTTCGAAGAGCTGAAAATGGTTTTCCAAGCTCATGCCCGGGTCGAGAGATATGAAGTCTCCGATAAATTCTTTAGCTGTAAGATGGAGGAAAATGTCTCTGTCAGTGAACACATACTCAAAATGTCTGGGTTGCACAACCGCTTGACTCAACTGGAAGTTAATCTCCCGGATGAAGCGGTCATTGACAGAATCCTCCAGTCGCTTCCACCTAGCTACAAGAGCTTTGTGATGAACTACAATATGCAGGGGATGGTAAAGACCATTCCTGAAGTATATGCTATGCTGAAATCAGCAGAGGTAGAAATCAAGAAGGAGCATCAGGTGTTGATGGTGAATAAAACCACTAAGTTCAAGAAGGGCAAGGGTAAAAAGAACTTCAAGAAGGACGGCAAGGAAGTTGCCGCGCCCGGTAAGCAAGTTGCCGGGAAGAAGCCAAAGAATGGACCCAAGCCCGAGACTGAGTGTTTTTATTGCAAGGGAAGTGGTCACTGGAAGCGGAACTGCCCCAAATACTTAGCGGACAAGAAGGCCGGCAAAACCAAAGGTATATGTGATATACATGTAATTGATGTGTACCTTACCAGTACTCGTAGTAGCTCTTGGGTATTTGATACCGGTGCAGTTGCTCACATTTGTAACTCAAAGCAGGAGCTGCGGAATAAACGGAGACTGGCGAAGGACGAGGTGACGATGCGCGTCGGGAATGGTTCCAAGGTCGATGTGATCGCCGTCGGCACGCTGCCTCTACATTTACCTACGGGATTAGTTTTAAACCTCAATAATTGTTATTTAGTGCCAAGTTTGAGCATGAACATTGTATCTGGATCTCGCTTAATTCGAGATGGCTACTCATTTAAATCCGAGAATAATGGTTGTTCTATTTATATGAGAGATATGTTTTATGGTCATGCTCCGATGGTTAATGGTTTATTCTTAATGAATCTTGTACGTGATGATACACATATTCATAGTGTGAGTACCAAAAGAATTAAAGTTGATAACAATAGTCCCACATATTTGTGGCACTGCCGCCTTGGTCACATAGGTGTCAAACGCATGAAGAAGCTCCATACAGATGGACTTTTAGAGTCTCTTGATTATGAATCATTTGACATGTGCGAACCATGCCTCATGGGTAAAATGACCAAGACTCCGTTCTCAGGAACAATGGAGCAAGCAACCAACTTATTGGAAATCATACATACCGATGTGTGCGGTCCAATGAGTGTTGAGGCTCGCGGTGGCTATCGTTATGTTCTCACCCTCACTGATGACTTGAGTAGATATGGGTATACCTACTTGATGAAACACAAGTCTGAGACCTTCGAAAAGTTCAAGGAATTTCAGAGTGAGGTTGAAAATTAACGTGATAGAAAGATCAAGTTTCTACGATCAGATCGTGGAGGAGAATACTTGAGTCACGAATTTGGCACACACTTAAGAAAATGTGGAATAGTTTCACAACTCACGCCGCCTGGAACACCTCAGCGTAATGGTGTGTCCGAACGTCGTAATCGCACTCTATTAGATATGGTGCGATCTATGATGTCTCTTACCGACTTACCGCTATCTTTTTGGGGCTATGCTTTAGAGACTGCCGCATTCACTTTAAATAGGGCTCCGTCGAAATCCGTTGAGACGACACCGTATGAATTATGGTTTGGGAAGAAACCTAAGCTGTCGTTTCTAAAAGTTTGGGGATGCGATGCTTATGTCAAGAAACTTCAACCTGAAAAGCTCGAACCCAAGTCGGAAAAATGCGTCTTCATAGGATACCCTAAAGAAACTGTTGGGTATACCTTCTACCTCAGATCCGAAGGCAAGATCTTTGTTGCCAAGAATGGATCCTTTCTGGAGAAAGAGTTTCTCTCGAAAGAAGTAAGTGGGAGGAAAGTAGAACTTGATGAAGTGTTACCTCTTGAACCGGAAAATGGCGAAACTCAATAAATCGTTCCTAAGGTGCCTGCACCGACTAGAGAGGAAATTGATGATGATGGTCAAGATGCTTCTGATCAAGCTCCTACTGAAATTCGAAGGTCCACAAGGACACGTTCCGCACCAGAGTGGTACAGCAACCCTGTCTTGGAAATCATGTTGTTAGACAACGGTGAACCTTCGAACTATGAGGAAGCAATGGCGGGCCCGGATCCGACAAATGGCTGGAAGCCATGAAATCCGAGATAGGATCCATGTATGAAAACGAAGTATGGACTTTGACTGACTTGCCCGTTGAACGACGAGCCATAGAAAATAAATGGATTTTTAAGAAGAAGACAGACGCGGATGGTAATGTGACCATCTATAAAGCTCGGCTTGTCGCTAAGGGTTATCGACAAGTTCAAGGGGTTGACTACGATGAGACTTTCTCACCGGTAGCGAAGCTGAAGTCCGTCCGAATCATGTTAGCAATTGCCGCATACTATGATTATGAGATATGGCAAATGGACGTCAAAACGGCATTCCTTAATGGTTTCCTTAAGGAAGAATTCTATATGATGCAGCCGGAAGGTTTTGTCGATCCTAAGAATGCTGACAAGGTGTGCAAGCTCCAACGCTCGATTTATGGGCTGGTGCAAGCATCTCGGAGTTGGAACATTCGCTTTGATGAGATGATCAAAGCGTTTGGGTTTACACAGACTTATGGAGAAGCCTGTGTTTACAAGAAAGTGAGTGGGAGCTCTGTAGCATTTCTCATATTATATGTAGACGACATACTTTTGATGGGAAATGATATAGAACTCTTGGACAGCATTAAGGCCTATTTGAATAAGAGTTTTTCAATGAAGGACCTTGGAGAAGCTGCTTATATATTAGGCATCAAGATCTATAGAGATAGATCGAGACGCCTCATAGGTCTTTCACAAAGCACATACCTTGATAAAATATTGAAGAAGTTCAATATGGATCAATCTAAGAAAGGGTTCTTACCTGTATTACAAGGTGTGAAATTGAGCTCAGCTCAATGTCCGACCACGGCAGAAGATATAGAAGAGATGAGCGTCATCCCCTATGCCTCAGCCATAGGTTTTATTATGTATGCCATGCTGTGTACCAGACCTGATGTAAACCTTGCCGTAAGTTTGGTAGGAAGGTACCAAAGTAATCCCGGCAAGGAACACTGGACAGCGGTCAAGAATATCCTGAAGTACCTGAAAAGGACTAAGGAAATGTTTCTCGTTTATGGAGGTGACGAAGAGCTCGTCGTAAAAGGTTACGTCGACGCTAGCTTCGACACAGATCTGGATGACTCTAAGTCACAAACCGGATACGTGTATATTTTGAATGGTGGGGCAGTAAGCTGGTGCAGTTGCAACCAAAGCGTCGTGGCGGGATCTACATGTGAAGCGGAGTACATGGCAGCCTCGGAGGCAGCACGTGAAGCAATTTGGGTGAAGGAGTTCATCACCGACCTCGGAGTCATACCCAATGCGTCGGGGCCAATCAAGCTCTTCTGTGACAACACTGGAGCTATTGCACTTGCAAAGGAGCCCAGGTTTCATAAGAAGACTAAGCACATCAAGCGCCGCTTCAACTCCATTCGTGAAAATGTTCAAGATGGAGACATAGAAATTTGTAAAGTGCACACGGATCTGAATGTCGCAGATCCGTTGACTAAACCTCTCCCTAAGGCAAAACATGATCAGCACCAGAACTCTATGGGTGTTCGATTCATCACAATGTAACTAGATTATTGTCTCTAGTGCAAGTGGGAGACTGTTGGAAATATGCCCTAGAGGCAATAATAAAAGCATTATTATTATATTTCCTTATTCATGATAATTGTCTTTATTCGTGCTATAATTGTGTTAACCGGAAATCGTAATACATGTGTGAATAACAGACAACTATATGTCCCTAGTGAGCCTCTAGTTGACTAGCTCGTTGATCGACAGATAGTCATGGTTTCCTGACTATGGACATTGGATGTCATCGGTAACGGGATCACATCATTAGGAGAATGATGTGATGGACAAGACCCAATCCTAAACATAGCATAAGATCGCATAGTTCGTTTGCTAGAGTTATCCAATGTCAAGTATCCTTTCCTTAGACCATGAGATCGTGTAACTCCCGGATACCGTAGGAGTGCTTTGGGTGTGCCAAACGTCACAACGTAACTGGGTGACTATAAAGGTATACTACGGGTATCTCTGAAAGTGTCTGTTGGGTTGACATGGATCTAGACTGGGATTTGTCACTCCGCTTGACGGAGAGGTATCACCGGGCCCTCTCGGTAATGCATCATCATAATGAGCTCAATGTGATCAAAGTGTTTGATCACGGGATCATGCATTACGGAACGAGAAAAGTGACTTGCCGATAACGAGATTGAACGAGGTATTGGGATACCGACGATCGAATCTCGGGCAAGTAAAATACCGATTGACAAAGGGAATCGTATACGGGATTAATTGAATCCTTGACATCTTGGTTCATCCGATGAGATCATCGTGGAGCATGTGGGAGCCAACATGGGTATCCAGATCCCGCTGTTGGTTATTGCCCGAGAGCCGTCTCGGTCATGTCTGCATGTCTCCCGAACCCGTAGGGTCTACACACTTAAGGTTCGGTGACGCTAGGGTTGTGAAGATATGTATGTGCAGTAACCCAAATGTTGTTCGGAGTCCCGGATGAGATCCCGGACGTCACGAGGAGTTCCGGAATGGTCCGGAGGTAAAGAATTATATATAGGAAGTGCTATTTTGGCCATCGGGACAAGTTTCGGTGTTATCGGTATTGTACCGAGACCACCGGAGGGGTCCCGGGGGTCCACCAGGTGGGGCCACCTGCCTTGGTGGGCCACATGGGCCTTAGGGGGTGCGCCTTGGCCTGCTTGGGCCAAGGGCACCAGCCCCAAGAGGCCCATGCGCCAAGAGAGAAAAAAAGGGGAGAGTCCTACAAGGGGAAGGCACCTCCGAGGTGCCTTGGGGAGGATGGACTCCTCCCCACCCTTGGCCGCACCCTTCCTTGGAGGAAGGGGCAAGGGCTGCGCCTCCCCCTCTCCCTTGGCCCTATATATAGTGGGGAAAAGGAGGATCAAACCAACCCTAATGCCCTGGCACTCCCTCCTCCCTGCAACACCTCCTCCTCCTCCCGTAGTTGCTTAGCGAAGCCCTGCCGGAGTTCTGCTGCATCCACCACCACACCCTCGTGCTGGATCTTCCTCAACCTCTCCTTCCCCCTTGCTGGATCAAGAAGGAGGAGACGTCTCCCGTCCCGTACGTGTGTTGAACGCGGAGGTGCCGTCCGTTCGGTACTAGATCATCGGTGAATTGGATCACGGCAAGTACGACTACCTCATCCACGTTCACTCGAACGCTTCCGTTGCGACATACAAAGTGGTATGTAGATGCTATCTAATCTGAATACTCGTTGCTAGATGAACTCATAGATGGATCTTGGTGAAACCGTAGGAAATTTTTTAATTTTCTGCAACGTTCCCCAACAGGAGGGCCCTTGCCCGTGTAAGGGTACACTGGGGCAAGCTAGACGGGGAGAAGCTAGTGTGGGACGGGCCGCCAGCGGGGAAGGAGCATCGCAAGCCCGAGAACTACTACAAGGAAGTTCTTGCTGGAGCTCGCCTTGTAGCGGATGAGTGTACCAAAGATGTAATATTTCAATGAACTCGCTCGTTTGTATCCTGTGCGCTGAAAACTTGTTCATATACGCTTTAAGCAATGCTTACTGAATTTAAAATATTATTTTCTGTGCGGCCGTTTATCAATAATTGAGAGATGGCGAGTCGTCGGCTTCTGCCCCCATGCAACTAGTGTTGGGGTGTTCAGGATAAACCTGAGGGCTCTTGTTCCCATAGTTGGGTCCTTCGAGGGAGGCGCTCAGCACAGCGAACCAGGCAATCGGACTATAATGCGTGAACACTCTCACTTAGCCATAGAACTTTATAGTTTTAAATTTCGACGAAGCCCCTAGTTCGGAAGGCCGAATTTGGGGCACTATCCACGCCTTTAGCCGGACTTAACCAGCTCTCCGCTCGAAGCGGCATAAGCCTTTAAGGACTCGAAAAACCTCTCGAACAGCGACCGGTCTCGCGCCTTATCATGACAGTCTGTTTTAGCTTTCTCCACTGAGGTGCTCACTCACATGACCTGGGGCACAATCGCAGTGGTTCTCCTAGTGCTACCTTAGCCGATAGAGCGGAACGTAAGGTACCAAAACATAGGAGCCGGGCAAACCCAACATATGACCAAAATTATGACTCGGAGCCGATGCATATAGTGCTATAAGTTCGGGGTGCCGCACTTGGGAAAGTGTGCGAACTTCTCACGACCAGATAAAAGGGTAATAAAGCCCCTGGCGTGGTTTGCCGTACCATGGTGTACGGGTGCCATCATGTTATGAAATAAACATATATATATTAAAAGATGATAATGCAAAAAATAGGCAAAAGCTATGCATTGTTTATAAGAAGGCTGTTTATTCAAGCCGAACAATACAAGTAGTGCAATAAGCAAAAAATATTTTAGACTATTTGACATGTCCTGACCAGGCGCAGACCGTGGAATTTAGAAACAGATATATTGCTTGAAATAGAGACCACCTGAGAGTTCCATAATGCGGCATTGTTTTGTCTGCTTTCCTGGGTCTTGCATCGTCTGTGCGGCAGCGAAGCCAAACAGTTTTTAGAGAGTCCTGAAAGGAAAAAGGAAAAAATTTGGCAGCCCCTAGTACGTTTGACGCCGTACTGTAGGTATGCCAGGAATATGCCCCTCCCCCTGTGCCCATGGAATTTTAAGGGCGTAATTGTGTACTCTAGGTACTAGCTCTGCTATGTAGCGATGGCCAGGGTTGGGGCCGTATTGCTACGCTTGCTCCGAATGCGCCAGTTGGTCTTGCTGCAGATTACTCCAGGCGCGCTTTGCATTGTCCGGCTTTTTAGCGGCCGGACTGGAGAGTTGCCTTAAAAGGCTGCTTTGTACCTCTGCTGCGAGGGCCGCCGTGTGCTCCTCCGTACGGATGGAGCGTTCGGTGTTTCCGCTGACCGTGATTACACCTCGAGGGCCTGGCATCTTGAGCTTGAGATATGCGTAGTGCGGCACCGCATTGAATTTAGCGAATGCGGTTCGTCCGAGTAGGGCATGATAGCCACTGCGGAACGGGACTATGTCGAAGATTAACTCTTCGCTTCGGAAGTTATCCGGAGATCTGAAGACCACATCAAGTGTTATGGAGCCTATACAGTTGGCCTCTACACCTAGGATGACACCTTTAAAGGTTGTCCTTGTAGGCTTGATCCTTGATGGATCTATGCCCATTTTCCGCACCGTATCCTGGTAAAGCAGGTTCAGGCTGCTGCCACCGTCCATGAGGACTCTTGTAAGGTGAAATCCGTCAACTATTGGGTCGAGAACCAATGCGGCAAAACCGCCGTGACGGATGCTGGTGGGGTGGTCCCTTCGATCGAACGTGATCGGGCAAGAGGACCATGGGTTGAACTTGGGGGAGACTGGCTCCATCGCGTATACGTCCCGTAGCGCCCGCTTCCGCTCCCTTTTGGGAATATGGGTCGCGTATATCATGTTCACCATCTGCACTTGTGGGGGAAACCCCTTCTGTCCTTTGTTGTTCGGCGGCCTGGGCTCCTCCTCGTCGTCGCTGCCTAGCCCCTTGTCTTTGTGTTCGGCTCTTAACTTGCCTGCCTGCTTGAACACCCAACAATCCCTGTTGGTGTGATTGGCTGGCCTTTCGGGGGTGCCGTGAATCTGGCACGAGCGGTCGAGTATTCGGTCCAAACTGGACGGGCCCTGGGTATTCTTTTTAAATGGCTTTTTCCGCTGACCGGATTTATGGCCTCTGAATCCGGCATTTATTGTCGTATCTTCATTGCCGTCGCTGCTGACGCGGCGTTTCTGTTTATTCCGGCGTGACCTGCCACCTTTGTCCTTGGTATCTGAATTACCTTGTTTCTTCGATAAGTTGTTGCTGCGAGCTAGCCAGCTATCTTCGCCCACGCAAAAGCGGGTCATGAGTGTCGTGAGGGCTGCCATGGATTTCGGCTTTTCCTGTCCCAGGTGCCGGGCAAGCCATTCGTCACGGATGTTATGCTTGAAGGCTGCTAGGGCCTCTGCATCCGGACAATTGACGATCTAATTTTTCTTTGTTAGGAACCGTGTCCAGAATTGCCTGGCCGATTCTTCTGGCTGCTGGATTATGTGGCTTAGGTCGTCGGCGTCCGGTGGCCGCACATAGGTCCCCTGGAAGTTATCGAGGAATGCGGCCTCCAGGTCCTCCCATGAGCCGATCGAATCTGCAGGGAGGCTGTTAAGCCAATGCCGGGCCGGCCCCTTAAGCTTAAGGGGTAAATACTTAATGGCGTGCAAATTATCGCCATGCGCCATGTGGATGTGGAGGAGATAGTCCTCAATCCATACTGCCGGATCTGTCGTACCATCGTATGACTCGATGTTGACGGGTTTGAAACCCTCCGGGATTATGTGTTCCATTACTTCATCTGTGAAGCATAACGGGTGTGCGGCGCCCCTGTACTGGGCTATGTCACGACGCAGTTCGGAGGAGCTGTGCCTGTTGTGTTCGGCCCGGCCGGATTTATCGTGTCCGGAGTGAAAGCTATCACGTGCCGTCGGGCATCCGCGCGATCCGTAGATCGGTCTTGTTTGCCTCGCTTTATCCTCCAGGACATCTTGCAGGTTTGGTTCGTGTTCCCGTGCCTTGGTGAAGCGGCGGCGGGGCATGGCTTGTTTGGTTGTTCGGCAGATTTCTCTGTCGCGGCCACGAGGTGGCCGATCTGCCATGTCTTGTGCTTCCTCCTCTGATTGGGGTAGCGGCCTGCGCTTAGGATAATGTTTGGAGGGGCGTCCGAGTTCGTGCTCTTCCGCCGCAAGGACTTCAGTCCATCTGTCAGCTAGCAAATCTTCATCAGCTCTAAGCTGTTGCTGCTTTTTCTTTAGGCTGTTCGCCGTGGCTAAAAGCCTGCGTTGAAAGCGCTCTTGTTCGGCGGGGTCTGATGGTACGACGAATTCATCGTCGCTGAGGCTTGCCTCGTCTTCGGAGGGAGGCATGTAGTTATCGTCCTCGACCTCTCGCTCTGCCGCTCTCTCATGAGGGCAGTCTTCTCCATCTTCCTGCGCCGAATCTTGCTGGTTTTGGTGTTCTTCGGCACTGTCCGGGGTAGTATTATCTCCCGTGCCGGAATCACCATTTCTGCTGTGGCGGGATTTAGAGCGGCGCCGCTGGCGCCGGTGTTTTGGAGGCTTTTTTGAAGTGCCGTCCTCTGCTGATCCATCGCCATCTCCATCTTTTGGAGCGTCCACCATGTATATGTCATATGATGAGGTGGCGGTCCAGCGCCCTGCAGGTGCTGGTTCTTGCTCGTCTCCTCCTTCGTCGTCCATACCGTCGAAGTCTTCAGAGCCGAAGTCGAGCATGTCGGATATATCATCGACAGTGGCTATTAAGTGGGCGGTGGGTGGGCTTTCAATTTCTTCGTCGTCCGAATCCCAACCTCGCAGGCCATAGTTCGGCCTGGGCTCTCCTGACAAAGAGAGACACTTGAGAGAATTCAGAATATCACCGAAAGGTGAATGCTGAAAGATGTCCGCGGCGGTGAACTCCATTACGGGCGCCCAATCTGATTCGATCGGCGGGGGCGCGGACGACCCGAAGTTCGGAGAAGAGTCCGGCCTCCCGGAGTCATGTGCCATGCGGAGTGCGGGGCTGGCATTCGGCTCGATCGCCTTTGGGATCGCAGCCCCTGGGGTGACGTCCAACCGTTCATCCCCAACGAACGCAACGGGCTCCGAATCGAGGATCGGGGCCGGAGCGCATGCGGCCTCCAGGACACTGCTCGGAGGCAGAGCTATATCGTGCCCCTCAAGATAGTGCGGCGCGCTTGGCTGTGGCTCGAATCCGTCGAAGATCAAGTCTCCGCGGATATCTGCCGTGTAGTTTAAGCTTCCAAACCTGACTTGATGGCCAGGGGCGTAGCTTTCGATCTGCTCCAGACGGCCAAGCGAGTTGGCCTGCAGAGCGAAGCCGCCGAAGACAAAGATCTGTCCGGGGAGAAAAGTCTCACCCTGGACCTCATCGTTGCTGATGATCAAAGGAGCCATCGGTCCCGAAGGCGACGACACAGAATAACTCTCAATGAAAGCACCAATGTCGGTGTCAAAACCGGCGGATCTCGGGTAGGGGGTCCCGAACTGTGCGTCAAGGTCGGATGGTAACAGGAGACAAGGGACACTTTATTTTACCCAGGTTCGAGCCCTCTCGATGGAGGTAAAACCCTACTCCTGCTAGATTAATATTGATGATATGGGTAGTACAAGAGTAGATCTACCACGAGATCAAGGAGGCTAAACCCTAGAAGCTAGCCTATGGGTATGATGATGAATATTATGGTTCGTCCTACGGACTAAAACCCTCCGGTTTATATAGACACCGGATAGGGTTAGGGTTACACAGAGTCGGTTACATTGGTACGAGATCTTGAATATCCGCACGCCTAGCTTGCCTTCCACGCCAAGGAAAGAACCTTCCGGACACGGGACGAAGTCTTCAATCTTGTATCTTCATAGTCCTGGAGTCCGGCTGAAGGTATAGTCCGGCTAGCCGAACACCCCCTAATCCAGGACTCCCTCACCCATATACATATAAGGGCCTAAGTAGTCACCAGTCAGGGCCAGCGAAACGAGTGGAAGGCCTTTCTCTCGTCATTTGCTGACTGGGATTCGTGGGCTTCGATTCCAAAGCTGGGCCATGACAACTAGGGCCAGCTCAGCCCGACTCTCTTGATCGAGTAGGCAGCCATTGGGCCGGCGCCCCCTAAAAAAGTCATTAGACTGTGATGTCGCTTGAAGCTACGTCGGTATTTCCCCAAAGAGGAAGGGATGATGCAACACAGCGGCGGTAGGTATTTCCCTTAGATATGAAACCAAGGTTATCGAACCAGTAGGAGAACCAAGCAACACAATGTAAACAGCCCCTGCACACAGATAACAAATCCTCGCAACCTGACATGTTAAAGGGGTTGTCAATCCCTTCCTGGGTACGGCACCTAAAGATAGGCAAACTGACGTGAGATAAATTGTAGTAGATTGATAGATCGAACGCCAAATAAAATAAATAGAAACAAAACACAGCAAGGTATTTTTATATTTTTGGTTTAATAGATCTAAAAATAAATGCAAGAGAAAAGTGGATCGCAAAGGCAAATATATGAGAAAGAAGACCCGGGGTCGTAGGTTTCACTAGTGACTTCTCTCGAGAAAAATAGCAAACGGTGGGTAAACAAATTACTGTTGGGCATTTGATAGAACTTCGAATAATCATGACGATATCCAGGCAATGATCATTATATAGGCATCACGTCCAAGATTAGTAGACCGACTCCTGCCTGCATCTACTAATATTACTCCACACATAGACCGCTATCCAGCATGCATCTAGTGTATTAAGTTGATGGAAAAACAGAATAATGCAATAAGAAAGATGGCGGGATGTAGACAAGATCTACCTATGTGGAGATAGACCCCATCGTTTTATTCTTAGTAGCAATGATACATACGTGTCGTTTCCCCTTCTGTCACTGTGATCAAGCACCGTAAGATCGAACCCACTACAAAGCACCTCTTTCCATTGCAAGATAAATAGATCAAGTTGGCCAAACAAAACCCAAATATCGGAGAGGAAATACGAGGCTATAAGCAATCATGCATATAAGAGATCAAAGAAACTCAAATAACTTTCATGGATATAAAAAGATATAACTGATCATAAACTCAAAGTTCATCAGATCCCAACAAATACACCACAAAAGAGTTACATCATATGGATCTCCAAGAGACCATTGTATTGAGAATTCAGCGAGAGAGAGGAAACCATCTAGCTACTAACTACAGACTGGAAGGTCTATAAAGAACTAATCACGCATAACCGGAGAGGCACCAATGGAGGTGGTGAACCCCATCCAAGATGGTGTCTAGATTGGATCTGGCGGTTCTGGACTCTGCGGCGGCTGGATGAATATATCGTCGACTCCCCTAGGGTTTCTGAAATATTGGGGCATTTATAGAGCAAAGAGGCGGTCCGGGGGCACCCGAGGTGGCACAACCCACTAGGGCGTGCCTGGGCCTCCTGGCGCGCCTTGGTGGGTTGTGCCCTCCTCGGGACACCCTCCAGACGCAGCCAGGGCCCATTAAGTTCTTTCTGGTCCAAAAAATCTCCATAAAGTTTCGTTGCGTTTGGACTCCGTCTGATATTGATTTCCTGCGATGTAAAAAATATGCAGAAAACAACAACTGACACTTGGCACTATGTCAATAGGTTAATACCAAAAATGATGTAAAATGATTATAAAACATCCAAGATTATTAATATAACAGCATGTCAAAATAAAAAATTATAGATACGTTGGAGATGTATCAGGCCGGCGCCCCCGCCTCCCCTCCCCGCGGCCGGATTTCATTTCGCCCTCCGCTGCCGGCTACGGGTGCGAGGCGAGCCAATCTCCTCTCTGTGTTGGTGTTTCGCCTGCGCCGCCCCCTGTCCGCCGCGGCGCCGCACCTTCTCCGCCGAGGCATGGCGGTGCCTCTTGTGGAAGCAAAATCGTGCCTCTCACTGGAGCAAAACAATGCCTCTCCCAGAAGGAAAAAATAGAAAACACGTTTTCCCCGTTTCCGACAGGCACGACCTTGCCTCTCGCGGAAGCAAAACCGTGCCTCTCACGGAAGAAAAATGAAATAAAAAACACATTTTTTCCATTTCCAAGAGGCACGGCCATGCCTCTCGTGAAAGCACAACCGTGTCTCCCGCGGAAGGAAAAAATAGAAAGCGCATTTTTTCATTTCCTAGTTGCTTCCACGTGCAGAAAAAGTCAAAAACGCGTACAAAAAAAAATTCAAAGAGAGCACCCAGAACACGACACATGGCGTTGGCCAACTAGTTGCTCCCCGGGTCTAAAGTAGTCACCCAGTCAGGGCCAGCGAAACGAGTGGAAGGCCTAACAACCCCTGGTCACGGGATGGCCTTCCAATCAAGAAGCACGTCGTTTAAAAGAAGTTGACAGCACACTGAGGTAGCAAAATGACAACATGAGGACACCATAGTGAACCTTGGCAACCCTCCGCACACAAGGGCACCACATAGAGGGATGTCGAGGAAGGGCATCCTTCGCAAAGGCGAGGTTATTGTCTGATCTAGAGAGAAGGGGCGCGGAAGCATCACCTCCAAAGAGAAGAACACGCCGTCAAGAGATGTCGTCGTTCCTCTCATGACCAAAGCCTTATGCAACTTTCACTGATGTCCCTCCTCCATAGGAACCGACACACAAAACCATGAACATTGATGGAAATCATGGAGTACGCCACTCCAACAAAACCTCAAGCCTTGGAGGCCCATCGAACCAATCTTGCTTGCGAGGATCCTAGCCATACAGAGGTCGGATGTGTGCTCATAATGTTTGTATCCTCTTGATGCTTCATTTTAAGCGAAAACCTTTTTTGAAAATTGAAAGTGCGTTATATCGACTAGAGGGGGGGTGAATAGGCGATTTTTATGAAATTCTTCACTGAGGAATTTGCTCGAGAGGAAATTCCTTAGCGAAGAAATACTAGCAGCGGAATAAGTACTCAGAAGTAAACATAACAAGTTACATGCATGGTCCTCATGATGAAATGAAGACAAATACAGAGTACAGAAAGCGTAAGCACAGGATAACTCTAGATGAAGACAAAACAGACTGAAGAAATTGAACTGAGGAAATTGTGAAAGTCTTCAGTCAAAGTCTTCAAACACAGATATGAATAGCATATAACACAGAAATGAGGAAATGAAAGTGTTGAGGAAATAGAACCAGTAAGCTTGGTGAAGACAATGATTTGGTAGACCAGTTCCAACTGCTGTCTCAGTTGTACATCTGGTTGGAGCGGCTGAGTATTTAAACTCGAGGACACCTAGTCCCGGACACACAGTCCTCACCGTATTCTCCTTGAGCTAAGGACACACAGTCCACGCCCAATCACTCGTGGTAAGTCTTCAGGTGACTTCCAAACCTTCACAGACTAGGTCACTCGGCAATTGATACGTCTCAAACGTATCTACTTTTCCAAACGCTTTTGATATTGTTTTGGTCTCATTCTTGCATGATTTGAGCTAAACTAACCCGGACTGACGCTGTTTTCAGCAGAGCTGCCTGTATGGTTTTATTGTGTGCAGGAAAACGGATTTTTAAGAATCTCGGAAAATTCCACGAAAAATCACAGAAAATCCACGCACCCGAACGAAACCAGGACCAGAAGAAGGGCCAGAGGGGAGCCAAGGGGGGCCCAGGCGCCCTGGTGGCGCGGCCCAGCCCCTGGCCGCGCCGGGGGGTCGCCTGGGTGGGCCCCACCTCCTTTGCTGCCCTACCTCGACTCGTACTTTATCTCGTGACGGAGAAATCCCAGATCAGAAGTCCTTTTCCCAGTTTTCGTCGCGGAGCCGCCGCCGCCCTCTGTTCTTCCTCGGGAGGGCTAATCTGGAGGCTGATTCGGCCTCCGGAGAGGGGAGATCGTCGCCATCGTCATCATCATCACCACTCCATCACCACTCCATGACTTCTCCCTCCATGTGTGAGTAATCCCCTGCTGTAGGCGAAGGGGATGGTAGGGATTGGATGAGTTAGATCATGTAATAATCTGTCAGATCGTTGGGGGCATGTTGCCTATCATCTACTATGGTGTTTATCATCTTTGCTTCAACTCGTTATTCTTAATGCTTGACACTAGGGCCCGAGTGCCATGATTTCAGATCTGAACCTTATGTGTTTGCATGAATATATTTGTGTTCTTGATCCTATCTATGAGTTGTTTGCACCTATTACGGTTTGGAATCGGCGATCCCAAAAGTGACAGCTTGGGACACCAAAGGGGATGGTCCGTAGTTTGAGGATTACATGTATCCATTGAGTTTATTGCTTTGTTCCGGTGCTCTTTGACAGGAGCACCTTAATCTCCATAAGTTCCTTTTGGCCCCATTCGTAGCGGGATGGTAGGACAAAACATGTTGTGCAAGTTCTTATTGCAAGCACGTACAACTACCTTTGGGATACATGCCTAATGTTTGATATTTGCCTAGACGATCATTACTTTTCCGTGTGCCTTGCCCCAAGTTGGAATCATGATATATCTCATCCATGCAGCGCCCAACCATCCGTCTCCCTAGCCTACAGTGTTTTAAATACTACTGGTTACTAGTTACTACTTTCGCTATTTACCTTTGTTGGTTACTTTCACTTTCGTCGCTTCCATATTACTGTTGCCACTTAACTTTTGTTGCAAGTAAGTATATTTCAGGTGCGGTTGAATTGACAACTCAACTGTCAAAGCTCATAAATACTCTTTGGCTCCCCTTGTGTCGAATCAATAAATTGGGTTATTCTTACCCGCGAAGACTATCTCGATCCCTTACGGTTGAGGGTTATCAAGCACCGTTTTCTGGCGCCGTTGCCGGGGAGCATAGCAATATTTATGAGTCTACTTGAAGTATTCTACCTGCTGCACTTTATCCACTATGGGTAAGAAAGAAGACCCCAAGGTTCCGATCTTACTATCCACTACAAGAAGAGGTACTGTTCTGAGCACTAGCGCGACACTTGATTCACCTTCTGTTATGAGTAAGTTTGCCTCACCACCACCACATGATGCTCCTGCTGAATCTGTTATTATGTCTGATACTATTGATGATGCCTCTACTACTATTGATGATATTACTTCACCTAGTTATGCTCTTGAGAAACAGATTGCTGCTGCTACAAAAAGGTCTGAAATCGAAATCCCTGTTACTCGCTACCCTATTGGTGAAACATATGGTTATCCTGATTTGAGTAAACTCAAGGAAAGAATCCTTGATGATGATTACTATGTGCTTGATGAAGATTTATGCAGGGAATTGATAGAGTTTTCCGGCTCTGACCCTGAGGAGATTAAGAAAATGTTTGAAAAACATTCTTTGAAGAACAAAGCTGTTCTTGATCCTAAATTTGCTACATCTCCTATATGCATCGATGATCCTGATTATGATTTCTCTGTTGATCTTTCACTTATACCTATGGTTGAAGCTGACCCCTTTTATGGCAGAGAAAATGATGATGCTATTGCACACCTGACTAAACTCGGTGAGTTGGGTAGCCTGTTTACCACAGATGAGAAGAAACGATGCTATTATGTGACCAAGCTACTTCCTTTCTCCTTGAAGGAAGGTGCTAAAGCATGGTATGATTCACTCCCATACGGATCTATTAAGAGTCCTCAAGATTTAGCTCACTCTTTTGTTGATAAGTACTTTACTGCTCACATGCAACATGCTGCTTTACAAAGAATTTATAACTTTAAACAGTTGCAGGATGAGTCCCTCCCTAAAGCTTGGGGGAGCTACTGCAGTTTAATTCGGGCTAGACCAGGACATGGAGTTCCTAAGAACGAATTAATTGATATATTTTATGCTGGTATAACTGATGAATCCAGGTCCTATTTGGATAGTTGTGCTGGTTGTGTTTTCAGGAAGAGAACACCGGAGGATGCAGAAGAATTGATGGGTAGGATTGCTAAAAACCATGAAGATTGGTCCGCCCCTGAACCACCTCCACCACAAAAGAAGAGGGGCATGTTTGTTCTAAGCCCCGAAGATATGCGAGAAGCAAAGAAGTCTATTAAAGAGAAAGGTATTAAAGCTGAAGATGTAAAGAATCTACCCCCTATTGAGAAGCTGTGTGAGCCTATCACTCACCACCCTATGGTAGAGGTACACTCTCTTTTAGATTATAACGCAAGTGACATCCCTCATGGTAAGCCTCCTGATCAATGTTTAGATGAGTTCGATAATTTTATTATGAAACAAAATCATTTTAATGAGAGGATACAAAGTCAGTTGCATGATAATTCCCTTGCTATCAAAAGTTTGCTAGATGTTCTAGGTAGAACGGTTAATGATGTTCAATGTCTTGTGAAACACTTCCATATGATTCAAACTCAGCTTGAGCAAATTTCTAATGTGCAAAAATATTTGCTTGCTAACAATGCAAAACAAGATGATTTGCAGGCTTTCGGGATTCAGACCCGAGGAGGAACTAGCACTCAAGATCCTCTCTATCCAGAGGGTCACCCAAGGAGAATTGAGCAAGATTCTCAAATGCAGGAAGAAGGAACTGTTGGCTCTCCCAAAAAGAAGAAAAAGAAACATAAGGGGACTGAAAATTCCAATGATCCTATTACAGGTGAAGAGCCAGCTGTTGATCCCAACAGTGTATCTATCTCCGATGCTGAGACTGAAGACGGTGCTGAACCTGAAGATAAAGATAACGAGAAGAATGATCCGCCTGAAGTTCGAGAAGAAGAAGCACCTGACAAACGTAAGAGGTACACTAAAGAAGACTTTGTCGCAAGAAAACATGGGAAGGAAAGAGAACCATGGGTGTAGAAACCCATGCCCTTTCCAGGTAAGTGCATCAAATCTAAAGAAGAAGAGCATTACAATAAGTTCTGTGAGTGGATTAAGCCTCTTTTTCTTCAAATCCCTTTGGCTGATGCTATCAAGTTACCTCCTTATTCAAAATATATGAAAGATATTGTCAATAATAAAAGAAAAATTCCTAGTGAAGCAATATCTACTATGCTTGCTAACTACTCTTTCAGTGGCAAGATTCCTGAGAAGCTCGGTGATCCAGGTATACCCACCATTCCTTGCTCCATAATGAATAATTATGTCAAGACCGCTTTGTGTGATCTTGGAGCAGGAGTGAGTGTTATGCCTCTCTCTCTTTACAAGAGGCTTTGTTTAGAGAAACTAATTCCTACAGATATCTCTCTTCAGATGGCTGACAAGTCAACCGCCATTCCGATAGGTATTTGTGAGGATGTTCCCGTAAAAGTTGCTAATTGTTTGATTCTTACTGATTTTGTTGTGCTTGACATGCCCGAGGATGGGAACATGTCCATTATTCTTGGTAGACCTTTTCTTAATACCGCAGGTGCTATTATTGAATGCAATAAAGGAAAGGTCACCTTCCACGTGAATGATAAAGAACACACGGTATATTTTCCAAAGAAGATGGACAGGAGGCATGGCCTCAACTCTATAGAAAATATCGAGACCGTGAAGGTTGGAGAATGGGACTGCCCACTACATGTGCACCACAAATACAAAACTGTTATGGTGGGGACAATGGCCATCAAAGTAAAGGTTCAGTAATTACTTCGTAAGAGGTGAGGCTTTTTGTTCTATATATCGCTTGTTTGTTGGTAAGACTTGATCAACCTTACTAATAAACATGTGTTATGTAGATAAAAAGTTGAGCTTGTTATATTGTCATTTATTTTAGTCTTTACTCTCTTTACTGTACCAAGATGATTATGATTTGAAGCTTCACAATACTAATCATTGCTTTGAGTTTTCAGAAAGTCATGCAACTTTTTGAACTTTGAAAAAATTTCAACAGTGAAGTTTTCAGAAAAATTCCAGAAAAATAAAAATAAAAATTTCTACGTCGGGAATGAACCAGAGGCACCTGGGACTAGCCAGGGGGAGCCACCAGTGGCCCAGGCGGCCAGCTGGCGCGGCCCAGCCCCTGGCCGCGCGCACAGGGCGCCTGGGGCCCACATAGCCCCCTCCAGGTAAGTCTTCTTCCTCTCTCTCTCATTTTCCCCGAAAACACGAGTTCTGCTCCTTTTCTTGCGTTCTTGCTGTTCTTGGAGGCGATTCTTCGATCTCTCTCTACAGCCTATCATTTGGGCTGGGATTTTGAACAAATACTCCCTGGTATGTGACTCCTCCACCCCTCCAATTAGTTTCTGATTGGTGGCTTCATTTGTGAGTATTTAGTAGTTCTTGGTTCTGTATAGATGAGCTTGCATGCATGTGTAGAAAGCTATTTTCCAAGTTTTGATGCAAGTTTATGCCTTGGGCAAGTAAGTTAAGTAGTTTGCCTCAACTCACCTTGTTTTAATCCTTGTTTTTGTAATTTGTCAAAAAATTCAGAAATGAGTTTGTTAGGAAGGGCAAAAGGGTGGCTTGAGAAGAGGAAACCCGCACACTCCGATCGAGTTACTAGAGCTGCAGCTTCACCATCGACTGCTAGGGTGAGCTATAATTGAAGATCATGTGCCCCTGGAGTTGTTGGAAGACACAAGTCCAGCACGTGCGATGACGTTTCCATGTGATGAAGTCCTTGAAGCTGCAGGAATTGAGGATGAGTTTTATAATCTTTGTGCTAATGCAGGTTTGACACGGCTAGTCACATGCCGTGTTACTCAGTATGAAAAACTCACCTCCAGTTTCATTAACAGTTTTAGATATAATCCCGATTCAGGTGCTATCGAGTTTAAAATTTATAATGATCTTATCACCATGACTTTGGGGGAGTTTTGTGAAATAATAGGTGTGCCGAACGTTGGGAGGACGGGTAGGATGGCCTCTCAGCCCTCCGAGCTGAAAACCGTCTTCAACTCTCTCTACAACATGGATACGAAGGATATTCGTCGGTCAAAGATCTCCAGCATCTTATTCCCTCACCTCAGGTATTTTGCATATTATATTGCTAGAGGGGTGTTAGCTCGAGACAACACAAGCAACATTTGTGCGCCGGATATTGCTATCCTGGCAGCAGCCCTCTCAGGGAGGTCTGATTATAATTTGGGTGTCTTAATTGCTCGACGCCTTGCTATGAACGGTAACAAGGGAGACTTATATGGTGGCATTTATGCCACACTTATCTTAGAACACTTTGGGGGCACCCCACACCCTGATGATATTCCTTTTACTTATTCAAGCTTTGATCTTGTTGCTATGAGAAGGCATAAATTTGTTACCATGGATTCTGAGCTCGATAATCTTGTTTACATCTTGCGTTTCGGAACTACCGCGGAACGCAAGATCCGTCTACCTGCACCTCTTTTGTTTGATTTTTCTAGCAGGAACGGATGGTCCTTTGATGTTATCCAGTTCGATGAGTTCATGGTTCGACATCAGTTTCATAACCCCACGGAGGGGGTTGTGCCCGACGAGGAGGAGCACGGTGAGTTACCACCTTTTCAGGAAGAAACCGCCACCGGGTATGGTGAAGGGTCTTCCTCTGCTTGGCGCACGGACCCTTCCTCGTGGGAGACTCCGAGGAGTTCGGTGTACGCGCCAGCATCCTTCTACGATCCTTGGACTCACCACTATTCCTCCGGAGCAGGTGGCTCCTGGGGGCAGTAGTTGCTACCAACTTAGGCCAAAAGCCTAAGCTTGGGGGAGTACGTTCCCCTCTCACTCTTCCATTGTATTATCCGTTTTATTTGCTTGACTGTTCTTCTTTATTTCTCTCTTTGCCAAAAACAACAAAAAGATTTCCTTTTTCTCCTTAGTGTGCTTTATTTTCAGAGTTCAGCTCGAGTCCGTGATGACATTTAATTATATTTCCTAAGTTCGATCGTGCAAGTGACAAGGCAGTAATGACGAAGATCGACTGAAGGGAAGCAACAAGGAAGACCGGTATGAACTCTTCTTGTTTCTACTTTCGTACATATGCCTGCATTTATGATCTAGAGACCAGCTTGTAGCGACATAGTGCTATGTTTACAATGCTCTTCCAGTGGTTCATTATTTCCTTGTGGCTAGTCTCGAATAGCTAGAGTATATAATGTGTTATTGAAATAATTTACATGCATTGCATTATTCATGGCCTGGTATACTAAGGTGGTATTTCCCTTTGGAGAATTCTTGGATTGACTTGGCACATGTTTACACATGTTTAAGACTAAAAAGTCTGTTTTGCCTTGATGATCTTTGAGTTTCAGAATAGTTATATCACTTTCATGCCCGATTCAATGTTGCTTTGTCGCTCTGCATGATTATGGCCGTTATTGCTCTCTAGTTGGTCGCTTCCCAGTCTTTTGCTAGCCACCACCTGTACTAAGCGGACTGACTGCTTGTGCATCCAAATCCTTTAAACCAGTTTTGCCATATGAGTCCACCATACCTTCCTATACATGGTATTTACCTGCCATTCCTAACGAAGACTTTCGTGTACCATCTCGAAATTAATCAAAAGGTTTCTCTTTTTGTGCCTCTGTTTTAGCTCATGAGGAAGTAGTAGTTAACTCATGATACTTTTTGAGTCAGACAAGTTTCACCCCTGGATTGCATGTATAATGTGCAAACCCTTAATATGAGTAGGAGCTGGCTTAGAGTGCGCCCGGCTCATAAAAGATAATACAACAAACGAACCCTCCTTCACGCTTTGTTCATGAGAAATCAGAAAACTTTGGCAGTGATCAACAAAGGAGATTAAGAGGATGTTATGATCCTCACACGGGAGCCGTTCCTCGAAACTTGTCTGGTTCAAAAAGCGATTGAGTTACCTGCTAGCATTCGTTGACGAAATATGCACCTCTCAAAAACATAATTTTCTCCTCTGTTTTTAAAACCAAGAGCTCTGGTACATGTTTAGTTTTTGTTTTCGACCACGGGTTTTCAACCTCGCCATAAAATTCCACGGTTCGAGAGTCTCCACCTTCTTTCTTCAAAGCACCGACTAGGAGAGCATAATTGTCATTCTGAGTGTAATGTGCATTGTCCCAAAGTATTACATTGTTTTCTGCATGATTGTGATATTATTCATTCTGAAATACTTAGTTCTAGTCTCCTTTAAAACTCTGGAGGAGTCTCTGCATTTATGTTTTGCTTCACTTATGGAGGCTAGCGAGATACCACCCTAATATGCTCAAGCTATGTGTGATGTAATCTTGTCTTGACTTCCAGTATTATATTATTTACTCTTAGATATTTGTGATTGGTCACTTGAAAGAAGGGCTGCTCCGTGCATTGTCCTCATAGTACTGTTTCAATACTTGCTAGACTCTTTTTCGTAGTACATGCTTATATACATCTAATGAAGCAAAAGAGTTTGTCAAAGTTTTCTTTGTCACGTCCAGTTCGTTGAACTGAATTGCTTGAGGACAAGCAATATGCTAAGCTTGGGGGAGTTGATACGTCTCAAACGTATCTACTTTTCCAAACGCTTTTGATATTGTTTTGGTCTCATTCTTGCATGATTTGAGCTAAACTAACCCGGACTGACGCTGTTTTCAGCAGAGCTGCCTGTATGGTTTTATTGTGTGCAGGAAAACGGATTATTAAGAATCTCGGAAAATTCCACGAAAAATCACAGAAAATCCACGCACCCGAAGGAAACCAGGACCAGAAGAAGGGCCAGAGGGGAGCCAAGGGGGGCCCAGGCGCCCTGGTGGCGCGGCCCAGCCCCTGGCCGCGCCGGGGGGTCGCCTGGGTGGGCCCCACCTCCTTTGCTGCCCTACCTCGACTCGTATTTTATCTCGTGACGGAGAAATCCCAGATCAGAAGTCCTTTTCCCAGTTTTCGTCGCGGAGCCGCCGCCGCCCTCTGTTCTTCCTCGAGAGGGCTAATCTGGAGGCTGATTCGGCCTCCGGAGAGGGGAGATCGTCGCCATCGTCATCATCATCACCACTCCATCACCACTCCATGACTTCTCCCTCCATGTGTGAGTAATCCCCTGCTGTAGGCGAAGGGGATGGAGGGATTGGATGATTTAGATCATGTAATAATCTGTCAGATCGTTGGGGGCATGTTGCCTATCATCTACTATGGTGTTTATCATCTTTGCTTCAACTCGTTATTCTTAATGCTTGACACTAGGGCCCGAGTGCCATGATTTCAGATCTGAACCTTATGTGTTTGCATGAATATATTTGTGTTCTTGATCCTATCTATGAGTTGTTTGCACCTATTACGGTTTGGAACCGGCGATCCCAAAAGTGACAACTTGGGACACCAAAGGGGATGGTCCATAGTTTGAGGATTACATGTATCCATTGAGTTTATTGCTTTGTTCCGATGCTCTTTGACAGGAGCACCTTAATCTCCATAAGTTCCTTTTGGCCCCGTTCGTAGCGGGATGGTAGGACAAAAGATGTTGTGCAAGTTCTTATTGCAAGCATGTACAACTACCTTCGGGATACATGCCTAATGTTTGATATTTGCCTAGATGATCATTACTTTTCCGTGTGCCTTGCCCCAAGTTGGAATCATGATATATCTCATCCATGCAGCGCCCAACCATCCGTCTCCCTAGCCTACAGTGTTTTAAATACTACTGGTTACTAGTTACTACTTTCGCTATTTACCTTTGCTGGTTACTTTCACTTTCGTCGCTTCCATATTACTGTTGCCACTGAACTTTTGTTGCAAGTAAGTATATTTCAGGTGCGGTTGAATTGACAACTCAACTGTCAAAGCTCATAAATACTCTTTGGCTCCCCTTGTGTCGAATCAATAAATTGGGTTATTCTTACCCGCGAAGACTATCTCGATCCCTTATGGTTGAGGGTTATCAGCAATCCACAATTCCTCTTGGATGCTCTAGACCATGACGCCTAACCGTCTGGAAGAAGCACAGTCTTCAAAGGTAACAAGCGTCGGATCCACGCAGGATCAATCTCTTCAGTGATGCTCAATCACTTTGGGTTCGTAGGTGTTTTGGGTTTGGGTCCTTGTATTTTGGGACAGCTGGCGCGTGGCACAGGCAACGGTCGGAAATTTGAGGTTCCAATTCTTCAGGGCTATCATGTTCCTCACTGTATAGGCAATTCGCACTGGCGAATTCCTAACTCCTCAGTCAGAGCAAAGTCCTCAGTGACCAGAAGAACTGCGTCTCTGTCACTGAAGAAATTGACTAAATTGTATGAGATTTCCAATGGCTTCACTCGAAGGGATTGGTAGGTGTAGGATTTGAGTTGAGCATCACTTGGAAATTTTCTCCTTAGTATTTCCTCGACCCCCTTTAACAGTACGGTGTTTCCTATGACTCAAGAAAGAGAAAATGAAACTACGAAAACAAAAGTCTTCATGCTTCATGTTCCTCGAATGAATACCAAGTCTTCATGGTCACACCAATTTCTTCACTTTCAAAGTCTTCAGAAAGTCTTCAGAAAGTCTTCAGAATATCAAAGTCTTCAGTTGAAGAACTTCATTTTTAGGGGTCGACTTTCACTATAAATGTCAAACTCCTCATAGACTTATAGACCTGTGTACACTCATAAACACATTAGATGCTTAACCTATAAGTCTTCAATACACCAAAATCACTAAGGGGCGCTAGATGCACTTACAATCTCCCCCTTTTTGGTGATTGATGACAATATAGGTTAAGTTTTCAACGGGGATAAATATATGAAGTGTAGAGACTAATATTGAGGAATTTGATTGCAAGATATAGAAGAACTCCCCCTGAAGACGTGCATAGTTAGGAATTTGCTTTTGAGGCAATGCACACTTGAAGAGTTGAATCATGGAGATCTCCCCCTATATCTTGTAATTCATACACGCATTTGATATATGATATGAAGAATTTGAAATGCATGATGAAATATGGTGCCTGATGCAGTTCAGCATGCATGCGATAACATTAATGAGGAATAAGCATGCAGAATGGCGCATCAAAAGTATCAGAGCTCAAGCGTCAAAGCAGTAGTGCAACAAAAGTATCAGAGCACTGAGCACCATAGGGTTTAAGATTACAACTCGATCCAATAAAGTTTCGGAAGAACGAGAGTTGCAACTTAAAAAAAATAAAATCCCTTATAATAGACCCGCTTGAAGACTAACTCAGATTTTTCCCCCTTTGTCATCAAATGACCAAAAGGATCGAAACTGAGGACTAACGCCCCTGAAGATAATCAAGTTGATGGAGGAGCGTCAACGTTGTTGGGGTCAGTCGTTGAAGTAGGGCCTGCTGCCGTGTCGTTCAAGTCTTCATTTTCATCAGTGTCGGGGGATGAAGAATATGAACTGGCCACCAAAGAAGGAACCTTGACCTTCTTGAATTTCTTCGGTGGAGGTGCGGACCAGGCAAATTCTTCTTTGAGACCCATGTTCTCCAAATCTTCAGCACTGTATACTTGAGACAAAACAGCCCAGGTGCGGTTGAAGGTTTCATGAAGGTAGTAATGGTTTATCTTCAATGCATTATATGTGGCAGTCATGTTGTGAAGAACTGAACCAAACTGACGCTTAACCCATTTGTGATTACGATCAACCTTTTGATGAAGACTGAGGAGTAACTCACGATCAGTCATCACCCTGGGTGCTGTGGCTTGAGGATTTTGCTTGGCAGTGTTAGCAGCAGAGTCATGTGTGGCAGAGTAATCATTGGTGGAGTAAGAAGCAGCTTTGCGAAATTGACCATCCAATGGACGAATGCCTTCATCTATCACAGCAGTGGCCTTGCCTTTTTCTTCAGCTGAGGAAAATGTCCTTTTGAGGACTTCAATAGGAGGCAAGTAGCTGCAGTGGTTGAGAGTTTCAGCTTTGTAGTCGAGTGAAGACCTTGTCCTGATGAATCTCATAATCCAAGATGCATAAGGCTTTAGCTCAAATGGTGACATAGCAACGTTGGCAAGAGTCCGCATGAAGAAATCATGGAAATTGACGGGAACGCCATGAATGATGTTGAAAAGCATATTCTTCATGATGCCAACAATTTCTTCATCTGAAGAATCGTGTCCCTTGATTGGACTCATAGTCTTCGTCAGAATGCGATAGACAGTCCTTGGCACGTACAACAATTCTTTGACGAGGTATTTGATACGAGGTGATTGTCCTGGCTTCAGCGGCTTCATGAGCACTTGCATGTAGTGATTTGACAGTTCAGGTTCATCATATACGCAACGTGCATCTTCAGTGGGTGGACTAAGTGAAAGGCAGCGAAGCAATTCTGTTGCTGGGGCCTTGTAATGAGTGTTCTCGGTCATCCAGTCCAAAACCCATGAATTCACATCAGCAGGGTTGCCAGTGATGTGCAGTGTTGCATAGAACTGAAGAATAAGCTCTTCATTCCAATCGCAAATGTCTGTGCAGAAGTTGAGCAGCCCAGCGTCGTGAAGAACACTGAGGACTGGCGTGAAGCACGGCATAGATTCCATATCCACGTGAGGAATATGGGCATGGTCGAAGACTTTGTCTTTGTTGTACAGCACTGAGGAATAGAAGTTTGCTTGGCTGGCTGTCCAGAAGCGTCTCTTCCTTATGCGAGCAGAGTCATATGGATTGTATTCAGTGAAGAACACATGCTCGCCATAGAAATCTTTAGCCTTAAATTTCTGCTTCCTTGAGAATGGATACTTTGGCCTTGGCAGTGGTGTATCAGTGAGTTGCATCACAACCTCAGGAATCACAAACTCAGTTTCTTCAGACTGAGGAATTTAAGGATTTTCCTCAGGCTCAGTCACCTTTTCAGTTGCAGCAGCAGTTTCTTCAGCGCTAGTGGCTGAATTTCTTCATTCACAGAAGCAGCAGGATGAGTTGCTTCAGAGCCTATTTGCACTGTTGGTGAAGGGGAGTGAGGAATTTGCTGCAGAGGAGTGAAGAGTGGGGAATTGGGATGCTGACTTTCCCAAAAGTCGTCGTTCATCACTGGAGTGGTGCTTCCAATATCCACGTCTTCATTATCAATTTCTTCAACACCAGCCTCTTCAGCATCAAACTGAGGCATTGGTGATGAAATTTGTGGGGTTGAAGGGATTGCATCCACTTCAATTTCTTCATCAATCTGCTCTGAAGAAGCAGCAGACTGAGTTTCTTCATCAGATCCGCTTGGGATCACATATTCTTCATCAAATGGAACAAGTTCTTTTGATGGCATGGATGAGATAGGAATAGCATCAATTGGATTTGTAATCGAACTTCTCATCGGCTTCATCTTCTTGGGAGCTGAAGATTCTGAAGCAGCTGATGCCTTCCTTTTCTTTACAGCAGCTCGTTCTGCAGCTTTGGTTTTCTTCACATCTAAGGCAGATGGAAGAATTGGAGTGCGAGTGGGTGCAGAGGGAGCTGAGGAATCTGATGGTTTTACCTCAGGCACAACTGATGCAGTTGCCCTGGTTTCTTCAGTTTCTTCAGGCACATCACTAGTGGATGCCCTGACAGTTTCTTCAGTAGCTGGAGCAGAGTCATCAGCCTTTGAGCTGGCATTTTCTTCAGCAGTCTGAATATCATCAGTTGTGCTGGCATGTTATTCAGTGGGTTGAACAGATGCTTCAGCTTGAGGAATTTGTGTGGACGTTGTACCCTTGGTGAGGGAGTCAGTTAGCCTCACAAATCTGACCTTTGCTCCTTGCCAATCAGCATAGTATGAGTCAAATTTGTCGCTGAGGGCTTTGATCTCAGCTTGCATCTTGACAAGTTCATCAGGTTTCATCTTGACAACATTTTTCCTCAGTAGCTTTTCCTTGCGGTACTGAGCCTTCTTGATCTCTCGGGCCCTATCATATTTCCACTTCTCCTCTTGGATGAAGTGAGTCAGCATGTGACTTTGGCCAGGTGTAAGCTTGAAGTCAGGCATAGGAGTGTTGGGGTCCTTGTGCCAGAGATCAATGTAGTCTAGGATCGCTCTTGGATCCAACAGCATGGGCACAGGTGTGCCTTTGGCTTTAACAGCCCTTTCTTGTCGATCTCTGATGATTTTAGCAAGTTCTTCTTCATCAGCATCATCATCATCGTCATCATCAGACGGAACGGAGAAGAACACTTGCTTCTTAGGACTTGGGCGAGTGCCACGTCCAGCGGTAGCCTTTTTCTTCAGCAACGACGGTCCAGCTGACGAATTTGGTGCAGCTGAAGAACTAGCTGAAACACCAGTTGCAATCGAGATGCCAGTGGTTCTTTGGCAGGTTGCCAAATGCACAGGAGCTGAGGACTTAGCGGGTATGACTGAGGACTTTGCCGGAGGTGCTGAGGACTTTGTCAGTGGTGCAGTGTGAGGAATTTGCTTTGAGGATTTTGAAGATTCGGGCCGTGAGGGCGCAGCTGAGGAACTTGGCCGTGAGGGCATAGCAGAGGAACTTGGCCGTGAGGGCATAGAAGGTGAAGCACTTGGCTTACGAGCGGGCTTCTTCATCATGGATTTCCTCGGCTTGACAGAAACCTCAGTAGCAGCAGTAGCAGCAGATTCTTCATTAAATTTCCTCACTGCCTCTTTTGCCTGCTTTTGCAGTTTACGCTGGCGCTTGGCCCATTCTTGAGGAAATTCCTCACCTCTTCTAATGCTTGTGGGATCAGCTACTTGGCCAGGTGCCAATGGAGGGCGTTGACATGGAGGGTTTACTGCGAATTTCTTCATGTACTTGGGAGTTACATATCTGTACTCCCTCCATTCTCGTGCCCATCTCCTCTCAATCTTTTGTATGCGCACCTTGCGCTGATTTTTATCTTCCTCAGGAGGTGTGCAATACCCAGCATAAATGTCATCAGGTATTTCAAAAGCAATCATGACCTCTGGTCTCTTTCCACCTTTCTGTGGCCTTTTGCCTTCACCCATTTGCTTCAGATGAGGAATTTGAACAATGGAATTTTCTGAAGAAGTATGCAACTTTTCTTCGAGGAATGCTGCAAATGAGTTAAGTTGATGAGAACCTAAAGATTCAGCAGCTGACATGTGTACCTGTGAATAGAGTATAGTTGCGAGGAATTTGACGAGGTCATATGTGTTCTCAGAGTGTTTTTCGAAAAGAACAAGTTTGAGGAATTTGACCAGATTTGTCTTGAGGAATTTCACTAAGCACCATATAAATCTTAGGTTCCAGAGTTGTATAGACCATAGATCCACACAATTGAGGAATCTTGAAGAAAATGAAGCTCAGGGAACCGAATCACGAACAGAGAATGTGTGTGGTGTTTTGTGTGAGGATTTGAAGAATAAAACACCTTTGAAGATTTTGTATAAAAGTTTCGGATCAAAGAGGGCAGTAAAAGCAGCTTTTAATTACCCTGAATGAAGAACACGACGAACTGAGAGTTGGAACAGTGAAGTTCTTCAGTGCAGATCTTCCACGCCCTAACTTGGCGGAGGAAGACGTCTATGGCGGCGGCGGAGATGAAGAATTCCGCGGTCGGCGCGAATACGTCGGCGACGAGGTTGAGGCAGCGAAGCTCTTCCTCACCGGCGACGATGAAGTAGCGGCGGTGCTAGGGTTTGTAAGCTCGAGCGGGGAAGTGAGATCGAGCGAGGTAAAGAAGTGAGGACGGCGACGGAGGGGTATTTATAGCCGCAGTAAAAACTGCTTGTCCGAAGATTTAGGACGAATGTGCCCCTGGCCGTTCTCCTTCGCTTGACATGTGTCACCCACGTACTGTGTAGTGGAGATCGTGTAAGATCATGGGTGAATAGGATAATCCATCGTGGGAAGTGGAACGGTTTGAGCGGCAAAAGCGAAAGTTTGGATAAGATCAGTTTTAACGTTCCGTTCACAATTTCTTCAGCTGACAAGGTCACAGTGAAGAATTTGAACGAGTTTCAAATAGAACGCACATGAAGAATTTGTGAATAGACTGGATTGAGTATAGCATAGAGGGGAAGGGTCCGATCACATTCACTTAGCAGAAAAAGATCCAACTAGAAGAAATAGCTATAAGTGAATGTTGTAGAGGACATAAACTCATATGTATATATATATAGTCAATGAGGAAAAACGACGGCTAAAGTGAAGAATTTGCAAAGTTGAAGAATTTGAACAACTGAGGAATTTCAAAAATGAGGAAAAACTCAAATTGAAGATTTTCAACTTTTTGTGGTGGCGCGACCCACCGTGTAAGAATGATGATTTCAGACACCGCGTACAATTGTCGTAGGGTTCTGAGAATCAAATTCTTCATTGATTTCTTCACACTTAGAGTGTTATTCTTCATTGATTGAAGAAAACGTTTCTTCATGTGTTGCACATCTAAGTCATCAATTTTGCAGAAGTGTTAGGATGAGTGCATTATTCAAAGTACATTCGAAGATTCTAAGATATTTAGCTCACACCGCAACTTGCTAAATCTCTTCTCATCCAAGGGCTTAGTGAAGATATCGGCTAGCTGTTCTTCAGTCTTCACATGCTCAATAGAAATGTCGCCCTTCAACACATGATCGCAAAGAAAATGATGACGAATCTGAATGTGCTTTGTCTTCGAGTGCTGAACTGGGTTGTGAGCAATCTTGATGGCACTCTCATTGTCACAGAGGAGAGGCACATTCTTCACGTTGACGCCATAGTCCTTGAGTGTTTGCTTCATCCATAGTAGTTGAGCACAGCAAGAACCAGCAGCAATGTACTCAGCTTCAGCAGTAGACAATGATACGCAGTTCTGTTTCTTCGAGGACCAACAGACCAAGGATCGTCCGAGGAAATGACAAGTACCCGATGTTGACTTGCGATCCACACGGTCACCAGCATAGTCAGAATCAGAATATCCAATGAGTTCAAAATCCGAGCCCTTGGGGTACCATAATCCTAGTGTTGGTGTGTGAGCTAGATATCGAAGAATATGCTTCACAGCCATATGGTGTGATTCCTTCGGTGCAGCTTGAAATCGTGCACACATGCAAACACTAAGCATTATGTCTGGCCTAGATGCACATAAGTACAATAAAGAGCCAATCATGGAGCGGTATACCTTATGATCGAAGTCAGTACCATTTTCATCAGTGGATAGATGACCATTTGTGGGCATAGGAATTTTGAGACCTTTGCAATCTTGCATGCCGAATTTCTTCAGGACATCCTTGAGGTATTTCTCCTGAGATATGAATATCCCATTGGGTTGTTGACGAATTTGTAGACCTAAGAAGAATTTCAACTCCCCCATCATAGACATTTGATATTCTTCTCTCATCATATAGGCAAATTCATCACTATATCGTTGGTCAGTACAGCCAAAGATGATATCATCAACATATATTTGGCACACAAACAGTTCACCATCATATATTTTAGTAAAGAGAGTAGGATCGAGTGAACCGGGTGTGAAGCCTTTCTTCATGAAGAATTCCTTCAATGTATCATACCACGCCCGTGGGGCTTGCTTGAGACCATAGAGGGCCTTGTTAAGTCTGAAGACTTTGTCAGGATGCTTTGGATCTTCAAAACCTGGGGGTTGAGCAACATATACTTCTTCCTCAATCTTACCATTGAGGAATGCACTTTTCACATCCATTTGGTATAAGATGATATCATGATGGTTAGCATAAGCAAGTAATATGCGAATAGCTTCAAGTCTAGCAACAGGTGCAAAAGTTTCATCGAAATCAATTCCTTCAACCTGTGTGTAGCCTTGAGCTACAAGTCGTGCCTTATTCCTCACCACAACACCATTTTCATCTTGCTTGTTGCGGTAGATCCACTTTGTACCGATGATGTTATGCTTGCGAGGATCGGGACGATCGACCAGTTCCCATACATTGTTGATCTTGAACTGATGTAATTCTTCTTGCATGGCCTGAATCCACTCAGGCTCCAGAAATGCTTCATCTACCTTAGTGGGCTCTGTGATAGAGACAAAAGCAAAGTGCCCACAAAAGTTAGATAAATGTGAAGCTTTTGAGCGTGTGAGAGGACCTGGCGCTCTAATGTCATCGATAATCTTCTCCACTTGCACTTCTTTTGCAACGCGAGGATGAGCTGGTTGTCGTTGAGGAATTTGATCAGCATTTTCTTCAGCATCAACTTCCTCAGCATTTTCTTCAGGTGCATCAGGTCGACGTTCTTCACGTTCAGGAATGAATTCTTCAGCAGATTCTTCAGTAGGAATAATATCTTCAGTGGCCTTGTGCTTAATCGACTCCTCTGGTGCTGGTTCATCTAACACAGAAGGTAGGTGCTCTCTTTGTGAGCCATTAGTTTCATCGAACCGCACATCTACAGTTTCAACAATCTTGTGAAGAACATTGTTGAAGACTCTGTAGGTGTGCGAGTCCTTTTCGTAACCATGCATGAAACCTTCATGTGCTTTCGGTGCAAATTTAGAGTTGTGATGAGGATCTCTAATCCAGCATTTAGCACCGAAGACTTTGAAATAACTTACATTGGGTTTCTTGCCAGTGAGGAGTTCATAGGCAGTCTTCTTGAAGAATTTGTGAAGATATACTCTGTTGATGATATGGCAAGCAGTATCAATTGCATCAACCCAGAAACGACGAGGGGTTTTGTACTCATCGAGCATAGTGCGAGCCATCTCAGCAAGAGTCCTGTTTTTGCGCTCCACGACGCCATTCTGTTGAGGAGTATAAGGAGCAGATAACTCATGAGTAATACCAAGTTCATCAAGATAGTCATCGAGACCCGAGTTCTTGAACTCAGTGCCATTGTCACTTCTGATGTGCTTGATCTTCACACCAAAGTTGGTTGAAGCCCTCGAGGAAAATCGTTTGAAGACTTCCTGCACTTCAGTTTTGTAAGAGACAAGGTGTACCCATGTGTAACGAGAGTAATCATCAACAATGACAAAACCATATTGAGATGCTTCATTGGAGACTGAAGAATAATGGTTAGGACCGAAGAGATCCATGTGAAGCAATTCGAATGGACGCGTAGTGGTCATGATAGTCTTCGCTGGATGCTTGGCCTTGGTCATCTTTCCAGCTTCACAGGCTCCGCACAAGTGATCCTTGAGGAATTTGACATTCTCAATGCCAATGACGTGCTTCTTCTTTGCAAGCGTGTGCAAATTCCTCATGCCTGCATGACCAAGTCGTCGATGCCATAGCCATCCTTCTGAAGCTTTTGCAAGTAGGCACACGGCAGGTTGTGAATCTGCAGAGAAATCAACAATATACAAGTCTCCTCTCCTAAAGCCTTCGAAGACTTTGGAATTGTCAGCTTCCATGATCACAACACAACGATACTTGCCGAAGACAACAACCATATCAAGGTCACAAAGCATTGAGACAGACATAAGATTGTATCCTAAGGACTCAACCAGCATGACTTTGTCCATGTGTCGATCCTTTGTGATAGCAACCTTACCTAGACCCAATACATGACTTTTGCTCTTGTCAGCGAAGATGATATGCTTCATGTGTGACGCTGATAAGGGAGCATCCATCAACAGATTCTTGTCACCAGTCATGTGATTTGTACAACCACTATCAAGTACCCATTCAGTGGCTTTGGGTTGATCATCCCGCAGATGAATTAGTGCAACTTACGACCTCATAAACTTCAGCAGTGAAGAATATGATATCACAATTCATCAGATCAATTTCATCAAACAGTAGCATAGATAAAACAGAGGTAGGACGTGTGAAATGAGAGTTCATTTCATCATGATTAGCCTGCGTCCTTTCAGGCATTTTCGTCAGGTCCCCAGCAAATTCTTCAGACGTTACAGCACGTCTGGAGACCTGACCCTGCAAAAGAGATTAGTTCTTTTTCTTCACCACCCACATCTGAAGGGGTGGCAAAGAGTTCATCACTCTGCGAGCACCATATGAGAATGGTGGCAAAGCAGCCAAGCCATTTCGTTTCACATAAGAGGGGTTAGGGTAAGCATATGCATAAGAAGAGAAATTCTTCGAGGACTTGTGAACATAATGATTTGAAGAATAATGCTCATAGTCATAGCCCTTGGCTCTTCCCTGCGAAACAGAGTTGTTAGCACGATGATGTTCATATGAGGATTTTGATCCATGTGAGGAATTTGATCCTCTTGAGGAATTTGGTCCGTATGAGGACTTGGATCCATATGAAGAATTTGGTCCATATGAAGAATTAAATCTGGGGTTCCTTTTCTTCACAGGTGGTGTCAAGAGGACATTCACCTGAAGACTTTCAAGGCAACTTTTGGGAACCCAGATTTTCTTCACAGGGGAACCGTTCCTGCAGTTAGTGCCAACATATCTAGCAAATACTTCACCATTCTGATTTTTGAACAGTTTATAGTTGGAGTCAAATGACTCATCAGAAGAATGAGAAGATTCAGATGTAAAGCCAGATAAATCAGATGGATCAACTGGAGGTCCCTTTGCAGCAACCCATGTGGTTTTGGGGTACTGCTCAGGCTTCCAATAGGTTCCATCTGCATTAAGTTTCCTCTCAAAGGCAATACCCTCTTTCCTAGGGTTCTTGTTGAGGATCTGCTTTTTAAGCACATCACAAAGAGCCTGATGCCCTTTGAGGCTTTTGTACATGCCTGTCATGTACAATTCCTTCAGCCCTGCATCGTTAGTGATACTAGCAATATCCTCAGATGAGGAATTAGTGATAGCAAAGACAGATGAAGAATTTGTAACATTTGAAGCATTTGAACATTCAGGTGAAGATTTAGCAGATTCTCTTTCAATGCATTTTAAGCATGGAGGAATAAATTCTTCCTGAGCAGCGCTGATTTGTTGAGCAAGTAATGAATCGCGCTCCTTCTGAAGATCTTCATAACTCACCCTCATCTTCTCAAAGTCGGACAAGAGAGAGTTATGCTGATCTTGAAGGGAGTCATACTTGGAATACAGTCTCTGAAGACTTTCACCCAAGGCTTGTGACTGATCCATTTCTTCATCCAACATATCATTGCTCTTACTTAGCATATCATTAGCATTTTTCAACGCTCTTTGTTTTTTGGCAGCAAGGGAAGCAAGTTTGACATAACTAGGTCCAAATTCATCGCCAGATTCTTCATCACTAGACTCAGATAGGTAGAATTCAGTTACCTGTTCACCATCTGCCATCAGGCATGGTGAGGAAGATGATGATTCTGGTTCAAATGTCATTGATTTGAGCGATTCCTTGAAATCCTCAAACCAAGGATCATGGCGGGTTCGATGGCCTTCATAGACCTTAGAGAGACGGTCCCAGATAAGCTTCGCCTGATCGAGATGCATGATGTTTCTGAACTGGTTTCGAGACAGACTGGAGCAGATGACGTCCTTCGTTGTGAGGTTGAGAAGAGTATACTTGCGAATGTCATCAGCTTCCGCCATCTTGCACAGGTCGGTCAGACCGATCTCAGTGACGGTCCACAGCTCGCTGTTCATCACCATGAGACGCTTTTTCATCATGGCCTTCCATTTGGGATACTCGTGACCGTCAAAGATGGGGCAAGGAACTTTCTTCATATCTGCGGTCGACATAACTAAAACTCCAGGCGGTTAAACCAAAATCACATAGAACAAGGGAGTACCTTGCTCTGATACCAATTGAAAGTGCGTTATATCGACTAGAGGGGGGTGAATAGGCGATTTTTATGAAATTTTTCACTGAGGAAATTGCTCGAGAGGAAATTTCTTAGCGAAGAAATACTAGCAGCGGAATAAGTACTCAGAAGTAAACATAACAAGTTACATGCATGGTCCTCATGATGAAATGAAGACAAATACAGAGTACAGAAAGCGTAAGCACAGGATAACTCTAGATGAAGACAAAACAGACTGAAGAAATTGAACTGAGGAAATTGTGAAAGTCTTCAGTCAAAGTCTTCAAACACAGATATGAATAGCATATAACACAGAAATGAGGAAATGAAAGTGTTGAGGAAATAGAACCAGTAAGCTTGGTGAAGACAATGATTTGGTAGACCAGTTCCAACTGCTGTCTCAGTTGTACATCTGGTTGGAGCGGCTGAGTATTTAAACTCGAGGACACCTAGTCCCGGACACACAGTCCTCACCGTATTCTCCTTGAGCTAAGGACACACAGTCCACGCCCAATCACTCGTGGTAAGTCTTCAGGTGACTTCCAAACCTTCACAGACTAGGTCACTCGGCAATCCACAATTCCTCTTGGATGCTCTAGACCATGACGCCTAACCGTCTGGAAGAAGCACAGTCTTCAAAGGTAACAATCATCGGATCCACGCAGGATCAATCTCTTCAGTGATGCTCAATCACTTTGGGTTTGTAGGTGTTTTGGGTTTGGGTTCGGATTTCCTCACTTGATGATTTTCGCTCAAAGTCCTCGGAGGATGGGTTGCTCTTAAATGACAAGTGTCAAGTTCTCTCGGAGCAGCCAACCAGCTTGTGGTTGTAGGGGGCGGCTATTTATAGCCTAGGGAGCAGCCCGACATGATAAGACATAAATGCCCTTCAATGATATGACCGTTGGATGGATAAGATATTTTGGGACAGCTGGCACGTGGCACAGGCAACGGTCGGAAATTTGAGGTTCAAATTCTTCAGGGCTATCATGTTCCTCACTGTATAGGCAATTCGCACTGGCGAATTCCTAACTCCTCAGTCAGAGCAAAGTCCTCAGTGACCAGAAGAACTGCGTCTCTGTCACTGAAGAAATTGACTGAACTGTATGAGATTTCCAATGGCTTCACTCGAAGGGATTGGTAGGTGTAGGATTTGAGTTGAGCATCACTTGGAAATTTTCTCCTTAGTATTTCCTCGACCCCCTTTAACAGTACGGTGTTTCCTATGACTCAAGAAAGAGAAAAGAAACTACGAAAACAAAAGTCTTCATGCTTCATGTTCCTCGAATGAATACCAAGTCTTCATGGTCACACCAATTTCTTCACTTTCAAAGTCTTCAGAAAGTCTTCAGAATATCAAAGTCTTCAGTTGAAGAACTTCATTTTTAGGGGTCGACTTTCACTGTAAATATCAAACTCCTCATAGACTTATAGACATGTGTACACTCATAAACACATTAGATGCTTAACCTATAAGTCTTCAATACACCAAAATCACTAAGGGGCACTAGATGCACTTACAAAAAAAATATGGGCAGTTCTGTTGACGCTTAAAAGTGGCGCAATCGTAAAAGTTGCTTTAATCTATGTCAACATTAATTCAAACTTATGATTGGAAGTCACCATGAGATGGCTCTCTTCGAGAAGATCAAGATGGATATGAAGATGGTCTAAAACAGAGCTCGGATGCAAAAGCTATGACAAGTTCAGAGATGCTCATGTTGACACCAGATTAAAGAATGGCTTGAAACCCAATTGAGATGACTTCAAATGGAAAAAGTTTCAACATGAAAGTTGTGCGTCTCGTCCAAATGGATGATTTTGATATAAAAATCGTCTTAATCCGAGGTCGTATGCAAAAGTTACAGCTAGTACAAGGCGCTGCTACACTGGATAGCCGGACACTCCGGGGACAACCATCTGGGTTTTGATTTTCTCTGTGGATGGCCGGACACTCCGGGTATGTTCGTCCGGGTTTTGAATTTTGCTGCTGCAGACTTCGGAAAACAGACGAAAACCCCTTCAAGATGGCTTCGAATCAAAAAACGTTCAACAAGAAAGTTGTTCGCCTCGTCGAAACGGTCAAGATTGCTTTTGGGCTCGTTTCCATCGGAGGTTGTTTACTCCCCCGAATATGGCCCACAAGGTGCAGCCAGATTTTACCGAACAGTTTTGGAAAGTTTGGACCAAACAAATCCGAATTGGACTAGGGTTTTGGACGTGAATTGAAGCCTTTTCCTTGCACGGGAAGTCCAGCCGCCTCTTATATACTCAAGGGGTGATGGCCGATTGAACAACACACAATCGATCAATTCATCTACCACTTTTTATCTTTTATCTTTTCTCCCTAACCCTAGTTCTTCTTCTTCCTCGTTCTTCGTTCGTTCTTCTTGTTGCAGGGCGGCGAACCTCGAGGCCCTAGGGGCGATCAGGTCGACCTAGGGCAGCCCATAGCCGCCGCGCGCCCTGACGGGGTTCCTCCCGGGCGTGTGGGGTTTCGGGTCCTCAAAAGCACCTGCCGGATTGCCTGCGTACCGCGCTTCCGGACGGGTCTCCTTCGACGTGAGTTGCGGTGCATAACCCCCGGCGTCGAGGGTACACGGTGACGTGTTCGTGTGCGAACACACTTTTTGGCGACTCCGCTGGGGACGAAGCTTTGAACGGTCTCCATCCCGTTCTTCCTACGAAGAGATCGTCATCAAGTTGCTGCAATCTACAAAGGTAATATGAATACCCAATTCCCCTTTGTAGATGCAAGTAATTCATATGTTGTTGCTAGATCATCTAATGAGCATAATGTATCGGCTAGCCCTAGTTTTATCAATCATGCATCTAATTATGTGCAAGGGCCGATGCAAAACAATCTGCATGTTTCAAATTCTTATGATTTTAGCAACGTACAACATATGTATCCAAACTCTCATGCATCGGCAACCCCACAAATCCATATGCCGATGAACAACATGATGGGTATGGTTAATCAATTTGAAACACCTCATGTTAGAATTTCCAATGCCATGCAAGAAAGTGTTTCACACTTTTATTCATCGGCAACTAATGTGCAATATACTAATCCAACCATGCCGATGAATGAGAGAATTGGCCATGATACTACTAGCTATTCGGCCAGTTACTCTAAACCGTCATATGCTACACCTCATGTTAGTAATTTTTCGGCACCATACACAACTGTAGATGCTCATAATTCGGCTTCACACCTTTCTGGTCATAGCCGAATAAATGTAAATTTTACAGGAGCGGCTGTGCCAAATATTGTAGAAGATGAGGTAGTGGTGGCTGCATTGAAGAGTTTAGCCCAGAATAAGAGGATTAGTGCTATTTGCCTTGAACAACATGAAAAGGGGCTATTTCCTGATTATGCCGCAATAAAAGCTAGAGTTTTGCAAGAAGATGAATCTTTGCCAATTGATAAAATTGGCGAGAAAAAATATGGTTTTACAACAATGCATTTGCCTTCACCTAGTACTACATCATATTATACACCCCCTACACTATTGCAAAATTTCGGCAACAACCGTGTGTCATTGCCGAAAGAATCTAAAAGCATTGGGGGCAATCGTATCTGGAGTGGGATGAAATTGAGAAAAGGCTTAAAGCCAACTTTGCCGCTCACCGCCAGAAACAAATAGAAAAATAATTGGCTCAGATAAAAGAAGTTTTGCCAATTGGTAGTATCAATGAAAAGAAGGATGATTCGGAACTTGAAAGTGCTTCGGTTGAAAAAGCCGAATCAAGTAGTATATATTCTGAATCCATCAAATCCAAAGAGCCAAGCATTATTGAGAAAGGGCATGGCAAGCATAGCAAAACAACCATGCCTGGTTTTTCTAAAGTTAATGGAACCTACTTCATGCCCTATGAGTTCCGTGCCGTAGAAATTGACAAGCCTCAAGGACAAGAGCAAGTAGCCAAGCAAAGTTCGGCTGATAAGGATCTTCAAGGTAATGATGCACGGAATAAAGAAAAAGATGATGAAGAGGCGTTGGGGAACCACCCAAAGATGAAGCAAGATATTGTTCAAGCCACACCACCATCATGCTCTCCCAACATATTTGAAGAGGTATGTTTAGCAAGTAATTTACCTATTTTTAGATTTGGTCAAAACTTTATTGTTGATGCATCTATTAGAAAAATCATCTTAAGTAATGTTGAAAGACCGATGAAGAAGGGTAATTTACTTGTTAGCAATAAAATCATTATAGAATATATCGGTCAACCCATTACGCCATTTGTAAAGACCGATAATGACATATTGTTGCAGCCAAAGCTTTCCCTGTTGCTTTATTTAAAGTTCATATCTACATGGGTAGCTTTGCTTGTTTCATACTTGGCTTACGCATGGTCTCAATTGAGACATGTATGTTCTAACTACTTTGATTTCAGAAATTTAAAGCCAAGGTTAAAATCTTTTGGGAAAATCGATGCTAGTATAGTTTCTTATTTAAGGACATCGGAAAAAGAATGCAAAAGAAAATTCATAGCCGAATGGGAAGATGCCAAATCTGAACCATTCGTTTCCTTAACTCCAAAGCCGTTCTCACAACAAGATCGGCTAGAAAATAGAAGGTATACCTTCGATTCGGACATGTGTGATCAAATCTTTGATTTGTTGTTGAAAAATAATTACATTAGAATTCTTGATCACCATGTCAAGCCATCTATCCAAGGACGAATGTATTGTAGGTTGCACGATTCGTTCAAGCATAGCTTTGAGGATTGCAACATGTTTCGTTAAATAGTTAAATCGGCCATTGATAAAGGACGATTGAAATTTGTTGAAACACCAAGAGATGACCAGTCTATTCCAATTGGTCCTGATCGAAAAAAGTTTATGCATCGACTACTTCAAGCCGGTCCATTTAAAGAGAAGGTAAAAATTGCAGGTGATGGGATCAAGATTTCAAGAAGAGAAGTTGTTGAAGAGCATAATGAACATAATCTTGAGGCCGAGAATTCTGTCAAAAATATAATGAAGACGTCAAGGACTGGGGGGCAACAAGCAAATCCAATGATCGATGAAAGCAAACCAAAAGAAAACAAAGGCCGAAATAAGCACAAGCGTAAGAGATCAAAAATCACCTTCGCTGAACTATTGGATAAATATCAAAAGAAGAGTGAAGAGAAGAATGCTTATCGGCCAAATCATGCAAAGAAACCAAGATTACCCCCAAGGCGCAAGTATGAGGATCGGTATTGGCAAAGTGACAATTTTTATGCAACATATTCATATCCTTATTTTGGGCCGCCAATGCCAATGTCGTGGATGCCTCCCTATGCTCATGTAGATTCATATCCATCACGGGACAGGTATGATACAAGGGCACATTCTCCATCTTATTTTAAATTATATCACCAATATGATGCAGCTCCGAGAAGATCAACATTTGTACAATCACATGTTAAAGACCGTTTCAATCATATGGAATCGGTCCAGAGCTCAAGGAAGAAGAAAGAGGTGGTCAACCAAGTTTACCGTGTTAAAAGAGATGGTCGTAAAAGTGCTACTTCAGATTTGATCTCAAAAGAAAAGGAGCCAACTAAAATGTTGACATTGGCTACAAAAGGCAATAAGATGAAGCAATCAATTGTTGAAAGTCAAAATGCCAAATCTGAAGAAAAGAAGTTGAGAGTGCACAAGGCCAAAAAAGAATTTCCAGTGGTCAAAATAGAATCACAACCGAGATGCCCACTCGGCTTATCATATTGGCAAAAGAAGGAATTACAAAATCTTAGTGCACAAGAGTTGAGAAAATAAGAACATGGCATGTGTTCCCAAGAGGATCAATCAAAACAAAAAGGACGTGCATGTTTCTATTGCAACAAGTACAATAAAAGTGAAGAAAGAGAAGAATGGAAGCAACAAACAATTAAGCCGAAGGTGTGCATCACAACATCAAAATCTTCGGTTAGCACATCATCCATTTTCTTCAACAATGCCATTGATGCCTTTGCCATGGAATTCATCCACAGGTATGATCAGTTACCCTCCATGGACTTATTTTGATCCATGGATGCAACATAGTTTTCTATATCATGATAGAGTATTACCAAATCACTATACATTTGGTTAGTTACATTGTTGCTAATACAAAGGGGCCGAAATATTTTATTCCTATTTTATTTGTTTATTTTGGCTATACATACTTTGATGGGTGAATTCTACATGGACCTCATGTTAATGGCCGATATTTATCTATCGTCCTAAGAGTATGTCAATGCATGGCCGGTGTAGTATTCTAACATCGTCCTTAGTTTGATTGGAGAACGAGATAAGGTACGTGCTCATGGAAATTTATATGTATGCCTATATTATGATTGAATGGAAGTGAGACATCCTGACCGATGTCATTGAATATATGCTGCATAGGCCAATTCATAGTTGTAGAATTGGCTAGTGGGCTTAAACTTTGTTTGGATATGATTTGGCTTATGCATCTTTGAGAACTATAAGAGGCCAAATCATAGCTTATTTTATTACTGAACATCGGATTAATGACATGCATAATCTGGATATTAGCCTTGTCTCTCTAGTACTATGGAGATTAAGTTTTGATGGTTCAATTCATAGCAATGGCCAAAGTGTTGGTGTTGTTTATATATCTCCTTATGGTGCAATTTTGTGAAGCCTCATGCCACTTAGAATATTTCTTGCACAATTAATCAAAGCTGAATATGCATTGTTATTCGGATCGAATCTTTTACATGCTATATGTGCTATACATATTGAGGCTTTCGGTGATTCTTTATGAGTAGTGCAAGGGTTATCAGTGTTTTGACGAATTACTTGTGGTTTATCTTGAGGTATGTCTAGATGCAAAATTTACCTTGGGTTGCCTTAAAACTGTTCATATTTCTAGACATGACAATTCAGAAAAGTTGGCACCGCAAGCATCTGGCTACTATGTTAATCATGGTGTGTTGCATTTCTATCAATAGCCGATGCTTAGTCTCGTCAACATAGGTAAGGCCGAACCGAAGTCCACCGTATTTTTTTTATGCAGGTCAAAGTGAGGATTGGAGAAAATTTATCGTTGATTATCTGCAAAGTCCTAACAAAAGGGTAAACAATATGGTTCAGATGGTGGCCTTGAGATACATATCTATGAAACTTTATCATCGAATTGTTAATGAAGTTGAAAAGGTTTCACCCAAGTTTGCATCAAGGATTCAAACAAACAATGGCCGATATATATTTATCGCCCTAAGCACATGCAAAGTGGCCGATGGAGTGTTGACATCGTCCTTAGAACCAACATGGTACAAGTTATTTTTCGGCACGCTAGCTTTGCCGAAAAACAGGGGGGCATGTGTTGACGCTCAAAAGTGGCGCAATCGTAAAAGTTGCTTTAATCTATGTCAACATTAATTCAAACTTATGATTGAAAGTTACCATGAGATGGCTCTCTTCGAGAAGATCAAGATGGATATGAAGATGGTCTAAAACGGAGCTCGGATGCAAAAGCTATGACAAGTTCAGAGATGCTCATGTTGACACCAGATTAAAGAATGTCTTGAAACCCAATTGAGATGACTTCAAATGGAAAAAGTTTCAACATGAAAGTTGTGCGTCTCGTCCAAACGGATGATTTTGATATAAAAATCGTCTTAATCCAAGGTCGTATGCAAAAGTTACAGCCAGTACAAGGCGCTGCTACACTGGATGGCCGGACACTCCGGGGACAACCATCCGGGTTTTGATTTTCTCTGTGGATGGCCGGACACTCCGGGTATGTTCGTCCGGGTTTTGAATTTCGCTGCTGCAGACTTCGGAAAACAGCCGAAAACCCCTTCAAGATGGCTTCGAATCAAAAACCGTTCAACATGAAAGTTGTTCGCCTCGTCGAAACGGTAAAGATTGCTTTTGGGCTTGTTTCCATCGGAGGTTGTTTACTCCCCCGAATTTGGCCCACAAGGTGCAGCCAGATTTTACCGAACAGTTTTGGAAAGTTTGGACCAAACAAATCCGAATTGGACTAGGGTTTTGGACGTGAATTGAAGCCTTTTCCTTGCACGGAAAGTCCAGCCGCCTCTTATATACTCAAGGGGTGATGGCCGATTGAACAACACACAATCGATCAATTCATGTACCACTTTTTATCTTTTATCTTTTCTCCCTAACCCTAGTTCTTCTTCTTCCTCGTTCTTCGTTCGTTCTTCTTGTTGCAGGGCGGCGAACCTCGAGGCCCTAGGGGCGATCAGGTCGACCTAGGGCAGCCCATAGCCGCCGCGCGCCCTGACGGGGTCCCTCCCGGGCGTGTGGGGTTTCGGGTCCTCAAAAGCACCCGCCGGATTCCCTGCGTACCGCGCTTCCGGACGGGTCTCCTTCGACATGAGCTGCGGTGCATCACCCCGGCGTCGAGGGTACACGGTGACGTGTTCGTGTGCGAACAAGTTCAATCACGAGCTAATGTCTAGAATAATTATACCCGTTGCAATGGGCATTGTCGTAGTATAGCATAAGGAAACCCGAAAAAAATATAGTACTAACTTTATTATACTATATAAAGCAACAACTGAACAACATACAACGGTAGCCGACACACACATCAACCCAATGCTGGTATCCTTACCCGGATTGATAGTGAAATATTCAATATCAGTTCCTAGTGGATCTATAAGGGTGAGTGAAATAAGAAGAGTTGATCCAAAATCCTATTCCACAAACCCAACACATTGCAACTTTTTTCTATCACGGAAGAATCAATAAAGCTCGCCAGCGATGGATTGCTCACGACGACGACGATTCCCTGAGCACTTCGACTTGAACCACCTGATCGCCGGTGTCAGCTGCCAGCCTGAAGAGGCAGACGTCGGAGATCTTGAGGCTGTTGTCCCACACGAAGCCCTCCCAGCCGGCCATGATCATGCCGCCTTTGCTGTCGACCCTCACAGACAACTCCCATCACCGGTCGCTGCGGTCGGCTACGCTCAGCTTAGCGATGCACGACTCGGCCCATCCCACGGATGCACAGAAGGCCTTGGTCAGCTCCATGTACTCGAGATGGAACGGTTGCCCGATGCCCACCCGGAGCGCCCCATCGTCCGACGACGGTCCGCAGGAGCCGGCGGGCGAGGTGGTGGCCAGCGGGAGCTTCTTCCTCCTCTTTGTGCCGGTCGCCGGCAATGGCGACAGGGAGGGGGACCCCCCGTGGTGGTGGTCGTTGTCGTTGTCGGACTCCACATCGGCCACGGTGTCGTCGAAGTTCGTCGTGCCACCAGGCTCGCCACCGAATGTGACACCCTCGATTCAATCGTACACTAATTATACACACAAATGTGTACGACCAAGGTCAGGGAATCACGGGAAGATATCACAACACAACTCTAGACACAAATTAAAAATAATACAAGATTTATATTACAAGCCAGGGGCCTCGAAGCTCGAATACACAAGTGTCAGCGGAAGCAATAATATCTGAGTACAGACATAAGTTAAGCAAGTTCGCCTTAAGAAGGCTAACACAAAAGCAGCAATGATCAAAAAGGAAAGGCCTCCTGCCTGGGAGCCACCTAACTACTCCTGGTCGTCGGTGTCCTCCGCGTAGTAGTAAGCACCCTCGTGGTGGTAGTAGTCGTCGACTATGGCGTCTGGTTCCTGGGCTCCACCATCTGGTTGCGACATCCGGAAAGAAAAGAAAAGGGAGGAAAAGAGGGAGCAAAGCAACCGTGAGTACTCATCCAAAGTACTCGCAAGCAAAGATCTACACTACATATGCATTGGTGTCAATGAAATGGGTAGTATATATGGACTGAACTGCAGAATGCCAGAAGAGAAGGGGAAAGCCTAGCCTATCGAAGACTAGCATCTTCAAGCAGCTCCAAGCATCTTGGAGCATGAGAAGAGATAAGAGTGGCATATTATAATATTAGTAAGTACGTTGTAACCTCGCCCAGAGATCACCTCCTCGACTCCCTGCGAGAAAACAATCCCGGAGCCATTATTTCCATTACATGCCTCAGCATCAAGTTCTAGTTGTATCGATCGGGATACAACTCCAAGTGTCCGTTACCATAGGACAGGCTATCGATAGATGTTTTCTTCCCTGCAGGGGTGCACCAACTTACACACCATGCTCGATTAACTCTGGTCGGACACACTTCCCTAGATCATGCCCGGCCTCGGCCAAACAATACGCCACAACCCGGCCTAGGCTTAATAGAGAGGTTAGCACGCCGGACTAAACCTATGCCCCCAGGGGTCTTGGGCCATCGCCTCGGGAACTCCTGCACGTTGGTGGGCGGACGGTGAGCTGACCTAGCTACCTCCTTAACAAGGCAGGTGCTTACGCAGTCCAACCCGGCACGCGCCACTCAGTCGCATGACTTCTATTAAGCTTCGGCTGATGCATACAACACAGAACGCCCATACTATGCCCACGTGATGGTTAGTTCTATCAGGCCAGAGGCCCCTTGGATCAAATATCCAAACAGTTAGTGTGTTGGTAATGCGGTCACGAGCAGAGACTCATGAAATATGTGACCATGTCGCCCCGTCTCGAGGACTTGCGGCAAGGGCTAAGAATGCCCGGCCACGCCTCGTATTCAACTCTCGGGTAGCCTCCAGGTTAACCCGTCTCCACATCACTCGCGGGTATCCCTCAGGGTCAACCCGCCTTTCCAATGTAACAGTTATAAAGTCCAAGTATCCGTGTGTCCAAACACCAGGGGGAAACCCCGAGGAATCACCCTCGGTGGATTCCACTCGATGTAATCATCAAGGTGAACGTAGGAGGAACCACCCTCTAGGTTCACACTTGAGGGGTTGCCCAACAGAGTCGTATCGGAAGTGGTTAAGGAGGAATCACCCTCGATGACCACGACCAAATAGCTTCACTACAGAGATCTCATCAGGAGTGATGTATGAGGTACCACCCTCGACACTCGATGGTAACTCTACAGAGTCGAGCAACAAAAGGGACGTGATGTGATGTGAGGTGTCGGGCTCTGGTCATCGATCACGTTGATCGAGTCGTCGATGATGAAGCAGGGGCAACAAGGACCAGGTGGGGATCACTGATGGATCACTAACCAACCTATACTAAGCAGTTTAGGATAAGCAGGTAGGTAACAAAAAGCAGGCTACACAAGCAGGCTATGCATCAGAATAGCAGCAATAAATTACAGTAGCAAAATCTAATGCAAGCATGAGAGAGTGGAATGGGCGATATCGGGATGATCAAAGGGGGGGCTTGCTTGGAAGCTCTGCTGAAAGGGAAGAAGGGTCGTCATCGACTTAGTCGATCACAGGGGCAGCACCAGTCTCGGGGTCTACCGGAGAGAAGAGGGGGAATAAACAGTAAATACAGAGCAAACAAGGCATCACAAGGCATAACATGGCAATACACAGCGCTAGGAGTGTTCTAACGTAGCGCTGCATGATACAGGTGAAGGGGGAAATCAAGCGGGAAGGTATTACCGGTTCCGGACCTATGTTAGACAGATGACCGGAGGGGGAATGTTTCATGTCCAAATAGTTAGATGCATCTGACAGGTAAACGGACCGCGAGTTCGGATTCGTCTCGTTGTTCTGAGCAACTTTCATGTAGAAAACATTTTCATCCGAGCTACGATTATTTTTCTACATTTTTTCAAAGATTATAGCATTTCCAGAATTTATTTAAATTAACAAAAATGGAAAAATGACGCCAGCATGACATCAGTAGGCCAACATACCCGCTGACTAGTCAAACTGACCAGAGGGTCCCACCTGTCATGGACAGAGGGGCTAAGAGAGTTTTATTTTAGCTAAGCAGAGTTAATTAGCTACTGGACCCCACCTGTCAGTGACTCATTTAACTAACTAATTAATTTTAATCATAAAAACATTTTAGTTAGACTAATTATGCGGTGGGGACTGCATGTCAGTGACACTGGGCTGCCCAGTCAGCAGTTGACTGAGTCAACCCTGTCAATTGGGGCCTGTGGGGCCCGCTGGCAGTGACCCAAGGGTGGCCCCAGAAGTGCCACGTTAGCAGCGGTCGGTGGCACATCACCGGTGACACCAAACGCGGCGGCAGGGCTCAGATCTCACCGGAAAACGGCCTCAGGGGGCCATTTCGAGCGCTGCCGTGCTCGTTCGGAAGGGGGAGGAGCGGTGCGTCCAGCGGTGGCCTCAGCTCGGGCTGGGGTAGGCTGCAACGATGGCGGCGTCGATCAGAGGCGGCGGCGGCGCACAGGCCTCGATCGAGAACGAGGCGGGGCGGCTAAGGGGGGCTATACGCGGGCACGGGGCGGCACCACCGGTGCTCTAGAGCGCGCTCAAAGCAGTCGCGGACGCCCTAGAGTTAGCAATACTGGACGACTATATTCGGACATCGGAAAGGTTCCGAGTGGTTCGGGTATTTTTCGGAGTACCGGGGAGTTACGGGAATACGGGGGAAGAAGTATATGGGCCTTATTGGGCTTTAGGGGAGAGGGAGAGGCAGGCCGCGCCCCCCCCCCCCATTGACTAGTCCGAATTGGACTCGGGGGAGGGGCGGCGCCCCCTCCTTCCTTCTCTTCCCTCTTCCCCTTCCTTGTCTCCTACTCCTACTACTTGGAAGGACTCCTAGTTGGACCAGGAAAGGAGGAATCCTACTCCCGGTGGGAGTAGGACTCCCCTAGGGCGCGCCATAGAGAGGGTCGGCGCTCCCCTCCTCCACTCCTTTATATACGGGGGCAGGGGGCACCCCATAGACACACAAGTTGATCTTCGTGATCGTTCTCTTAGCCGTGTGCGGTGCCCCCCTCCACCATAATCCTCGATAATATTGTAGCGGTGCTTAGGCGAAGCCCTGCGACAGTAGAACATCAAGATCATCACCACGCCGTCGTGTTGACGGAACTCTTCCCCGACACTTTGCTGGATCGGAGTCCGGGGATCGTCATCGAGTTGAACATGTGCTAGAACTCGGAGGTGTCTTAGTTTCGGTGCTTGATCGGTCGGGCCGTGAAGACGTACGACTACATCAACCGCGTTGTCATAACGCTTTCGCTGTCGGTCTACGAGGGTACGTAGACAACACTCTTCCCTCTCGTTGCTATGCATCACCATGATCTTGCGTGTGCGTAGGATTTTTTTTTTGAAATTACTACGTTCCCCAACATCTCTTCCTCTAATGGGGCCCTCTCCTCAGCCTTCCCCTCCTAAATATTAGAATCCTAATGCCGCACCGCAAGTGCTATGTCAGAAATCCTTTTTTTATCCTCTGCCCCAAAGAAAATCAAGAAGAAGAAATCCCTGGTATTCTCTACTTGAATTCAGGAAGATTTAGATACCGAAAGCAATAGAAATGGGAAAGCACGCAATGTCAGTTGTGTTGTGGCATAATCAAGAACTATGGGGATTGTAGAAACATCTATTGCTATTGATACTGAATACGGGTTTATCTAGTTAATGGTTGCTGCCTCTCCTTTCGGTTCAACTCTGATTGCTTTAATGACTGTCTCGGTCTCGTTCTTGGGCGCGCCTGACGCCCTGCCACACGTCGACAACCGTCCATCGACACGCTCTCCGTTTGCTAAGAGGGTGGCTTCAACAAGTGGCTAACTCCGATTAGACAGACCAGGTGCTCGAAATCATCATTGATAGCCCTTCCAGGAGAGACATCAAAGAACAAAAGGATTCTGTTCCTCGTCCCCTTGTTCTCTGTTCCGTCCTCTGGTTTTCTTCTCCCTCTCCTAATCCTGGATATCTCCTTCATGCATTCTCATCTTCAATTCCCAGAGATCGGGGCTCACAGGTCAGACCATGCAAAACGAAAATGTGTTCCATGATTTTTATCTTAGCGGCATTCGCCATGGCAAATGGAGAGAATGATGGCAAGGATGAGGGCAGCGATGGCGATGAGCTTCATACCGACATGGAGTGGCTGACCGGGGAAAGTGGTACCTACTGGTAGATTTGCCACCGTTCGCGCCAACATCAAGACCGGTGCATTGTTTTCCAGGTATAAGAGAGTGAAACGTTTTGTTCTATCTATACATTGCAAGTACACTGGAAAAAAAAGTACACGCTGGTAGGGGTCCACCACAACAAAATTTTGTTTGCCTTTTTGTCACGTAAGAGAGCGAGAGAGAAGAGGAAAATGATTAATTCCATGTAGAACGACTTATAACTTTTGAACCAAATTTCCATTTCTATTTCTTTACATATTTGAATGCATGGCGATGTGACCTTTAAAACAAGACCGATCTAGAATATACTTTAAACGAGTTTCAAAAAACTGATCCCATTAATCTAAAACTACAATTATACTCATTAAAAAACAATTTAAAAAATATTTCACTAATTTAAAAAAACATATTTCTCTCAATTTAAAAAATATTTCACACATTTAAATTTTCTATTTTACTCATTTAAAAAAATATTCTCTTATTTTAAGCCACTGATTTCCCTCAGTTCAAGAAATAATATCACTCATTTCAAAAACTGAATTCAATCATTTAAAAATTGTTTCCACATATTAGGAAAATGCAGTGAAATCTATTTTTTCAAATAATCACAATCTCATATATTTGAAATAATCGGTTTCACATATTAAAGCAATCCATTTGACAAAAATGATTTCAATTCTTTCAAACAACATATTTCAACCGTTTTGTGAAACATATTTCATTCATATTAAAGAAAAGATTTCACTCATTACATTTAACCGAGTTAACTTATTTTAAACCGATTTCACTCATCTTCACAAATAGCATATTTCAGTTTCGGTTGTATTTTGAAAATAACATTTTTCACACACTGCAATAAGGAACTTCACAAATTGCAAATCAATTTCACATACATGAAGAAAAACTATTTTAGATTGAATATTGAAATGAATGAAATAACTAACTTCACAAATAAACTCAGTGAAATAAGCAGCTTCAGAAAAAAGCTTGTTTAAATTTCAGTTATATTTCACAACTATCAATTTCACATACTGAAGCAAGCAGCTTCACAAATAAGGAGTTTCACATATTTAAATTGTTTGAGTGAAATAAAAGGAATGAAATTTTAAATTTTAAGCATGTTTCAAATGTACCCCCTCGGTTCCAAATAATTGAAGTTCTAGGATTTTCTATGTCAAACTTTAAAAAGTTTGACCAAGTCTATCGGAAAACCCGCAAAGATCTACGATATCAAATATATGTAATATGAAAATCCACTTCTTAATGAATCTAATGAAGTAAATTTGTTCTTGAAGACGTTGATAAATTTTGCTATAGAGTATAGACTTGGTCAAACTTTAAATGAAGTCCTTTTGGGGTACAGCCCAATAAGCGCGGCCCACACATTAGCTGATCCAATTGTGATCCAATGTGATGAGTTGCTGAACATGTGCCGGACACGGAGAGCCTTCCCGCGCGAATCCGATTCCGACGCCGATCAATTTGGGCTCGGCCAGGATGAGTGCTTAAATTCACACGCAGCAAACCAAACCAAGCCAAGCACCGGCAGCAACAGCGAGAGCCTGCAGGCGGTCGATCCATTGCAAGAACTCGAGCTTCTGATCTAACTCACGGCGAGCCGGCGATCAATTCGTTGCAACTCACGGCGAGGCAGCAGACCATGGAGGCGGTGAAGAAGAAGCAGCTGGAGGCGCAGCTGGATGCGGCGGAGAAGCTGTTCGCGGCCGGCGAACTGAGGAAGGCCAAGATGCACGTCGACATGGCCGTGGCCATGGACCGCTCCGGGGCCTGCCCGGAGGCCCAGCGCGCGCGCGCCGCCTACAGGGTCCTCGCCGCCGCCAACAGCGACAAGGCCGACCACTACGGCGTCCTCGGCGTCGCGGCGCCGCCCGGCGGCAGGCCCACCAAGGAGTCCCACGACGCCGTGAAGACCCAGCACAAGGCGCTATGCGACGCGTTCGAGGCAGACAAGTCGAGCGCGGCCGTCGCCGGCGCGCTCAAGCTCGTCAAGCAGGCGTTCGCCGCGCTCACGGACATCAGGAAGAACGAGGGCGCGGTGCCCGGGGCGGCGCGCGCGGCCGCGCCAGCTCGCCACCGCCTGCCGCCGCTGCTCCCGGTGCCGCGTCCCAAGGCCAAGGCGGCCGCCGCGCCCGTGCGGGTGGTCGTTGTGGGCGAGCAGCTGGCCGTGGCCGATTACCCTGCTGCTGCTCCCTTCGTGGACGAGCCGGTGGCGCCGGAGCAGAAGGTGCACGGCGTGGTGGCAGATGAGGAGGAAGAGGAGGAGGACTACTACGCCGGCGGTGGCGGCCGCGGTGGACGTCGTTAACGGCTAATCAATTTACGAGTTATAAATCGTTACTACTGTAGTAGATTGTTTGTTTGTGTTTCTTCTTCAGTTGAGTAGATCATGTAACTTGTTTTGATTCATCGTAACTTGTGATGATCATGAGAATTTGTAGTAGAATTTTTTTGTTACTATTCGAGTTTGTAGTAGAATTGATGGTCAAAACTTTCATGCTTAAACTGTGTGGTACTCAAACTCTACTACAAATTGTCGAGTATATACGATTAGTTATCACAAAACCTTTCGACAAACGGATGAAGCAAGGCTATAAGAGATGCTCTAAGTAACAATATAACAAACAAAAAAAACATAAAATTTGTCCGATTATTCACTCGATGCGAGACATGACATGTGGGGCCCACATGCCAGTGACCGGAGCAACCTCTCCGACTCTTTTGTTTTGGATGTCTTGACTCTTTGTTCAAACGAAGTGATGAAGCTAGGCTAGGCTTAGGACTTGCAGTGGTCCCTATGGCAGATGGAGAGGACGATGATGAGGATGATGGCGACGACAATGCCGGCGACGATGAGCTTGATCTTCATGTTCTGGTACCACATCCTGCGGCGGATCCGCGTGCCCTCAGTCCTGAAATCCAAGGCATGGTCATGGAGCTGCTCGGTCCTCGTTACCAGGCCCTCGATCTGCTCCCCGCGATCGATCACCTGATATGATCCCACGAGCATCATACACACAAATCATCGTCGATGTAGTCGTTTAAAAGATAAAATTAACAAGCCAATACATCCAGCATTGTCATATTGCATTGCAGTTAGAAGAAGAAGAAGAAGAAGAAGAAGAAGAAGAAGAGGTAGGTTAGGTACCTTGTCGATGTTTTCCATCATGATGCCCTTGACCTCGGAGACCTGGGCCTGCACCTTGGACAACCTGCTCACCTCCTCCGGGTGATCCATGCAGTACTGCATCTGCTCCTTCAGCCTCGGCCTGTCCAATCCCTTTGTTTGTTAATACCTTACTTAATCATAGTGCTAGATCACTAATGGACCATCATAAAAGTAATCAATTACCTCGATATAGGTAGCCATGGATATATAGCTGGCTGTTTAGTTACCCGGAATCCTTGCTGTTGAAGTAATATTTGTTACGGAATGATCTTTTATCTTTGGTAACGTTGTACTACTACTAGTATTAGCTATGGATATTTTTATTTTTGGTAACGTTGTAGTATTTGTTATGGAATGATCTTTGGCTAATCAATGAGTACGTTGCTAAATTTGTTGACCACAGCTAATTAACCTCTGTCTCTATGTCATTCGGAGTACAATTAACACACAACATTAGTCATAATTTGTTACCCGAAATCTTTGGTGAGGCTGTTGGCGGTGGCGGTGGCGGCCTTGCCTCCGGCGTATCTCTTGTTGAACTCCTCCTTGATCCTCTCCAGGAAGGCCAGGGGCACCTCGCGCCCCGCCGACTCGGTCGCCACCACGCAGTAGGCTGCATATCATATGCATATGCACATGTCATTTTCAGTTCAGTGTGGATGCAACTTTGGTTTTACTGAATATTATGATGTGTATGCTTGGAAAGCAGGGCAACACCAAAAGAGGCCCGGCTCAGGCTCTGAATGTTTGGCATGAACTGAGCAGATTTGTGAAAAACTAAGTGAGAACTTGTATGCGCCCTGATCATTCATGGTTCATGGATATGATATACTACTATCATCTGGAGGCCCTTGAAATCAGTAATTTATATTTCCATGAACTAGACCCTGACCTCAGAACTAATTAATCGTACTTTGAGGTTGGAAACTCTGGCTGTGTTTTGGGAGAACAGAGGTGGAAGATCAGTCAGCTGCACGAGAACTGAAGAAGAAAATTCCGGGGAGATCGGCCGGAGAGGAAAGAGGTCAGAAAGATGTTGACATAGGTACCGTATCCCTGGTGGAGGAGGAAGGTGAAGGTGTGCCCGTCGCAGGTGTAGGTGAAGCGGCTGTCGCCGGCGGGGAGCTTGTGCAGGCACTGCGCCGCGATGTCCCGGAAGTTGCCCGTGTACGCCGTGTGCTCCGCCACCACCAGCGTCCCCCGCGCCACCATCGCGTAGATCATCGTCGTCGCCGGAGGATTAGGACCCGCGCCCTCCCCTTTCCGCGCCATCAATCGATCGATCAAGCTTGTCAAGACGACGACGACTACGAAGAAGGAAGAGAGCAGGAAGAAGAAACAAATGATATACTGCTATGTCGGAGGGAACAAAGGTTTGGTGGTCTATACTATGTCGCCCTTCTTGAAACTGTCAACGGCCAGACCACACCAATTCCGGGCCGTCCGTTTGACCACGATTCGCCCGGTTAGCTTCCTTGGACGACCAACCTTGTTTTATTAGTCATCATTAGCTGGTAACAACACCAAAAGTTGCCATCATTATTCGTTTATAATCTATCACGCTCACACAAGGCAGGAGTCACCTTCCCCTCCCCCCCCCCCCCCCCCCCAGAACGACCGGAGAGCCAGATCTGGACGAGGATGCATAGATCTGACGAGCCCCCTCCCTCGACTACACAACTATCACGCTCGACGAGCTATCAGATGGCACTCCAGGTACCAAATATATCACGACACGTGCACTCCATTTGACTGAGGCATCCGCACATGGAATTTTTGAAGGGCCACGTGCATTCACATTGACTGAATAACAACAACAACAATATATACCAACTAGTATAGCAAAATTATGGATCCTCACCAATAAGCATGGAAATCTTGTTTGACCAAACCTCAAGCAACACAAATAAACCTTTGGCGTGTATACATACAACACATACATTCTGACCCAAAACAAATATTTGCAGAAAGGAAACAAAACAAGTGAATCATAAACCGCGCACTCAATGCATCTGCATGTGGTGTATCTGCCAGTGGCATGCACATCGCATGAATGAATTAGACTGCCCCTAGTGGGTAGTATCATAAGTTAGTATTATGCATATAATACTAGCGTATGATACTACCTTCATAATGAAAGGCATTTGTTCTTAACTTCAAGATTTTTAATACCAAGACCCCCTTGGTCTTTCGGTCGACAGATGATGTCCCATTTAGCAAGCCGGTATTTTCTTTTAAGTTCATCACCCTACCGAAAGAAACGCGACCGATAGAAGTCCAGTCTTTTCCTAACACCAACTGGGACCTCAAAGAACGATAAGAGGAACATAGGCATACTCGTGAGCACCGAATTAATCAAGATCAAACGGCCTCCGTAAGACATGAGCTTACCCTTCCAGCAGCTCAGTTTCTTCTCAAATCGATCCTCGATGCACTTCCATTCTTTGTTTGTCAGCCTACGATGGTGTATTGGAATACCAAGGTATGAGAAAGGTAAACTCCCCAACTCGCACCCAAACAATTGCCTATAAGACTCCTGTTCGTCTTTGGCTCTATCAAAGCAGAACAACTCGCTCTTATGAAAGTTAATCTTTAACCCGGTCAATTGTTCAAAAAGGCATAACACCAGCTTCATATTTCTCGCCTTGGCCAAATCATGCTCCATAAAGATGATTGTATCATCAGCGTATTGAAGGACGGATACACCTCCATCAACAAGATGAGGTACTAAACCGCCCACTTGACCATTCTCCTTAGCCCTTCCTATCAAAATTGCTAACATATCCACCACAATGTTAAACAGGATAGGGGACATCGGATCTCCTTGTCGGAGGCCTTTATGTGTCTGGAAGTAATGACCTATATCGTCATTCACTTTAATTCCCACACTCCCTTTTTGCGTAAAGGATTCGACCTGTCGGCGCCAGGCTTCATCAAAACCTTTCATACGCAATGCCTGTTGGAGGAATGGCCACTTGACCTTATCGTACGCTTTTTCGAAATCCACCTTAAAATTACTCCATCTAATTTTTTGGAGTGGATTTCATGGAGCGTTTCATGAAGAACAACCACCCCTTCAAGGATGTTTCTGTCCGGCATGAAAGCAGTTTGGGATTGTTGCACCACAGAATGCGCAATCTGTGTGAGCCTATTGGTCCTGACCTTGGTGAAGATTTTGAAACTAACATTGAGGAGGCAGATCGGCCTGAACTGCTCAATTCTCACAGCATCCGCTTTCTTAGGGAGCAATGTGATAGTTCCAAAATTCAAGTGAAATAATTGAAGTTGTCCAGAGAATAGATCATGAAACATAGGTAGTAAATCCCCCTTAATAATGTGCCAGCACTTTTTATAAAACTCAACCGGAAACCCATCCGGTCCGGGAGCCTTATTGTTTTTCATTTGTGCAATAGCATCAAACACCTCCTTCTCTGAGAATGGGGCGACCAGGATATCATTATCGGCATCAGACAGTTGAGGCACATCCTCAGTCCTGGACTCATCGAGGGACACACAATTATCCTCCGGAGGTCCAAATAACTGTCTATAATATTCGGTAATATAGGTTTTGAGATTATCCTAACCTAAAATAGTACCCTCATCTTGTTCAAGTTGAAATATCCGCTTCTTTCTGTGCTTACCATTAGCAATGAGGTGAAAGAATTGTGTATTCGCGTCCCCTTGGACCACTTTGCGGACCTTAGCTCGCAAAGCCCACTTCAATTCTTCTTCGCTGAGAAGTTCTTTCAACCTCTTCTCCGCCTCATTTTTAACCTGGAGCTCAGGAGGCAGCAAAATCGCGGATTCAACTTTTATGTCCAAGGCCTGTACAAGAGAAAGGAGCCTATCCTTCTCGATCTTATACACCCCACTGAGGTGCTTGGCCCAACCCCGCAAGAAGCTTCTCAAATGCCTAATTTTATTCTGCCAACGCTCCACCGCCATCCTACCCCTACACCCTTGGACCATTCCCTGGCTATGAGGTCTAAGAACCCCTCGCGTTCGAACCAGGCCATCTCAAATGAGAAGGTGTTTTTGTTTCCCATATGGTTCGGCTCCCCTGAGTCGACGAACAATGGTGTGTGATCGGAAATTCCCCGCGTGAGAGCTTGCACCGTAACAAGAGGGAACTTCTGTTCCCACTCCACGCTCGCTAGAACTCGATCAAGCTTTTCATATGTCGGGTTTGGCAGATTATTAGCCCAAGTAAACTTTCTACCAGAAAGCTCTATCTCCCTCAGATCCAAGCTTTCAATAATGGTATTGAACATAAACGACCACCTGCCGTCAAAGTTATCATTATTTTTCTCCTCTCTCCTCCTAATGATATTGAAATCACCCCCGACCAAAATCGGAAGCTGCTCGGACCCACAGATTCGAACTAGGTCCGCCAGAAACTCCGGTTTAAGCTCGGGCTATGCGGCACCATAAACCGCCACCAAAGCCCAGTTGAACCCATCAACTTTAGACCTAACTTGAAACTTTACCGTGAAGTCGCCCATTACTACACTTCGGGCTTCAAGGGAATCACATCTCACACCCAGTAAGATACCTCCCGATCTTCCTCGTGGAGGGAGGCAATGCCAATCGAAATCAATACCACCAACAAGAGAGGATAGAAACTGCGACGCAAACTTATCTCTACCGGTTTCCGATAGAGCAATAAAATCTAGCCGATGTTCCAGAGAAGCCTCAGCAAGAAACCTTCTTTTAGCCAAGTCCTTCAGACCTCTGCTATTCCAAAAGATTCCTTTCATATTTCATCGTGGAATTTTTTAGTAGTCCGAATCCTAGCACTCCTACGAACTGCAGAATCGGGATAAATCTTCCGTTTCCACTTACGCTTTGGCTTAGTGGGCTCTGTCGCCCGGTCCTCATAACCTGGCTCAATGGAACTAGCAGCTGCAACATCTAGGGGCACATCATCGTCCTCCGACTCATGATTAGAAGGTGCTAGATCCGCACACAGATTATCTAGCACTCTAACCCCTAACGCATCAATCTCCTCATCATTCATGGGCTTAACCGCTGCAAGATTACGAATCGTCTCTAAGACACGCTCCGCCTCCAAATCTAACATATCATTCACCAAATTGGAGATCTCACTATCATTAACACCTAGTGAAACTCCTAATTGGTTTGCATTATTAATAATCTCCTTATGAGAAAAATGCAATAAAGAATTAGATATATTGACGGACATACCAGAAGATATCGCAGCATCATGAAGCTTGGCCGCCCTCATAGCGCACCGCTACTGCATATCATCCACCTCCGGAAGATCCTGAACGCGAGCACTCATCCGTCTCCCCGTCGAGACCGGGTCCGGGATCCCGCCAAAGGCCACTACCTCCTCTCTAGTAAACAGAGGAGGCGGCTGCGGGCTCCCAAGCCCCTCGGACAAGTGCCCCACGGGTAGGGCAAGAGACAGGACAGCTGGGGCCGCCTGCCCGCTCCCTCCTCCTGCCCCATCCCTCGGCGCCAAGTGGCGCGCCGGCCTCGTCGGCGAGACGGTCCTCCTGACCGCTGCAGAAGAAGGAGGAATCAGGGCCACCTGCCCTGAACCCTCCCCCCCCCAAGTGCCACAGGGGTCACGGGCACCGTCTCCGCCACCGGTGACGAAATAGCCGAGGCCACCTGCCTCGGGCCAGCTGTCGCAACACCCGCTGACGCCTCCAAGACCTGGATCACCGGTAACGGTAGAGAGGTGGGAGTTATCGAGGCCACCTGCCCCGACTCCCCTCCCCCAAGCCCCAACTCGGGCATAGAGATCATCTCCGAAACCTCGACCATAGGTGAGACAGGAGGAGGTGAAGCAACCAAGGGCTCAACGTCCCCAGCTCCAACCAAAGTCCTCGGCGACGTAGCCGTCTCCATAAGTCCAGGCAAAGACCCGCCAGCTCCCTCGAACTCCAACAAAGGGAGTGTACGCTCGAACACATCATCGGAATCCACCCTGTCGCTCCAATGTCTGGGAGGGGCAAAGGCTGGCTCGAAGGACCCAAACCTCAGTGAAGTCATAGGCACTGACGGTGAAGGTGCCGGCTCAACCCCGGACCCAACCCCGGGCAACTGAGCGCTTGTGCCAGTACCGTTAGTCCGCTCCCTCGAAGACTCCTCAGTCGGTGCCCCCCTAGCACCCGCACTGTCGTCACCCTCGGGCATATCCACGTCATTTCCATTAATAGTCTCAGCAAACAGATCAGTGTCCTCAAACTCAATCTCAAGCGGGAAAACCTCTCCCCTATAAGTCCAGTTGACCTTATCTGGTACAAACTCAATATCCAGAACACTCACTAGAAGCCGGGCTACTCCGTGAGCTCGAGTGAAGGCCATATCTATTCTTTCCGTCTTCCCAACCATAATACCCATGCTGGCCACAACACGAACATCCTGCAACGGTTTGGACGGGGCTCCCAAAAATCTCAACCAGACCTGCGTAAGTGGTTTGCCCTTAGGCTCCACCTTCTTCCACTCATGAAACTCCAGGATGCACTTTGTGCCAGGAACCCTACACAGACCGAAGCTCAGCAGTCTCTGCAAATCATCCACAGAGGGGAAATCCACCCTAAAGACGTTATTCTCGAGAGCAACCAACTCCCACTGGAACTCACCCGGTGCCAGTTCCTGAAGCCTCCGCATAATCTGAGCTTCAGTCACCTCACCCTGAGTCGCTTTCACAATCCTGGTGGTCATACTCTGAGTCTCCTCCGGAATCTCTCTCGCTGCCGGGGACTCAAAGAACATCAGCTCCGCACAATATACTCCATACATTGTCAGAGCCGGAGCCTGGTCACGCAAAAACGGGCAATCCCCAGATGTATGTGCTGGCTTGCCGCATGAATCACATAGCTCTGCCACACACTCAGCAATGAAGTGGCCCTTCTCCCCACAACGGTAGAAAAGCATCCTTTCTTTCTTGCGCGCCCATTTGGCCACCCTCTCAGAATCAGACTTGTCAGTAACCTCAGCCACAGTCCCGGAAGCAGGTACCTCCACACTAGCCAGGGCCGTCACCACCTCCATCACCTGGGTAGTGAGGTCCGTAGACTGAGTGTGATCGGTCTCCACGGTCGCCGCCGCGTGGTCACCACCAGCCGGGGGCGGAGGTTGTCGGCGATACCTCCCATGGCCACCCCGACCCCCACGATGTCCGCGGTAGCCTCTTCTCTGGCGGTTGTCCGGACCTGAGGCTCCTTCGACAAATCCACCGGGAGGACCGAGGAATGGTCTCTCAGTAGACCCGTCACTCTGCCAGGAGTAACCACGACCTCCTCCCTTGGAAGAGGAACCACGATGTTGTCCATCCCCATACGCATCATATCCATCGTCTCCCCACTGGCCTCGGGGTGGAACATGCGACCGGTTCTGAGGTGGCCTTGCGACATGATGCGGCGGAGGTGCGGCCCGAGGCTGGCCGCCCGTAGGAGCCGGCACAACCCCAAGGGTTACCCCACCACCCCGGCCAGCGGCAGCTACGCCGGCCACACCCGGCGCCAGATGCCGAGGCACACCGTGACCCATCGTTGGCTGAGCCACGGACCCCGCAGTCGGTGCCGGAGGCCTGGGCCCGCCCCTTCCGGCTGTAGCATGCATGGGCACATACCCCGGAGGCCGAACGCCCGCGTGGCCGACGCCATGACCCTGGGTACCCGTAGGCACAACGCTGCTCGCCGGCGGCCTCTGGCCAGGCGGTCCCAGGGCCCCGCACCTCGTACTCGCAGTCGGCGGCTGTGCCGCCCCGCCCGACGGCGCGGCAGCCCCACCCTGACCAACTGCAGCATTGGCCGGCTTCTTGGTGGGCGGCGCCGCAGCTCTACGTCCAGCCATGGACCCGAGAGGAGGAATGCGCGCCGCTCTTCCCGGGCCACAAGGACGAAACCCCGACATCCCTCTCCTACGATTCCAACTAGGGCACAGCGACGGCGGCTTATCGCACGAACCTGCGTGATCGATCGCACGCAAGCAGGGAACAGCCCCCACGTATTCAGTCGCCCGAACAGAATCCACGTTAGGCTGGGCCGCATACCCAGCTAACGGTCCAAGAGGAGCTGCCTCGCTATGGGCCACATACCCATTAGCAGGCCGGCCCAAGTCAGCCGTTGCCCGATCGGAGCCACTGAGGCCCAAGAGCAAATTCAAACGACGAGTCCTGTCTGCTCGGATCTCGCCGATCTCTCTGATCGCCGGTGCCGGCGCCGCCCCGCCACCGCCTTTCTAGATTTCTTCCTCTTAACAACAGTCCAAGATTCCGGCCGTATTAAATCAAAAATGGTAAGGTTAGGAAGACTGACCTTCGGGATAGGACCCTTCCAAGGCCTTACCGCCGTCGCCGCCGTCCGACGATGCACCACGCGGTGCACCATCTCCTCCTTCTCTCCCTTGTGCAACCCTATCCTGGCCGGATCGTCGAGAGGCAGCACTTTGTCGATTGTCGTCACCACTTCCGCTTCCGTGTAGCCCGCATGGAAGAAATCGCAAATCTGATCCGAAGGCGTCGGCGACGGCGGTGATGGCGGCCCTTCACCCACGTCCCCATCCGGGTCGTCCTCGTCGGCACCAGCTAGTGCCCAAAACCGGGCCCCCACCCGTCGCCGGTCTCCGGCGGCATCCGGCGACGCACCCGCGGTCGCCCCGCAGGCTGTCGCCCCGCTAGTCATTCTCCCCTATGTGGCCCCAATCAAAATTGCCTAGTTGACATGCATGGTACTAACTATAATAATCTTACTATGGGCGGCCTTAGCTAGTTGTTGTAGGAGCCCGCTGCGAGCACGGGGTTGTCCATGAGGATGGAGAAGCAGACCCCAAGGAAGGAGCCGATGGCCATATAACTTGGAATTTTTTATTGATGACTTGCAAGCAATATTTTTGTGTGTGCCAAAAAGACCTCAGATTTATTAATCAAGCCAACGGTATTGGCATTGTTGGAAACTATGAATAAGCATATATATAAACATGACAAGACCAAAATGCAATTTGGAAAGGGCCACATGTGGCATTGTGCATCTTGACTGAATAGCAACAGCAATGAATATACACATGCTATGTACAACACAATCATTCTCTCCAATCAATAGAAATCTCATTTGACCAAGCCTCAAGTAGTAGTACGTACTCCATAGTATCTATAGATCCAATAGATCTTGACCATCCATCCACGATTAATCCAACAACCCAACTCACTCTAATGGTGAGCACCTCAACGTGGTTAGTGCTCTAATCATAGCGCTTAATTAACCTCCTCTGACGTCCAAAATTCACCGGGTCCGGTATCAGCCGAACAACGCCGCTTCCCGCTCGGATCGCCCCTACCCCCAATCAACCCCGCAAACCACGGAGGGAAACCACCCAAGAATCCTCGATGTTTCCTTTGTTCGCTCGCAGGCTGTTCCGATCCTTCCGACGCAACTTCGTCCCGATGCCTTACTTCATCACTCCAGCCGATAATGCGACGCGATCTGCCCTCCACCATGCTCGCCCAAGCCCAATCCCCGCCGGTGAGTCGGCGACCAACCCACTCCATCACGCCAGTCGGTCACGTGAGTCGTGAGTCGCTACCCCGACCATGCCGGGCCAATAGCTCCTGTGCGACGTTTTTCATGCGAATTGGAAGGAGTGCGACGTTGTTGGAATGAATGGCTGCGATGCGACGTTTTAGAAGCAAACAATAGCTCCAATGCGACATGGCTCTGTTTAACCATGAAATGAAAAACACGAGGGGTTAGCGATTCGAGTTATGACACGCGGGACCTAGAAGTTACTCGCATGCGGGTGGGACCCACAACTTATTCACGCAAGCATGCCCGTGCTCGCATGCGGGTGGGACCCACAACTTATCCACGCAAGCATGCCCGTGCTCATCAGCGTGCCCCGACCCGAGCCAGCCGCGAGCCCGAGCCAGCCCACCCCACCCCCCGCCCTCCATTGCTTGCCCTGCCCCTTTCCTTTCCCACCTTCTTCTTCCTCTGCTCCGGCAACGAAGCGCGCCGCCGGCGAGTGATGTCTAGCTCGACTTCGGCCTCCCGCCAATCATGGACGCAGTATGGTCCACTGCCGTTGACAAGATGCCCCGATTGCCCGCGCATGGAGCCTCTGAAGCGTTTGACTTGTGTGAGGGAAGAAAATGGCAACCATGGGCGCGAGTTTGTGAAATGCTTGAGCAAGCCACAGCCGGGGCAGGTTAGATCTGTGTTCTTGACCAATTCTATGGTCTAATTTCTCCCAATTTCTTTCTTTTTTTCTCGAATTAGGGCGGTGGATCTGGGTGGTGGATCTAGGATTCATGCGCCTCCGGCGCACTGTTTTTCAGGTTCTGAAGAAATGTGGGCATTTTGAGTGGCTCGATGACTATGTTGAAAGGTTGAAATTGGAGGGATCAACCGGAACCCAAGAGCTCAATTTTGGGGGGCGGCTTGCCGTGGAACAAGCCCCCAATTTGGCGGACAGAGCCGATCCGATGATGCACAGTGCAGAACTGAAGTGTGAATTGAAGAAAATTGGCAAGCAACTAAAGCATCTGATCGATTTGAAGCAGCAAGCAAATATGATGGCCGGAGCATTTTATGGTTGTGTCATTGCTATGGGTTTATTTTACTTGATGTTCAACAATCGCTAGAATTTGTTAGAGTTTCAGTTAGTGTGTCAACTAGTTTCAGGGGTGCCCAGTAGTTTGAGTTAGCCAAGGACCATTTGTTAGATGAATTTGAATTAGTGTGAAGCAAAACTTGCTTGAATTATTGTAATGATATTCTCAGGGGCCCTATTCAGTGTTCATGCTCTGTTTCCTCTGTTTTTGTTCTTCAGTTAACAGAGTACACACCCAAATTCAGTTTCTAGTAAAAAACAAAACTGGGCTGCCGAATAGATGTTGGGCCGTGAGAAAATGGGCCCTGAGAAAATAACCATGCCCAAGACCAGCCCACCCGCGTAGGGGCACCATCCCACCTCTAACTTCGGCAAATAAAATGGGGCCCAATAAAATGTTACTTGTCCTTTTATTTTGCCTTTTTCTTGCACTAAATTTTTTGATGGATCATTTTTTGATGCACTAAAGCTAAATGTTAATTGTTTGTATGCATGTCTACGGTTCCATGAACTAAATGAGTTGCATGCTTGCATGAAGGGGTTGAAGTAAATTAGTTTGCATTTCCTAGTTGCACCTATGTCCATAGTGGGTTTGCATGGGGGCTCCTAGTTGCATGTCCATGGTTTGGCCAATATTTTGAAAATGTTGTGTGTGGTGATTGGGGTGTAGAAACCCGGGCCCATAGCAACCCATAGCAATACATGAATAATAAGCAAAAACAACCCCATAGCAATCCACAAATAATAGCACAAAACACACAATATATATAGTAGCATACCCAACGATTATATAGTAGCATACCCATAGTTCCACGATAGCCATGATAGCCTTACAACTTAAAGTACTAATAAAACTTAATAATAGTAGCATAACTATTACAACTTAAAAAAAACTAATACGATAGATCTAAGCTAGATAGATAGGGGGCACCAAACACGGGTTCTCCGGGTTCTTCTTCTCCTCCTCCGGGGCCACCTCGCTCCTCGGGCGCCCTCGCTCCTTCGGGCGCCGCCCTTCACTCCTCCCCCTCCCTGTTGTTGATGGGGTACGGGAGCGTGTGCATAACGCCGTTGTTGGGGAAGATGCCGTTGAAGTCGGTGAAGATATTGTAGGTTGTGAAAGCTATGAACTCACAACCAACCCAATACGCTCGCCCGAGGAGATGGAAAGCATCGAAAGGGTTAGTGAACGTGGCGAGGAGCCCAACCACAATGCCGTTGTGGTTGACCTCCTCAAGATGGCACATCCGAGGAGAGCCGCGGGGGAGGTGGCAGAAGCCGGCCGCAAGGAAGAACTCCGTTAACTCCCTTGCGCCCCTCCACCTCGAGATCGCCCAAACCCTAAGGGTTCTCTCGACATACACTCCGGCCGGGTAGAGCCTTTCCGGCGTGGTTGGGGGGAAGCGGTAGGTGGGGCCAGTGTACTGCATGGTGGCGGGGTGGCTCGAGGGCTCGATCGGGTTTGATGGAGAAGAAGGAAGAAGGTGGGCAAAGGAGGCAGAGGATGGGTTTTGGATGAAGAGGGAGAGGAATACGATAGTGCCCGGCTTAAATAGCCCAAGTGCGACGTGGTTTCACCGGTGAAGATGGGCGGGCGGCGTTTGGTGGCGCCCCATGAAAGTGTGTACACGAGCGTGGGAAACGGGCTGCGATCCTTCTGTGCCACCGGTCGCGGGTCAAGGGGGACGGGTTCACGCACGCGTCTGTGCCGTCGTGGGTCAAGAGGGGACACGCCTGCCCCGGGTTCTATGCGTGTGTCGCCCGTGCATTCATGCCGTAGCCCATTAATTTGCACATCTTGCTAGTGCCTGGCTAGAGGGCAACGTTCGGTCGATGGGAGACGTGACAATAATGGACGCCTTCATTTGCCCATCTTGTAACGGGCAGCACGCCATTTGAACTGCATCGATACCCACATCGATACCCCATGCCAGTTTTGCGTCCTCAAAGAGGAGCAGGCCATGCAGCGTTGGCTTTTTTGTTGTCTTCATCGGGCTGCTGCATTGTGGCCGGGTCCATGCTTTGATGCGACGATGCATCGGTTGTAATGGTAGGCATGTGACAGCTTACTGCGTCCATAGGGGTGGCGGAGCAGGGCTACGTCGAGGCCATGCATGCAAGCACGGGCGCAGTTCTGCGGCTGAGCATGCATGCTGCGGGTGGGCACGGGCACGCATGCAACGCTGGAAAGGGCACTGCGTAGGCTTGGTCCATGCACCGCGTCAACTCTTGTCGTTGGATTCAAATAAACGGTCCTGACGCCCCAACGAGAGAGGCTGATCCAAACCCCACGGATTCAACCAATCAGGGCGTCTCATGCGGATTGATATACACTGTAGCTAACCCTAGCGCCTGATCTCAACCGTCCACGCACAACGATCGACGACCCAGTAGTGTGCGGGGTTTTGAGGGGTTTTGAGAGGGGTTTTGAGGGGTTTTGGCTGATTAGGGTTGAGCATAACTAATTCAAAAAAAATCAAAAAAATATAAAACTTGCGCACATAGTCTTATTATGTCGTATAGTAACGAGAAAAAAATATAAATATGATTTACATACATTTTACGAAAAATCCTTCACAAAATTGTCATTCCTCGAACAATGTAGTATGGAGTTCAAGTGAGAGAGTAGTGGGCACCCGAGAGTATAGGTGGGGTTTTGAAAATGAAAAGTGTGAAAACCTCACCAAAACTTCATTTTGGATTGACTAAGAAAGATCTTAACTTACTTTTCTCATTTTCATGTTTTAAACTTGTTTTATATATAATTTTTTATTAAACCTTGTTTTTCCAAAAAAGAAAATAATAGAAAATTAATTCAATAAATAGTGAGACTTTAGATTTACACTATATAGGTAGAATAGATGTGTAGAAAAATTATTTGTGTGGTTTAGACAAGGTGCAAAAAAACTTGTTTAAATATGAGGCCGTTTACCCTACCTTTGAAGGTCATTTGAGACACACTTTTCATGACTATGAGTTCAACTTACCAAAAGGGCTGGGAATGATCAGCAAACAAACATATTTCAGTTGAGGTACTTTAGATAGCATTAAAACATCAATACCCCATCGCTAATTCAAATTTGAGCCCAAATTTGAATTTTATTTGGCTGGTTTAGACAAGGTACCAACAAACAAGTTCGAATAGAAATACGGGATACATAGTGACTACCAGTACGCACCAAGTTACAAATATTATTACATGCCCCAAATTTCAAAACTGTTCTCCGTTCTACCTCTTCCTACCACGTCGCGTGCCCTTCTTCGCCTTAGCACTTCTTGTTTTTGGTTCAACTACACACACAAGTTCACTAATCATCTTGGTTTTTTTCACTGGTCTTTTCAACACCTCGCCAACACCCTCGTGATCAGTGTCTTCAGTCTCAATGTTGACAGCAGTTTCAGTTTCTTCGGTGTGTACCTCAACATGGGTTTCTTCAGTCTGAACCTCGACACGCTCAGGTTCAGTTTCAACCTCGAGAGCAGTTTCTTCAGTCTGAACCTCGACACGCTCAGGTTCAGTTTCAACCTCGAGAGCAGTTTCTTCAGTCTGAATGTTGACTGCAGCAGGATTTTCTTCACTCTGCTCAGGCTGAGGCACACTGTTCAACAACAAGGGGTTGACTTGCTCGCTTCCTCCTGGCCATTAGGAAAATGTTATAGATATAGTAATTGGAAAAAAGCACCAAATCAAAACACAGACAAATAAACAAGAACATACTTTGGCTTATCAGGAGTGTAACGGCATTTGACAGATCCCACTCTATGCCAAGTTCCTGGCACAACTTGCATCTGTTTTTGTTACCTTTTTGGGCCCTTTTTGGCTTTCCATCTTTATTTCCCTTCTTACTACTCTCACCTTTCTCAAACCATGCCTTGAATCTACTCTGTTTAGGCCTGCCAGCCTTTCTTTTCGTCAAGGGAGGACACATGGAAAATTCAATGTCCACTTCAGGCCACTGAGACTGATCTGTAAGTGCTGAAATTGGAGTAGCATATGCAGCTTTGAATCTTGCTACCGAATAATATTCATGCAAATATGGGTGCATGTTTATCTTCGGTTGGGATGCTAAGAAGAGAATGGCATGCTCACATGGTTTACCAGTGTGTTGCCACTCGAGGCAAGTGCAATCATGCAATTCAGTGTTAACAACATGTCTCCTTCCAGTTTTGTTATCTCTAACTTCAGCACCCCAAGGTGAAGATTTTTCAACAAACAAATGTGAAAGACATCTGCTCCTATTGACCACCTGTTGTACCACTGCTGGAAGCTTATCACCTTGCAGACAATCACCTATCCTTCTTCTCAATTCCCACAACCGCATGTGCATGATCCTGATTTGGTCAACCATGTCATGCACAGGCAAATCTTTTAACTCCTTCACCTTGTTGTTGAAACTCTCTGCCAAATTGTTGTCGATGTGGTCACACTTGATGGCAGTGTTGAATGCTGACCTGTACCATAACAAAGAATGGTAGGTCAGCCATGGACCAAAATCATCACATGCTGCCATTATCTTATCAAGATGATATTTGTGTGTTTGTCTAGTGTAAGATCTTGCTGCTGGCCACATGCGCCCAAATTCTTCTCCTCTAAATTTTTTGATCAAATTCATCCACAAATGACCGAAGCACTCCCTCTGCTCAGCATGTGGGAAAACATTTTTCACTGAATTTTCAAGCCCCTTACATGCATCTGTGTGTATAGCCAAAGGTGACACTGGCCCTAGGCATCTTTTCAACTGGATCATGAACCATGTCCATGAAGCCTCTGTTTCTGACTGAAACAAGCCAACAGCAATAGGAAACATCCAGTTGTGTCCATCTAGAGCATTGCATGCTGCCAACTGACCATTCCACTTGCCTGTCAAAAATGATGAGTCTATGCTCAAATATGGACGGCACCCTGCTTTGAACCCATCAATGCAAGGCTTCAAAGCCATAAAAAACTTGGAGAACTTGACTTCACCTTTGGCTGATACCTCTGTATCTATCTCCACAACACTGCCAGGTGACCTCTTTTCCACCTCTGCTTTGAAGTTGTAAAGCATCCTAAATGTATTTGCCCAATCACCATATAAATTTTTCATTGCCCTTTGTTTTGCCTTCCACACTGTGGTATATTTCAGTTTAATGAGGTACATCTTTTCCAAGTCTACTTTGAGTTTCTTCACAGTAGTGTTTGGTGTTTTGGCTAAAATTGGGGTGATCTTTTCTGCAACCCAAAGTTGTGATGTCATGGTTGATACTCTCTGTGAACTTGTAATACAAGTATGTTGACTGGGGATTTGGTTAACCCTGACAGTACTTCCATCAGGTTGCAGTCTAGCAGATATGTACCACTTGCAAGGCTTCACACTACCATCAAATCCTCTACACCTCGCATAAAACTTCTTTCTATCAGTCCAAACAGTCTTGGCATCAAACTCATGTTTCACTGCATAAGTCTTGAAACACATCCTAAACTCCTTCATGCTTGGGAACAACTTGCCTACTTCAATGACAGGGTTTTCTTTGTCATACACATGCACCAGCTCATCATCATGTGCATCATCTACTTCATCTGCAGCTTGTTCCATCAACTGTAAATCTACTTCTTCATCAGCATTAGCAGGCAAACTAGATTCACCCCTCTCCTGCTTAACTCTGTCATCGACTGGAATGCCAAAAAGTTTGGCCATCTCAATGTCAGGCATTGGTGCAATGACCAAATCAGTAGGCTCATCTAATTCAACTACATTCCAATCAACAGTTGTTGCAGTTTCAGTTTCAGTTCCAGTCACCTGTCCCTCTTCGGCTATTACTGTAAGTTCAGTACACATGGGAATCAATGGTCTCTATGTAGCCCAATCATCATCTACCATCTGTGCAGCCAATTGTGATAGCACATATCCAACCTTCGAAAAAATGTTCAGATCAACGAGCTCAGCACAAAAATTAGCCCGTTTGCTTGTCCAGCCGTTTTGCCGATCGATTTCTTCAACAATCTGTTCACCATCTTCTATTCTCACATACTCTCCTTTCCAATCATCAAACCTCAACAGTGATACTTCTTGCTCTGGACCCCAAACAACATTCTCCCCAATTTTTTTCACCCATTTCTTCACTGCCGTCTCTCCCATGTTCTGTAGAACTTGTGGATCAATCTCTGTAAACTCAACCTCCTATTTAACAATTGTGTCTCTCTCAATGTTCTGTATGCTACCATCAACTATTTTTGCCTTTGATGGAAAGAAATTAACTGTCAATTCGAAGATCCGAGCGGCAGCATCCCCTCTGTCAGTGGCGGACAGTGTGAGCCCGTGAGAAAAAGCAGACGAGGCCACCCCTAATTGCATGAAAAATTGGATCGGGGAGAGGCGCATTACCTATTCGAAGTTGAATCTGGCGGCTCCATCTCAGTATGCCCACGGGCTCCCCTCACAACCTATCGATTCCGCAAGCGAAAACAGAGTAAACGAGCTGAGATCTACGGGTCCGAGAGAGGAACGGGAGGGAGACTAGGGTTTGAATTCACTCACCATTTTCTGAGGACGAAGGCTCCGCCGCCGTTGAGAACGAGGGCTCCGCCGTCGCCACCGAGAACGCAAGATCTGCCGCCACCGGAGAAGAAGGGGGGCAGAGTGGCGGGCCCAGCACGGTCGGGCGGCAGGGCACGGTCAGCTGTTTTGACGAACAATTAAGTTGGACCCACATGTCCTAACATAAACGGGCGGGCTTAATTGACGACCAATTTAACGCCATTTAACAGCCATGTCGTGCGTGGGCTATTTACCTGCTCAAAACGGTCGCACCACAGTCATTCCCTCGAACAACGTCGCACTCTTTCCAATTCACCTCAAATGTGTCGCACAGGAGCTATTGGCCCGACCATGCCTCCTTTCCACATCCATCGGCGGCGGAGGTGAACTGGTGAACCACAGGCGAAGCCCACCGGTTAGGGCACACTATCATCCTACAAATTAATATATCATCTGCATCTCAGATTCTCAGGTACCACAGGCGCACGCGGTGTCAAAGCAAGCAGCGCGGAAGTATCCATGGCAAGTATTCGAGTAAGACTTCGGCCCCGTCCAAAATTTTCCTCCTGACTCCCTAATTTTTCAATTGGAAAGGGGTCATTGTCAGAAAAGAGATTGTCTATCCATTATGTTTGCCTTTTCAACCGGAGGGAGAGGATCTAGCATTCCTCTTGGTAACTTCTGCATTCAGCCTCAGCAAGGAACTGCAATTGATCTTGTGCAGTTCAAGATTCAGAAATCAAAATATGGTGTACACCTTCGCCTGAAGCAACGCAAATCTAGAAATAGCTCCTCGGCAGCTTGCCCAACGTTGATGCAAATGTTTCATACTCCCTCCATTCAGAATAAGTGACATGGTTTTAGTTCAATACAATCCTGGGTGTCCTTCAGGTTGTCATATCACCTCAAATTACTGAGATAGCTTTGTGAACTCCCTCAGTCGTAGCTACTGTTACTGTAATCAGGTAATCAGACACACAGCTATGTATGGCCACATGGGAATGTTAGTTTAACTTACTTTCTTTGCTCACAAATTTGACGAGCAAGTTCAGTATAATATGAGTTGCAAGATTAGTACATTTAAAAGATTGCAGAGGCAGATAAAACTTACAAAATACAGATCTTACGACCGAGTAGGCAGGTGTCATGCTTTTTAGAAGATTGCCAGCGATGGAGTCGAATAAATTCAGAGATGGCATATTTAAGGTATGTAACTTTTACTATTGTATTCTGAAACAAATACACAGCTGACAACTAGCCATCGGCAAGCCTAAGTGATCTTTATTTTTCTTCTATGAGGCTCAAGGTCAGTCTATTATCTTCATGTTTATCAGCTCCATTCATATCAGATCTACTAATAGCTTATTTGTATATCTATTCATCTTCTAGACCTTACATTTTCTTCATTTTTATTGCATTTTCATTGCCATCTTGATTTTCAAGAAACAGAATCAGACTTTTTTTTAACCATTCAAGGAGACCATTCAAGGTGTAAATGCACACGCTGCCCTTTTAGATGTCACAATGTTTGCAAGACAGAGCACCACACTTTTTTGTTCATTTCAAGGGCATGCATTCAGATGTCTTATGCAGCTCCAAGATATTGATATATATGCGCACGTATGCTTTTGAAACATTTGAACGTGATCACATATGAATATTAGCTTTTGAAAGTCGTTGTAAGATAATGTATTTTTTTTGTTGGCTATCTTCTACAGTTTAAATTGTGTTGTTCTTATGCATATTACTTCTCATGAATGTATGTTCCCATTGATATACATTTGTATTTATCCGATCTACCACAGTGGATTGAATAATTGATTTCACTACAATTTGTAGTTATGTAAATTTGTTGAAATAAGCCCTCTTTATATGTCATTGATTTGAACTACATATACAATCCGGAGCTATATCTCTGAGGAGGCCACATTGATTTTTATGATAAGAGATGCCTATTCTTGAGAAGGAGCTTAAGTTATGGCTGATGTGAAGTTAATCTAGCAGTTTGTTTTTCCTGTTATTAAAAAAATAAAAATACTTGAGAAGTTTGTCTTTCGTGTAATGGTCGGATTTTTTTTCTTTTGTATGTCAAGGTTGGAATTAGCCAAAGAAATAAGGTATATGTATCACATGCTATTAAATAAGCATTCATGTATCAAATGTAATGACACTAATTCACCGACTAAGACTATTCCAATTTGGCAAATGACAGGGATAATTGAAGGTGTCACATGTCTAAGCCATGTAACGCCTGCATGTAACAATTATGGCACTTACTAATGCCATGGAAGAGCAAAGGGGAGTATACAACACGTATGTGATACAAGTAGCACGTAGTACAAATTAATATATGTATGCTTGACCTATACAACCTTTCAAGAAATCAATCCAACAGATTAATCATATACTTATATGCTTCACTTGATTATTTGGAAGAGCCCCCCGGGAGCGCGAGGATGGCCTTGAGGATGGAGAGGGAGACGCTGAGGAAGGAGCCGATGGCAATGAGGAACTTGAGGTTCTTGTAGACGAAGCGGTGGAACTCGATCCATATTCCCAACCTCTTGAAGAAGTCGTTGATTTTGGCTCGGACCAAGTAGGTGGTGAACTCAGCTTTCAACCCGTTGGTATGCGGTTCCAGTTTCCTGAGGAGCCTTATCACTTCCATGTCGCCCAGCGTCGTTTGGATGATGCCCTTGCGCCGCAGCTGCCGCACGTCCTCCTCCCTGCTCATCAGCGCCGACAGCATCCCGAAGTAGCCAGCCACGTAGCTCCTGCATTGTGTGGTACACACATTTTTTAATTTTTTATTTTATATAAAAGGCCCGTCTCACAAACACAATATATATTACTCCCTTGGTAAACAAATTCATGTATTACTTTCTCTTCCTTTTTGAATTGTACAACACTTAGACTAAATTTTTCTTCGTCCTATAATATAAGATGTTATTAGAAATAATGTACTTATATTTTGGTTGCAATAAGATTTTATATTGTGGGATGAAGGGAGTAGTATTTTCTACTGAATTTCAAATCACTTGTATTTTTCTTGAAAGTTGAACAATAGTTGAGAATCATATTCTACATTTCCCACAACAATGTTTTTTAAAACTTTTTGAACTGTATGATGCTTCTTTCAAGTCCGCTTCTTAATTTGGGCCTAACTTTGGCCACTAGTTTGACCAATAAGCTGTATGTTATAGTATGACATAAGAAATGTACCGTGTGAACCTTCTTTCAAATACCTATTTCGTCCGGGTTTATTAGCTAACCCCAAAGTTTGAGTCAAATTTTACCATAAATTTAGCTAATAAAATATGAAGTATATATCACAAAATTTATACCGTCGGAAAACCTTTTTCGTACAAATCCAACAGTATATTTTTTTATAGCATATGCCTCATATTTTGTTAGTCACATAGATGGTCAAAGTTTCATCCAAAAAATGAGGGGGGCTAATAAACCCGGACGGCGGAAGCATGTATGAACCCTATGGTTTTTCTTTTCACTTTTGCCTTTGATACCGGTCAAATTTTGCTGCAAAAGAGAAAAAGAAAGAAGATATTGGTAGAATCTTTCCCCAAAAAAGAAAAAGAAAAAAGAATAAATACAGGTTGAATCGGTGGTCAAGGTTAGACCCATACTGACTGGTGGATTTGTACAAATAGACAAGCGGGAGTATTTGCTATATTGAATTTTCGACATGCTTTGTGTTATATTTGGTCGACTAAACTTTGAACCATTTGTTGCAACTTGGTTTTGGTGTATACTTATACAACTTAATGGTAGATTAAATGTTGTGTCCATTCTGTACGACTTGTTGCTATAATTAAGATATGAACCCTTTGTTTAACTTAGTTCTCCTTTTGTGGTTGGTTGATGCCGGAACATGCATGCATGTAATTCTCGAAATGAATATATACTCTTAATTTATATAAGTTTTCTACTTCATTCATTTCATATTAATTATTGTTAAAATGGATGTATCCAGATGTATTTAAGTACTAGATACATGCATTAATATGAGACGGAGAGAGTAGCTAGGAAGAGAAAAATAAATGTGTACCATACGCATCAGCTCATTCTACATTCTCAAGCTAAATGCACTCGAGGACGTGCTTTCTAAAGATTGAAACTAAACGATCAGTCGCCCCCCTTGCGTCGCCCCCCTCGCGAGCGACTCGGGGGGATCCAACCGCCGCCGCCAGCGACTCCTCCCGTGCCCGTCCTCCCCTCCGCCGCTGCAGGTGGTCGGCGCCGGGCTAAGCCCGTGCGTGCGACGCGGTGGCGGAGGGCCTTTCCCCTATCCCCCGGATTCATGGGTGGCGTGGGCGCCCAGATCCACGGAGGTGCGGCCCCCACTTTGACCCACGGCGGCGCGGCGGCCCAGCGGCAGCGCCTATGGTGGTGCCGATGGGCGGTGGCCCCATGGCTGGGTGGCGGTGCGCCCGTTGGTCTGACCGGTTCCGGCTCATTCCGGATCTGGTGACTACCGGAAGACGTGGGGGGTGGCGGCGCCCCGGCGTGGCCGGCGATCTGGACACGATGGTGCCAGCGGCTCGCTGGACTGCCGGAGCTCTAGGGGTATCATCGTCTCTGACTCGATCTGCTTCGGTTCGTGCTAGCTCCGGTACAGTGAGTCTGTCGTCATCTCCCGGTGCTGGCTGCGTGGATCTGACGGCGGCGGCTAGATCCCTTTGGTCTAATCTCCGCCAGAGAAGGTGGCGGTCCGTGCACAAGAAGCTGGATGGAGTTCTTCGAACAGATCTGGATGAAAACCTGCTCTTTGCTAGATGCCAAAGCCGGCGGTGATAGCACTCTACGGCGTCGTTCACTTCTTGAAGGCATTGCCGGGGAGAAGTTCTAGACTACTATATGCTACCTCCGGGGGAAACTCTAGATCGATAGATCAGAAGACGGCAACGCGCTTGTGGTGTTTCCTCCTTGCGGGAGTCTTTCTTGGAGGTGTACGCGGGCTCAAGGGACTAGTGGACGACGTCTTTGATGGAGTGGTGCTTCATCATACACATTGATGGTGACAGATCTCGATGGCATGGCGCCCTGGAGATTAGGTGTCTGATGTGCGATGATGGACTCGCGCAGGAGGGTGACAATGTCTGGCATCGTGGAGGCGTCGACGGCAGCTAGACCGGGCAAGGTAGATGCAGCAGTACAACTCTAAAGATGGATTGGTGGCAGGTGGCAGCGGCGGCCTCTGAGTGTGCGCCGAACCGGTGGGTGCCCCATACTCGGCAAGCGTCCTAATTGAGGCCTCAGATCTTAGATGTTAGGTTTGGCTGCGAGGTCTGTTTGGTATTAGGCCCGGAGTATCAGCATTCCTTCATCAACTGGATAGGAGTAGCGACAGATGTTGCCTAGACGATGGCTTTAGTCTTACTGTTGTATTACTTTGTAAGATCTTGTGCGAATAATTAATAAAGTAACTACATGCATCGTCCAGATGCAGAGGCCGGGGGTCTTCCTTTTTTTTTAAAAAAAAAAGCTTTCTAAATCTCATTCTCAATCTAAAACTCATTATATGCAATGACATAGATACCTGGTGTCGTAGTTGTCCGGGTAGAGGAGCTCGAAGGCGAGCATATTAAGCAAGAGGTCGATGGTTGTGTGGCGGAGGACGAGGGGCGGCAGCGATAGTTGGCCAAACACTGACCACGCCCGCGAGGAGAAGCCGATGTCAGCGAAGCGCGGGGTGTGGCTCGGGCAGATACACACGCCGGCCTCCGCCAGTTCTGTGGCGGACGTCAAGGTGACGGCCTCCATCTGAGCGTTGGTGGAGAGCTCGTCCATGGTGAACCCGGAGGCTTGCCCGCCTATCTGCCTCCTGCAGAGCAGGTCCAGGAGGTGGATGGGCTGGTAGTCGGCGCTCCGGTGATGATCGGCCGGCCTCGCCGCCGACTGTACGTCGAAGGTGGTGGCGACGACCGCGTCGACGAAGTGCGTGACCTGGACGGGCCTGACGGACATGAGCTCCCGGAGGACGACCCAGGGGATCTGATTCTCCACCATGAAGACGTCGCCCAGCAGCGTGCTGATGTCCATCATGCCGAGAGCCGAGCCGAACTTGTAGTCCCTGTCGTCGGAGCCGACGGGTATGGCGCCGCCGTTCCCGGGGCTGGCGCAGAAGACGATCAGCTGCAGCAGGAAGCAGCCGTCGACGAACATCATGGCGGCGAAGTCGTGGTGGGTGAGGCCAGCCGTGGCCATGGAGCTGTAGCTGCTCCGCGCGAGGTCGGCGACGGCCTCCACCCGTTGGAAGAGGGCGGTGAAGGGCTGGTCCGAGTACTCCCAGAAGTCGCACGCGGCCATGCGCTTGAACTCTTGGCCTTGCTGCAGGTCATCCTCCCGGTGGAAGCGCGGGCCGATGGCGACGTAGGTGGGGCGGAACACCTTCGGCCCCGACGCCTCGTCCTCCTTGTTCTCCAGCTGCTCCCTGATGTAGCGGCTGTACCGGTGGTCGTCGAAGAAGCGGATACGAGTTCTTTGTGTGGACGAAGCGGGCGCTGCTTTGGTGGACATTATGGCGTCAAAGCAGGCCTGGGCACTAGGCCACATTGGCACCGTCGGTGTTTCCACACGACCCCGAACCCGAGCCATGGCTTCCTACGTACGTCCGCTGCCTTTGCCTCTGCCCGTGTCTTATATCAGACCCCGCTGGTGTGCTACGTACTTTGCTTGCTACGCTTGAAAGCTAACTCGAATAATTAACTTTGGTGTACACATGCATGTTACTTATCACTTTTGTTCCGAGCAAGGGTTTGTCCATGCTTTCTCTTCTCCTAACAATCTTTGGCCCCACTTTATATATAATAAAGCAACACACCTAGATACATTGCACGACGATACATTGTGGTGAGGAGACCCTCTACAAAAGCAGATACACATGAAGCCTCCACCTAGCCTAACACCACGCCGCCGCTCGACCACGAAAGCCTGGACTCCACGACAGCGCCCCTAGGAGGGTGACAGCGTGAAGAGCGCCGCCGCTGTTGAGTCCTAACAAGCAGACAAGGGTTTTCACCCGAAGCACTGGCCCAAAAATGAGATCCATGACGCCATCTTCAAAAAAAGAACGACACCCACAGGTGCCGTCAACGCCGACGCCAAGCGCGAAGCTTTCGCCTAGAACTCGCTAGCACCACCCAGAGACATCCCTGCCACCACCTCAACGAGTGTCAGCGCCGCCACACCAGATCTAGGCCCAACCAGAGCAGGCCAGAGCCTCCGGCCGCTACAAAAATTGCCGTCCACACGACTAAGGGGTGTAGCCACCACCACCACCACAGAACCTGCTGGGAAGTCACCCATGCAGCCCACCATCCGGGCTGCCGCCCCGACATCCTCAGACGAACTTGTCACTGACACCATGACACGTAGCCGCCAGCCCAACCACATTACAGGACACACTGATGGGAAGCGTTGCATGGAAATAAAAAAAATCCTATGAAACACCCAAGATCTAATATGTGAGATGCATAACAATGAGAGGGGAGTGAGTCTACGACCCCTTGTAGACCGAAAGCATTGGCGTATGTAACGCGGTTGATGTAGTGTCACCTCCGAGTTTAGCACATGTTCAGCTCAATGGCGTCCTCTCCTCCTTGATCCAGCAAGTGATGGAGAGGACGTAGATGAGATCGGGACCAGCCCAACGGCGAGGTGTTGATGGTGATGGTGGCAACAGAATTCCGGCAAGGCTTCGCCAAGCGCGTACCGAAGAAACGTGTGAGGAGTTGTGAGAGGCAATGGGCAAAGGTCAAGGGGTGGCTGCCCCCATGTGCCTCCCCCCTCTTTATATAGATTAGAGGGCAGGGGAGTGCGTCCAAAACCCTTCTAAGGCCGGACACAAGGGAGAAATCCCTTTAAACATGGAGATAACATCTTATGTCTAGATTCAACCCTTTAAATTTAGAGACAAGACCTTATCTCTAGATTTCAATGACATGTGCCTTGTGGAATGGTGCGGCCCGCCCATGTGGGTTGTAGCCCCACCCCTCAGTCCATGTAGACCCTTCCCGGGTCGTTGGGCCCCATGATGGAACCCCCGGAACCTTCTAGAACCTCCCTGGTACTCTACCGAAAATTCTCGAACTTCTCCGAAACCCTGAATATGACTTCCCATATATAAATCTTTACCTTCGGATCATTCCGGAGCTCCTCGTGATGTCCCGGATCCCTTCCGGGAATTCGAACTACTTCCGTACTTTCCACTATTAATATCTCCACATTACCCTAGCGCTACCGAACGTTAAGCGTGTGACCCTACGGGTTCGGGAATCATGTAGACATGACCGAGACACCTCTTCGTTCAATAATCAATAGCATGACCTGGATGCCCATATTGATTCCTACACATTCCACGAAGATCTTTATTCGTCAAACCACAATGTCGGGGATTTAGTTAATCCCGTATACAATTCCCTTTGTCCGGCGATATGTTACCTCCCAAGATTGGATCGTCGGTATCTCCATACCTAGTTCAATCTCGTTACCGACAAGTCTCTTTACTCGTTCTGTAATATAAGATCTCGTGACTAAACTCATTAGTCACATGCTTGCAAGTTTCTTGTGATGTTTTATTACCGAAAGGGCCCACATGTATCTCCGTCACATGGAGTGACAAATATCAGTCTCAATCCATGCAACCCAACAAATACTTTTGGAGATACCTGTAGAGTATCGTTATGATCGCCTAGTTATGAAGTGACTTTTGATAGCACATAAAGTATTCCTCCGGTATTCGGACGTGGCATGATCTCATGGTCTAAGGAACAAATACTTGACATGAAGAAACTTGTAGCAAATAAACTAAGAGATACGATTTGATGCTAAGCTTATCGTTGGGTTTGTCCACCACATCATTCTCCTAATGATGTGATCTTGTTATCATATGACAACTCATATATATGGTTAGGAAACCTTAACCATCTTTGATCGACGAGATACTGCAATAGAGGCTCACTATGGACACAGTGTTGTTTATTTATCCACACATGTATTTAAGTTTCCGGCAAATAAAGTTCTAGCATGAATAATAAATATTTATTATGAACAAAGAAATATGACAATAACCAATTTATTATTGCCTCTAGGGCATATTTCCAATAGTTTCCCACTTGCACTAGAGTCAATAATCTAGTTTACATCATTATGTATCTAGCACCCATAGAGTTCTGGTGCTAATCATGTTTTACTCATGGAAGAGTTTTAGTCAATGTGTCTGCCACATTCAGATCCGAATGTACTTTGCAAAGTTCTATGTCTCCTTCTTTGATGTAATCACGGATGGAGTTGAAGTGGCGTTTGATGTGCTTGGTCTTCTTGTGAAACCTAGGCTCCTTGGCCATGTCAATGGCACCAGTGTTGTCAAAAAAGATAGTCATTAGATCCTATGCACTAGGTATTACTCCTAGATCAGATATGAAGTCCTTCTTCCACACTCCTTGTGCTGCTTCCGAAGCAACTATATATTCCGCTTCACATGTAGATCCTGTTACGACGCTTTGCTTGGAACTGCACCAACTGACCGCTCCTCCGTTCAAAATAAATACGTATACATTTTGAGACTTTGAGTCATCCGGATCAGTGTCAAAGCTAGCATCGACATAAACCTTTAGGGCGAGCTCTTCTTCACCTCCATAAATGAGAAACATGTTCTTATTCCTCTTTAGGTACTTAAGGATATTTTTGACCGATTTCTAGTGATCTACTCCTGGATCACTCTGTACTGATGACCCACAAGTATAGGGGATCAATCGTAGTTCTTTTGATAAGTAAGAGTGTCGAACCCAACGAGGAGCAGAAGGAAATGATAAGCGGTTTTCTGTAAGTGTTGTAAGTAACAATGGTAGATAGTTTTGTACCAAGATAATTCGTAACAAGTAACAAATAACAATTGTAGGAAAGGTGCAGCAAGGTGGCCCAGTCCTTTTTATATCAAAGGGCAAGCCGGAAAGTTCTCTTATATTAAGAAAAGTGCTCTTGACGACACATGGGAATTGTCGTCTAGTCATGTTCATCATCTTTAGTTGATTCGTGTTCGCTAATTTGATAATTTGATATGTAGGTGGACCGGTGCGTGGGTGATGTTCTTACTTGAACAAGCAACCCACTTATGATTACCCCCTCTCGTAAGCATCCGCAACTATAAAAGAAGAATTAAGATAAATCTAACCATAGCATGAAACATATGGATCAAAATCAGCCCCTTATGAAACAATGCATTAACTAGGGTTTAAGTTTCTGTTGCTCTAGCAACCCATCATCTAATTATTACTCCACAATGCCTTCCCTTAGGCCCAATTATGGTAAAGTTGTTGGGGAACGTAGTAATTTCAAAAAAATTCCTACGCACACGCAAGATCATGGTGATGCATAGCAATGAGAGGGGAGAGTGTTGTCTACGTACCCTCGTAGACCGAAACGGAAGCGTTGACACAACATAGAGGAAGTAGTCGTACGTCCTCCTCGCGATCCGACCGATCCCAGCGCCGTTACTCCGGCGCCTCCGAGTTCTTGACACACGTACAGCTCGATGACGTCCCCGGGTCTCGATCCAGGAAAACCTCCGGGGATGAGTTCCGTCAGCACGACGGCGTGGTGACGATCTTAATGAACTACCGGCGCAGGGCTTCGCCTAAGCACTGCGACAATATGACCGAGGTGGAATATGGTGGAGGGGGGCACCGCACACGGCTGAGGAACGATCTCAAGGATCAACTTGTGTGTCTTGGGGTGCCCCCCTGCCCCCGTATATAAAGGAGCAAGGGGGGAGGGCCGGCCGGCCTAGAGGCGCGCCAAGGGAGGGGGGAGTCCTCCTCCTAGTAGGAGTAGGACTCCCCTTTCCTAGTCCAACTAGGAAGGAAGAAGGGGGAAGGAAACAGAGGGAGAGGGAGAGGGAAAGGGGGGCCGCGCCCCCCTCCTTGTCCAATTCGGACTGCCCATGGGGGGGGGGGCGCCACCTCCTGGCGCGGCCCTCTCTCTCCCCTCGCGGCCCAATAAGGCCCATTGCTTCCCCGGGGGGTTCCGGTAACCCCTCCGGCACTCCGGTATTATCCGAAACCACTCGGAACCATTCCGATGTCCGAACATAGCCGTCCAATATATCAATCTTTATGTCTCGACTATTCCGAGACTCCTCGTTATGTCTGTGATCTCATCAGAGACTCCGAACTCCTTCAGTACATCAAAATGTATAAACTCATAATAACTGTCATGGTAACCTTAAGCGTGCGGACCCTACGGTTCGAGAACAATGTAGACATGACCGAGACACGTCTCCGGTCAATAACCAATAGCGGGACCTGGATGCCCATATTGGCTCCTACATATTCTACGAAGATCTTTATCGGTCAGACCGCATAACAACATACGTCGTTCCCTTTGTCATCGGTATGTTACTTACCCGAGATTCGATCGTCGGTATCCAATACCTAGTTCAATCTCGTTACCGGTAAGTCTCTTTACTCGTTCCGTAATACATCATCTCACAACTAACACATTAGTTGTAATGCTTGCAAGGCTTATGTGATGTGCATTACCAAGAGGGCCCAGAGATACCTCTTCGACAATCGGAGTGACAAATCCTAATCTCGAAATACGCCAACCCAACATCTACCTTTGGAGACACCTGTAGTACTCCTTTATAATCACCCAGTTACGTTGTGACGTTTGGTAGTACCCAAAGTGTTCCTCCGGTAAACGGGAGTTGCATAATCTCATAGTCAAAGGAACATGTATAAGTCATGAAGAAAGCAATAGCAACATACTAAATGATCGGGTGCTAAGCTAATAGAATGGGTCATGTCAATCAGATCATTCAACTAATGATGTGACCTCTTTAATCAAATAACAACTCTTTGTCTATGGTTAGGAAACATAACCATCTTTGATTAATGAGCTAGTCAAGTAAAGGCATACTAGTGACACTTTGTTTGTCTATGTATTCACACATGTATTATGTTTCCGATTAATACAATTCTAGCATGAATAATAAACATTTATCATGAAACAAGGAAATAAATAATAACTTTATTATTGCCTCTAGGGCATATTTCCTTCAAAAGTATCATGTAGTCGACATTCACATGATACCGCTAAAGGAGGCAACAATATACATATCATCAAAATATCAAACAAATACCAACGTGACATGATTACTTATAACAAAACTTCTCCCATGTCCTCAAGAACAAAAGTAACTATCACAAATCATATTCATATTCAATATTAGAGGGGTATTGAATATGCTTATGCTTAAGGATCTCAACATAGAATCTCCCACCAAATAAACCAACTAGCATCAACTATAATATGTAATCAACACTACTAGCAACCCACAGGTACCAATCTGATGTTTTGGGACAAAGATTGAGTACAAGAGATGAACTAGGGTTTGATATGAGATGGTGCTGGTGAAGGTGTTGATGAAGATTGGTCCTTCCATGATGAGAGGATCGTTGGTGATGTCGATGGCTTCGATTTCACCCTCCCGGAGGGAAGTTTCCCCAGCGGAATCGCTCCGCCGGAGAGCAAACGTGCTCCTGCCCAGGTTCCACCTCGAGATGGCGGCGCTTCATCCCGAAAGTCTTCTTCTTATTTTTCTCTAGGGAAAATGACTTCATATAGCAGAAGGTGGGCACCGGAGATCTGCAAGGGGGGCCACAAGCTCATAGGGCGCGCCCCTTGAGCTTGTTGCTCCTTGGTGCCCCACCTCCTAGTATTTCTTCCGCCAATATTTTTTATATATTTCAATATAATTCTTTGTAAAATTTCAGGTCATTTGGAGTTGTGCAGAATAACTATCTTTGATGTAGCCCTTTTTGGTCCAGAATTCCAGCTGTCGTAATCTCCCTCTTCATGTGAAACTTGCAAAATAAGAGAGAAAAAGCATAAGAATTGCATCATAAAGTGAAACAACAATCCAAAACTGAATAAATAACAGTAGAAAAACATGATGCAAAATGGGCGTATCAACTCCCCTAAGCTTAGACCTCGTTTGTCCTCAAGGAAAAGCCGAAATCGATAATCATGACCACATGTTTAGAGAGATAGGTGTCGATTAAAAACAAAATACGGACATGAAAGCATCATGATCAATACCGTAGCAGCAATATATCATCATAAAACTTCTCATGCTAAAGTAACAATTCATTCACAACCTAAAGTATGAACCATAAACTTTATTGGAAACTAACAAACTATTATCTCAATTATTAAAGCAATCGGTCATATTGTCGTAGTGCTTTGGCGAAGCCCTGCGCCGGTAACTTCATCATCACCGTCACCATGCCGTCGTGCTGACGAAACTCTCGCTCAGCCTCAGCTAGATCTAGAGTTCGAGGGACGTCACCGAGTTGAACGTGTGCAGATCGCGGAGGTGTCGTGCGTTCGGTACTTGATCAGTTGGATCGCGAAGACGTTCGACTATATCAACCGCGTTACTAAACGCTTCCGCTTTCGGTCTACGAGGGTACGCGGACACACTCTCCCCGCTCGTTGCTATGCTTCTCCTAGATAGATCTTGCGTGATCGTAGGCAAAATTTTGAAATATTACGTTCCCCAACATATTTGATATCCATTTTATTGATGTGTACCTTACTAATACTCGTAGTAGCGTCTGAGTATTTGATACTGGTTCTGTTGCTCATATTTGCAACTTGAAACAGGGGCTACAAATTAAACGAGGATTGGCTAAGCACGAGGTGACGATGCGCGTGGGAAATGGTTCCAAAGTCGATGTGATTGCCGTCGGCACGCTACCTCTACATCTACCTTCGGGATTAGTTTTAGACCTGAATAATTATTATTTGGTGCCATCGTTAAGCATGAACATTATATCTGGATCTTTTTTGATGCGAGATGGTTATTCATTTAAATTAGAGAATAATGGTTGCTCTATTTATAGGAGTAATATCTTTTATGGTCATGCACTCTTGATGAGTGATCTATTTTTATTGAATCTCGATTGTAGTGATACACATATTCATAAAATTGAAGCCAAAAGATGCAAGGTTAATAATGATAGTGCAACTTATTTTTTGCACTGTCGTTTAGGTCATATTGGTGTAAAGCGCATGAAGAAACTCTATGCTGATGGGCTTTTGGAATCACTTGATTATGAATCACTTGATGCTTGCGAACCATGCCTCATGGGCAAGATGACTAAGACTCTGTTCTCCGGAACAACGGAGCGAGCAACATACTTGTTGGAAATAATACATACTGATGTATGCGGTTCGATGAGTGTTGAGGCTCGCGGCGGGTATCGTTATTTTCTGACCTTCACAGATGATTTGAGCAGATATGGGTATATCTACTTGATGAAACATAAGTCTGAAACATTTGAAAAGTTCAAAGAATTTAAGAGTGAAGTGGAAAATCATCGTAACAAGAAAATAAAGTTTCTACGATCTGATCGTGGAAGAGAATATTTGAGTTATGAGTTTGGTCTTCATTTAAAACAATGTGGAATAGTTTCGCAACTCACGCCACCTAGAACACCACGGCGTAATGGTGTGTCCGAACGTCGTAACCGTACTTTATTAGATATGGTGCGATCTATGATGTCTCTTACCGATTTACCACTATAGTTTTGGGGTTATGCTTTAGAGACGGCTGCATTCACGTCAAATAGGGAACCATCTAAATCCGTTGAGACGACACCATATGAACTGTGGTTTGGCAAGAAACCTAAGTTTTCATTTCTTAAAGTTTGGGGCTGCGATGCTTATGTGAAAAAGCTTCAACCTGATATACTCGAACCCAAATCGGAGAAATGTGTCTTCATAGGATACCCAAAGGAAACTGTTGGGTACACCTTCTATCACAGATCCAAAGGCAAGATATTTGTTGCTAAGAATGGATCCTTTCTAGAGAAGGAGTTTTCTCGACAGAAGTGAGTGGGAGGAAAGTAGAACTTGATGAGATAATTATACCTGCTCCCGAATTGGAAAGTAGTTCATCACAGAAATCAGTTCCAGTGATTCCTACACCAATTAGTGAGGAAGCTAATGATGAAGATCATGAAACTTCTGATCAAGTTACTACTGAACCTCGTAGGTCAACCAGAGTACGATCCGCACTAGAGTGGTATGGTAATCCTGTTCTGGAGGTCATGTTACTTGACCATGACGAACCTACAAACTATGAGCAAGCGATGCTGAGCCCAGATTCCACGAAATCGCTTGAGGCCATGAAATTTGAGATGGGATCCATGTATGAGAACAAAGTATGGACTTTGGTTGACTTGACCGATGATTGGCAAGCCATGGAGAATAAATGGATCTTCAAGAAGAAGATTGACGCTGACGGTAATGTTACTGTGTACAAAGCTCGACTTGTTGCGAAAGGTTTTCGACAAGTTTAAGGAGTTGACTACAATGAGACCTTCTCACCCGTACCGATCCTTAAGTCTGTCCGAATCATGTTAGCAATTGCTGCATTTTATGATTATGAAATTTCGCAAATGGATATCAAAACTGCATTCCTTAATGGATATCTTAAAGAAGAGTTCTATATGATGCAACCAGAAGGTTTTGTCGATCCTAAAGGTGCTAACAAAATGTGCAAGCTCCAGCGATCCATTTATGGAATGGTGCAAGCCTCTCGGAGTTGGAATATACGCTTTGATAGTGTGATCAAAGCATATGGTTTTATACAGACTTTTGGAGAAGTCTGTATTTACAAGAAAGTGAGTGAGAGCTTTGTAGCATTTCTGATATTATATGTGGATGACATATTGTTGCTCGGAAATGATATAGAATTTCCGGATAGCATAAAAGGATACTTGAATAAGAATTTTTCAATGGAAGACCTCGGTGAAGCTGCTTATATATTGGGCATCAAGATCTATAGAGATAGATCAAGACGCTTAATTGAACTTTCACAAAGCACATACCTTGATAAAGTTTTAAAGAAGTTCAAAATGGATCAGTCAAAGAAAGGGTTCTTGCCTGTGTTACAAGGTGTGAAGTTGAGTCAGACTCAATGCCCGACCACTGCAGAAGATAGAGAGAAAATGAAAGTCATTCCCTATGCCTCAGCCATAGGTTCTATCATGTATGCAATGCTGTGTACCAGACCCGATGTGTGCCCAGCTATTAGTTTAGCAGGGAGGTATTGAAGTAATCCAGGAGTGGATCATTGGACAGCGGTCAAGAGCATCCTAAAATACCTCAAAAGGACTAAGGATACGTTTCTCTTTATGGAGGTGACAAAGAGCTCATAGTAATTGGTTGCGTCGATGCAAGCTTTAACACTGATACGGATGACTCTAAGTCACAAACTGGATACGTATTTATATTGAATGGTGGAGCTGTTAGTTGGTGCAGTTCCAAATAGAGCGTTGTGGCGGGATCTACGTGTGAGGTGGAGTACATAGCTGCTTCGGAAGCAGAAAATGAAGGAGTCTGGATGAAGGAGTTCATATCCGATCTAGGTGTAATACCTAGTGCACCAATGAAAATCTTTTGTGACAATACTGGAGCAATAGCATTGGCGAAGGAATTCAGATTTCACAAGAGAACCAAACACATCAAGAGACGCTTCAATTCCATCCACGATCAAGTCAAGGAGGGAGACATAGAGATTTGCAAAATACATACGGATCTGAATGTTGCAGACCCATTGACTAAGCCTCTCTCACGAGCAAAACATGATCAGCACCAAGACTCCATGGGTGTTAGAGTCATTACTATGTAATCTAGATTATTGACTCTAGTGCAAGTGGGAGACTGAAGGAAATATGCCCTAGAGGAAATAATACAATTGTTATTTATATTTCCTTATATCATGATAAATCTTTATTATTCATGCTAGAATTTTATTAATCGGAAACTTAGTACATGTGTGAATACATAGACAAACAGAGTGTCCCTAGTATGCCTCTACTTGACTAGCTCGTTAATCAAAGATGATTAATTTTCCTAGCCATAGACATGTGTTGCCATTTGATGAACGGGATCACATCATTAGAGAATGATGTGATGGACAAGACCCATCCGTTAGCTTAGCATTAATGATTGTTTAGTTTTATTTCTATTGCTTTCTTCATGACTTATACATGTTCCTTTGACTATGAGATTATGCAACTCCCCAATACCGGAGGAACACTTTGTGTGATATCAAACGTCACAACATAACTGGGTGATTATAAAGATGCTCTACAGGTGTCTCCGATGGTGTTTGTTGAGTTGGCATAGATCGAGATTATGATTTTTCACTCCGAGTATCGGGGAGGTATCTCTGGGCCCTCTCGGTAATGCACATCACTAGAAGCCTTGCAAGCAATGTGCCTAATGAGTTAGTTACGGGATGATGCATTACGGAACGAGTAAAGAGACTTGCCGGTAACGGGATTGAACTAGGTATGAGGATACCGACGATCGAATCTCAGGCAAGTAACATACCGATGACAAAGGGAACAGCGTATGTTGTTATGCGGTTTGACCAATAAAGATCTTCGTAGAATATGTAGGAGCCAATATGAGCATCCAGTTTCTGCTATTGGTTATTGACCGGAGATGTGTCTCGGTCATGTCTACATAGTTCTCGAACCCGTAGGGTTCGCATGCTTAACGTTCGATGACGATTTGTATTATGAGTTATGTGGTTTGATGACCGAAGTTTGTTCGGAGTCCCGGAAGAGATCACGGACATGAAGAGGAATCTCGAAATGGTCGAGACATAAAGATTCATATATTGTAAGCTTACATTCGGACACCGGAATGGTTTCGGGAAATATCGGATAATTTTTGAAGTACCAGGAGGTTACCGGAACCCCTCGGGGAAGTTATGGGCCTTGATGGGCCATAAGGGAGTAGGAGAGGGAAGGCCACAAAGTGGCACGCGCCCCTCCCCTTTGCAGTCTGAATTGCACCTAAGGGGAGTGGGCGCGGCCCCCTCTTTCCTTCCCCTCTCCCTCTCCTTCCCCCTTCTCCTTCTTGGAATAGGAAAGGGGGGAGGGGCGAATCCTACTTGGACCGGGAGTCCAAGTAGAACTCCTCCCTTGGCGCGCCACACCTTGGGCCGGCCTCATCTCCCCCCTTCCATTATATACGTGGGAGGGGGCACCCCAAAGGCACACCAAGTCTTCTCTTAGCCGTGTGCGGTGCCCCCCTCCACAGTTTAACACCTCGGTCACATCGTAGTAGTGCTTAGGCGAAGTCCTGCGCCGGTAACTTCATCATCACCGTCGCCACACCGTCGTGCTAATGGAACTCTCCCTCGTCCTCAACTGGATCAAGAGCTCGAGGGACGTCATCGTGTTGAACGTGTGCTGAACACGGAGGTGCCATGCGTTCGGTACTTGGATCGGTTGTATCGCGAAGTTGTTCGACTACATCAACCGCTTTATTAAATGCTTCCACTTTCGGTCTACGAGGGTACGTGGACACACTCTCTCCGCTCGTTGCTATGCTTCTCCTAGATAGATCTTGCGTGATCGTAGGATTTTTTTGAAATACTACGTTCCCCTACACATAGCTCATTACGTCTTGCTTGTCCAACGTCAACTATCTGATATGAAATAGTTAATGGGGGCTCACAATCATAAAAGATGTCCAAGATAATATATTTATATGTGAAACCTCACTTTCTTTATTACCTTTTCATGAATTCAACCAATGACCAATGCTATATTTGTTAACTTCCAACAAATTTTATTAATTATACTTTTTTATGTGAAGTTATTACTCTCCATGGGATTAGCATATAATATTTTCATTCTTTGATTTCTTTCATTGCTAGGATTGAAACAAGGAAGTAAAGCAAAACTCAAATTACTCTTTATTATATAACTCTCATTCTATTACATAGATAAATAGTTCACAGATCACGAAACAAGCACTCAATACTAGATCATCCTAAAACTTTATTCTTCTAAATCACGAAATAAATAAGGATCGAACTAAGATAGATGGTGATGATAAAAGTGAGGGTGATACGATACCGGGGCACCCCCCCCCCCCCCCCCCTCGAACAAGCCAAGGATGGTGCCCATACCCGAACTGTCTTTCTTCGGTGATGAGGTGCCCATACCTGGTGGCACCACTAGGTTTGTTGAGCGGTGGGCATCGAGTTAGCAACGAAGACGCAAGGTGGCAATGGATGGAGTATTTGGGCGAGTGGATTTTGCACAAACACTGACGGAGGTCCTGAACTACTTAGAGAATAAAATCTTGCCTTTTTGCGGTGGACAAGGCTAAATATGAGGTATGCATGTGTCGCTCAAAAAGTCGGGAATGCATATATACCTTCCTCTAATAAAATGAATGTTCTTTGCTGATGGCATCAAGAAAAGTAAACTGACAAATGTGTAGGGAAGGAATTAAGTACGCAGTGTGACCTATCTTTTGGTTCCCAACGTACACGTTGCACACAAGAAAAGTACATTTTGCATGCATGGGAACCTCTTCTAATGGAGTAAGTTGTTGTACAAGAACTCTTTGGGAAAACAATGTAAGAATGTCTCTACACCTATTCTCATATAGACGAGTTGTGAGACATACCACGGACAAATCCACCTTTGACAAAAAAAAAACACACAGATAAACGCAGAAGAATATAGGATAAAGCACAAACCCTAATCTTTCCTATATGGTTTGCATGAATGAGAGCAGAAGAGAAAACATAATAAAAATGTTGCCTTTCAGCGATAGAGAAGGCTAATTTATTTTTTTAACACAGTACAACACAGATGCTTATACATACGCACATATACTTATTTATATGACGTACCCACGCATAATACCCTATCCCTATGAACATCGCCGAGAGACTGGGTCGGCACATTATTTTGAGATTGATAAAGTCGCCGCGGACACCTTCGTAGCCAACAGGAATGTCTTCTTCTAGTGAACGCACATCACCGAAGGATCTGAAATAAATACAAAAAAATGCGAGCACCAGTGTCAAATCTAGGACTTTAACCCTGATGGGAAGGCCAAAAATTGCATGTATGCACATGTCGTGCAAAAAGATGTGCTTGCATATATTCCTTCCTCTAATAAAATAATTGTTCTTTGTTAATGGCAACAAGAAAGGTAATCTGATAAATGTGCAAGGAAGGAATAAAGTATGCAGTGCGTCGTAAGTTTTATTATGCTTTTGGTTTGCACACAAGAAATGGAGCAAGTTAGGGTCTATAAATATATACATTCGACAGATGGCCTATCATGGTTCTTGAGACATGCAGGCAGAATGCAGATGGAGGGACCCACTTCTGAATTGGGCCGACCAAAAATGGTAATTTAGTTGATTTTTGTATTTTATTCTAATCTATCTTCACAAGATTTCTATATGGAGAATATGAAGCTAGGCTCTATATGGGTCATATTTTTTTTTTAGATTACCATGATGTCATTTTCAAATGAACTGATAATGCGTACGTGCAATGAACTGATAATGCGTACGTGCAATGCACGTTGATATCAGACAGAAAATTAATTACATGTTAACATTATGTAGGATATCAATTACATGTTAATTACGTGAATAGTCTATATTTGGCATGTTTTTAATTGCGCTAAACATGTTGAGTGCTAGCCATTGAAGCAATATAGGTCTTTGGATTGACACTGTTTGATGACTGAGATTTGTTGGACCTGCCCCTTTAAGTCTTTTTATATTGCTATAGATATAGATGTGTATACATTCCCATCGCAACAAAAGAAAGATATGTATACACTAAAAAACTGTTTGTTGAAGAACAAACAGTGTTTTTCGAATTTGTTTGCTAGCTTTTTGTCTTGATTTAACTGTTCACAAGTGTCAACAGTTTTTTAAAAGGCATGGTTCACTTTTCAGTTAACGGATTACTTACCTTTTTGAACATACAATATAGGACTTGGAAAACAATGACATATATAATTAAGTTGTAGGATTAGTGCTAACTAGTGTACTTTGAACATACTAATACTATACAGGAATTGAAAAACAAGGAAAGAAACCGTACCAAAACCTGTTTGGCTGCGTACAAAAAACAAAAGATTTCCTCTAGGGATTGTATCCTAATTTTTCATATTCGTCACATGCACAACAAAAAATTGAGTATGGTATGTTTCTTTTTCTTCCAAAAGAGTATGTTATGTTAGACAGACTTTTTCTCAAAAAGAGGATTACCCCGGCCTCTGCATCACCATGGTGCACAGAGCCACTTTTATTAATTATTCACGAGAGTCTATAAAATAAATACAAGGATCAACCCGGAGCCCCCTTCTAGGCGAACAAAAGTCACTACACCTACAAGTATAAAGATGGGGAGAATATATACGGAAACCAACATTCGGTGGAAACAGGTGAAAACCACGAGAAAAAGATGTTTTAAAGTTTAAAAAAAAAGAAAAAAATGCGGGATGTTAAGAGGATGATATTTTATTGCCGCACAAAATTTCAAGTTGAAACACATTACGAGATGTGAGCTGTGAAAAAGACTAAATCAGCGTTAAATAGTGCCGAATAGTAATGTCACTATTCAGGGCTGAATTTGTCTTTTTCATAGCTCACATCTCATAATGTTTTTCAACTTGAAATTTTGTGTAGCAATAAAACATCACCTTCGTAATATCCTACATTTATTCAGATTTTTTTGAAACTTTAAAATATAAATATTGGTTTCCGTATGATATTCTCCTCATACAGATGTGCTCTATCCGCATAACAGACACAATCTAATCTAGAGGCCTTAAGACCATCTGGTTTAGGCGTCTGATAAAGTGCATTGCCTGCGCACACTCTAGGAGCAATCACTGCCATCTTCTGCTATCTCATCTTGAGGAGAAACACTGCATAGATCTTGCTAATCCTATATGTCGTCGACGTCACCACGACAGCTGACAACGCCACCATCCGGCGCGCGTCGATCAATTCACGTTCAACTCTGAGACTCCACTGCTCCACGGCACCGTGGCCCGCCGTCTTCAACGTGGTCAATGTAACATCGCTCCACCTGGTGGCCTCTCCAGTTAACCACTGCTCCAAAACGATGCCTCCAGGAGAGAGAACGACATCAAAGTCAAATTGCACAAGCACATAGCATAAAACACGAGTTTGAACAGTCAAATTGCGTCTTCCTGTTTGGAGTAGGAGAGAAGTTATAGTATTTGAGTGTAAAGATTTATTTTTCTATATATCAATAAGAAAGTAGTCACGGAAAGGCGTGGCTAATATATTTATGTTGGACGAGATGCATGACATTTCGATCTTAATTAATACATATTCCCCTTGTCTTAAATATAGTGTGTATATGTTCGTTGTTAGATGGTTCACGGACTTGATTTTAATTTTTATTACTTCTATTATTCTCCTACTGTCATGACAGATGATGAATAGATTGAAAGTTTCTCTGGTAAAAAAAGCCTGCCCTTTGACCACATTTATTAACAAAATTATGAACATCTAAAGTACCAAACTGACACCATTAGATTCATCATAAAATATACTATTTTTATATGATCTATATTCATTTGGTATAGTAAATTTAAATATATTTCTTATATATACAGGTTGAGCTTGAGCAGCTGCTAGCCCGCAGAGGCGACGGCCGCATCGGCCCAGTGCAGAACTGGCGCATGGAGTCATTATACTCGAAGGAGATGAGCTCCAAGCAGATGCACCTCGGACTCGTCTCCTCGGTTTATAAACGCCAATTCAATCGTACCCGCAAAATCAAGCTCAAGCACCTGCGCAGCCTTGCCAACCGCAGCGCCGACAGCCAGGACGCCGGCAGTTTTTGGCGGTGCGCGCTGCTCCGCCTCAAGTCAAGGGAAGACGAGGTGATGGAGCAACATGGCCTGCCAAGTCGCACCCATTCCGGCACCGATTGTGGTTACGACGCGGCCATGGACTGTCTGAGGCGCTGGGGCCTGGCACGCTGCAACTGCAAGGCCATGTCTGAGGCGGCCAGGTCAGCAGCTGACAAGGCGGCATCGCTGGTCAGGCGGCGGCGTGCGTCGGACCCTGAGAAAACCACGGAGGAGCAGCCGCCGCGGTGCTGGGGCCGGGGCTTGTCTGAGGCGGCGAGATCAGCAGCCACCAAGGCGGCGTTTCTGATCAGGGGGCGGTGTCCGCCGGAGTCGAACTGCAAGTGCAAGGCCTTCTTCTCGGAGGCGGCCAGGTCAGCAAAGAAGGCGTTGGTAAGGTGGAGGCGTGCGCCGGAGCCGGAAGCGGGGCATGCGCTGCTTCGGACCGCGTGGTGGTCCTACAGCTTGATCCCGCCGGCGCGGGATCTGTGCAGGGTGGGCATCCGGCTTCGGCCCAAGAAAGGGACGCGCTGCCTAGCAGCCGTCTCCTTCCGGGATGGTGTGCTCGAGCTGCCACCGGTGGAGTTGACGGGATTCGACCGTCTGCTGCTCATCAACCTGGTGGCACTGGAGCTGGAATGGGAGAGCAGCCGATTGTTGTTCCTAAGCTACGCCGTGTTCATGAGAGAGCTGATGTCGACTCAGAGGGACATCAATCTGCTCCACAGCAACGGCATTCTGACATTGCACAATGCCAACCCAGAGGAGCAGGAGTTCTTCAGGGATCTAGGTGATCTCAACAGCGGGCGCGAGGTGCACCCTCACTTCGTCCAACTCGCTCATGAAATTAAGAGCTCCTACGACAAGCTCAACAACCGCTCCGCTACGTGCCCTTGGTCGGGATGCTTATCCGGATAACAGGCACGTACGCAAGCCTAGATCGATGCCATTACTACTGTACTCCCTCTGTGGACATTATACAGTAATAGAGATGAGAGATGATCACAAATACTCCCTCGCTGAGTCACTTATTTTGGGACGGAAGGAGTATTAGGGAAGCACCATTATGAGTTACGGGCGTATGATCCCATTGTCTGAACCACACAGCTACTATATATATATATATATATAGATCAGGGGCGGAGCAGCGCAAATGTTACCCGATGCACCACATTAACAAGGCATAAAATTTCAGGCAACAATTTATTCGATATAGGTGTGTTTCATAGCTTCTAGCACACATTATTGGATATAACAGAAGACAATTTGTGAAAACAAAATTTAGCCATCAAAATTCTTAATACAACAATAAAAAAGGGAAAACATGCATAATTGAAAAGGATGTCTTGCATCTCCAAATTAGAAAATACATCGTCGGACAACAAGTTTCGATAACCTACAACATACAAATTGAAATAAACTTACAAGTACAATATATTTTCTTCTCACCAGATCTTTCAAATTAGGATGAAAATGTTCTATTAATTTTCTCTTGTCAGGGTCATATTGAATCTCCTGTTCCCAATTTACGTCTTCCGGAACATCTTGTGATATAGTACTTTTCTTCTGATAAGAAACCTGTCCATGGTATCTCTATTTGAGAAATACAAATTACAAATTGGACATGAATACTTATATAAACAAATGGAATATACCCTAATTAGACGTTATAATAACCCTAAGTAAATGCCCCCATGATTTGTCAAAACATAGTGATTTATTCTATTTGCTAGTACAAATTTATAGTACATAATTGTTACAGTTTGTAAACAAAATAGGAAAAGCAAGAAAAGGCTAGCCACAAGTATGGTCTTTTGTAATAATCTATCTATATATATGTGGATGCATGGAAGACAGAGCGGAAGACTCGAGACTGGAATTTGAAAAGATTGCCGAATTACCGAGAGCCGGACCGGCAGACGGACGTGTGGCTCCCCCACCGCGTGAAGACTCGGGCTGCGTGGCCGGTGGCCTACGGCGTCCGTCGCCCGTCGCCCGCTGCCGGTCGACGGCGATGGATTTTTTTTTGGCAACATTAGGTTTTTTTAGGTGGAAGTTTGAGCGATGGATTTAGGCTGCGTACGTGAAGGAGGTGGACCGATTAGAATATGGGCCAGTGCGGGCTGCGGAGGCGTGCTGAAAAGAACAGACCCTGATGCACGGAAAATCCTATATGCCGCCGCACAATGCCTCAAGATGTCGAGGGGGAGCGACGTGATCTGGGCAGGCCCGTTAGCGGTTAACTTAGCAACGGTTTTCCCCGGTTTTGGGCAGGCCCTGAATCGGTTTTTCTTTTTTCCTGTTGTTTTTTTGTGGCTGGTTTTCATCTCGTTTTTTTATTTTCTGTTTCTTTTTCTATTTTCGTTTTCGTTTTTATCTTTTTTGTTTATTTTTTCGAAAATTCCAAAAAAAATCAGATTTTCAAAAAATGTTCCTCTTAACAAAAATTTGTTCAGAATTTTAAAAAAGGTTCAAGTTTCAGAAAATGTGCAGGAATTTCAAAAAAAAGTTCCTGTCATAAATTGTTCTCAAATTCAAATTTTGTTCAGATTTTAAGAAAATGTTCCTCTTAACAAAATTTGTTCAGAATTTAAAATGTGTTCACGTTTCAAAAAATGTGCAGGAATTTCAAAAATAATGTTCCTGTTATAAATTGTTTAAAAATTCAACAAATGTACAGGAAATACAAAAATGTTCCTATTTTTAAAAATTTGTTCAAAAATTCAAACAAAGTTCACGTTCTTTTAAAAAAAATTGACAGTTCAAAAAAATGTTCATGATCCCAAAATATGGTCAGAAATTTTTGAAATGTTTGTGGTTCCATTTTTTGTTCGGAATTTGATGAAAAGTTCCATTTTGCACTTTTTGTTAATAAATTCAAGAAATGTTCGTAGTTATTATTTTTTGTTCAAATTTCGTGAAACGTTCCTTTCTTACTTATTTGTTCAAAAATTCAAAAAATCTTTGAAGTTTCAATTTTTCCTCAGAATTTCATAATTTGTACATGTATTGAAAAAATGTTCATTTTGCCAAAGAAGTTCAAAAATTCAAAAACTGTTTGCGCATTTTCAAAGTATACACTTTAAAGAAGTACACTTAAAAAAACTATCACTGCAGTAACTAATTCCAGTTCGCTACATTAACTGGTTGAAATTCGCTGAGCAGCCCAGTTCTACGCTAACACTAGTTCGTTAGATTGTGCGCTGCATATTAGACATGAAAACTTGTGTGGTGGAGTGGCTTTGAGCTTGCAATCACAAGCCGTTGATCTCGTGTTTGAATCCTCGCACTGCACCATCATTGCATTTTGCTATCTTTTTTCGTCTCGCGGTAGAGCTCGATGGGCTGGCCCACTCGCGCTGTCTCCTGTGCGAATGCCCAACATTTTGACGCATAATGCGGCGCATAGGACCTCCCCTGATGCACAGCTATTGGGCTACCCTGATGCACTGGGCCTTTTTTATTCGATAGGCACTACTAGCAATTTTTTGGACCCGTATTCCTGTGCATACGGGTCGGCCCAATGGGCTCTGCCCCTTATAGATCTGTGCCAACATCAATTAATGCTTCTGACCCGAGCCATAGATATTTCTGTATTCTGGTATTTTCAGGGAGGATTGCAGGTACATAGTAGACAAAATACTAACGTCATATCTCAATTGGAGTACAGCGCTGTTGGACTAGTTGATGTTTGTCAGTGCATTGTACATGGACTGACCGAACAAGAGTTGCCTCGTATAAGGACCATGGACTATTGTGACCCCCCCCCCCCCCACACACACACACACAAAGGTGGAAAGGTGTGGAGGAAGAGTACAGAGCTTAATTAGTGCGCAAGGCGAGGAGGAACAATGAAGTTTATTTAAGGAGAAGTGAAGTTGATCAAATTTTTGTGGGAGTACATATTGCGAACTCTAGTTTGTTATTAATTGCCTGAATGTGTCACGCGTCTTCAATAAGTTCATGAAGAACCAAGACGTAGCAAATGCCAAAAGACATTCGTCTGAAACAGTTGAAAACAACGAACCACTCCATTTTTTTCCATTGGCACGACGTAGTTTTTGAATTGTACAGCATATGGAATTCGAAGAAACACTTGAAAATAAATTATCGACTAGCACGGCTTAGGGGGCATCACTGTTGATGAGCTTGGTATGAAGATAGCAATGGCCACATACAATTGATCCAACTTGCTTCCTGTTGGTTTCCATAACCCTGACGCGCAAAACAAGTGATATGCATTTCGAACGAATGGGTTATTGTGTGTATACCTGATCGAATAGAGAACGAGCGAATCGCTTGTCCCTTTACAAACTATTTTCCTTGTTCTACTGCAGTCTACAAATCCCATGCTTTAAAGAACTTTGCTAGGAAGTTCTTCTATTTTGAAGAGTTTGGCATGGAATGTTTTTCATATGGAACACAATCTGTTGTAATAAGAAGGGATATAAAACTGACTGAAAATCCTGTTAAAAAAGGTTAATATGAAAAAAAAAGGTGAATATTTGTTTTCTGAAAATCGCTTGTTTATTTACCTCTCAACCACAAATTCCTGAAAAAATGAAAAACTAGTTCCAAAAATAACTCATTTCTAACTGTATGAGGTTATCGAGTACAAATAAGTATTAGACTAGCACTAGTAGAAAAGGGGGCTATGGTCCAGGCCGGGGCAGCCCATTAGTCCCGGTTCAATCTAGAACCGGGACCAATGGGGGCATTGGACCCGGTTTGTGAGCCCAGGGGGCCGGCCGGGCCACGTGGGCCATTGGTCCCGATTCGTCTGGACCTTTTGGTCCCGGTTGGTGGGACGAACCGGGACCAATGGCCCTGGCTCCTGGCCCACCATCATTGGTCCCGGTTGGTGCCATGAACCGGGACCAAAGGCCTCGCGCTGCCGGCACACAGTTTAGTCCCACCTCGCCGGGCGAAGGGCAGCCGCACTGGTTTATAAACCCAGCCGCGGCTGCCCTTTTGAACTCCTCTATAAGCAGGCTTCTGGGCCTAACTACGGCGCGCTGCCCTGTGAGTCTGCTGGGCTTTAGGGCCTGTAATTGCATGCCTGTGTCATAGCAGGCTCACAGGGCAGCGCCCCAATTTTTTTTATTTTTTTCTTTTATGTTTCTTCTATTTATTTCTTCGTAATTTTTTGTATAGTTTTTTTCTTTTCTGTTATATTTATTTGTGAGTAGTTTTTCATCTAGTTTGCCAAAATTCAACATATTCAGAGGTCATTTTGTAGTGATTTTCAATTTCACGGTCATTTTGTGAACGATTGAAAAATAGCAAATATAATTTGTTTCCTTTTCTGCTTTATTTTTTCTTCTATTTATTTCTGAGTAGTTTTTTCTTTTCTGCTATATTTATTTTCTTATATTTATTTGATAACTAGAATCACTGACAGAAAGTTCGTAATTTTTGGTATCTCTGTGCAGAAAGATTACAATTTGATAACTAGAATCACACAAATTTAGTAAACTAGTGATTCATAAACTAGTGATTCACACAAATTTTAAAAAATTCAAATTTAAACTATTCCACTGTACATCATGCCGTCCCTTGTTGTGCCACCCGGCTCATCGACTTGGTAGATTTGTTCTTTTTCATTGAAACTAATGATTTGTTGATGCCAAGATTTATAGCCTAACTACTCGGACGTGAGTTGGCGGTGTCCCTTACTTCGGTCCCTTCTTCAAATGAGCATTCTCGTCCTCACCCAGTGGCCTTGGATCACCCATCCTCAGACAAGGTGATGGTTCAATCAAGCCCAACCTCATGCCACCATCAACATGAGATTCACACAAGTTTACAAAGAAATCAAATTATAACTATTCTAATTTGAAAAACTAGAATCACTAACAGAAAGTTTATAATTTTTGTGACTTAAAAGAAAAAAGAAATCACTAAAAAACTATAAGTATTTAGTTCTAAGTAGAAACGAAAAACTAATGGCACTAGTAAAGTTAATCACAAACATGAGATTCACACAAGTTTACAAAGAATTCAAATTATAACTATTCTAATTTGAAAAACTAGAGTCACTAACAGAAAGTTTATAATTTTTGTGACTTCAAAGAAAAAAGAAATCACTAAAAAACTATAAGTATTTAGGTCTAAGTAGAAACGAAAAACTAATGGCACTAGTAAAGTTAATCACAAACATGAGATTCACACAAGTTTACAAAGAATTCAAATTATAACTATTCTAATTTGAAAAACTAGAATCACTAACAGAAAGTTTATAATTTTTGTGACTTAAAAGAAAAAACAAATCACTAAAAAACTGTAAGTATTTAGTTCTAATTAAGTAGAAACGAAAAACTAATGGCACTAGTAAAGTTAATCACAAACATGAGATTCACACAAGTTTACAAAGAACTCAAATTATAACTATTCTAATTTGAAAAACTAGAATCACTAACAGAAAGTTTATAATTTTTGTGACTTAAAAGAAAAAAGAAATCACTAAAAAACTATAAGTATTTAGTTCTAATTAAGTAGAAACGAAAAACTAATGGCACTAGTAAAGTTAATCACAAACATGAGATTCACACAAGTTTACAAAGAATTCAAATTATAAATATTCTAATTTGAAAAACTAGAATCACTAATATAAAGTTTATAATTTTTGTGACTTAAAAGAAAAAAGAAATCACTAAAAAACTATAAGTATTTAGTTCTAAGTAGAAACGAAAAACTAATGGCACTAGTATAGTTAATCACAAACATGAGATTCACACAAGTTTACAAAGAATTCAAATTATAACTATTCTAATTAGAAAAACTAGAATCACTAACAGAAAGTTTATAATTTTTGTGACTTAAAAGAAAAAAGAAATCACTAAAAACTATAAGTATTTAGTTCTAATTAAGTAGAAACGAAAAACTAAAGGCACTAGTAAAGTTAATCACAAACATGAGATTCACACAAGTTTACAAAGAATTCAAATTATAACTATTCTAATTTGAAAAACTAGAATCACTAACAGAAAGTTTATAATTTTTGTGACTTAAAAGAAAAAAGAAATCACTAAAAAACTATAAGTATTTAGGTCTAAGTAGAAACGAAAAACTAATGGCACTAGTAAAGTTAATCACAAACATGAGATTCACACAAGTTTACACAGAATTCAAATTATAACTATTCTAATTTGAAAAACTAGAATCACTAACAGAAAGTTTATAATTATTGTGACTTAAAAGAAAAAACAAATCACTAAAAAACTGTAAGTATTTAGGTCTAATTAAGTAGAAACAAAAAACTAATGGCACTAGTAAAGTTAATCACAAACATGAGATTCACACAAGTTTACAAAGAATTCAAATTATAACTATTCTAATTTGAAAAACTAGAATCACTAACAGAAAGTTTATAATTTTTGTGACTTAAAAGAAAAAAAGAAATCACTAAAAAACTATAAGTATTTAGTTCTAATTAAGTAGAAACGAAAAACTAATGGCACTAGTAAAGTTAATCACAAACATGAGATTCACACAAGTTTACAAAGAACTCAAATTATAACTATTCTTATTTGAAAAACTAGAATCACTAACAGAAAGTTTATAATTTTTGTGACTTAAAAGAAAAAAGAAATCACTAAAAACTATAAGTATTTAGTTCTAATTAAGTAGAAACGAAAAACTAATGGCACTAGTAAAGTTAATCACAAACATGAGATTCACACAAGTTTACAAAGAATTCAAATTATAAATATTCTAATTTGAAAAACTAGAATCACTAATAGAAAGTTTATAATTTTTGTGACTTAAAAGAAAAAAGAAATCACTAAAAAACTATAAGTATTTAGTTCTAAGTAGAAACGAAAAACTAATGTCACTAGTAAAGTTAATCACAAACATGAGATTCACACAAGTTTACAAAGAATTAAAATTATAACTATTCTAATTTGAAAAACTAGAATCACTAACAGAAAGTTTATAATTTTTGTGACTTAAAAGAAAAAAGAAATCACTAAAAACTATAAGTATTTAGTTCTAATTAAGTAGAAACGAAAAACTAAAGGCACTAGTAAAGTTAATCACAAACATGAGATTCACACAAGTTTACAAAGAATTCAAATTATAACTATTCTAATTTGAAAAACTAGAATCACTAACAGAAAGTTTATAATTTTTGTGACTTAAAAGAAAAAAGAAATCACTAAAAAACTATAAGTATTTAGGTCTAAGTAGAAACGAAAAACTAATGGCACTAGTAAAGTTAATCACAAACATGAGATTCACACAAGTTTACAAAGAATTCAAATTATAAATATTCTAATTTGAAAAACTAGAATCACTAACAGAAAGTTTATAATTTTTGTGACTTAAAAGAAAAAACAAATCACTAAAAAACTGTAAGTATTTAGTTCTAATTAAGTAGAAACAAAAAACTAATGGCACTAGTAAAGTTAATCACAAACATGAGATTCACACAAGTTTACAAAGAACTCAAATTATAACTATTCTAATTTGAAAAACTAGAATCACTAACAGAAAGTTTATAATTTTTGTGACTTAAAAGAAAAAAGAAATCACTAAAAAACTATAAGTATTTAGTTCTAATTAAGTAGAAACGAAAAACTAATGGCACTAGTAAAGTTAATCACAAACATGAGATTCACACAAGTTTACAAAGAATTCAAAATATAAATATTCTAATTTGAAAAACTAAAATCACTAATAGAAAGTTTATAATTTTTGTGATTTAAAAAAAAGAAATCACTAAAAAACTATAAGTATTTAGGTCTAAGTAGAAACGAAAAACTAATGGCACTAGTAAAGTTAATCACAAACATGAGATTCGCACAAGTTTACAAAGAATTCAAATTATAACTATTCTAATTTGAAAAACTAGAATCACTAACAGAAAGTTTATAATTTTTGTGACCTAAAAGAAAAAACAAATCACTAAAAAACTGTAAGTATTTAGTTCTAATTAAGTAGAAACAAAAAACTAATGGCACTAGTAAAGTTAATCACAAACATGAGATTCACACAAGTTTACAAAGAACTCAAATTATAACTATTCTAATTTGAAAAACTAGAATCACTAAAAGAAAGTTTATAATTTTTGTGACTTAAAAGAAAAAAGAAATCACTAAAAAACTATAAGTATTTAGTTCTAATTAAGTAGAAACGAAAAACTAATGGCACTAGTAAACTTAATCACAAACATGAGATTCACACAAGTTTACAAAGAAATCAAATTATAAATATTCTAATTTGAAAAACTAGAATCACTAATAGAAAGTTTATAATTTTTGTGACTTAAAAGAAAAAAGAAATCACTAAAAAACTATAAGTATTTAGTTCTAAGTAGAAACGAAAAACTAATGGCACTAGTAAAGTTAATCACAAACATGAGATTCACACAAGTTTACAAAGAATTCAAATTATAACTATTCTAATTTGAAAAACTAGAATCACTAACAGAAAGTTTATAATTTTTGTGACTTAAAAGAAAAAAGAAATCACTAAAAACTATAAGTATTTAGTTCTAATTAAGTAGAAACGAAAAACTAATGGCACTAGTAAAGTTAATCACAAACATGAGATTCACACAAGTTTACAAAGAATTCAAATTATAACTATTCTAATTTGAAAAACTAGAATCACTAACAGAAAGTTTATAATTTTTGTGACCTAAAAGAAAAAAGAAATCACTAAAAAACTATAAGTATTTAGTTCTAATTAAGTAGAAACGAAAAACTAATGGCACTAGTAAAGTTAATCACAAACATGAGATTCACACAAGTTTACAAAGAATTCAAATTATAACTATTCTAATTTGAAAAACTAGAATCACTAACAGAAAGTTTATAATTTTTGTGACTTAAAAGAAAAGAGAAATCACTAAAAAACTATAAGTATTTAGGTCTAAGTAGAAACGAAAAACTAATGGCACTAGTAAAGTTAATCACAAACATGAGATTCACACTAGTTTACAAAGAATTCAAATTATAACTATTCTAATTTGAAAAACTAGAATCACTAACAGAAAGTTTATAATTTTTGTGACTTAAAAGAAAAAACAAATCACTAAAAAACTGTAAGTATTTAGTTCTAATTAAGTAGAAACAAAAAACTAATGGCACTAGTAAAGTTAATCACAAACATGAGATTCACACAAGTTTACAAAGAACTCAAATTATAACTATTCTAATTTGAAAAACTAGAATCACTAACAGAAAGTTTATAATTTTTGTGACTTAAAAGAAAAAAGAAATCACTAAAAAACTATAAGTATTTAGTTCTAATTAAGTAGAAACGAAAAACTAATGGCACTAGTAAACTTAATCACAAACATGAGATTCACACAAGTTTACAAAGAATTCAAATTATAAATATTCTAATTTGAAAAACTAGAATCACTAATAGAAAGTTTATAATTTTTGTGACTTAAAAGAAAAAAGAAATCACTAAAAAACTATAAGTATTTAGTTCTAAGTAGAAACGAAAAACTAATGGCACTAGTAAAGTTAATCACAAACATGAGATTCACACAAGTTTACAAAGAATTCAAATTATAACTATTCTAATTTGAAAAACTAGAATCACTAACAGAAAGTTTATAATTTTTGTGACTTAAAAGAAAAAAGAAATCACTAAAAACTATAAGTATTTAGTTCTAATTAAGTAGAAACGAAAAACTAATGGCACTAGTAAACTTAATCACAAACATGAGATTCACACAAGTTTACAAAGAATTCAAATTATAACTATTCTAATTTGAAAAACTAGAATCACTAACAGAAAGTTTATAATTTTTGTGACCTAAAAGAAAAAAGAAATCACTAAAAAACTATAAGTATTTAGTTCTAATTAAGTAGAAACGAAAAACTAATGGCACTAGTAAAGTTAATCACAAACATGAGATTCACACAAGTTTACAAAGAATTCAAATTATAACTATTCTAATTTGAAAAACTAGAATCACTAACCGAAAGTTTATAATTTTTGTGACTTAAAAGAAAAGAGAAATCACTAAAAAACTATAAGTATTTAGGTCTAAGTAGAAACGAAAAACTAATGGCACTAGTAAAGTTAATCACAAACATGAGATTCACACAAGTTTACAAAGAATTCAAATTATAACTATTCTAATTTGAAAAACTAGAATTACTAACAGAAAGTTTATAATTTTTGTGACTTAAAAGAAAAAACAAATCACTAAAAAACTGTAAGTATTTAGTTCTAATTAAGTAGAAACAAAAAACTAATGGCACTAGTAAAGTTAATCTCAAACATGAGATTCACACAAGTTTACAAAGAACTCAAATTATAACTATTCTAATTTGAAAAACTAGAATCACTAACAGAAAGTTTATAATTTTTGTGACTTAAAAGAAAAAAGAAATCACTAAAAAACTATAAGTATTTAGTTCTAATTAAGTAGAAACGAAAAACTAATGGCACTAGTAAACTTAATCACAAACATGAGATTCACACAAGTTTACAAAGAATTCAAATTATAACTATTCTAATTTGAAAAACTAGAATCACTAACAGAAAGTTTATAATTTTTGTGACCTAAAAGAAAAAAGAAATCACTAAAAAACTATAAGTATTTAGTTCTAATTAAGTAGAAACGAAAAACTAATGGCACTAGTAAAGTTAATCACAAACATGAGATTCACACAAGTTTACAAAGAATTCAAATTATAACTATTCTAATTTGAAAAACTAGAATCACTAACCGAAAGTTTATAATTTTTGTGACTTAAAAGAAAAGAGAAATCACTAAAAAACTATAAGTATTTAGGTCTAAGTAGAAACGAAAAACTAATGGCACTAGTAAAGTTAATCACAAACATGAGATTCACACAAGTTTACAAAGAATTCAAATTATAACTATTCTAATTTGAAAAACTAGAATTACTAACAGAAAGTTTATAATTTTTGTGACTTAAAAGAAAAAACAAATCACTAAAAAACTGTAAGTATTTAGTTCTAATTAAGTAGAAACAAAAAACTAATGGCACTAGTAAAGTTAATCTCAAACATGAGATTCACACAAGTTTACAAAGAACTCAAATTATAACTATTCTAATTTGAAAAACTAGAATCACTAACAGAAAGTTTATAATTTTTGTGACTTAAAAGAAAAAAGAAATCACTAAAAAACTATAAGTATTTAGTTCTAATTAAGTAGAAACGAAAAACTAATGGCACTAGTAAACTTAATCACAAACATGAGATTCACACAAGTTTACAAAGAATTCAAATTATAAATATTCTAATTTGAAAAACTAGAATCACTAATAGAAAGTTTATAATTTTTGTGACTTAAAAGAAAAAAGAAATCACTAAAAAACTATAAGTATTTAGTTCTAAGTAGAAACGAAAAACTAATGGCACTAGTAAAGTTAATCACAAACATGAGATTCACACAAGTTTACAAAGAATTCAAATTATAACTATTCTAATTTGAAAAACTAGAATCACTAACAGAAAGTTTATAATTTTTGTGACTTAAAAGAAAAAAGAAATCACTAAAAACTATAAGTATTTAGTTCTAATTAAGTAGAAACGAAAAACTAATGGCACTAGTAAACTTAATCACAAACATGAGATTCACACAAGTTTACAAAGAATTCAAATTATAACTATTCTAATTTGAAAAACTAGAATCACTAACAGAAAGTTTATAATTTTTGTGACCTAAAAGAAAAAAGAAATCACTAAAAAACTATAAGTATTTAGTTCTAATTAAGTAGAAACGAAAAACTAATGGCACTAGTAAAGTTAATCACAAACATGAGATTCACACAAGTTTACAAAGAATTCAAATTATAACTATTCTAATTTGAAAAACTAGAATCACTAACCGAAAGTTTATAATTTTTGTGACTTAAAAGAAAAGAGAAATCACTAAAAAACTATAAGTATTTAGGTCTAAGTAGAAACGAAAAACTAATGGCACTAGTAAAGTTAATCACAAACATGAGATTCACACAAGTTTACAAAGAATTCAAATTATAACTATTCTAATTTGAAAAACTAGAATCACTAACAGAAAGTTTATAATTTTTGTGACTTAAAAGAAAAAACAAATCACTAAAAAACTGTAAGTATTTAGTTCTAATTAAGTAGAAACAAAAAACTAATGGCACTAGTAAAGTTAATCACAAACATGAGATTCACACAAGTTTACAAAGAACTCAAATTATAACTATTCTAATTTGAAAAACTAGAATCACTAACAGAAAGTTTATAATTTTTGTGACTTAAAAGAAAAAAGAAATCACTAAAAAACTATAAGTATTTAGTTCTAATTAAGTAGAAACGAAAAACTAATGGCACTAGTAAACTTAATCACAAACATGAGATTCACACAAGTTTACAAAGAATTCAAATTATAAATATTCTAATTTGAAAAACTAGAATCACTAATAGAAAGTTTATAATTTTTGTGACTTAAAAGAAAAAAGAAATCACTAAAAAACTATAAGTATTTAGTTCTAAGTAGAAACGAAAAACTAATGGCACTAGTAAAGTTAATCACAAACATGAGATTCACACAAGTTTACAAAGAATTCAAATTATAACTATTCTAATTTGAAAAACTAGAATCACTAACAGAAAGTTTATAATTTTTGTGACTTAAAAGAAAAAAGAAATCACTAAAAACTATAAGTATTTAGTTCTAATTAAGTAGAAACGAAAAACTAATGGCACTAGTAAACTTAATCACAAACATGAGATTCACACAAGTTTACAAAGAATTCAAATTATAACTATTCTAATTTGAAAAACTAGAATCACTAACAGAAAGTTTATAATTTTTGTGACCTAAAAGAAAAAAGAAATCACTAAAAAACTATAAGTATTTAGTTCTAATTAAGTAGAAACGAAAAACTAATGGCACTAGTAAAGTTAATCACAAACATGAGATTCACACAAGTTTACAAAGAATTCAAATTATAACTATTCTAATTTGAAAAACTAGAATCACTAACCGAAAGTTTATAATTTTTGTGACTTAAAAGAAAAGAGAAATCACTAAAAAACTATAAGTATTTAGGTCTAAGTAGAAACGAAAAACTAATGGCACTAGTAAAGTTAATCACAAACATGAGATTCACACAAGTTTACAAAGAATTCAAATTATAACTATTCTAATTTGAAAAACTAGAATCACTAACAGAAAGTTTATAATTTTTGTGACTTAAAAGAAAAAACAAATCACTAAAAAACTGTAAGTATTTAGTTCTAATTAAGTAGAAACAAAAAACTAATGGCACTAGTAAAGTTAATCACAAACATGAGATTCACACAAGTTTACAAAGAACTCAAATTATAACTATTCTAATTTGAAAAACTAGAATCACTAACAGAAAGTTTATAATTTTTGTGACTTAAAAGAAAAAAGAAATCACTAAAAAACTATAAGTATTTAGTTCTAATTAAGTAGAAACGAAAAACTAATGGCACTAGTAAACTTAATCACAAACATGAGATTCACACAAGTTTACAAAGAATTCAAATTATAAATATTCTAATTTGAAAAACTAGAATCACTAATAGAAAGTTTATAATTTTTGTGACTTAAAAGAAAAAAGAAATCACTAAAAAACTATAAGTATTTAGTTCTAAGTAGAAACGAAAAACTAATGGCACTAGTAAAGTTAATCACAAACATGAGATTCACACAAGTTTACAAAGAATTCAAATTATAACTATTCTAATTTGAAAAACTAGAATCACTAACAGAAAGTTTATAATTTTTGTGACTTAAAAGAAAAAAGAAATCACTAAAAACTATAAGTATTTAGTTCTAATTAAGTAGAAACGAAAAACTAATGGCACTAGTAAAGTTAATCACAAACATGAGATTCACACAAGTTTACAAAGAATTCAAATTATAACTATTCTAATTTGAAAAACTAGAATCACTAACAGAAAGTTTATAATTTTTGTGACTTAAAAGAAAAAAGAAATCACTAAAAAACTATAAGTATTTAGTTCTAATTAAGTAGAAACGAAAAATTAATGACACTAGTAAAGTTAATCACAAACATGAGATTCACACAAGTTTATAAAGAATTCAAATTATAACTATTCTAATTTGAAAAACTAGAATCACTAACAGAAGTTTATAATTTTTGTGACTTAAAAGAAAAGAGAAATCGCTAAAAAACTATAAGTATGTAGTTCTAATTAAGTAGAAACGAAAAACTAATGGCACTAGTAAAGTTAATCACAAACATGAGATTCACACAAGTTTACAAAGAATTCAAATTATAACTATTCTAATTTGAAAAACTAGAATCACTAACAGAAAGTTTATAATTTTTGTGACTTAAAAGAAAAAAGAAATCACTAAAAAAACTATAAGTATTTAGTTCTAAGTAGAAACGAAAAAAATAGCAAAAAAAATGCCACCTACAGGGCCACCACGGCCTGAATACGACTAGAAACCCAACCATGGGCCAGGATTCAGGCCTGCAGCAGGCCCAATAGGCCCACAGGCATTGCAGTGACAGATTAGGCCCGAAAGCCTGCAGTTGAGAGGAGCTCGAGAGGGTGGGCGCAGCAGCGCTTATAAACCACACCCGACCCCTCTCAACTAGCGAGGTGGGACTAAACTTTTGGGCGCGGGCAGCACAAGGCCATTGGTCCCGGTTGGTGGGACGAACCGGGACCAAAGGTGTACATTGGTCCCGGTTGGTGCCATGAACCGGGACCCAAGGCCTCCGCTTCCGCCCTTTGGGCTGCCGAAAAGTGGCCTTTGGTCCCGGTTCGTGGCACCAACCGGGACTAAAGGGGGCCATTAGTCCCGGTTCCTGTCACGAACCGGGACCAATTCTTCGTCTATATAAGTAGCACTTGTAAAATTTTCGATTCAGTTCGTTCTCGCCCCGCCCGACGACGCCGCCAGGCCGCCGTATCTGCCTCGTCGTCGCCGTCGTCGCCCCGCGCCGCCCCGTCGTCGCCGTCGTCGCCCCGCGCCGCCCCGTCGTCGCCCCGCGCCGTCCCGATCGACGTCGTCGCCGCCTCCCGCCCCGACCCGCCCCGATCGACGCCGTCGCCGCCTCCCGCCCCGCGACGCCGCCCCGACCCGCCCCGCCCCTGCCCCGCGCCGCACCTCGCCGTCGCCGTCGCCGTCGCCGTCCCCGACACCGTGAGATTTTGTTAGATTTTTCATATTGTGTTAATTTAGTTAAATTAATGTTACTAGTAGTTAATTTAGTTAGATTTTGTTAGATTTTTTTGTAGTTCATAGATTTTTTGTTAGATGTGTAGTAATTTAGATGTGTAATTCATAGATTTTTCTGTTAGATTTTTTTTCATGTTGTGTAATTAATTTGTTCATATTGTGTTAGATTTATTTATGATTTTTTCTGTTATAGTTTAGATTTATAGTTAGAACAATGATAGAACTATAGTTGAACTAGTTTATTTTTAGTAAGTCATACTATTTTATTTTATTTATAGTAAGTGCTTCATATATAGTTGAACTAGCTAGTTGATTTAATAAACTACTTTATTTAACTATTTATTTTTAGTAAGTCATACTATTTTTTTGTTCCTACGTTTTTAGCAAGTTGATTTAATAGTTGAACTAACTAGAACTATAGTTAAACTAGTTGATTTAATAAAACTGGTTTATTATACTATAGAAGTAGTTTATTTTTAGCAAGAAAATTAATAGAACTAGTTTATTTTTTTAGTGTAAGCAATTATTCCCGCATCGACGTGGACGATGCCTATCCCGCATCCTCGTCGTCGAGTCGGGGGCGGACGACACCTGCTTGACCAGATGGGCCATGTCCGGGACTGGGCTCCGCCGGGGTGGTACTGGGAGGCGCTACCTTCCGGGGGGCGTAGCTTGGTGAGGAGCCAGCCCGTCGTTGACCTGATCCTTGTTTGGTGGCGGTCGCGTGGGCCAGTGACGGTGCCGAGGCTTCCGGACACCGCGGAGGTGGTACGTCACCGTGTCAGCGAGGAGGATCAGCACGTCCGTCGGTACATGGTTGCGTTGGAGGGCAGGTTCGAGAATACCTGGCAGGTTCTTCAGGGATCTCACTGGAGCTATGATCCTGTGATGGTTCCTTCCCTTTGGGTGTCCACCGCCCGCGCCGATACCCGTCGGGCGCTACGGTTCTAGCTGTACTAGCGATATGTATGATATATAGTATTCGACGTGTATTAGTGATAATATTCGATGTACGGACACATGGAGATGATGTAGTTTTTCTTATAATTGAAGGCATCCTAATTTGAATACTACTTATTGAATGCTCAAATTGGAGAGCATATGCAAGGCATATGCATATGATTAGTTGAATAATAATGATCTAATTTAGTCTTTGAATTATGAACGTATAGGAAATGTCATCATCGGACGACGAAAGTCTCCCGGGGGAGTGCGACTGGTCCCACGACGATCGAGGTGAGTGCGACAGGCCTCACCTGGACGATGGTCGGCGCTTCAGTATTAAGCTGGAGGAGACTTTCGACGTTGAAACGGTACGCAACGACGACAAGTTTTTCTTATATAACTAAGCATGACTTCAACTATTTCAACGTGTAATTTTCATCTTTTACAATTCGAGTATAGTTGATCCCATGCCATGCAAGACGCTATGTCTTGGAGAGGATGGGTTTTGAAGACCATGAAAATTTTGAAACGAAGAAAATTCACCTAAGGACCCATCATGATGTGGATTTTAAAGTAAAGTTGTATAATGCTGAGAGCGTAACCCATTTTGGTTGCAAAAATTGGGAAGCATTTTGCAAATTGTATGGTTTTGATGAGGGTATGCTTGTCACCATGTGTCGGTGTCAAAACCGGCGGATCTCGGGTAGGGGGTCCCGAACTGTGCGTCAAGGTCGGATGGTAACAGGAGACAGGGGACACTTTGTTTTACCCAGGTTCGGGCCCTCTCGATGGAGGTAAAACCCTACTCCTGCTTGATTAATATTGATGATATGGATAGTACAAGAGTAGATCTACCACGAGATCAAGGAGGCTAAACCCTAGAAGCTAGCCTATGGTTGTGATGATGAATAATGATTGAGGTCCTACGGACTACAACCCTCCGGTTTATATAGACACCGGATAGGGTTAGGGTTACACAAAGTCGGTTACATTGGTAGGAGATCTTGAATATCCGCACGCCTAGCTTGCCTTCCACGCCAAGGAAAGAACCTTCCGGACACGGGACGGAGTCTTCTATCTTATATCTTCATAGTCCTGGAGTCCGGCTGAGAGTATAGTCCGGCTTGCCGAACACCCCCTAATCCAGGAGTCCCTCAGTAGCCCCCGAACCAGGCTTCAATGACGACGAGTCCGGCGCGCAAATTGTCTTCGGCATTGCAAGGCGGGTTCCTCCTCCAAATCCTGTGTACCTGTTCGAATAACATTTCGATTTCCGCAGCGCTCCTCGGCTTCTTTGCCCAATAATGACCATTTTCCACGTGAATGCGAAAGGCCCTGGGCATCTTTACACTTATACCCCTAGTCGTACGAACGAGCCGCCTATTTAACGGGACGGGGATTTAGATCCAGACCACATCTCCTCCTCCTCGCGAGTTATCATCGGAGCGCCTCCAGCAAAGGTCCATTCCAACATGGCCAGCCGTCGCAACTCCTCCCCTCGCTCCTCCGGTTCGAAACTCGGAGACTGGGAGAGCTGTACCATCCCGCACAGCGAGTTAGTGTCGCTGCAAACTAACGGATTTCTCCCCCAGGCGTATATGGCCTCGGTCCGAGCCGGACTTGCCACCTATAAGGGCGGAAAGCAGGCGGAGGGCACTCCTAGTCCCTCTAAGGGAGAAAGGGTGTGCTTTGTCCCTTATTTACTAAGGGGACTAGGATTTCCGATTCATCCATTCCTCCGCGGGCTTCTGGAGTTCTATGGCCTCCAGTTACATGATCTTACGCCTGGCTCCGTGCTTCATATCGCAGGTTTTGTTGCTCTCTGCGAGCTGTTCCTGGTCATAGAGGCCCACTTCGCGCTGTGGAAAAGGCTATTCTGCCTGGTTCCCCATTCTCAAGAGGGGTCCATATATCAAGTGGGCGGCGCCGAAATATGGCGCATCGCCGGGACCAGATATCCACCCGGAACCTCAAAGAAGGCGTCCGAAGACTGGCCTTCAGAATGGTTTTATATAGACGACGTCCCATTGCCGGACCCTATCCGGGCCGGCCTCCCTGAGTTCAGCATGGCTCCTTTGAAGAAACGCCTAAGTTGGCGTCCGCGGAGCTCCCAGGGGGAGGATAACGGAGACGTCCGCTATCTAATGAGCCGGATAAGACTATTGGCTCACTCCGGGCTAACCATGATTGGAGTTATGGCCGTTTGCATCATGCGGGGGGTGCAGCCACTTCAATACAGAGGCCACCCCATGTGGGAATTCAACGGGGAGGACGACGCTACCCGCTATGGCCGTAAAGGACCAGCCTCCCTTGCCGCTGTAACGGAGATATTAGCATCTTTGTACAAGGGGGAAAAGGAGGATTTCCTCCGCGTCAACCCGCGGGCCGGATTCTCCATGCAAGAACCTCCAAGCTGGGTAAGCGACCAATCGCACTCGCCCATCTGTTTTACCATCCCCATATTTGGTCGTTCTGTCTGACAATTTTAACGCAGAGACTGCGGCAGGAAGTGAAGGACATCGACAGCCGTCCTCCCCAGCCCGAGGACCCAGAATGGTCCCGCAACCCGGACTTCGAAGAAGATCCGGATATAGCAGTGGAGCTCATCGATGGAATATTCCATCAACTGAGCAAGGATAATACCTTGGTGGCCATTATGGCCGATTACCCTGGGTTAATCCCGGCCTCCCAGGTGACGGAAACTGGAGTGTTTTTATTCCCTTAAAAGAGATCCCGTGCTAACATATTTCGGTGTTTCAACCGCATTTTTCAAGGGAGATTCCCGAGGAGGGAGGCCGAACCCGCGGCGGCCAGCCAACGAGGAGCCGCCGGACCCCGTGGGGTAAAAAGGAATGAAGTCCGGACTAAAGGTCCGGCACAAAGGTAGAACAAGCCTTCTGTCCCTCTAGTGTTATTCCGTCAAGGCATGTTAACATCCGCACCGTTTTCCAGGGTGAAGAGGCCCCGCCGGACTATATCCGGAGGAGCCGCCAACCGCGCTTCTACCAGCCAGGCTCCAACGTCTGGCTCGGAAGCGGGGACGAACACCGAGTTCGCGCCGGACGCTCCTGCGACAGAGGATGCGGACCGACTGTTTGCCACAAATTCAGAGGTGGAGAGCGCCTTGAACCATAGGCGTCGTCGGACAGTTCTGCGCAATGCTTGTTTCTCCTGAGAGGCTTTAGATGCCTTCAACTCGGGAGATGCGTATCTTCGTGCCGCTCAGGATGGCTTAGCCAAAGCCACGGAGCAGTATGTGAAAGATATACGGGTAAAGTGATTCAAATTAAGTACTCACGTCCCAGTAGCCCCCGAGACTTAAAGCAGTTAAAGTAACTGATTTAAGGATCATATGCAGGTTCTTTCAGAGAACAACACCGCGCTGTCCCAGGAGCTGGAAAAGTGCAAAGCCCAACTAGAGGCCGCACTAGCCGCAACAGGGGAGCACCAAGAGACCCCTGCAGGTACGATATACGCTGAGAGTAGTATTGTGCGGCTTTTGTGTTGATCTGACAATTAATGTTGCAGATGGTGCCGGACTCGATCCGGATAAAGAACAACTCCTACGCCGGTTAAAGGCCGGTGAGGGTGTGTTGACAAGGGTGAGGCAAGAGAAGAATAATCTTCAGGATGCCAACACCAAATTGGATGTGAACTGAAAGATGTTCGGTCCCAACTGTTAGTCTCCACGAAGGAGAATCGGAAACTTCGACGCGGCATCTTTAGTAAGTGCTTGGACGAACTCTCGAAAAAAAGTTTGGCGAGGAAGTCGATTAACAGCTTTATGTCTGTAGGTATGCTTACAGGTCGTCCTGCAGAGGATATGCCCGGATCTACGGGCGACCTTCTTCCCGAGCTCTCGCAACTGCACGATAGAGTTCGGCAGGCGATGCAAGGCGTCGTTCAGGCATTATGGCCTTCCCACTCCATGCCCGAAGGTCTTGGAGATCTTGCAGAGAAGCTGACTGGAGCTCGGCGGCGCTTCCAGTTGTGGAAGAAATCAGCCTGCCGGCAAGGCGCTAGGGAGGCCTGGGCCATGGTGAAGACGTGCTATTTCAAGTCTGACCCGAACCACATGGCCGAGGTCGGACCTGTAGGGCCTGATGGGAAAGAGATCCCTGTAAGCTTAGTGTACGGCCAAGTGGAGTTGGCCGCAAAGTATTCCCAGCAGGACTGCAAATTAGACAGCCTGTTAGATGGTATAGAGGAGGAATACAATCAGTTGTAATGACTGTGTAAATTAAAATTGACATGTGTAATGCCTTCTAGCTGGATTGTAGATCGTTTGTCGTTGCCGACCTTTTCGCTTCGACCTCGGGACCTGACGGTCCGGAGTGTGTCCGAATACCATAATGGTTATAGCATAACCACGGTATGCATGGAGACCAGGCGTAGGGGTCATCAGTGCTTTATCAGACAAGTGCCCAACTAGTTATGTTATATTACATGGTTAGTAAGAAACATCTTCCAGAGAGAATAGTTCCGTTAGGGGTTCCTTTCGCTGGGGTGGCGTGCCCTAAAGTGCACGTACGAGCTGCAAATGCAGGAATCGTCTGGGGGCATGTAAAAAATAACGAAAAGTTCATCTTTAATTCACCGACCGAATATTCCCTTAAGAACGCTAGCTTTCGGCTTCACCCAGTCTGAGGTACACATCCGGCTTATCCGGCAGTAACAATCGCAGAGGTGCTCCCTTTACCACCTAGCCGAACAATCGGGAACGTAGGGGTAAGCACAGGAGCCAGGCAACCCAGCTTGGCCAAAACTTAAGTCATATCGATGCATATAATGGTGAAGAAAAGGTGCATGCGGAAGTCTGATGCATGCGTTGGGTGTAAAACCCGTATAAACAAGCTTCTATTAAAGAAGCCCCCAGGTTTAAGGAGCGCGAGTGGCGCATCACTTAATGAGCCCTTAAGGGCTAAAAAATAAAAAGGGAAGAGAGCAGGAGACAAAATAATAAAAAATGTATGAATGTAAAAAGAAAAAATGGACAGAGGAAGGAGACAAACACAGAGTCCGGCGCTAGGCGTAGAATCTTCGAAGACGTGTTGCGTTCCTTGGGTTCGGCTCGAGTCGGTTATCCGACGCATCTCGCAGGCGGTACGCTCCACCGGTTAGGACTTGGTCAATGATAAATGGACCTTCCCATTTTGGCTTGAGTTTGTTTTTTTGCTTGTCCGACAGGCGTAGAACTAATTCACCAACATTATAATTTTTGGCCCGTACTACCCTGCTTTGATATCTTCGAGCTTGCTGTTGATAAAACGTGGAACGGGCTTTGGCCACATCTCGCTCCTCTTCTAAAGCGTCCAGGTTGTCCTGCCGATCGAGTTCGGCTTCTCTTTCTTCGTACATGCGCACTCGAGGTGAGTCATGAATTATGTCGCAGGGCAAAACTGCCTCAGCGCCGTACACCATAAAAAATGGTGTGAATCCGGTGGTTCGATTCGGCGTGGTTCGCAGCCCCCAGAGTACGGAGTCGAGCTCCTCTACCCAGTGCATATTGGATTCCTTAAGGGACCGCACTAATCTGGGTTTGATGCCACTCATGATGAGACCATTTGCACGTTCGACCTGACCGTTAGTTTGTGGGTGATAGACAGAAGCATAGTCGAGCTTAATACCCAAATTTTTGCACCACAGCTTTACTTCATCCGAGGTGAAGTTTGTGCCGTTATCGGTGATAATACTATGGGGGACACCATAACGGTGTACGACCCCGGATAAGAAGTCTATCACAGGTCCGGATTCGGCCGTCTTGACAGGCTTGGCCTCTATCCATTTGGTGAATTTATCCACCATGACCAATAGGTATTTTTTCTTGTGGGTTCCGCCTTTAAGGGGTCCCACCATATCAATCCCCCAGACCGCGAAAGGCCAAGTAATGGGGATAGTTCGGAGGGCATTAGGTGGCATGTGGCTTTGGTTGGCAAAGAGCTGACAACCGACGCATCGTTTGACTAAGTCTTGAGCATTTGCTCGGGCCGTCGGCCAATAGAAGCCTGTACGGAAAGCCTTGATTACAAGGGACCGAGCTGCGGCATGGTGGCCACCGAGTCCGGCGTGAATTTCGGCCAATAGACTCCGCCCTTCCTCTTCGGAGATACACCTTTGAAGGACTCCGGTAACGCTTTTCTTGTATAGCTCTCCCTCGTGGACTCTATAGGCTTTAGACCGCCGTACTATGCAGCGCGCCTCATTTTGATCCTCAGGGAGTTCCTGCCTAGTAAGGTAGGCTAGGAATGGTTCTGTCCACGGGGCGATAACCGCCATTATAACGTGGGCTGATGGTGTGATTTCGGTGGAAGGACCACCGATTACATCTGATTGTTCGGCGTCGGGTTGTGCGGTTATGTTCGGGCTGTTGTCCGAAGGTTCCCCCTCCCATGTCACGGATGGTTTGAATCATCTTTCAAGGAAGATGTTGGGGGGAACCGCATCTCGTTTTGCTCCGATGCGTGCCAGGACATCCGCTGCCTGATTATTTTCCCGGGCGATGTGATGGAATTCCAGTCCCTCGAACCGAGCTGATATTTTGAGCACAGCATTGCGATAAGCTGCCATCTTTGGGTCTCTGGCATCGAAGTCGCCGTTTATTTGTGATATTGCGAGGTTTGAGTCCCCTCGTACTTCTAGGCGTTGAATGCCCATGGATATTGCCATCCGGAGACCATGTAAGAGGGCCTCGTATTCGGCTGCATTATTGGAGTCCGTGTACATAATTTGGAGTACGTATTGGACTGTATCTCCCGTAGGGGACGTCAGAACAACGCCAGCCCCCAGTCCGGCCAACATTTTGGAGCCGTCGAAATGCATGATCCAGTTTGAGTACGTGCCGTACTCTTTAGGGAGTTCGGCCTCTGTCCATTCGGCAACGAAGTCGGCTAGGACTTGCGATTTAATGGCACGCCGTGGCTTGTAGGTTATATCAAATGGGAGGAGCTCTATAGCCCACTTTGCTATCCGGCCCATTGCATCGCGGTTGTTGAGAATGTCGTTGAGTGGTACTTCCGAGGCTACTGTTATAGAACACTCTTGAAAGTAGTGTCGTAGCTTCCGGGATGCCATAAACACCGCGTATGTGATCTTTTGGTAATGCGGGTACCGTGATTTGCATGGTGTGAGGACGGTGGACACGTAATAAACCGGCCTTTGAAGGGGTAGTTTGTGACCGTCCGCTACCGGTTCGACGACGAGTACTGCGCTGACAACTTGATGGGTTGCGGCGATGTATAACAACATGGGTTCGCCCATATTCGGCGCGGCCAGGACGGGATTTGTTGCCAAGATGGCCTTTATTTCCTTGAGTCCGGCCGTGGCTGCGTCCGTCCACTCGAAGTGTTCGGTGCGCCTTAAGAGGCGGTAAAGGGGGAGTGCCTTTTCTCCCAAGCGGGAGATGAAGCGACTTAAGGCCGCCACGCATCCGGTAAGTTTCTGAATTTGTTTGAGATCTTTAGGGACATCCAATTGCGACAGAGCCCAGATTTTAGCTAGATTTGCTTCAATTCCTCTACCGGATACAATGAAGCCCAGGAGCTTTCCGGCTGGAACACCGAAAACACATTTTTCCGGATTGAGCTTGATGTCGTATTTTCGTAGGTTGTCGGATGTAAGTCTCAAGTCGTCTACTAGAGATTCGACGTGTCTTGATTTAACGACCACGTCGTCTACGTACGCCTCCACTGTTTTGCCGATCTGATTTGCCAAGCATGTTTGAATCATGCGCTGATATGTTGCACCGGCATTTTTGAGCCTGAAGGGCATTGTGTTAAAGCAGAATGGTCCGTACGGTGTGATGAATGCTGTTGCAGCTTGGTCTGATTCAGCCATCTTTATTTGATGGTAGCCGGAGTATGCGTCAAGGAAACACAGGGAATCGTGTCCTGCAGTGGCATCGATGATTTGATCAATTCGGGGGAGGGGGAAGGGATCCTTTGGGCAGGCCTTATTGAGGTCTTTGAAGTCGACACACAGGCGCCAGGATTTGTCCTTCTTTGGTACCATTACCAGGTTTGCTAGCCAATCCGGGTGTTTTATATCTTTAATGAATCCGGCTTCCAATAGTTTGGCTAGCTCCTCTCCCATGGCCTGTCTCTTTGGCTCGGAAAAACGCCGAAGGGCTTGTTTGACAGGTTTGAATCCTTTTTGGATATTTAAGCTGTGCTCGGCCAGCCTGCGTGGGATTTCTGGCATGTCTGAAGGGTGCCAAGCGAAAATGTCCCAGTTCTCTTGTAAGAACTCGCGCAGTGCGGCGTTTACGTCGGGGTTCAGTTGTGCCCCGACGGAGGCTGTTTTATTAGGGTCCGTTGGGTGGACCTGGAATTTGACTGTCTCGTCCGCTGGTTTGAAGGATGTGGATTTGGATCTCTTATCGAGTATCACATCATCCCTATTGACCGTGGATCGCAGCGCCGTCAGTTCTTCGGCCGCTAAGGCTTCGGATAGTGCCTCGAGGGCCAGTGCGGCTGTCTTGTTTTCGGCGCGGAGTGCTATGTTCGGATCACTAGCGAGAGTGATGATTCCGTCCGGCCCGGGCATCTTAAGCTTCATGTACCCGTAATGGGGTATAGCTTGGAAGACTGTGAATGCCTCTCGTCCTAATATAGCGTGATATCCGCTTTTGAACGGGGCCACTTGGAACGTGATTTGTTCGGACCTGTAATTATCCGGAGTGCCGAATACAACATCTAGTGTAATTTTTCCGGTGCAGCGTGCTTCCTGACTGGGGATTATACCTCTAAAGGTTGTGCTGCTCCGCTCAATGCGGTTCCAGTCTATTTCCATTTTTTGAAGGGTTTCCTCGTATATGAGGTTCAATCCGCTGCCTCCGTCCATGAGTACCTTTGCGAGGCGACAGCCGTCCACTATGGGACTGAGAACCAATGCGGCTGGTGCTCTAGCTGTTCGGAATTTAGGTTCGTCACTCGCGTTGAAGGTGATGGCTGTATTGCTCCATGGATTTATTGTTGCCACTTGGTGGACTTCGGTGAGGCTGCGAAGTGCTCTCTTTCGCATATTATTTGATGCGAAGGTCTCAGCGATTGTGAGAACGGCACTGAAATTCTCGGGCTGGTTCTCTTTGATCTCCGGAATTAGGAGATCTTCACCAATTTTGGCCACCTGCCGAACTATCCAACATGCCCTGAGGCTGTGTGTTGGTGCGGCGTCCACTGCACTGTGAATTTTGCAGGGTCCGTCCAACCACTTTTCTAGTACGGTTCCATGTCCCCTAGAGGGTTTTGATTTTTTGTTTAATCCAGACGACTTACCGTAATGCGCCCTTTTAATTCGGACGGGATTGCTATTCAGGGCTGGATTATCCCAAAATTTACTTTCGGTTTTCCAAGCACTTTCCATCGCGCAGTATTTTTGCACTATGGACGCCAAGTCAGCAAAGCACGTAATATTACGGCGACTTATGGCGTTGAGTATCCCCTTGTCCGTGCAGTTATTGCAGAAAATTGCAATCGCGTCTCCCTCGCTGCAGTCCTTTATCCTGTGCATAAGCAGGAGGAATCTGGCCCAGTAATGATGTACTGTTTCTTCTGGCTTCTGCCTAATCTGGGAGAGATCGCTTAGGGTTGGGCGAGCTGAGCTCGTTAGATCCGACACCTCACCCGGTTTGCTGTCCGGAGGCCGGACAACCTCCGGATTCGAAGATCCGGAGCCTTGGATGTTATCCGGTTTGCCCGACTCTAAGTTCAGGTCTTGAATTGCATCCTTCCCTCCGTGGATATCCGCGGAGGGTTCCGAAATTCGGACATAATTGGTCCTTAAGATCGATGAAGGGTCGCCGTATTGTGCCTCTACCACCGCAATATGGTGGGTGGCTTGGGGGGAGTTGATTTCCCTTAGATCGGGTTTAAGCCCAACCTGGTCGTAATTTGTGGCGACCCCCAAGGCAGCGATACGATCCAGGAGCTCGTTAACATAGGAGAGCTCTACCGGATCCAACTGTTCGGCCGATGCCGAACTCACGTGGAGATTATTTTCGATGACCCGAGAGGTCACCGTTGGCGCTACAGCCGTCGGGGTGGTCATGAGGAATCCACCCAGTCGGAGGGTTTGGCCGATAGCCAAAGCTCCTTCGATGACGGTGCCGTCTTTAAAGACGGGAAGAGGCATCCTTCCTGATCACGACGGCACAGAGGAACTCTCAATGAAAGCACCAATGTCGGTGTCAAAACCGGCGGATCTCGGGTAGGGGGTCCCGAACTGTGCGTCAAGGTCGGATGGTAACAGGAGACAGGGGACACTTTGTTTTACCCAGGTTCGGGCCCTCTCGATGGAGGTAAAACCCTACTCCTGCTTGATTAATATTGATGATATGGGTAGTACAAGAGTAGATCTACCACGAGATCAAGGAGGCTAAACCCTAGAAGCTAGCCTATGGTTGTGATGATGAATAATGATTGAGGTCCTACGGACTACAACCCTCCGGTTTATATAGACACGGGATAGGGTTAGGGTTACACAAAGTCGGTTACATTGGTAGGAGATCTTGAATATCTGCACGCCTAGCTTGCCTTCCACGCCAAGGAAATAACCTTCTGGACACGGGACGGAGTCTTCTATCTTGTATCTTCATAGTCCTGGAGTCCGGCTGAGAGTATAGTCCGGCTTGCCGAACACCCCCTAATCCAGGACTCCCTCACCATGGATCTTGGTGATCCCGAAATCGAGCAAGACAATATGGACATTTGGGTCCTTGTTGATACTCCTCCAGTTCTACCGCTATGTGAGTTTCTCAAACATAGTTAATTATTAATAGAACTTATATTGTTCATTTCAAAATAGTTGACAATTTATTTCCATTGACAGCTTATTTTGAAGTATCAAAGAATGTGCAGAATATGGTAGATAGAACTTACTACACCGATGGCTCTGAGTTAACTTACAAGGAGAAAACTCATCTGGTAGGATTTTGTAAAGATATTGAGAATTACAATATCTACAGACGAACTCCTGAACATTATGGTCAATACGTGCCACTAGTGCACGTGTTGAACTATGGTAACTACCATGGAGATACCCTGGTAAGTTTTTCTACTATTACGACATCCGTGCATCTTTTTGCATACTTCTAAAACTAGTACATCATTGCTAACTACGAAGTTATTACTGTGTTTTTCAACAGCTTATCTCAGAGGGTTGTGTGCCTCATTTGATGTATCAGAATGGCGGCAGCGTTCATGTTTTGAACATATATCCAGGTCATCCTACGAATCTCAACTGTCCATACCGGATTTCTAAAAGAAGTGGAGACATGACAATCAAAGGATGGAAAAAATGTATGGACAGTCGTAAGGAGCTTCTTGGAAGCAAAAGGAAGCGAGGTGCACGAATTGGAGACAGGATGATCTCCATTCTTCATAATGGAAATTCAGGGTCTATATTGTTTTATGCTATTTTACCTTAAGTGTGTTTAGGTCCGATCCTCCTGATACTGATGTTCATGTGCTAATTAGAACTATTATGTAGAGTTGGGTTCGATGACTATGAGGATGATGATCGTATGACTTATTATTAATAACGAGTAGAAGTTGTATGATGATGCTTGATTAATTAGCTAGTAGGACTTGTTATTATATATGATGATGTATATGCATGCGAGCATGCATGAGTTATTATATATATCGATCTGCAGGTGAAATAAACATATGTAGTCCTTGCAAGGACTACATATAAGAGAGGACAGTTCTCTCTATTAGCTAGCTAATAACAACCTAAAAATAACCCTCTAAACCCCTAAAACAGCCACTTCTTTTTTAAAAAAGAGAAAAACCTCCTGCTGACGCGTGGAGGTCTATTAGTCCCGGTTGGTGCCACCAACCGGGACCAAAGGCCCTCGTGCCTGGGCTCGGCGCGCAGGCCACGTGGAGGACCATCTGTCCCGGTTCTGGTTTGAAACGGGACTAAAGGGTGAGGGTATTAGTACCGACCCTTTAGTCCCGGTTCGGGAACCGGGACTAAAGGCCCTTACGAACCGGGACAAAAGGCTGGTTTTCTACTAGTGTAGTCACAATGGATAGTAACTTAGACTAGTAACATGCATATGTTACTATGGCCCTGTTTGGTTCATAAGTCCTAGGATTTTTTCTAGTCCCAACTAAAAAGTCCTAGGATTTTTTCTAGTCCCAACTAAAAAGTCCTTAGTCCCTAAAAAGTCCTTCCATGTTTGTTTCTAGAGACTAAAAAGTCCCTAGTCCCTTCCTAGAGGTTATTAAATGACCATGTTGCCCCTAGTATATAGAAAAATAACAATCAAACAATACCATGGGGTGGCGGGCCAATGGATGCATGGAGGGGCATTGTTAGAAAACTCCTAAAAAAGACTCTCCTTGAGAGTTATCTTCAATTAGTCCCAAATGCCTAGTTTAGTCCCTAAAAAGTCCCCCCCCCTCCCTCCGTTTGGTAAAAAGTCTCTAAGAGAGACTTTTTGTAGTCCCTACACAAAAAAGTCCCTGGAAACCCCCTATGTCTATAATGGGGAGTAACATATGTGTGGTGTCATGCAATGCTTTATTTATTAGGTTGTAGACTCATCTTGTCTTGGTATGTGTGATGTTACAGTAACTAGCTATGTTACCACATGCTTCTCTTTTCTCATTAATTACTCGCCACATCATTTGTTTTGCCTAGAGATGTGTGATATTACCACTTATGTTACTCCCACTGTGGGTAGTTTTAATCATTTGAAATAAAGGGAAAGCTGGAATCATTAAAAATGCATGTATTGTGCGAAGTACGACTAATATGTGGCTGTGGACCGGAATAGGGCCCTACAAGATCAAAAGGATTTCAAGCAATAAGTGCGCAGCAGCAGTGGGTAGATGCACAGTGCACAACGGGAAAGGAAATCAGAATACTAGCTAGAATACAGTTGTGAGGCCAGATCCCAAGGAAGAGCAACGGTTCAGATAATAAGAGCATATGGAGGTACGAGCCATATCAAACTTCCGATATATTAGTTGTTTCATATTACCTCCATCCCAAAAAATTTGTCTTAGATTTGTTTTAATATGGATGTATCTAGTGTTAGATATAGATACATCTATATCGCAAGAAAAAAGATATAGATACATCTATATCGAGACAAATTTAAGACAAGAATTTTAGGACAAAGGTAATATATAGTATCTTGCTTGCATTTGCATGCCTAGGGCATCTCAAAGGGTCATCCCCTCTCTGTCCACCTCATTTGTATTTACGTCTGTAAGTTGTCTATTATGGGATGGGCAAATTTACCATAGTATCCAACGGCACCCGTTTTTGTCCACTCATTTTACTAAAACATGGAGTATGACCTTGACAGCATTGACTGAGATGTGTTGCGCAACAGTGGTGGTTGCCGGGAGGAGATGTCGGATGCTTCCACATTGAAAGGGACAAGATCCCTTCATGAGGGTCATGGCCCGCGCCACCCACGCAGACAAGAGCAAGCACGCCTCACACCATCCGAGGGGAGAATGTGGGATTGTGCCGAGGTGGAGGTGCCCGCGGACAAATGGGGAGCCCCATTTTGCTCCCAAATTTAGGGGAGAAAATAGAGTCATATTTTATTCTAGTATCGAGTTGTAATTATTGAGTTGTAAATAAATAGAAGTGTGACGATCATCATTAATAGAGCATTGTCCCAAAAAAAAGAAAAAAAGAGAAAGGCCAAAAAAAGAGAAAGATCCAAAAAAAGAGAAAATAAATAAAAGGGGACAATGCTACTATCCTTTTATTCATACTTGTGCTTCAAAGTAGCACCATGATCTTTATGATAGAGAGTCTTTTGCTTTATCACTTTCATATACTAGTGGGAATTTTTCATTATAGAACTTGGCTTGTATATTCCAACAATGGGCTTCCTCAAATGCCCTAGATCTTCATTAGCAAGCAAGTTGGATGCACACCCACTTAGTTTCTTTTGTTGAGCTTTCATACATTTATAGCTCTAGTGCATCCATTGCATGGCAATCCTTACTCCTTGCATTGACATCAATTGGTGGTCATCTCCCTAGCCCGTTGAATAGCCGCGTCAATGTGAGACTTTCTCTTTTTTTTGTCTTCTCCAAGTAACCCCATCATTATACTCTATTCCACTCATAGTGCTATATCCATGGCTCACGCTCATGTATTGCGTGAAAGTTGAAAAAAGTTTGAGATTACTAAAGTATGAAACAATTGCTTGGCTTGTCATCGGGGTTGTGCATGATGAGAGCATTTTTGTGTGACGAAAATGGAGCATGACCAAACTATATGATTTTCTAGGGATGAACTTTCTTTGGCCATGTTATTTTGAGAAGACATAATTGCTTAGTTAGTATGCTTGAAGTATTATTATTTTTATGTCAATATTAAACTTTTATCTTAAATCTTTCGGATCTGAACGTTCATGCCACAATAAAGAGAATTACTTAGAAAATATGCTAGGTAGCATTCCACATCAAAAATTCTATTTTTATCATTTACCTACTCGAGGACAAGCATGAATTAAGCTTGGGGATGCTTGATACGTCTCCAACGTATCTATAATCTTTTATTATTCCATGCTATTATATTATCTGTTTTGGTTGTTTAATGGGCTTTATTATACACTTTTATATTATTTTTGGGACTAACCTACTAACTAAAGGCCCAGTGCAAATTGCTGTTTTTTTTCCTATTTCAGTGTTTCGCAGAAAAGGAATATTTAAATGAATGTGTATACACTCAAACATGTTTTCTGAAGAGCAAACATAATTTTTGGAATTTGTTTGCTAACTATTTGTCTGGATTTAACTGTTCATAGGTGTAAACAATTTTTTAAAAGGCATGGTTCACTTTTCAGTTAACAGATTACTGGCCTTTTTGAACATGCAATATAGGAATTGAAAAACAAGGACATACATATAATTAAGTTGTAGGATTAGTGCTAGCTAGCGTATTTTGAACATACTACTATACAGGAAATGAAAAACAAGGAAAGAATTAAGTTGCAGGAAAAGGATATGCATGTGTAGTATAGGGCACACATGTTCAATCCTAGGGGGGACTAATTAAAATGGTATGATTAGATACCATACCAAAACTTGTTTGGCTGCCTAGAGAAAAAATACAAGATTTCTTTAGGGATTGTATCTTAATTTGTCATAGTTGTCACATGCACAAAGAAGAATTGAGTATGCTGCTATGTTTATTTTATTCAAAAAGAGTATGTTATGTTAGCCTGAAAGCTCTTATTAGATGATACGCCAGCGCAGAGCATAAAACACGAGTTTGAACAGTCAAATTACGCCTTCCTGTTTGGAGTAGGAGAGAATAGTATTTGAGTGTAAGATTTCCTGTTTTATATATCGACTAAGAAAGAAGTAGTCACGGAAAGGCATGGCTAATATATTTATGTCGGACGAGATGCATGATATTTCAATCTTAATCATTAAATACATACTCCCCTTGTCTTAGATATAGTGGCATTTGTTCGTCGCTAGGTGGTTTACAAATCTGGTTTTAGTTTTTGTTACTTCTATTTGTTCTCCATGTCGGAAAATGAATAGATTGAAAGTTTCTCTCGCAAAAAAAAAAGGTCAGCCTTTGACAAAATTTATGAGTCTCTCCGATCCATATTAATTGACGTTGTTTTAGTATAAAGTTATACGAAATTTATCAACATCTAAAATACCAAATTGACACCATTAGATTCATCATAAAATAAATATATCCATTTGGTATAGTATATTAGAATATATATTTTTATGCAGGTTGAGCTTGAGCAGCTCTTAGCCCGCAGAGGCGACGGCCGGATCGGCCCATTGCAGAACTGGCGCATGAAGTTATACATGGAGGGAATGAGCTCCGAGCAGATCCAACTCGGCCTCGTCTCTTCGGTTGATAAACGCCACGAATCCCGGCAAATCAAGCTCGAGCACCTGCGCAACCTTGCCTGCCGCAGCGCCGACGGCCAGGACGCCGAGAATTTTTGGCGGTGCGCGCTGCTCCGCTTCAAGTCAAGGGAAGACGAGGTGATGGAGCAACATGGGCTTCCAAGTCGCACCCGTGCCGGCACCGACTGTGGTTATGATGCGGCCATGGAGGAGCTGCTCCTTGACGCCGGTTTCATCCTGGAGCAGCTGTTGCGGCATTGGGAGGCCAGAGCTGGGCCGCCACATGAGTATCAGTTGGAGCTCATGCTGCTTCTCAACCAGATCCCATACCTTCTCCTCCAAGAACTCATACAGATGGTGAAGATCCCACCAGCACCAGCACCAGCACTGGCCCCGGCAAACAATGAGAGCGGCGCAGCAGAATGCGAATTCTTCTTGAGGAGCATAGTCATCAGCTTCATGGTTGCAGAGCAGGCCTCGGAGTGGCTGCTCACCAAGTACACGGGTCCAGTGTACCACCTCTTGCACTTGGTGCACCTGCACCTAGCCTCAGTCGTGGAGCAGTCGCCGGCGCCGCCGCCGCGGTGGGGCCTGGCACGCTGCAAGTTCAGCGGCAAGGCCTTGACTGAGGCGGCCAGGTCAGCAGCTGACAATGCGGCATCACTGATCAGGCGGCGGTGTGCATGTGCATCGAATCCTGATAAAACCGTGGATGAGCAGTCGTGGCGCTGGGGCCGGGCACGCTGCAAGTTCAACGGCAAGGCCTTGTCTGAGGCGGCCAGATCAACAGCTACCAAGGCGGCATTTCTGATCAGGGGGCGGTGTCCGCCGGAGTCCAACTGCAAGTGCAAGGCCTTCTTCTCGGAGGCGGCCAGGTCAGCGAAGAAGGTGTTGCTAAGGCGGAGGCGGCGTGCGCCGGAGCCGGAAGCGGGGCATGAGCTCCTTCGGACCGCGTGGTGGTCCTACAGCTTGATCCCGCCGGCGCGGGATCTGTGCAGGGTGGGCATCCGGCTTCGGCCCAAGAAAGGGGCGCGCTGCCGAGCAGCCGTGTCCTTCCGGGATGGTGTGCTGGAGCTGCCACCCGTGGAGTTGACGGGATTCGACCGTCTGCTGCTCATCAACCTGGTGGCACTGGAGCTGGAATGGCAGAGCAGCAAATTGCTGTTTCTTAGCTACGCGCTGTTCATGGGCGAGCTGATGTCGACGCAGAAGGACATGAATCTGCTGCACAGCACCGGCATTCTAACGCTGCACAATGTCAACCTGGGGCCGGAGCAATGGGTCTTCTTCAGGCGGCTAGGTGATCTCAACAGCGGGCGCGAGGTGCACCCTCACTTCGTCCAACTCGCTCGTGAAATTAAGAGCTCCTACGACAAGCTCAACAACGGCTCCGCTACGTGCCCTAGGTCAGGATGCTTATCCGGATAACAGGCACGTACGCAAGGCTAGATCGATGCCATTACTACTGTACTCCCTCTCTGTATATTTATATATAGATGAGAGATTATCACATATATATATATTAGTTGTTTCATATTACCTCCGTCCCAAAATTTGGGACGGAGGTAATATATAGCATCTTGCTTGCATTTGCATGCCTAGGGCATCTCAAAGGGTCATCCCTTCTCTGTCCACCCCATTTGTATCTACGCCCAAAATTTGTGTATTATGGGATGTGCAAATTTACATAGTATCCAACGGCACCTCTTTTGTCCACGCATTTTACTAAGCTAGAACAATGCCCGTGGGTTGCAATGGGATATAAATCTTCTAGCCCGTCGGCTTGTGATTTACCTGTCTATAATGATGCGATTGTGTAAATAAATGATCATCAAATTCTGCACATGAATTACCATATATTTTGATATGAAGTTTGGTAAGTAAAAGTGGAAGTGGTTTAGAAGGTAAGTAAATTAAGTTGATTTATTATCATACAACGAAGGTTGGACGAAGGGATGGTGGGAAAAAGGGTGAAATGAAAACCTTACGTTCTTTTTAAGTACTCCCTCCATTTTTTTATACAAGGCCATATAAAAGGCCACTAACAGTAAACGAGGCAAACATTAATGATGTTGCCTCGTAATAGCAACACATGGTTTAAATACTCATGCATTGGATGAGGATGACACATTCAACTACTTCTTTCTCACATCCACTAAATTTCATCTAATTTGCATGCATCATATTAATTAACCCGGTAATCGAGAGAAAAGGCGAGCTTGCAAAGTAGTTATTAAATTTTACCTTCGTACCTGTAATCAGTGGCGGAGCTTAGTGGAGATCAACCTGGGCCATTGCCCCCCCTGCCCAGGAGATTTGTTCATATTATCATGAGTAAATTGCCCACAGATTCATAGAAATCTAGCCTAAACCTGATGTTGGTTGCCCCCCCAGCCCATTTGCCCCTCCTAAGATGTGTCCCAAGCTCCGCCACTGCCTGTAATTTGAGTTTGTGGCCTTGCATATAAAAATGGAGGGAGTAGTAGAAGTAGTAGAGATACATGGAGTATGCCCTTGTCCCTTGACAGCGCTGATTGAGATGTGTTGCGCAACAGTGGTGGTGGCCACGAGGAGATGTCGAAAGCTTCCACATTGAACGGGATAAGCTCCTTTCATGAGGGTCGTGGCGCGCCCCAACCGCGCCGACAAGAGCAAGACGCGTCATGCCATCCGGGAAGAGCATGTGGGCTTGTGCCGAGGTGGAGGTGCTCGCAGACAAATGGGGAGCCCCATTTTGCTCCCAAATTTAGAGGAGAAATGGGGAATATGGGCACATTTGAACAAAAGGGTGGATCTCGGGGGTGCCATTAGAGTTGATTTTCTATCCATATCTCCCAAATGGACACATGGAGGATTCGGGGATGTCCTTACTTCCCACTTATCTACAACAATTATGACACTGGTTGTGTTTAACTAACCACCGTTATATATATAACTATTCACCGTTATATAGGGTCGCGCTATTCATCATCCTGGGTGAGGAATAGTTATTCTTCACCACCTCTCTATTTTGTGGTCAATGCACCGTATTTTTAGGTTTCGTAAATTTTGTCTTATTTCATACGTAAAAAGAGAATGTAAGAAAATATATACTCGTCGTAAAAATATTTTATGTTACATAAAATTACGAACGGAAAAACATAGTGTAAAACATACATAAAATGCGATATTTCTGGTCTTATAACCTTTTTTTTATACAAAATTTTGTGTACTGAATCAATATAAATGTAACTATTTATATACCAAACGTAATTTACTTATGAAGCGATTGTAAGGTTACTTCGGGTGAAGAATAACTTGTTCTGCATTCTGAGGAAGAGGGCGGCAAGCTGAAAGGACCAAGAGGCCGATTAGAGGGAGAGGGTGAATAGGATACTACAAACTTATAATATTAAACGGAGGGGCTACCTCATGGTACTAGAATCACTAGCCATGCATGGATAGCTGGGTGGCTGTTTAATTACCCAAAATCCTTGTTGTCCATAGATATATTTTTCATTTGGTAATAATGTTGTAGTATTTGTTCTGGAATGATCTTGCGTAATCAATACCGTATCTCTACTAATTAAAAAAAAAGAGTAGTGTTCCTCTTTTTGCCGGCAAAACGCTTTGTGGACCGGCTCTCCCCCCTCGCACATCCATCGTTTTCTCCGTCCAGGCGGGGTTTTTGTCCCACCACGCCTCTTACTGCACCTTCCCCATGTGCTAATCAATCACTTTAATTTATTTACCTTCAAATCCAATTTCATCTTAATTCACTTACCAAACTTCTTATCAGACTATAAGATAAATCACGGCAGGACTTGATAAATATTTATTTATAGAATCACGTTAACGTGGTTAGGTAAATCATGAGCTAATATACTAGACTACTTATATCTCATTGCAACGCACGGCCATTGTCATATTACCTTAATAAATTTGTTGACCACAACTAATTTAATTTATCACATTAATAGTCATATTAGTTTGTTACCTGAACTCTTTGGTGAGGATGTTGGCGGTCAACGGTGAACCTAAGTGTAAACTGCGGGGTCAGCCGACCCGAAAGCATTTTTGGAAAAATAGCCTAGAATTACTGTTCATTTACTCTTCATCGTGAAAAAAAAAATCTAAAAAATTTCATTGACCCTGCGGATATCTGAGGCTGGCGCTGCCACTGTTGGCGGTGGCGGTGGCCACCTTGCCTTTGGCCAGCAAGGCCAGGGCCCAGGCACGTCACGCCCTGCCGACTCCGTCGCCACCATGCAGTATGCTGGAGAACGGAGATGATAAGTCGGTTGCATGAAAATTTGGAGGAAAAATCCTGGGGGTAATCGACCGGGAAATTTCACCGATGTTTTAGTTGTGTAGTTGTACTCGCTAACAAGCCAACGGCAGAGCCGTTTATCCAATCACCAACCTCCATGCCTCGCTAAGAGCGTGGTTAATAGTATAGTCAGTTGCTGGCTATATGATCTTGCCATGTCAACTATAGTCAGCCTTATAGCCGGCAAGTACAATAGATGCATGTAAATTTGTACTACTTGGTTGATACATGGCTCACCCTCCTCTTTCGCAAAGTGTCTAGGAGCACGTGGTACAGCCGGCTGTTAATCAGTAGCCCTTTTCTCTTCTCTCTCTTCTTCTCTCTCCACCAATTCATCAAAAATATAATATTTAAAGTGTTACAGCCCGCCTATGTCATCCTACTGTACTTTCTCTAACACGTCATACTTCTACTCACTTTTCTTTATTCTACTTCTACTCACTTAACAATTTTTTGAAGGAAAACTCACTTAATAGTTAACCCACTCGCTCAAAGCATAGCGCTTAGACAGCTTCCACAATCGCTTCATGGGCTGCACTTCCCTCTGGGCCTCCTTCCCGGCACCAGGGCCGATGTCCTATTCAGGGTGCGAAATCATTAATTAACGAGTACTCTTTCCGAAGATCATTCCCATCTTGCCAGGTTCCGACAAGTGGTGTGCTGCATGGGTGCCACTTGTTGCAATCTGCGAGTTTTCCCTTTTTTTGTTTTATTGAAAATGTTTTATCTCTTAAATGGTACATGCAAATCTCAAATCGTTTTCACCGCTGGGTCTCTCGCGTAGAGATATTCAAAATTAGATCCCATGTTGATATGTTTCGACTATTTCTTTTCACGAAAAAAACAGAATCGGGAGCAAGTTTTTTTCTTTCCGAAGAGGCATGCGTTTTTTCCATTTCCGAGAGGCATGCGTTTTTTCCTTTTCGAAAGGTACGGCCGTGCCTCTCCGGAAGTAGATCCGTGCCTCCACAAGAAGTAAATTCATGTCTCTTGCGGGAACCAAAAAATATAAAACGCATGTTTTTTCCCTTTCCAAAATGCACGTCCATGCCACTCGCGGGAACAAAAAAAAACACGTATTTTTTTTATTCCGAGAGGCACAAATCCGTGCCTCTACAAAAAAGTAAATATGTCCCTCTCGTGGAAAAAAAGAAAATGTGTTCTTTTGAGCAAGTTTTTTTGGGTCCAAATCCCAAGGAAAAGCGGGGGAAAACAGAAAAGACAAACAAACTAAAAAAATCATCTAAAAACCGAAAACGCGTACACAAAAAGAAAAAAAAATCGAATGAAGCACCCCGAATGCGACATGTGGCGGCGGCTGATAGCACAACAAGTGGGCAGCTCCCAGCCCAACCCAAATGACTCTTGGGGGTGGGGCGGGGGGCTACCAGAGGAGCACTCCTCAATTAATTGCTCTAAGAAATGTGTGGCTGTCGCAGGTGGTTTCTATTTGGCACGTAGGTTACGCATTAGCAACCTGGCGCGTACCCCCTCTAGCGCCCGATTCTCAATTTGGGCCAGCCCATTTCGGGTTTCTTCCCCACGAGTTTTGGGAAGGATCTAAAACCTTCCTTGAAGCGATTTTTGTTATTCCTTTATTTATTTTCTTCTACATTTTCTTTCTTTTCTTTTATTATTCTTTTTCCTTTTTCTTATTTGTTTTTCGTATTTTTTTTATTTCTACTTTTATTTTTCATTTTTGCGAATATCTTTCAAATTTGTGAACATTTCTGAATTTATTTCTTTAAGTCATGAACATTTTTTTAATTCATGAACTTTTTTATCATGAATATCTTTCAAATTTGTGAACATTCCATTCAAATTCACGGACATTTTTTGAATTTGTGAGCATTTCTGAATTTATTTCTTTAAGTCATGAAATTTTTTTTAATTCATGAACTTTTTTATCATGAATATCTTTCAAATTTGTGAACATTCCATTCAAATTCACGGACATTTTTTGAATTTGTGAACCATTTTACAATATTGAATTTTTTTAACTCATAAACATTTGTTATTTTTTGAACTCTGCACATTTTTTGAATTCATCAACATCTTCAAAGTTCTGAACATTTTAATCTAGGATCATTTTCTGAAATCATGAAACATTTTTCGAAATTGTGAACATTTGTTTTTTACATCGTGAACATTTTTCAAATATGTGAACTTTTACAGAAATACGCGATTTGTTTTTGAAATTTTGAGCATTTTTTCGGTAACGTGTGAATAATTTTTTAATCGGAAACAATTTTTTAAATTCAGGCGCATTTTTTGAAATGCATGAATTTTTTTTAATATGCAACAAATTGAACTGGTGAAATTTTGGTGATTCTGGGAACAATTTCTAAAATTCGGATTTTTTTTATTTTTGAACATTTTTTGGCTTCATGGACAATTTGTTCAAATTCATGAACATTGTTTTAATACGCCAAACACTTTTTCAAAATAATTGTTTTTTTAAACATTTTTTCAAAATCAGTCATTTCCAATAAACATCCATCTCTTGAAAAATCAAAGCCAGCAGCCAGCAAGTAGCCAAGTACAATATTATAATTCTTCTCATGGAGAGAAGAGAACACAGCAGTATGATATGTTTGCAAGCAACATGGCACATGGTCTGAGGAGAACAATAACAGGAATTGCTACTGGTAGAACACAATCATCAGCCTCAGTCTCAAATGCAAAAAATTTATTTGGCTACAAGCATGTTTCTCCAACAAAACAATACATTTCTGCATGTCCATATGACTCATTCTCCTACTAACAGAAATGGGACCTTCAGGATGGCCCTTACTCAGGCAGTAATAAGTAACACTTTCTCTTTTGTTTTCCACCTACCAACAGAGATATCCAAACTTGAGAAACATCAGCAGCCTTTGCAAGATGCGGGCGTGGGTACAACTTTCATCACCAAGTTCCTGACTTCAGGTTCATACCGTCGAGTCGATGATACATCATCTTGTGGACTTTACTGGTCTTACAAGTGGGTGATACAACAACAAACTCTACTTACGCTACGTGGTAATCGTACAACATCATCATACACCGCATGATCTGCTGCCTACCCGACAAAATGGCGAGCCGCGGGCGGTCAGATCAACCGTGCGCACATCGCCGGCAGGAGATCCGTGCATCATAACACGGCAAGCAGCTCTGGCATCAGAAGAAGCATGTCATCACTTGCACTGCCGCGGGTGGAACTTCTCCTCCGACAGGAGCGAGGAGACGAGCCGCTGGAGCCGCACGGCCCCGCGGCCAGGCTGAAGGAAGCTGGTGTTCCCGACGACCAAGCAGGGGTCGCTCCCGTTGTCCCGCGTCCCCGCGCACCAGCCTCCGGGGGTGGGCGCGTCCGGGCCGGCGCGGCGGGACAGGAGCTCCGCGTCGATCCGGTCGAGCACGGGCTCGTCCGCGTGGAACTTGCGGGCGAAGGGCGCGTCGCTGGCGATCATGCGGTCCAGGTCGTCCATCGTGAGGTAGTGCGGGTGCTGCTTCGGGGGGTTGTCCCACGAGATGTAGTGCAGGTCGTGGTTCACCGTCGTGTTCTTGAACTCCTCCGCGTTGCAGACGACGGTGTGGAAGTAGCCCTCTGGGGAGGAGATGAAGTTGGAGTAGTACATGAGGACGGTGCGGGGCAGGTTGTCCCAGCCCCATATGCTGTACTCGACCAGCGACCTGGACAGTGCCATCCAGGCTGAACCTGCATCAGGGATAGATAGGGATTATCAGGTGAATCTACAAAAAAAAAATTAAGAGCAAGATTGGTTCCTCAAAAATGCCCATAGTAACAGCGTTGATTGGTCACTCCACAAAACACAAGATATATTTGTGGGGTTTGTGCAAGGAAGAGTAAGAACACTGTTGTATTTCTTTGATAGTTGTTACACAGGGAAGTTAAAATAGTATCAGGGCTAGTTTGGTAACCAGGGATCCCGGCTCATTCCCCGGGTGCAAAGCCCTCGCGGAAAATCTGGCTCGGGCCAGCTGTGTGGACATTTGGACCCTCGAAGCCCCGAGGTTTTCTCGGCCCGACCCCCGCCATATCCCCAGGATAGCACCCACGCCCCGCGACATCAGGAGAGAATTCCCTGTCTCGCTCGCTCACGGCGCCTCGCTTTCGCCCACCCCTCACTCGCTCCCGGCGCCTCCCTCTCCCTCGCACTCACGGCTCCGCCTCCGTTGTGTTGACCGGCGGCGGCCGCCGCAACCGTAGCGTCAGATCCTCCACTAGTAGCTGGTTAGACGGGCGACCTTGGAGGGAAGGCTGCCAGCGACGGTGACTGCTGCTTCTGGTGTCCGTGAAGACAGGATGCAAGTAAAAAGGGAGCTCGCCGATAGCTTTGTACGCGTGTAGCAGGGGGGCCAAGATCTGGTGCGTGTAGAGCTGCATGGCGCAGCTCGATCCGGGTGCTCCAGCGCAACAGAACTACAGAAGGCTGCCTCGAGTAGCCAAGGGCGAAGACAGTACTGTTCCCATCTGCCCAAAGGGTCATGTGAATATTCCACGGGATTTTAATTTAACTAAGAAAGCAAGAATATTCCACCCTGGTCATCTTTTCCCTGGAAATATCCACCCTCACGTCCAAACAAGGCCTCATTGGCCTAATCATGCTAATATTTGCTTGCCAGTTAGGAATCCTATGTCTTGAGTCTTGACCTTCACTGGAAAATGGAAAGGCAGGCTCTGAATCGTACAGCTACTTATCTAGTTCAGATGTTGAAACATGGAGTGTGCATATCAGGCCGAGAACTACTTGAGAAACTGGGACCAGTTGATGTTCTTGGTCTAGAGAGAGGCAGAAAGGTGAAAATTCTTGGGCTGCTAATAAGAGCATTTATAACAGGTGAAGTTTAGTAGCACAAAAAGTAACTGAACTGAAACTGAAAATAAAGGTTATACTACTAGTTACATTCAATAGGATTGGAATTATTGTCATACAGGAAAGGCAAATCTGAACACACATTTGCTACTAAACACATACAGAGTTTCCTCATTTATGCCATGGTTGTTTTCAGCAAAAAAAACAAATACAGGCAATTAAGCTAGAAAAGCGTCACATTTATTGTGCAGGGTTCTGCATGACATCTTAGGAACACTTTGAACATCTAATTATAGTAATAAATCAATTTCAGTTGGTGGCCTGGTCTCCAGAACTTGCATGATAAAACACATATAAATCAGCATATTGCAGCTTCAAACCCTGAACACTCAGATTCACTAATAAACTCTTCTAGTACAACAAATTCCTTTAATTGGTAGAGAAATTCCTTCAATTGGCAGAACAGGAATTTGCAGGAGCCTAGTATGCACAGTGAACAATCAAATGCATGGAAAATCATAGGTACAACATTTCCATGCTAGCACTAGTATATATGTAAATAATTGGGTTACCAAGCAAGAACAGTCCAATGGATCAACAACTCGAAGCAATATAATGTCTTAATTACCGGTGAAGAGCTTGAAGGCTGTTGGCACACTCCGGCGCTGTGGTATCCAGAACACGTCCGCCTTCTTCTTCATGTAGAGCCCCGGGTCGATGATGACCGGCTTCGCCCTCTGAAACCTACAAAGATTAACAAACCAACAAGAAGTGCATTAATTTCCCAGAGTGTCCATCCAGCAAGCCACGGTCCACCATCGATCGATCGGAGTTTTAAGCTGGGAAGGAAGGAAAGTCCTACTCCTTCCATCCGATGTTGCTGGTGTGGTCGATGAAGTTGAGATCGCGCGGCAGCTTGGAGAAGACATGGATCAGATCTGCAGCAAGCAAGCTCACAGGGTCAGATTAGTGGATTTGAACTTGGAAGAAGTGGTGGAAGGAGAGGTCAAATTACCGTCCTGCGTGACGAGCGGGTAGTCGGAGGCGGAGAGGTTGATGAACCAGTCCCAGTCGGACCCGCCGGCGCCGGAGTGGCCCCAGAGGAGCGCGGCGGCGGCGTGCAGGGTGCTGGCGACCATGGTGGGCCCGCGGTAGGTGACGAGGTTGGCCCGCTCGACGACGCGGACGTTGCCGGCGGCGGCTATGACGGGGTGCGCCGCGAGGCCGGCGGCGAGGTCCCGGCGGTCGGACTCGGGCGCCTCGGCATCTAGGTGCAGGACGTAGAGGTTCCTGGGGTGGTAGAGCGCGAGGAGGACGCGGCGGAGCGCGGAGGCGTCCCTGGCGGATCCGGAGATGACGTAGGCGATGCGGGGGAGGGATCCGGCGGCGCGGGAGGCCGGCGGGGTCGGGGCGAGCTTGTGCTCCACGAAGAGCGCCGGGGACGGCGAGGAGGAGGGGAGGAAGGGGAGAGGGACGGTGGTGAGGAGGACGAGGAGGAAGAGCGACAGCGCGGAGCCGACGGCCAGGGGGAGCAGCCACCGGCGGTCCACGGCGGCGGCGTGGACGACGATGGGCTTCATCGGCGGCGGCGGGAGGAGGCAGCCGCGGTGGCGGCTTGGCAGGGGAAAAAAGGCCGGATTTTTTGGCCGGCCGGTACAGGCAGGTGAACGCGGTAACCACTAAAAACGGGTTTAATAATATACAGCAATATAAAACCAGGTTTATACAAACACTTCAATGATCAAATTTGAGTTTTTTGTGAGCATGTTCTGCTTTTCCTTTGGCTTAATCAAGATTTAAAAAAAATAAACACAATACAAACATAGACACTTAGACCTACACACATACATTCATCCCTATGAACGCACACACGCACACTCTACCCCTTACGAGCACCTCCGAGGGACTAAGCCGGCACATCATCTTGAGATTGGTGAAGTCGCAACAAACGCCTTCGTAGTCGACGGAAACGTCTCCTATCACTGAACGCACATCGCTGGAAAACTTGAAATAAATCAAAAAAAATATGAGCACCAGCTCATGTTTAGGACTTGAACCCTGGTGGGCTAGGTATATCACTTTCCTCCTAGCCATCCAATCATAGGTTAGTTTGCACCAACACTTAACCTTGATTCTAACAATTTGGGTACCATTGATTTCTTTTGTGATGGTAGATTCTCCTTGTCAATGTCTAAAACATGACTTAATATGAATTCAATGCAATTAACATATTTATCTATAATCTATGGGTTGGGTTTAGTCCTTGGTGCACAATGTTTTCATTTCTTTATCAAGTATATACAAACTGTTTGCGTCTGTCCTAATAACTCGCTACAAATGCAGTTCCACAAAACAATGAAAAATCATAACAAATGTTAGGCGCGAGCCACGTAGTTTCGTATGCATCACAGAGCAAAACCAGGGGTAGAAGAGGACGACATCTTGGTGAGTCATTGCTTATCGTGTACTACTAACACATAAGACACATGCTATAACAGAATTTTGGTAAAAACTAAGAATGGTGGATCCATGTGAAACAACCGACGGAAGTCCACAAGTTAGCGTTCATGAAAGAGTAAAGTATAAAACACTTAACCATATGTTTTTTATAGTACAATACAATACCAAAAGCAGGACATGGAAGTATCACACCTCATTACTCATTGTATGTTTCCACAAAAGAGTAGATACTTTATGAAAAATGCCATCTATATAATTACCACACAATGGCTAATACATGACAAAACAAAGAAAGTTAGTGGAAGATGACATCTAGATGCATTACTTATCATGTTCTACTAACACAATCTCTAGCAACATGGTCTCGATCTTTCTTTAAAGACCTGCACAATTACAAATTAAGTTCCACAAAAAACAAAGTAAGAAGCCTTGGAATAACGTTACACGTGGTCTCTTTTCGAGGAAAATTGCAGATTCAGTGCACGAAACATCACCTCAACAACTTGCTAAAATTATGTGTGCTTGCAAAGTAACTTTGGTCATCCAACTAAATTTGTAAGCATTCATAAGCAACACACAATGGTAGACATATATCATGTCACATCATCCATTATAAATAGTGGCCTCATCTCATCTTTCATCTTCACCACTACCAAAACAACATTGACAACATGAAGACCTTCTTCCTCCTAGCTTTCCTTGCTCTGGTAGTGAGCACTACTATTGCGCAATATGCGGAAGTTCCCAGCCCAGCTGCACAAGCTCCCACCGCGGATGGTTTTGGGGAATGGGTTGCGATAGCGTCTAGTGCGAGTGGTTCTGAGAATTGCGAAGAAGAGCAGCCAAAGGTAGACTCTTGTAGTGATTATGTTATGGATCGGTGTGTGATGAAGGATATGCCGCTCTCTTGGTTCTTTCCTCGGATTTGGGGGAAGAGAAGTTGTGAGGAGGTCCGAAACCAGTGTTGTAAGCAATTGAGGCAAATGACGCCGCGTTGCCGTTGCAAGGCTATCTGGACATCAATCCAAGGCGATCTAAGTGGCTTCAAGGGCCTTCAACAAGGTCTGAAAGCCAGAACGATGCAGACGGCCAAGAGCCTTCCCACCAAGTGCAACATTGATCCAAAATTCTGCAACATCCCCATCACTACCGGATATTACTGGTGATGTAGCTTCCATTGATGATCAATAAACTATCACATACCACTGTATGTGACCAATAAATGTGACCATGGAATAATATATACTTTAGTTTCCCTTTTATGTATGTATGTGTTTCTCTTACAAACATCTAATTATGCATGTGTCTATCAAGAAAACAATGTTAATTGTGCCAATACAAAAGGAATGTGTGGAAGTGCATGTACGCCTGTCACTGCGTTTTGGTATAGATGCCGGAAAATTAAATGGGATAATTAGGGCATACTTGTGAACATATTTTAGTCCCAACCGTGAAGGTTGCCCAGAATCGAAGAACCCTCAAAAGTGAAAATAACACAAGAATGTCTGTAGAGGTTATTTTATAGGCTTTATTCACATTTCACGAGTTTAGGGATCCGACACTATGTAGAGGGGACGTGGTTGGCGAAGTGCATGCTCAAGTGATTTCTTCGCTCATATAGCCTCCCCATCCAACAAAAAAAACAAAGCAAAAAAGACTATAAATCATATTGTTTCTTTTTTGTCAAAGTGCTTCGAATTAGCTGTCCGAAGTGTTCGGACGTGCGAGCATGCATGCTGATCTGAACTCCCGTTAGACCATTCAGGCACTACTCCGGACCATGTCCAAGGTTGCTTGGTTTGGCATTGAACCAGCGTCGGGGTGTGCCTCGGGTCGCTTGGTCTCAATTTGGACCATCCGGGCCTAGAGCCAATGACCAAGCCGAGCCAAGGGCTGGTATTATGGCTAGACTGCCCGACGCCTTGTCTTAGCTAGTTCTGACCAAGGCCGTATTTTAAACTTGGGATTTCTTCCTATTATTCACTTTGGATTTCTTTTCTACTTTATCTTTTATGTTTTTTGTTTCTTTATTTTTCCATTTTTTGGGGTTTTCCTTTCAAATTTCATGAATATGTTCTGAAGTTTGGGAACATTTTTTTAAAATTGAGTGAACATTTAAATTTGAATATCTTTTTCAAATTGGAGGTGAATTTTTTTAGAATTCAAATTCATCGAATTAAAAAATGATCATATTTTTCTTGAAATCGTAAACATTTTTGAGTTCAGGAACATTCTCTAAATCATCAACATTTATCAAAATCATGATCATTTTTTAAAATCACATTTTCGTAACGTTAACAATTTTAGAAATCATGAACATTTTACGAATTCATGTACATTTCTTAAAATCCGCTTTTTTATAAGTATGTGAACTTTTTTTTTTCAAATCATGAACATTTTTTTAGAATTTCATGGACCTTTTTTTTGAAACTTCATACGTTTTCTGAATGTTTTGAACATCAGCTTAAAAATCATGAATTGTTTTTAGAATTGGTAATATTCTTTCAATAAATGGACATTTTTTAAATCACAAACATTTTCGGAATCTGTGAGAATTTATCATTTCCAAAGCATGTTTTCAAATCATGAATACTATTCACAATTTGTAACATTTTTGAAATCCTAAATATTTATTAAAAGTAAAAACTTAAAAAAGAACAAAAAGAACAAAAAGAAATGGTATGCCCGCCCCGTACATGGGCGCACGGGGAGAAGGAGGGTACACGGGGAGAAGGAGGGTGCACGCATGCTGGGAGGCTGCCCTTACCATCATTTTGTTATTTCTTTCAGTTTTGCTCGTTTTCTCTTTTTACTTTATCATTTAGTTTTCTTTTTATTTTATTTTTCCTTCTTTTTGGGTTTTTTATTTCTGAATTTGATGAACATTTTCTGAAATCTGGGAACATTATTTTCAAATCTGATGAACGTTTTCTGAAATTTGAAAAAAAATTCAAACCGGAGGTGAACTTTTTTTGAATTCGAAATTTGTTCATCAAATTCAAGAAAGTTTCATAATTATTTTAATATTGTGAACATGTATTAAATTTATAAGCATTTTTTACAAATACGTGATCATTTTTTCAAATCATGAACAGTTTTTGAAACATGAACATTTTTGAAACCTGAAAAAAATTCAAAATTCATTAGCATTCTTTGGAAATCATATTTTTTTTAAAAATTTGCTATTTTTTATAAATTTGTGAACATTTTGTAAAATAATGGAAGTATTTTCGTATTTTACAAAAATTTGGGAAATTTCATGCATTTTCTGAATATTTTGAACGTTTCCTAAAATTTCATGATTTTTGAAATAATTCATGACATTTCTTTCAAATTGTGAACATTGTTTGTATAAATGAAGATTTTTGTCAAATCACAAACAATTTTTTTGAATGCATGAGCATTTATCATTTTCGTACATCTTTTTCATGATTCATAACTCTTTTGAAATACCAAAATATGTTTGAAAAGAAAATTGGAAAAAGGAAAGGTCTTCCTGCCCCGCACATGGGTTGGCCGCTGAGGGCACGCAAGGGAGCGGGAAGGTGTGAGCTTCCCTGTTTCCTGGCGCGTAGGTCGTCATATAGGAGCTCCCGGCCGGGAGGCTGCCCTGACCGTCCAGGGCATTATGCTTGGGGAATGTATCCGGTGCATCCGCACATGTGGTGCTACCGGTGCATCGGGTGCCATAGATATTTTGAAAAATCTGAAAAACTTCTAGCATGTTAACACAATATCAATGTATGATGTTACCAAATTTCGTATAAAAATTGGAAATATTTTTTGAGATAGAAAAATGACAAATTTGACATCAATGTAATGATGGGCCAAATCTAAACGCCAAGTTATGTTATGTACTATTCTGTGTTGAATTTGTCATTTTTTTTCGAGTTATGTTTCGAATTTTGATTTAAAATTTATGACAACCTACATTGATGTTGTGTGAGTGTGCTAATTTTTTTAAACATTTTAAAAGCACAATGTGAGGTCGGTGCACCGATACCATCACAAGCTCCGGTGCACCATATATTTTCCCATTATGCTTGGACCACCCCGGTGTGCTATTCCAGCCGACAATACAGCTAGTTTCTCCACTTCTAATAATTGAACCCTTGGCGAGTGCATTTTGCATCATTTTCTACTTAATGTTTTTGGGTGTCCTATCTTGTGAATCCATCATCTTCGTGAATCCTTGCATCCTCCCATCGGTAGTCGTTGGATCAAAATGTTAGGACAACTTCAACGTGCTAACGCTGATTTTGTTTGTTTGGCTCGGTCAAGCAGACAAACGTGTTAGCTTTTTCGTTTGGATCGGCCGGTGTGCCCAACAGTGGCCGACACAATTTTCGGTGTCGAGTAAAAAACATTAAATTCAAAACGTGCCCCCAAATGCTGCCAAAGTCCACTTAAATATAATTAAACAAAAATTTAAAAACTTTTTTTAAAAACTTGGGCCTCCCAGCCGCCCAACACGTTGCCCTATGCGTCGTCGTCGTTGGCGTCACCATCGGTGAGGTCGACGTAGTCTGGTGGCGGCTGGGTCCACTAGAAGACCCGCTGCCACATGGCCCACATCCTCCGCCGTCTACTGCCGCTCCTCCTCTTCCTCGCGTGCCCAGCGGGCACGCCGCTCCTCCTCGCGCTCGGCGGGCATTCGCCGCTCGCCGTCGGCCGCCTCTCCGCCGGCACGTGCTGCTCCAGAGCTCAAGGTACGCCACCTCCTAATTCGGGGTTGCCCAGCACCTTCGGACCATAGCCTTCGGGCAAATGCCTAAGACTCCGCCATGAGTCGGGCGACTGCGGCATTCTCCCACTTCGCTACCCCCTTAGGGACGTCGCCTTGAAGGTCATTGATCCCCTTCGCGTTTTCTTGGAGTTGGACACGCACGACATCACAGTCGGCAGGTGCCTGGCTGGCGATGTGGATGGTTGGCGCGGTTTCTTGTGTGGCAACGATGGTGGCTTCGAGCAGAGTTGGTTTGCAGATGAGTTTTGGTAGTCGGTCTCGTCTGGCGTGTTTGATGGGTTGCCGTGCCACACTTTGTCTTTCTGGAGTCAGAGCTAATGAGGTGGGGCCCTTGCGGCGACGATGACGCAAGGCGGGTGGTCGGTTCCGGTGCTGGCTCGGCGCAGGCTCAGCGCTTTTCTCCTGCAATGCTCATCGCCAGAGTCGGAGCTGCCTAGTGGCTGGCACGTGCGGTTGACTGTTTGGCATCGGTCGGCGCAGGTCTCGGCATTTGCTTGTAACGCCCCGGACACACCCGCCGGTGGTCGTTACTCCTGGCGGGATCTAGACTGGCCCCACAGATCAATACTAGTCTTTTCTGTGCACTTTGTCCTCACTCGTGCGCACCCGGGAGCAACTTCCCGGTCGGTCACCCATCCTGACACTACTCCAAGCTGAGCACGCTTAACTTTGGAGTTCTGTCCGAATGGGCTCCCGGAAAAGAAGGAATTCCTTATTGATATGAGTAGTCTATCATCCCTAATAAGCCAGGCTATCACATACACCCCCACTCAGAGGAACCGACGTCCTCGTCGGGCCACAGGAACGTTCCCTCTTGGCACAAACGTATGTGCTTCCAGTCCGGTACATGTGCCATGCCGGGTGCCACAACGGGTCACAAACGTCATGAACAACATGACCACGCACCTGTCCGCAACCATCCGTGTAACCGCGAGGGTCGGCTCTGATACCAACTTGTAACGCCCCGGACACACCCGCCGGTGGTCGTTACTCCTGGCGGGATCTAGACTGGCCCCACAGATCAATACTAGTCTTTTCTGCGCACTTTGTCCTCACTCGTGCGCACCCGGGAGCAACTTCCCGGTCGGTCACCCATCCTGACACTACTCCAAGCTGAGCACGCTTAACTTTGGAGTTCTGTCCGAATGGGCTCACGGAAAAGAAGGAATTCCTTATTGATATGAGTAGTCTATCATCCCTAATAAGCCAGGCTATCACACCGGCGCAGGCCTCGGCGTTTGCTTGTGATGAGGGCTACATCGGTGGTCGTCGATGTTGGAGCCGGAGTCGCCCTCGTGGAGGTGTGATGCAGATGGCACCGGGTTGCAACCTCGACGGTGTTTATCTTCTCGACGACGCGTGTGCGTTCTTGTGTGGGTTGCCAGGTCGCCCTGCGAGTCCTGTGTGGGCCGGTACTGATTTTTTTTACAGTATGACATAGTACTTCTTGTACTAAGCAGCTAACAACACAAATAGATCAGCTCATCGGCTAGCTAAGCTTCTAGTACATGCAGTTCTCCTGGGTGAAAACCATTGATGGATAGAGCTCAGAAGCATGTGCTTCTAAGTTGTTTTGAATGAGAATTCAAATAGAAACACCTCATACATTGTCAGGACCCTGATCCTAAGTCACACCAATCTAGCATGTAACACATCATATCACTTTGCGGCCTCACGCACGGTATTCCCACGGGTGCCACCTTACCTGGCCCGGGACCGTTTGCGCCTTTTGACTCACGTATATGATAGTGTCGCTAGCATCCATATGACAAAGAACCCGGGCCGACATGGCTAGTCGTGAACACAAAGCGGCACTAACCCATGGGGACAGGCATACATGGATCAACTTCGAGCATATCGGTCAACAGTGTGTGAATCCGGGCTGTAGCACTGGCAAACAAGACTCCGGTAACCCGGGCTGTAGCAGGATATGCAGGACTCCGGATGTCACCGCGTGACATTTCCCCGAAGGGACAGACACAGGAACGAAGTGAAACACATGCCGGCCAGTCAAGTGTCCTGAGCAGTAGTGCTGGGCTTGCAGGACTCCGGTGAACCGGGCTGTAGCGGACTACTATGGCTCATGGAGGCACTAGACTACATTTCCCCATAAGAGAGGCTGCCAAGGATAAACAACTAGATTGTCGGATCCCACACATACCAAGCATTTCAATCATACACACAATATGCTCGATATGTGTAAATACAACATGGTATCACAACATAACTCTATGACTCAAAGTATTTATTCATTAGGCTCCGAGGAGCGAGATATTACAAACATGGGTCTCATGACCCAACATTCAGAGCATACAAGTCAAAGCACATGCGAAAGCTTAACATGTCTGAGTACAGACATCTATAAATGAAAAAGGCTGAGAAGCCTGACTATCTACCAGATCCTGCCGAGGGCACAAGATCGTAGCGGAGGTATCAAGCTAAACGTCGAAGTCCACACGGAACTACTAGCGAGACTGACGTCTCTCTGCAAAAACATAAAATAGGCAAACGTGAGTACAAATGTATCCAGCAAGACTTACATAAGAACTAGCTACATATGCATCGGTATCAATAAAGGGGGTGGTGGAGTTTAACTGCAGCAAGCCAGCTTTGACTCGGTGGCTATCCTGAACTACGATTGCAAGTAACTTTTTTGACGTGGCGCACACGAGTCCACATATTCACCATTTCAATACACCACTATGGATCTGCTCCCGTCTCCCTACGAGAACGCCATCCATAGCACTCACGCTTATCTTGCGCATTTGAGAGTATCCACTTTCACTTGTCTATGAACTATGCAAGGGGTCCAAGTTTCCATATCTGAGGAATCCGGCTATTCGAATAGATAATGATAACCCTGTAGGGGTGTACTTCTTCACACACGCTCTCGCCACTTACCGCCATGTACACGTCATGTACCTTGGCAACCTTCAAGCGGAAGCCTGGCGAGGGAGTCGGCCACGACCTGACTAACCACACAAGTCTCTAGTCCAGATTTATCGCCTATTCGGGTTCCATCCGCAAGGAGATCCGGCCAGGGTGTCGCTCACGGCCACAAACGATGTGAGCAGGGTTCCCAAGCCGACCAACCGGGTGCCACTTGGTACACCGTGCCACTGTGCCTAGTCTGTCCCAAGCCCACCTGTACCGGGTGCCACTTGGTAGACTACTAACACTACCTACAAACACCAGAAACTAGTTGCAACTCCTGGACAGAGATCAAGTTGATCAATAAGTCGAGAGAGCTTGGAGAGCCCGGAGCCCAATGTGTGGTAGTAACTGTTCATGGATCACAAACACAGAACTCAGTTCCTGAGGACGGTTTCAATGAGACAACCCACCATGTACTCGTACATGGCCTCTCACTGCTACCTTTACCAAATCGTGTTCACACACTTAGCTCTCAACAGTAGGACATGTTCACCACATTCCAATTCATTCCCGATGAATCAGACTCGACTCAACTCTAAGCAGTAGCAGGCATGACAACAAGCATGAATGAGTAGGCACATCAGGGCTCAAACAACTCCTACTCATGCTAGTGGGTTTCATCTATTTACTGTGGCAATGACAGGTCATGCAGAGGAAAGGGGTTCAACTACCGCAGCATGTAACATTGAATCGTTGTTGCCCTAGTGCAGTAAAAGAGAGCAGGAGTGAGAGAGTGGGATTGTATCGGAATGAACAAGGGGGTTTTGCTTGCCTGGCACTTCTGAAGATAGTATAGTTCTTCATCAGTGTCATCGTTCTTGTCGTCAGTACCACGTCTATCGAGAGAGGACAAATACCGACAACAAGAGGAAACACAATCAATGCAATGCAACAATATGATGCATGATCATGACATGGCAATATGAATGTGTTTTGGGCTAATGCAAGCTAGAATAGATTGGAATGAGTCCATTTGAACCAAAGATTCAAATGCAAACCCATTTCATGAAATCATATTAGTGCATTAACTTGTTTCACCTAAACATCAAGTTCAAAGTGTTCTAACATGCATGAAAATGGTACAGATGGATAGATTGGATTTTTCTGATCATTTTTCATATATAAATTATTTCAATCTGAGCTACGGTTGAATTTATATGAATTTTTGAAGTTTAGGATATTTTCTGGAATTTCCTGATTAAAAATAAATCCAAAAAATATAATACTGCGTCAGCATGACGTCGGGGTGACATCAGCAGGTCAAAGGCGCCAGCCCAGGTCAAACCTGACGGCTGGGACCCACATGTCGGTGTAACAACTGACTAACAGAGTTAATTAGTGTTAGGTTAGCACTAACCTAGGTTAATTTGGGCCTGGGCCCACATGTCAGCGGCTCATCTAATGAACTATGTTAATTTAGCACTAATTAAACCTAAACTAATTAAGCAGGGGCTTGGGCCCACCTTTCGTTGACCCAGGGGAGTCAAACCCCAGGTCAAACGAGGTCAACTCGCAGGCGGCTCGACACCGGCGACGACAGACGCGGCGGAGGGGCTCGGAAATGGGCCGCAAGGCATCATTTTGGCCGCGGTCGGTTGCGTTCGAACGCGGGCAGTGGCGCGCATCGGGTGGTGGCATCAGTTCGTGCTGGGGAGGCCGGACTTGGCGACGGTGGCGAGCAAGGCGGCGGCCCGAGCTCGGGTTGATGCGGGCGCGGGGCTGCAGGGTACGGCGAGGCCAGCTAAGGGGATCTGCAGCCTCCTGGTACATCTAGGAGCTCGCTAGGCTCGTCGGCTTGAGTGGAGCGGCACGGCAGCGCCGTGCCCGGCGTCCATGGCGGACGACGGTGCTCGGTACGGTGGCTAGCACGGCTACGGCAGGGGAAAAGACTACGGGGGAAGATGGGAAAGGTAGTAGAGCTCACAACGGTCTCGTAGGCGGTCTCAGTCAGCTCGGGGACGTCCTGCGTGCGGCGAATCGACGGCGGCAATCACCGGACAGAGGCGAGGAAGATGGCGACGATGGCGGCTCCACAGGGCCTCCGCGTTAGCTTTCTTCGATGGAGAGGCGTGGTGCGGGGTGGCGGAGGTGCTGGACTGATCGGGGAGGCAAGGCATCGGCGGTTGGCGCGACAACGGCGAGCGGCGGCGGCGGCTACTTTCGGTGCGTGCGACAGAGAGAGCCAGGGGAAAGGATGGGGACGAGAGAGAGCGAGCGATCCAGGGGTGTCGAGGGGGGGGGGGGGGGGCGTGGCGCCCTCGGGTGCTTCTAGCGGCGAGCAGGTAAGCAGGAGGTGGCCGGCATGCCGTGGGCACACGCCCTCCTGCCTACTGGCAGGAGGTTGAAGACGGGGCGGTGGCTGGCCGGGCCTAGCACAGTAGTGGGCTGCCAGGTGGGTTGTTAGGTAAGTGGCCTAGTTGCCTTTCTCTCCCTCTCTTTATTATGTTTTTGTTTTTCTATTTCTGACATTTGTTTTAATTTGGTTTTTCAACCAAACAAATTTTGTTGCTTCTGATAAACTTTGCAGGGACTAAAAAGGATTATTCCAAAGCCCCTCAACAAAAATCAGAATTATTGGAGCAATAAAGTATTTATAGTATTTATTTGCTCCAATTCAAAATACAATATGTGTTAATTCAACAATCCAAAATGTCATGCAAAAATGTGCATCACCTCTGGTTGCTGTTTCCAGCATTTTCCAAAAATGATGAACATTTTTGAAGGCCATTTGGTTTCACTGAAAAATATTTTAGTTGAACCTAGTGGATTCCTTTTTATGCTAGGGTTTGAACATCCCCCATTTCAAGTTCATTTGAAAATTTAAACATGATGCACACATGGAGGGCTAGCCTAGTGCATACCAGGACTAGGGATGTGACAACTCGCCCCCACTAAACAAGAATCCCGTCCCGAGATTCAAGGCGTGAGGTAAGAGGAAAGGGGGTCACAAAACTATCACGATCTTCAGGATCCAACTGCCCTTCTCAAGGATGTTGATTCATTCCATCATCTTGGTTTTGACATCTTTGCCTTTGAGATCTTCACTCGTCACGATAACGAAAAGAGAGGGAAACTCTACAGGATTCGATCTTCATGAAGATCAAGTGAACCATGATCAACTCACGGAATGAGACGTTGAATCACCTCTTGAGCTGAGGCACAAACATACTTCAAGAGGGATGGAAGCAAACAGATGACGAAAGTTCAAATTGGTAGGAAACAATTCCACACTTAAATAAAATGGTGCATGGTTTCAATGTAGCAAGAAAATAATTGCCATGATTCCATAACGGGGCACCTTAGGGAGGTGGCTCGTAAAGTTATTCCCTTAGGTGGCAAAAAGAATTACATTTGATATATAGATCATTAAAACTCTTCATACCAACATAAGGCAATTTACAATTGATCGTTTGAATGAATTTCGGAAGAATGGCATACTCATACCAGAATGGATGATGTGGACTACCTTGTTGAAGACAACGCAAGGGATGATTTTTGCTTATCACCGGAAATGGATGGGACCCATGACAGGACCACTTTTGAGGATGATCCTGGACAGCAACTGCTGAGAAGGGAATCCCATGGAAAATTGGCACGATGGGGTGCAAGCTGGGAACAAAATGCAAATGCCGGGAATGTTCCAACCATCATATCTGCCTAAGATTCAGATCTGGTTGGAAACAGGATATTTCAGACAGCATGTTTGGAAAAGAAAGTTTGCAAAACAAACCGATGAGACGGAGTTGCGAGATTCTCGGGAATGAACTACGATAGCAAGCTCCAAAGCATGAGCTGGTTCTGCTACATACATGTGAACACACTGTCCCAGACAAGCATGACCACGTAGTAGTCTTATAATAAAACACTACCAAAGTTCAGGTGAGGAACCATCATCGAGGATATCGAAGTCCTTACACAAGTCCGGATTAGCTCTTGGGAAGGAACTTCTTCTCCTTGAACAAATCAATCAGTGGCTTGGTGTGCTAGGGATTCATATAGAATGAAGGTTGCAAGTCTCCAGACCACAGGATACTTCGCACATATGCATGAATGACTTGGGATGATTCCAGAGGAAGCAAAAACAAGCTTTCTCGAATTCACGACGGCAACTTGCATCGACTGCACGTGAACTTAGAGGAAGTCGCTACTTTCATCCAAACATATGCTTCATCAATGGAACATGAAGGCATTGTTTACAAAGTTTCCAACACTAGCTTAACGTTTAACACGAATCATGGGGGAGACAAGATGCTACTGATGAGCTCAACAGCAACTCATCGGAATTTCCATATCACTGGACTTCCACCATTATGTGAGCAATGTGATAGTATTGGTCAGACCAAAAAATGTAATGGTGTATGCTCGAGGAATCAACCACGAGTAAGACAACATTACGAACATCGTTGGTTCTGATTTGACTTGACGATAGCCCATACTCAAGTCAAAGTTTTGACAAGGCAATAGATCCAACAACTGATCACGAGGACCAATTGGTGAAGATATCATCTTTCTTCAACACACACACACATACTAAAAAAATATCCCTTAACATGAACTAAGTCAGACAAGCTTTTATCTTCCAACTCTCCAAGTTGTTGTTTGGCTTATCCAACTAGCTCAGGGATATCCAACATAGATTCCTGGAGAATGGGTGGTTTGGGGAAAACCAACATGATCACGAACTCAACATAGCGGTCAGGTGACACCCTGGTGATCCCTCCAAGAAGATATTCGGAAAATCACGAACCACCGATAGGTTATTAAGCTCGAGAACAATCTTGCTTTTCAGGGCAAGACGATATGATCAAAAGAGTGAGGGATTGACACAATCCTAACTCATTGATCGAAGAGTGCACCGGAAATAAGGACTAGGTAGCACGATCAATCTTAGGATGATGATTCAATAACCAGCACGCTAAGAATGAGAGTATTGTCCATTAACTACCAAGCAATGGGGTTGCTAGCAGTATTGATTTCACACATCACGATTCACTTGACGGCATTCCGGTTACAATAACACGGGAACCGAGGAATTAACAATGATGGCAAGAAAAATTACTGCGTCAAGAATTCATAAGAAGTGGTGCAATTCTCATGACACTCTTGACATAAAGATGGTAACACTCCAAGGTAGAGCAGAGCAGAAGCTGGAATGGCATTTTGATCTGCGGAATACAATTGCTTTAACCCAATCCTAGATATGGATGAGGTACTGGAGTTTGTTTCTCCTAGTCATTCTGAACTAGAATGGCTTGACGGACCACAAGAATGACAGACACCGATGAACGAATGCACGCATACTCTTGACTATCAATTGATAGACGAAGGTCAGAATACAACTATAGAGAGACAACTCAAAAGAACATATGATTTTCTGAGTTGTGGATGCCTGGATTAGTATGCCGAACAAATTCAACATATTTCTTCCGGATAACCCATGCAGAAAGGTAGAACTGGTAGAATCACAATTATGAATGGAGTACTCCTCAAGAGTACTCTGATTGTGATATTTTGGTTCAAAGAACTTCTGCCTTAATGGTTCATGGTAGTTGGAAGAAGGATGTACCACGAACCTTGAGGACTATCGCAAAGGTTACTAATATCTTAAGGGAACTAGCAAATACTAGCAACATGAAGTAGGGTGAATCTCGGGTTCAAAAACCCAGAAGTAGAATACCTACTACTAAATAACATCACGGGATGCTTTCGAGAATGGTGGCCAGAATCATCACGCTGGGAACACAAAAGTATGGCTAGATTACTAGGTGACTCCCTAAAACACCTAGGGTCATAATAATAGCTCCAACATACTTGTCGAGGCAACAGAGTACCTCAACTCACCGATTAGTGTGATTAATCTGGCCCAAAGGAACATCAGGAACATGGAGGAATGATTGCAAGTGCATCAGACTATTTAGAAACCTGGGATGACTCAGACAGCATAACGGCTGTAAATGCTCAAAAAGATTTGAGACATCCTGCAAAATGGTGGCATAACCACTCAGAAGCACAATATCAAGGTTCTGAGATCAACTGTCATCACACAGAAATAGTAGAAACTGAACTGAGACTTGAATCCATCAATCCTATAAGTCTATGGATTAGTAACACGTCATCCTGATAGATGGATGAGAAGGCCTAGTTCTTAAACCCCGTAGAAAAGAAGAGGTTGAAGGACATAAGGTATAAGGAGTAAAAAGAGCCTTACGTTCCCATCCACAATCAATTCCCTTACATTACTAAAGCATTTCTAGACTCAACTTCGACCAGTTTGGCTTGGTAATCCTACATGCAGTCAGGCTCTGATACCAAAGCTGTCAGGACACCGATCCTAAGTCACACCAATCTAGCATGTAACACATCATATCACTTTGCGGCCTCACGCACGGTATTCCCACGGGTGCCACCTTACCTGGCCTGAGACCGTTTGCGCCTTTTGGCTCACGTATATGATAGTGTCGCTAGCATCCATATGACAAAGAACCCGGGCCGACATGGCTAGTCGTGAACCCAAAGCGGCACTAACCCATGGGGACAGGCATACATGCATCAACTTCGAGCATATCGGTCAACAACGTGTGAATCCGGGCTGTAGCACTGGGCTAACAGGACTCCGGTAACCCGGGCTGTAGCAGGCTAGGCAGGACTCTGGATGTCACCGCGTGACATTTCCCCGAAGGGACAGACACAGGAACGAAGTGAAACACATGCCGGCCAGTCAAGTGTCCTGAGCAGTAGTGCTGGGCTAGCAGGACTCCGGTGAACCGGGCTGTAGCGGACTACTATGGCTCATGGAGGCACTAGACTACATTTCCCCATAAGAGAGGCTGCCAAGGATAAACAACTAGATTGTCGGATCCCACACATACCAAGCATTTCAATCATACACACAATATGCTCGATATGTGTAAATACAACATGGCATCACAACATAACTCTATGACTCAAAGTATTTATTCGTTAGGCTCTGAGGAGCGAGATATTACAAACATGGGTCTCATGACCCAACATTCAGAGCATACAAGTCAAAGCACATGCGGAAGCTTAACATGTCTGAGTACAGACATCTATAAATGAAAAAGGCTGAGAAGCCTGACTATCTACCAGATCTTGCCGAGGGCATAAGATCGTAGTTGAGGTATCAAGCTAAACGTCGAAGTCCACACAGAACTACTAGCGAGACTGACGTCTCTCTGCAAAAACATAAAATAGGCAAACGTGAGTACAAATGTACCCAACAAGACTTACATCAGAACTAGCTACATATGCATCGGTATCAATAAAGGGGGTGGTGGAGTTTAACTGCAGCAAGCCAGCTTTGACTCCGTGGCTATCCTGAACTACGACTGCAAGTAACTCTTTTGAGGTGGCGCACACGAGTTCACATATTCACCATTTCAATACACCACTATGGATCTGCTCCCGTCTCCCTACGAGAACGCCATCCATAGCACTCACGCTTATCTTGCGCATTTTAAAGTATCGACTTTCACTTGTCTATGAACTATGCAAGGGGTCCAAGTTTCCATATCCGAGGAATCCGGCTATTCGAATAGATAATGATAACCCTGTAGGGGTGTACTTCTTCACACACGCTCTCGCCACTTACCGCCATGTACACGTCATGTACCTCGGCAACCTTCAAGCGGAAGCCTGGCGAGGGAGTCGGCCACGACTTGACTAACCACACAAGTCTCTAGTCCAGGTTTATCGCCTATTCAGGTTCCATCGGCAAGGAGATCCGGCCGGGGTGTCGCTCACGGCCCCAAACGATGTGAGAAGGGTTCCCAAGCCCACCAACCGGGTGCCACTTGGTACACCGTGCCACTGTGCTTAGTCTGTCCCAAGCCCACCTGTACTAGGTGCCACTTGGTAGACTACTAACACTACCTACAAACACCAAAAACTAGTTGCAACTCCTGGACAGAGATCAATTTGATTGATAAGTCGAGAGAGCTTGGAGGGCCCGGAGCCCAATGTGTGGCAGTAACTTTTCATGGATCACAAACAGAGAACTCAGTTCCTGAGGACGGTTTCAATGAGACAACCCACCATGTACTCCTACACGGCCTCTCACCGCTACCTTTACCAAATCGTGTTCACACACTTAGCTCTCAACACTAGGACATGTTCACCACATTCCAATTCATTCCCGATGAATCAGACCCGACTCAACTCTATACAGTAGCAGGCATGACAACAAGCATGAATGAGTAGGCACATCAGGCTCAAACAACTCCTACTCATGCTAGTGGGTTTCATCTATTTACTGTGGCGATGACAGGTCATGCAGAGGAAAGGGATTCAACTACCGCAGCATGTAACATTGAATCGTTGTTGTCCTAATGCAGTAAAAGAGAGCAGGAGCAAGAGAGTGGGATTGTATCGGAATGAACAAGGGGGTTTTGCTTGTCTGGCACTTCTGAAGATAGTATAGTTCTTCATCAGTGTCATCGTTCTTGTCGTCAGTACCACGTCTATCGAGAGGGGACAAATACCGACAACAAGAGGAAACACAATCAATGCAATGCAACAATATGATGCATGATCATGACATGGCAATATGAATGTGTTTTGGGCTAATGCAAGCTAGAACAGATTGGAATGAGTCCATTTGAACCAAAGATTCAAATGCAAACCCATTTCATGAAGTCATATTAGTGCATTAACTTGTTTCACCTAAACAGCAAGTTCAAAGTGTTCTAACATGCATGAAAATATAATACTGCGTCAGCATGACGTCGGGGTGACGTCAGTAGGTCAAAGGCGCCAGCCCAGGTCAAACCTGATGGCCGGGACCCACATGTCGGTGTAACTAACCTAGGTTAATTAGGGCCTGGGCCCACATGTCAGCGGCTCATCTAATGAACTATGTTAATTTAGCACTAATTAAACCTACACTAATTAAGCAGGGGCTTGGGCCCACCTTTCGTTGACCCAGGGGAGTCATACCCTAGGTCAAAAAAGGTCAACTCGCCGGTGGCTCGACGCCGGCGACGACAGACGCGGCGGAGGGGCTCGGAAATGGGCCGCAAGGCATCATTATGGCCGCGGTCGGTTGCGTTCGAACGCGGGCAGTGGTGCGCATCGGGTGGTGGCATCAGTTCGTGCTGGGGAAGCCGGACTTGGCGACGGTGGCGAGCAAGGCGGCGGCCGGAGCTCGGGTTGATGCGGGCGCGGGGCTGCAGGGTACGGCGAGGCCAGCTAAGGGGATCTGCGGCCTCCTGGTACTGAAGGAAATATGCCCTAGAGGCAATAATAAAGTTATTATTTATTTCCTTATTTTATGATAAATGTTTATTATTCATGCTAGAATTGTATTAACTGGAAACATGATACATGTGTGAATACATAGAGAAACAGAGTGTCACTAGTATGCCTCTACTTGACTAGCTCATTGATCAAAGATGGTTAAGTTTCCTAACCATGGACAATGAGTTGTTATTTGATTAATGGGGTCACATCATTAGGTGAATGATCTGATTGACATGACCCATTCCATTAGCGTAGCACCCGATCGTTTAGTATGTTGCTATTGCTTTCTTCATGACTTATACATGTTCCTATGACTATGAGATTATGCAACTCCCGTTTGCCGGAGGAACACTTTGTGTGCTACCAAACGTCACAACGTAACTGGGTGATTATAAAGGAGCTCTACAGGTGTCTCCAAAGGTACATGTTGGGTTGGCGTATTTCGAGATTAGGATTTGTCACTCCGAATGTTGGAGAGGTATCTCTGGGTCCTCTCGGTAATGCACATCACTTAAGCCTTGCAAGCATTGCAACTAATGAGTTAGTTGCGGGATGATGTATTACGGAACGAGTAAAGAGACTTGCTGGTAATGAGATTGAACTAGGTATAGGATACCGACGATCGAATCTCGGGCAAGTAACATACCGATGACAAAGGGAACAACGTATGTTGTTATGCGGTCTGACTGATAAAGATCTTCATAGAATATTTAGGAGCCAATATGGGCATCCAGGTTCCGCTATTGGTTATTGACCGGAGACATGTCTCGGTCATGTCTACATTGTTCTCGAACCGTAGGGTCCGCACACTTAAGGTTTCGATGACAGTTATATTATGAGTTTTGATGTAACGAAGGAGTTCGGAGTCCCGGATGAGATCGGGGACATGACGAGGAGTCTCGAAATGGTCGAGACATAAAGATCGATATATTGGACGACTATATTGGGACATCGGAAAGGTTCTAAGTGGTTCGGGTATTTTTCGTAGTACCGAGGAGTTACGGGAATACGGGGGAAAAGTATTGGGCCTTATTGGGCCATACGGGAAAGAGAGAGGGGCTGCCTAGGGCAGGCCGCGCGCCCCCCCAAGGCCTAGTCCGAATTGGACTAGGGGGAGGGGCTGCGCCCCATCCTTCCTTCCCTTCTCCTTTCCCCTTCCTTGTCTCCTACTCCTACTACATGGAAGGACTCGTAGTTGGACTAGGAAAGGGGGAATCCTACTCCCGGTGGGAGTAGGACTCCTTAGGGCGTGCCATAGAGAGGGCCGGCCCTCTCCTCCTCCACTCCTTTATATACGGGGGCAGGGGGCACCCCATAGACACACAAGTTGATTTTCGTGATCGTTCCTTAGCCGTGTGCGGTGCCCCCCTCCACGATATTACACCTCGATCATATTGTAGCGGTGCTTAGGCGAAGCCCTGCGACGGTTGAACATCAAGATCGTCACCACGCCGTCGTGCTGACGGAACTCCTCCCCGAAGCTTTGCTGGATTGGAGCCCGGGGAGCGTCATCGAGCTGAACGTGTGCCAAGAACTCGGAGGTGCCGGAGTAACGGTGCTTGGATCGGTTGGACCGGGAAGACGTACGACTACTTCCTCTATGTTGCGTCAACGCTTCCGCTTCGGTCTACGAGGGTACATAGACAACACTCTCCCCTCTCGTTGCTATGCATCACCATGATCTTGTGTGTGCGTAGGAAAATTTTGAAATTACTACGTTCCCCAACAGTGGTATCAGAGCCAGGTTTTTATGGTTTGATGTTATATGCACGAGTAGAACACAAGTGAGTTGTGGGTGATATAAGTCATACTACTTATCAGCATGTCATACTTTGGTTCGGCGGTATTGTTGGATGAAGCGGCCCGGACCGACATTACGCGTACGCTTACGCGAGACTGGTTTTACCGCCGTTCTATGCACACAGGTGACTAGCGGGTGTCAGTTTCTCCAACTTTAGTTGAACCGAGTGTGGCTACGCCCGGTCCTTGCGAAGGTTAAAACAGCACCAACTTGAAAAACTATCGTTGTGGTTTTGAGGCGTAGGTAAGAACGGTTCTTGCTAAGCCCAGTAGCAGCCACGTAAAACTTGCAACAACAAAGTAGAGGACGTCTAACTTGTTTTTGCAGGGTATGTTTTGATGTGATATGGTCAAGACATGATGAGATATAAGTTGTTGTATGAGATGATCATGTTTTGTTGAAGTTATCGGCAACTGGCTGAAGCCTTATGGTTGTCTCTCTATTGCATAAGATGCAAGCGCCAAATAATTGCTTTACTTTATCGCTATGCGATAGCAATAGTTGCAAGAGCAATTGTTGGCGAGACAACCATGTGACGACATATTGATATAGATCAAGATGATGGAGATCATGGTGTCATGCCAGTGACGATGGAGATCATGACGATGCTTTGGAGATGGAGATCAAAGGCACAAGATGATGATGGTCGTATCATGTCACATATTTTGATTGCATGTGATGTTTATCTTTTATACATCTTATATTTGCTTAGTTCGACGGTAGCTTTATAAGATGATCTCTCACTAAATTATCATAGTAAAAGTGTTCTCCCTGAGTATGCACCGTTGCGAAAGTTCTTCGTGCTGAGACACCACGTGATGATCGGGTGTGATAGGCTCTACGTTCAAATACAACGGGTGCAAAACAGTTGCACACGCGGAATACTCAGGTTTAACTTGACGAGCCTAGCATATAACAGATATGGCCTCGAAACACTGAGACCGAAAGGTCGAGCGTGAATCATATAGTAGATATGATCAACATAGCGATGTTCACCATTGAAAACTACTCCATTTCACGTGATGATCGGTCATGGTTTAGTTGATTTGGATCATGTGATCACTTAGAGGATTAGAGGGATGTCTATCTAAGTGGGAGTTCTTAAGTAATATGATTAATTGAACTTTAAATTTATCATGAACTTAGTCCTGGTAGTATTAGCATATCTATGTTGTAGATCAATAGCTCGCGTTGTTGCTTTCATATGTTTATTTTGATATGCTCCTAGAGAAAACTAAGTTGAAAGATGTTAGTAGCAATGATGCGGATTGGATCCGTGATCTGAGGTTTATCCTCATTGCTGCACAGAGGAATTATGTCCTTAATGCACCGCTAGGTGACAGACCTATTGCAGGAGCAGATACAGACGTTATGAACGTTTGGCTAGCTCAATATGATGACTACTTGATAGATAAGTGCACCATGCTTAAACGGATTAGAATCGGGAATTCAAAGACGTTTTGAACGTCATGGATCATATGAGATGTTCCAGAAGTTGAAGTTAATATTTCAAGCAAATACCTGAGTTGAGAGATATGAAGTCTCCAACAAGTTCTATAGCTAAAAGATGGAGGAGAATCGCTCAACTAGTGAGCATGTGCTCAGATTGTCTGGGTACTACAATCGCTTGAATCAAGTGGGAGTTAATCTTCCAGATAAAATAGTGATTAACAGAATTCTCTAGTCACCATCACCAAGTTAGTAGAACTTCGTGATGAACTATGATATGCAAGGGATAATGGAAAAGATTCCCAAGCTCTTCTAATGCTGAAGTTGACGAAGGTAGAAATCAAGAAAAATATCAAGTGTTGATGGTTGACGAGACCACTAGTTTCAAGAAAAGGGCAAAGGAAAAAAAAGGGGACTTCAAGAAGAACAGCAAGCAAGTTGCTGCTCAAGTGAAGAAGCCCAAGTCTGGTCCTAAGCCTGAAACTAAGTGCTTCTACTGCAAAGGGACTGGTCACTGGAAGCGGAACTACCCAAGTATTTGGCGGATAAGAAAGGATGGCAAAGTGAACAAAGGTATATTTGATATACATGTTATTGATGTGTACTTTACTAGTGTTCATAGCAACCCCTCAGTATTTGGTACTAGTTCAGTTGCTAAGATTAGTAACTCAAAACGAGAGTTGCAGAATGAACAGAGACTAGTTAAGGGTGAAGTGACGATGAGAGTTGGAAGTGGTTCCAAGATTGATATGATCATCATCGCACACTCCCTATACTTTCGGGACTAGTGTGGAACCTAAATAAGTGTTATTTGGTGTTGAGCATGAATATGATTTGATCATGTTTATTGCAAAACGGTTATTCATTTAAGTTAGAGAACAATTGTTGTTCTGTTTACATGAATAAAACCTTCTATGGTCATACACACCAACAAAAATGGTTTGTTGGATATCGATCATAGTGATACACATATTCATAATATTGAAACCAAAAAAAATGCAAAGTTAATAATGATAGTGCAACTTATTTGTGGCACTGCCGTTTAGGTCATATTGGTGTAAAGCGCATGAAGAAAGTCCATGCTGATGGACTTTTGGAATCACTTGATTATGAATCACTTGATGCTTGCGAACCATGCCTCATGGGCAAGATGACTAAGACTCCGTTCTCCGGAACAATGGAGCGAGCAACTGACTTATTGGAAATAATACATACTGATGTATGTGATCCGATGAGTGTTAAGGCTCGCGGCAGGTATCGTTATTTTCTGACCTTCACAGATGATTTAAGTAGATATGGGTATATCTACTTGATGAAACATAAGTCTGAAACATTTGAACAGTTCAAAGAATTTCAGAGTGAAGTGGAAAATCATCGTGACAAGAAGATAAGGTTTCCACGATCTGATCGCGGAGACAAATATTCGAGTTATGAGTTTGTTCTTCGATTAAAACAATGTGGAATAATTTCACAAACTCACGCCACCTGGAACACCACAACGTAATGGTGTGTCCGAACATCGTAATCGTACTTTACTTGATATGGTGCGATCTATGATGTCTCTTACCGATTTACCACTATCGTTTTGGGGTTATGCATTAGAGACAGCTGCATTCACGTTAAAAAGGGCACCATCTAAATCCGTTGAGACGACACAATCTGAATTGTGGTTTGGCAAGAAACCAAAGTTGTCGTTTCTGAAAGTTTGGGGTTGTGATGCTTATATGAAAAAGTTTCATCCTGATAAGCTCAAACCCAAATCGGATAAGTGCGTCTTCATAGGATACCCAAAAGGAAATGTTGGGTACACCTTCTATCACAGATCCGAAGGCATGATATTTGTTGCTGAGAATGGATCCTTTCCAGAGAAGGAGTTTCTCTCGAAAGAAGTGAGTGGGAGGAAAGTAGAACTTGATGAGGTAATTGTACCTACTCCCTTATTGGAAAGTAGTTTATCACAGAAACCAGTTTCTGCGACACCTACACCAATTAGTGAGGAAGTTGATGATGATCATCATGAAACTTCAGATCAAGTTACTATTGAGCCTCGTAGATCAACCAGAGTAAGATCCACACCAGAGTGGTACGGCAATCCTGTTCTCGAAAGTCATGCTACTAGATCATGATGAACCTACGAACTATGAAGAAGCGATGGTGAGCCCAGATTCCGCAAAATGGCTTGAAGCCATGAAATCTGAGTTGGGATCCATGTACGAGAACAAAGTATGGACTTTGGTTGACTTGCCCAATGATCGGCAAGCAATTGAGAATAAATGGATCTTCAAGAGGAAGACGGACGCTGATAGTAGTGTCACTCTCTACAAAGCTAGAATTGTCGCAAAAGGTTTTCGACAAGTTCAAGGTGTTGACTACGATGAGAGTTTCTCACTCGTATCTATGCTTAAGTCTGTCCGAATCATGTTAGCAATTGCCACATTTTATGAAATCTGGCAAATGGATAAACAAAACTGCATTCCTCAATGGATTTATTAAAGAAGAGTTGTATACGATGCAACTAGAAGGTTTTGTCGATCCTAAAGGTGTTAACAAAATATGCAAGCTCCAGCGATCCATCTATAGACTGGTGCAAGCATCTCGGAGTTGGAATATATGCTTTGATAAGTTGATCACAGCATATAGTTTTATACAGACTTGCGGTGAAGCTTGTATTTACAAGAAAGTGAGTGGGAGCACTACAACATTTCTGATAAGTATATGTAAATGACATATTGTTGATCGGAAATAATGTAGAATTATTTTGCAAAGCATAAAGGAGTATTTGAAAGGAGTTTTTCGAAGAAGGACCTCGGTGAAGGTGCTTACATATTGAGCATCAAGATCTATAGAGATAGATCAAGACGCTTGATAAGTTTTTTCAATGAGTACATACCTTGATAAGATTTTGAAGTAGTTCAAAATGGAACAGTCAAAGAAAGAGTTCTAGCCTGTGTTACAAGGTGTGAAATTGAGTAAGACTCAAAACCCGACCACGGCAGAAGATAGAAAGAGAATGAAAGTCATTCCCTATGCCTTGGCCATAGGTTCTATAAAGTATGCCGTGCTGTGTACCGGATCTATTGTATACCCTACACTGATTTTGGCAAGGGAGCACAATAGTGATCTAGGAGTAGATCACTGGACAGCGGTCAAAATTATCCTTAGTGGAATAAGGATATGTTTCTCAATTATGGAGATGACAAAAAGGTTCATCGTAAAGGGTTACATCGATGCAAATTTTGACACTGATCTAGATGACTCTAAGTCTCAATCTGGATACATATTGAAAGTGGGAGCAATTAGCTAGAGTAGCTCCGTGCAGAGCATTGTTGACATAGAAATTTGCAAAATACATACGGATCTGAATATGGCAGACCCGTTGACTAAACTTCTCTCACATAGGGATGTGAACTAGATTACTGACTCTAGTAAACCCTTTGGGTGTTGATAACATGTCGATGTGAACTATGGGTGTTAAACACATGGTGATGTGAACTATTGCTGTTAAATCACATGGCGATGTGAACTAGATTATTGACTCTAGTGCAAGTGGGAGACTGAAGGAAATATGCCCTAGAGGCAATAATAAAGTTATTATTTATTCCCTTATTTCATGATAAATATTTATTATTCATGCTAGAATTGTATTAACCGGAAACATGATACATGTGTGAATACATAGACAAACAGAGTGCCACTAGTATGCCTCTACTTGACTAGCTCGTTGATCAAAGATGGTTAAGTTTCCTAACCATGGACAAAGAGTTGTTATTTGATTAATGGGATCACATCATTAGGTGAATGATCTGATTGACATGACCCATTCCATTAGCGTAGCACCCGATCGTTTAGTATGTTGCTATTGCTTTCTTCATGACTTATACATGTTCCTATGACTATGAGATTATGCAACTCCCGTTTGCCGGAGGAACACTTTGTGTGCTACCAAACATCACAACGTAACTGGGTGATTATAAAGGAGCTCTACAGGTGTCTCCAAAGGTACATGTTGGGTTGGCGTATTTCGAGATTAGGATTTGTCACTCCGAATGTCGGAGAGGTATTTCTGGGCCCTCTCGATAATACACATCACTTAAGCCTTGCAAGCATTGCAACTAATGAGTTAGTTGCAGGATGATGTATTACAAAACGAGTAAAGAGACTTGCCGATAACGAGATTGAACTAGGTATAGGATACCGACGATCGAATCTCGGGCAAGTAACATACCGATGACAAAGGGAACAACGTATGTTGTTATGCGGTCTGACCGATAAAGATCTTCGTAGAATATGTAGGAGCCAATATGAGCATCCAGGTTCCGCTATTGGTTATTGACCAGAGACATGTCTCGGTCATGTCTACATTGTTCTCGAACAGTAGGGTCCGCACGCTTAAGATTTCGATGACAGTTATATTATGAGTTTATGAGTTTTGATGTACCGAAGGAGTTCGGAGTCCTGGATGAGATCCGGGACATGACGAGGAGTCTCGAAATGGTCGAGACGTAAAGATCGATATATTGGACGACTATATTCGGACATCGGAAAGGTTCTGAGTGGTTAGGGTATTTTTCGTAGTACCAAGGAGTTACGGGAATACGGGGGAAAAGTATTGGGCCTTATTGGGCCATACGGGAAAGAGAGAGGGGCTGCCTAGGGCAGGCCGCGCCCCCCCCAAGGCCTAGTCCGAATTGGACTAGGGGGAGGGGCTGCGCCCCCTCCTTCCTTCCCTTCTCCTTTCCCCTTCCTTGTCTCCTACTCCTACTACATGGAAGGACTCGTAGTTGGACTAGGAAAGGGGGAATCCTACTCCCCGTGGGAGTAGGACTCCCTAGGGCGCGCAATAGAGAGGGCCGGCCCTCTCCTCCTCCACTCCTTTATATACGGGGGCAGGGGGCACCCCATAGACACACAAGTTGATTTTCGTGATCATTCCTTAGCCGTGTGCGGTGCCCCCCTCCACGATATTACACCTCGATCATATTGTAGCGGTGCTTAGGCGAAGCCCTGCGACGGTTGAACATCAAGATCGTCACCACGCCGTCGTGCTGACGGAACTCCTCAAGAAGTTTTGCTGGATCGGAGCCCGGGGAGCGTCATCGAGCTGAACGTGTGCCAAGAACTCGGAGGTGCTGGAGTAACGGTGCTTGGATCGGTTGGACCGGGAAGACGTACGACTACTTCCTCAATGTTGCGTCAACGCTTCCGCTTCGGTCTACGAGGGTACGTAGACAACACTCTCCCCTCTCGTTGCTATGCATCACCATGATCTTGTGTGTGCGTAGGAAAATTTTGAAATTACTATGTTCCCCAACAGGTACATCTAGGAGCTTGCTAGGCTCGTCGGCTTGAGCGGAGCGGCACGGCAGCGCCATGCCCGGCGTCCATGGCGGACTGCGGTGCTCGGTACGGTGGCTAGCACGGCTACGGCAAGGGGAAAGACTACGGGGGAAGATGGGAAAGGTAGTAGAGCTCACAACGGTCTCGTAGGCGGTCTCAGTCAGCTCGGGGACGTCCTGCGTGCGGCGAATCGACGGCGGCGATCACCGGACAGAGGCGAGGAAGATGGCGACGATGGCGGCTCCACAGGGCCTTCGCTTTAGCTTTCTTCGATGGAGAGGCATGGTGCGGGGTGGCGGAGGTGCTGGACTGATCGGGGAGGCAAGGCATCGGCGGTGGGCGCGGCAACGGCGAGCAGCGGCTGCTTTCGGTGCGTGCGACGGAGAGAGCCAGGGGAGGGGATGGGGACGAGAGAGAGAGAGAGAGCGAGCGGTCCAGGGGTGTCGAGGGGGGGGGGGCGTGGCACCCTCGGGTGCTTCCAGCGGCGAGCAGGTAAGCAGGAGGTGGCCGGCGTGCCGTGGGCACACGCCCTCCTGCCTACTGGCAGGAGGTTGAAGACGGGGCGGTGGCTGGCTGGGCCTAGCACAGTAGTGGGCTGCCAGGTGGGCTGTTAGGTAAGTGGCCTAGTTGCCTTTCTCTCCCTCTCTTTATTATGTTTTTGTTTTTCCATTTCTGACATTTGTTTTAATTTGGTTTTTGAACCAAACAAATTTTGTTGCTTCTGATAAACTTTGCAGGGACTAAAAAGGATTATTCCAAAGCCCCTCAACAAAAATCAGAATTATTGGAGCAATAAAGTATTTATAGTATTTATTTGCTCCAATTCAAAATACAATATGTGTTAATTCAACAATCCAAAATGTCATGCAAAAATGTACATCACCTCTGGTTGCTGTTTCCAACATTTTCCAAAAATGATGAACATTTTTTAAGGCCATTTGGGTTCACTGAAAAATATTTTAGTTGAACCTGGTGGATTCCTTTTTATGCTAGGGTTTAAACATCCCCCATTTCAAGTTCATTTGAAAATTTAAACATGATGCACACATGGAGGGTTAGCCTAGTGCATACCAAGACTAGGGATGTGACATACATGCTAGCTGCAACTATCAGCCCAAAGAATTGATGGATACAATAGTATACGGGTGCTTTGTCGAACATCTTATGTATTTAATTTTTTTCTGTAACTACTCATAAACAAGAATAAGCTTACAAATCATGATACAAGAACTGAAACTCATGGTTTGTAAGCTAACCACTCACACTTAATTAAGCACGGATCAAATCTGATACAAGTAAGATAAACAGTTGGAGAAAGCATAAGTTGGCATTCATTACATAAATTCAAACATTCAATAATCTGAATAAATGGGATTAAAATCATCTATTTCTCGAAGATTTGTAGCTATCATGATGCACCATTTGGAAGCATGTGTTGCACATTCATGGCTTCTTTTTCCTCGACCTTTTTTGCTTGGACAATTGAGACGTCATAAAAACCTGTTTGGTTGCGCATCTTGCACAAGCATGTGACCTTGGCCTTGGCTTATTTTTTCTTCTCCTTTTCGTTTCCCCCATTCATTTCCTTTCCTATTTGAGTAGGAGTGTTGCAACCAATAAACGCCTCATATTCCTCTTCCCTAGTGTGCTTGACTGCATTGGGAACCATTTGGTTCAGAGGCTCCTCAATGCTCAGAACAATTGATACTAAAAGGCCATGCATTCATCTGATTACTTGGCTCTTTGAATTAGATCTTCCAACTTGTTGCGTGCTATTAAATTTTCTTCCTCGCAACTGCCTCCAAGGAGTCGGTGGGCTTTTGTTCTAGAAGGTTCCCTTGTTCATCGTAAATCCTCCGACTAGAATTTTTTGATGTCAACCATATGATCTCAAAATAAATAAATAAGAGTAATGACTTTAACTTTCATACCTTTTACACCGTTTCTGCCATCTTTCCAAAATATAGAAGGTTGGCAGCTCCTTTTGATTTTCAATTCGCATTACTTGGATAATCTAGTGGCATGGGATTTGATGCGACTCAAATAACTTGCACGAACAATTAGCTATCATGGATGTCATGTCACAACAGGCCTCCCTTGCCCTACTGGCACCCGTTTTAAAGGTCACTATTTTTATTTCCTGATCTTGTGCAATTCCTTAAAAACAACAATGATCTCTTGCCGCAATACTTGTTCCTACAATTTCTCAAACACCTCATCTGTAAATACTTTACTACCTTGTTTCTCCATTTCCCATGGTGTCACTAGTTGGAGGGTCCTATGGATGCTTGAATTGTCTACAGTCAACTCCTCTTGATGTTGACATTCTAAAGCCCCTTCAAACCTAAGCCACAACTCAACAAAAGTGAATATGCGATGAATGAATCAGTTAAAGAATGAATTTGGACATTCAGACCTTGAAGTAGTTCGGAGAATGCCTGCCAGTGATATGTCCATAAAATAGGCCGGTATCCATGAGTTTCTAAGGCTAGACCTTTTAGTCAACCACTCATTATCCTTCAACCCAAAGTCCGAAATTACAGGATTCCACTCTAACTCACAATCAGTCATGATTTTTGAACCCCATACACATGCATTCATTCTCTTCCAAAATTCAGATTCTTCTCTTATCACAGGTCCAATCTTCTTGGGAAGTCTTTCCATTATATGCCACATGCACAACCTGTGTACCGAGGTTGGAAGAACCTTATCAATTCCATTTATGATGCTAGTAGCTTCATCGGTTATGATGAGTCTCAGCACCACACCTCCCATTGCCCTCAGGAAGGTCTCAAACAACCAAACATATGACTCGGTCTTCTCATTTAGTAAGAATGCAACACCAAAGAACACACTTTGTAAGTGATGATTAACTCCTATAAATGGCGCAAAGATCATGTTGTACTAATTAGTATTATATGTAGAACCAAAGATACCACACTACCAAAATGTTTGTAGTTCTTCCTGCTTATGCCATCTGCCCAGAACACATACATCAATTTTCCTTCATTACTCACAACGAAATCATAGAAAAACGCCAAATTAACTTCCTGCTTTCTAGCTAGCTGGGCCACAAACATTTGAGCATATGCATTCCTGACTTTTAGTCTAAGGCTACGGTAATAGTTTTGCAAGTCCCTTCTCGTGCATCCAACATTTGCAAATCCACCTTCACTGACATGGAGGAGCCTGTATACCTGACAGGTGCCTATGCTTGCTTTGTTGCTTGTGTGCAATGTGTTATTTGACCTCTCTCTAACTTGGCAATTTGATCTAATTAAATGACACTTATCAGGTGACACAAGACCATGGTTGTGGTGCTCTACCCCCGATTCTATCCCGTAGGCATTATTAGCACATAACTTCACCAAGATATTGTTGGGGAACGTTGCAGAAAATAAAAAATTTCTACGCTTGTGCAAGATCAATCTATGGAGTCATCTAGCAACGAGAGAGATGAGTGCATATACATACCCTTGTAGATCGCGAGCGGAAGCGTTCAAGTGAATGGGGTTGAGGGAGTCGTACTCGTCGTGATCCAAATTACCGATGACCAAGTGCCGAACAGACGACACCTCCGCGTTCAACACACGTACGGTTGGGGAAGGCGTCTCCTCCTTCTTGATCCAGCAAGGGGGAGGGAGAGGTTGACGGAGATCCAGCAGCACGACGGCGTGGTGGTGGAAGTAGCGGGATCCCGGCAAGGCTTCGCCAAGCGCAAGCACGGAGGAGAGGTGTTACGGAGGGAGAGGGAGGCGCCAGGAGCACCCCCACCCAAGCCAAGTGGGGCGCCCCCCACCCCTAGGGTTTCCAACCCTAGGCGCAGGGGAGGCCCAAGGGGGCGCACCAGCCCACCAGGAGCTAGTTCCCCCTCCCACTTCAGCCCATGGGGCCCTCCGGGATAGGTGGCCCCACCCGGTGGACCCCCGGGACCCTTCTGGTGGTCCCGGTACAATACCGATGACCCCCAAAACTTTCCCGATGGCCGAAACTGGACTTCCTATATATAAATCTTTCCCTCCGAACCATTCTGAAACTCCTCGTGATGTCCGGGATCTCATCCAGGACTCCGAACAACTTTTGGGTTACCACATACTCATATCTCTACAACCCTAGCGTCTGTTGGAAATATGCCCTAGAGGCAATAATAAAAGTATTATTATTATATTTCCTTGTTCATGGTAATTGTCTTTATTCATGCTATAATTGTGTTATCTGGAAATCGTAATACATGTGTGAATACTAGACACCAATATGTCCCTAGTAAGCCTCTAGTTGACTAGCTCGTTGATCGATAGATAGTCATGGTTTCCTGACTATGGACATGGGGATGTCATTGATAACGAGATCACATCATTAGGAGAATGATGTGATGGACAAGACCCAATCCTAAGCATAGCACAAGATCGTGTAGTTCGTTTTGCTAGAGCTTTCCAATGTCGAGTATCTTTTCCTTAGACCATGAGATCGTGTAACTCCCGGATACTGTAGGAGTGCTTTGGGTGTACCAAACGTCACAACGTAACTGGGTGACTATAAAGGTGCACTACAGGTATCTCCGAAAGTATCTGTTGGGTTGACACGGATCAAGACTAGGATTTGTCACTCCGTATGACGGAGAGGTATCACCGGGCCCACTCGGTAATGCATCATCATAATGAGCTCAAAGTGACCAAGTGTTTGGCCACGGGATCATGCATTACGGTACGAGTAAAGTGACTTGCCTGTAACGAGACTAAACGAGGTATTGGGATACCGACGATCGAGTCTCGGGCAAGTAACCTACCGATTGTCAAAGGGAATAGTTTACGGGGTTGCTTGAACCCTCGACATCGTGGTTCATCTGATGACATCATCGAGGAACATGTGGGAGCCAACATGGGTATCCAGATCCCGCTGTTGGTTATTGCCCGAGAGTCGTCTCGGTCATGTCTGCATGTCTCCCGAATCCGTAGGGTCTACACACTTAAGGTTCGGTGACGCTAGGGTTATTAGGAAGACTTGTATGTGATTACCGAATGTTGTTCGGAGTCCCGGATGAGATCCCGGACGTCACGAGGAGTTCCGGAGTGGTCCGGAGGTAAAGATTTATATATGGGAAGATGTCATACGGACACCGGAATAGTTCGGGGGCATATCGGTATTGTACCGGGGCCACCGGAGGGGCCTCGGGGGTCCATCGGGAGGGGCCACCTCTCCCGGAGGGGCTCATGGGCTGTAAGGGGAAGGGAACCAGCCCAAAGTGGGCTGGTGCGCCTCCCCCCAAGGGCCCATGCGCCCTAGGGTTTGGGGAACCCTAAAGGGGGCGCCCCCCTTGCTTGGGGGGCAAGCCCCCTCCCCCTTGGCCGCCGCACCCCCTTCTAGATCCCATCTAGAGGGGGCCGGCCCCCCTTGCCCCTTCCCCTATAAATAGAGGGGTGAGGGGAGGGCTGCATACACAAGTCAAGGCGCAGCCCCTCCCCTCCCCAACACCTCTCCTCCTCCGTACGTGCTTGGCGAAGCCCTGTCGGAGTTCTGCTGCACCAACATCACCACGCCGTCGTGCTGCCGTTGGAGTCTTCTTCCTCAACCTCTCCTTCCCTTGCTGGATCAAGAAGGAGGAGACGTCGATCGTCCCGTACGTGTGTTGAACGCGGAGGTGCTGTCCGTTCGGCACTTGGTCATCGGTGATCTGAATCACGACGAGTACGACTACGTCATCACCATCCCCTTGAACGCTTCCGCACGCAATCTGCAAGTGGTATGTAGATGCAATCTCTCTCCCATGACTCGTTGCTTGATGAACTCATAGATGGATCTTGGTGAAACCGTAGGAAAATTTTAATTTTCTGCAACGTTCCCCAACAGTGGCATCATGAGCTACGTCTATGCGTAGTTCTCTATTGCACGAGTAGAACACAAAGTAGTTGTGGGCGTCGAATTGTCAATTCTTCTTGCCGTTACTAGTCCTATCTTGGTTCAGCGGTATTGTGGGATGAAGCGGCCCGGACCAACCTTACACGTACGCTTACGTGAGACCGGTTCCACCGACTAACATGCACTAGTTGCATAAGGTGGCTGGCATGTGTCTGTCTCTCCCACTTTAGTTGGATCGGATTCAATGAACAGGGTCCTTATGAAGGGTAAATAGAGATTGACAAATTCACGTTGTGGTTTTAACGTAGGTAAGAAACGTTCTTGCTAGCAACCTATAACAGCCACGTAAAAAACTTGCAACAACATTAGAGGACGTCTAACTTGTTTTTGCAGCAAGTGCTTTGTGATGTGATATGGCCAGAAGTTGTGATGAATCATGTGATGTATGACATGATCTTGTTATTGTAATAGGAATCACGACTTGCATGTCGATGAGTATGACAACCGACAGGTGCCATAGGAGTTGTCATTATTCTTTTATGACCTGCGTGTCGCCATGTAAATTACTTTACTTTATTGCTAAACGTGTTAGCCATAGTAGTAGTAGTAATGGTTGGCGAGCAAATCCATGGAGATCATGATGATGGAGATCATGGTGTCGTGCCGGTGACAAGATGATCATGGAGCCCCAAGATGGAGATCGAAGGAGCTATATGATGATGGCCATATCATGTCACTACTATATAATTGCATGTGATGTTTATTATGTTTATGCATCTTGTTTACTTAGAACGACGGTAGTAAATAAGATGATCCCTTACAAAATTTCAAGAAGTGTTCTCCCCTAACTGTGCACCGTTGCTAAAGTTCGTCGTTTCGAAGCACCACGTGATGATCGGGTGTGATAGATCCATACGTTCACATACAACGGGTGTAAGACAGTTCTACACATGCAAAACACTTAGGGTTAACTTGACGAGCCTAGCATGTACAGACATGGCCTCGGAACACGGAGACCAAAAGGTCGAACATGAGTCGTATAGAAGATACGATCAACATAGAGATGTTCACCGATGATGACTAGTCCGTCTCACGTGATGATCGGACACGGCCTAGTCGACTCGGATCATGTAACACTTAGATGACTAGAGGGATGTCTAATCTGAGTGGGAGTTCATTCATTAATTTGATTAGATGAACTTAATTATCATGAACTTAGTCTAAATCTTTACAATATGTCAAGTGATCAAATGGCCCACGGTAATGTCAGCCTCAACTTCAACGCGTTCCTAGAGAAAACTAAGCTGAAAGATGATGGCAACAACTACTCCGACTGGGTTCGGAACTTGAGGATCATCCTCATAGCAGCCAAGAAAGATTATGTCCTAGATGCACCGCTAGGTGATGCACCATTCCCAGAAAACCAGGACATTATGAACGCCCATCAGTCACGCACTGATGATTACTCCATCGTTCAGTGCGGCATGCTTTACAGCTTAGAACCGGGGCTCCAAAAGCGTTTTGAGAAGCACGGAGCATATGAGATGTTCGAGGAGCTGAAATTGATTTTCCAAGCTCATGCCCGGGTCGAGAGATATGAAGTCTCCGACAAGTTCTTTAGCTGTAAAATGGAGGAAAATAGCTCTGTCAGTGAACACATACTCAAGATGTCTGGGTTGCACAACCGCTTGACTCAGCTGGAAGTTAATCTTCCGGATGAGGCGGTCATTGACAGAATCCTTCAGTCGCTCCCACCTAGCTACAAAAGCTTCGTGATGAACTACAACATGCAGGGGATGGAAAAGACCATTCCCGAGTTGTATTCAATGCTGAAATCCGCGGAGGTGGAGATCAAAAAGGAACATCAAGTGTTGATGGTGAATAAAACCACTAAGTTCAAGAAAGGCAAGGGTAAGAAGAACTTCAAGAAAGACGGCAAGGAGGTTGCCGCGCCTGGTAAATCAGTTGCCAGGAAGAAGTAAAAGAATGGACCCAAACCTAAAACTGAGTGCCTTTATTGCAAGGGAAATGGTCACTGGAAACGGAATTGCCCCAAGTACTTAGCGGATAAGAAGGCCGGCAACACTAAAGGTATATGTGATATACATGTAATTGATGTGTACCTTACCAGTGCTCGTAGTAGCTCCTGCGTATTTGATACCGGTGCTGTTGCTCATATTTGTAACTCACAGCAGGAGCTGCGGAATAGGAGAAGGCTGGCGAAGGACGAGGTGACGATGCGCGTCGGGAATGGTTCCAAGGTCGATGTGATCGCCGTCGGCACGCTACCTCTACATTTACCTACGGGATTAGTTTTAAACCTCAATAATTGTTATTTAGTGCCAAGTTTGAGCATGAACATTGTATCTGGATCTCGTTTAATATGAGATGGCTACTCATTTAAATCCGAGAATAATGGTTGTTCTATTTATATGAGTGATATGTTTTATGGTCATGCTCCGGTGGTTAATGGTTTATTCTTAATGAATCTCGTGCGTGATAATACACATATTCATAGTGTGAATGCCAAAAGGTGTAAAGTTGATAACGATAGTCCCACATACTTGTGGCACTTCCGCCTTGGTCACATTGGTGTCAAGCGCATGAAGAAGCTCCATGCTGATGGACTTTTAGAGTCTCTCGATTATGAATCGTTTGACACATGCGAACCATGCCTTATGGGCAAAATGACCAAGACTCCGTTCTCCGGAACAATGGAGTGAGAAACCAACTTATTGGAAATTATACATACTGATGTGTGTGGTCCAATGAGCATTGAGGCTCGCGGAGGATGTCGTTATGTTCTCACACTCACTGATGATTTGAGTAGATATGGCTATGTCTACTTAATGAAACACAAGTCTGAGACCTTTGAAAAGTTCAAGGAGTTTCAGAGTGAGGTTGAGAATCAACGTGACAGAAGAATCAAGTTTCTACGATCAGATCGTGGAGGAGAGTACTTAAGTCACGAATTTGGCACACACTTAAGAAAATGTGGAATAGTTTCACAACTCACGCCGCCTGGAACACCTCAGCGTAATGGTGTGTCCGAACATCGTAATCGCACTTTATTGGATATGGTGCGATCTATGATGTCTCTTACCGATTTACTGCTATCATTTTGGGGATACGCTCTAGAGACAGCCACATTCACTTTAAATAGGGCACCGTCTAAATCCGTTGAGACGACACCGTATGAATTATGGTTTGGAAAGAAACCTAAGCTGTTGTTTCTAAAAGTTTGGGGATGCGAGGCTTATGTCAAGAAACTTCAACCTGAAAAGCTCGAACCCAAATCGGAAAAATGCGTCTTCATAGGATACCCTAAGGAAACCATAGGGTATACCTTCTACTTAAGATCCGAGGGCAAGATCTTTGTTGCCAAGAACGGAACCTTTCTGGAGAAAGAGTTTCTCTCGAAAGAAGTAAGTGGGAGGAAAGTGGAGCTTGATGAAGTACTGCCTCTTGAAACGGAGAATGGCGCGGCGCAGGAAAATGTTCCTGTGGTGCCTGCTCCAATTAGAGAGGAGGTTAATGATAATGATCAAGATACTTCGGACCAAGCTTCCACTGAACTTCGTATGTCCACAAGGACGCGTTCCGCACCAGAGTGGTACGGCAACCCTGTCCTGGAAATCATGTTGTTGGACAACGGTGAACCTTCGAACTATGAAGAAGCGATGGCGGACCCGGATTCCAACAAATGGTTAGAAGCCATGAAATCCGAGATAGGATCCATGTATGAAAACAAAGTATGGACTTTGACAGACTTGCCCGATGATCGGCGAGCGATAGAAAATAAATGGATCTTCAAGAAGAAGACGGACGCGGATGGTAATGTCACCATCTATAAAGCTCGACTTGTCGCTAAGGGTTATCGGCAAGTTCAAGGGATTGACTACGACGAGACTTTCTCTCCCGTAGCGAAGCTGAAGTCCGTCCGAATCATGTTAGCAATTGCCGCATACTATGATTATGAGATATGGCAAATGGACGTCAAAACGGCATTCCTTAACGGCTATCTTAAGGAAGAACTGTATATGATGCAGCCGGAAGGTTTTGTCGATCCTAAGAATGCTAACAAGGTGTGCAAGCTCCAGCGATCCATTTATGGGCTGGTACAAGCATCTCGGAGTTGGAACATTCGCTTTGATGAGATGATCAAAGCGTTTGGGTTTATGCAGACTTATGGAGAAGCCTGCGTTTACAAGAAAGTGAGTGGGAGCTCCGTAGCATTTCTCATATTATATGTGGATGACATACTATTGATGGGAAATGATATAGAATTCTTGGAAAGCATAAAGGCCTATTTGAACAAGTGTTTTTCAATGAAGGACCTTGGAGAAGCTGCTTATATATTAGGCATCAGAATCTATAGAGATAGATCAAGACGCCTCATAGGTCTTTCGCAAAGCACATACTTTGATAAGATTTTGAAGAAGTTCAAAATGGATCAGTCCAAGAAAGGGTTCTTGCCTGTATTGCAAGGTGTGAAATTGAGCTCGGCTCAATGCCCGACCACGGCAAAGGATAAACATGAGATGAGCGTCATCCCCTATGCTTCAGCCATAGGATCCATTATGTATGCCATGCTGTGTACCAGACCTGATGTAAACCTTGCCGTAAGTTTGGTAGGTAGGTACCAAAGTAATCCCGGCAAGGAACACTGGACAGCGGTCAAGAATATCCTTAAGTACCTGAAAAGGACTAAGGACATGTTTCTCGTTTATGGAGGTGATGAAGAGCTCGTCGTAAAGGGTTACGTCAATGCTAGCTTTGACACAGATCTGGATGACTCTAAGTCACAAACCGGATACGTGTATATGTTGAATGGTGGAGCAGTGAGCTGGTGCAGCTGCAAGCAGAGCGTCGTGGCGGGATCTACATGTGAAGCGGAATACATGGCAGCCTCGGAGGCAGCGCATGAGGCAATTTGGGTGAAGGAGTTCATCACCGACCTAGGAGTCATACCCAATGCGTCGGGGCCGATCAAACTCTTCTGTGACAACACTGGAGCTATTGCACTGGCCAAGGAGCCCAGGTTTCACAAGAAGACCAGGCACATCAAGCGTCGCTTCAACTCCATCCGTGAAAATGTTCAAGATGGAGACATAGAAATTTGTAAAGTGCACACGGATCTGAATGTCGCAGATCCGTTGACTAAACCTCTCCCTAGGGCAAAACATGATCAGCACCAGAACTCTATGGGTGTTCGATTCATCATAATGTAACTAGATTATTGACTCTAGTGCAAGTGGGAGACTGTTGGAAATATTCCCTAGAGGCAATAATAAAAGTATTATTATTATATTTCCTTGTTCATGGTAATTGTCTTTATTCATGCTATAATTGTGTTATCTGGAAATCGTAAGACATGTGTGAATACTAGACACCAATATGTCCCTAGTAAGCCTCTAGTTGACTAGCTCGTTGATCGATAGATAGTCATGGTTTCCTGACTATGGACATGGGGATGCCATTGATAACGAGATCACATCATTAGGAGAATGATGTGATGGACAAGACCCAATCCTAAGCATAGCACAAGATCGTGTAGTTCGTTTTGCTAGAGCTTTCCAATGTCGAGTATCTTTTCCTTAGACCATGAGATCGTGTAACTCCCGGATACTGTAGGAGTGCTTTGGGTGTACCAAACGTCACAACGTAACTGGGTGACTATAAAGGTGCACTACAGGTATCTCCGAAAGTATCTGTTGGGTTGACACGGATCAAGACTGGGATTTGTCACTCCGTATGACGGAGAGGTATCACCGGGCCCACTCGGTAATGCATCATCATAATGAGCTCAAAGTGACCAAGTGTTTGGCCACGGTATCATGCATTACGGTACGAGTAAAGTGACTTGCCGGTAACGAGACTAAACGAGGTATTGGGATACCGACGACCGAGTCTCGGGCAAGTAACCTACCGATTGACAAAGGGAATAGTTTACGGGGTTGCTTGAACCCTCGACATCGTGGTTCATCTGATGACATCATCGAGGAACATGTGGGAGCCAACATGGGTATCCAGATCCCGCTGTTGGTTATTGCCCGAGAGTCGTCTCGGTCATGTCTGCATGTCTCCCGAACCCGTAGGGTCTACACACTTAAGGTTCGGTGACGCTAGGGTTATTAGGAAGACTTGTATGTGATTACCGAATGTTGTTCGGAGTCCCGGATGAGATCCCGGACGTCACGAGGAGTTCCGGAGTGGTCCGGAGGTAAAGATTTATATATGGGAAGATGTCATACGGACACCGGAATAGTTCGGGGGCATATCGGTATTGTACCGGGGCCACCGGAGGGGTTCCGGGGGTCCACCGGGAGGGGCCACCTCTCCCGGAGGGGCTCATGGGCTGTAAGGGGAAGGGAACCAGCCCAAAGTGGGCTGGTGCGCCTCCCCCCAAGGGCCCATGCGCCCTAGGGTTTGGGGAACCCTAAAGGGGGCGCCCCCCTTGCTTGGGGGGCAAGCCCCCTCCCCCTTGGCCGCCCCCCCCCTTCTAGATCCCATCTAGAGGGGGCCGGCCCCCCTTGCCCCTTCCCCTATAAATAGAGGGGTGAGGGGAGGGCTGCAGACACAAGTCAAGGCGCAGCCCCTCCCCTCCCCAACACAACTCCTCCTCCGTACGTGCTTGGCGAAGCCCTGTCGGAGTTCTGCTGCACCAACATCACCACGCCGTCGTGCTGCCGTTGGAGTCTTCTTCCTCAACCTCTCCTTCCCTTGCTGGATCAAGAAGGAGGAGACGTCGATCGTCCCGTACGTGTGTTGAACGCGGAGGTGCTGTCCGTTCGGCACTTGGTCATCGGTGATCTGAATCACGACGAGTACGACTAAGTCATCACCATCCCCTTGAACGCTTCCGCACGCAATCTGCAAGTGGTATGTAGATGCAATCTCTCTCCCATGACTCGTTGCTTAGATGAACTCATAGATGGATCTTGGTGAAACCGTAGGAAAATTTTAATTTTCTGCAACGTTCCCCAACAGTGGCATCATGAGCTAGGTCTATGCGTAGTTCTCTATTGCACGAGTAGAACACAAAGTAGTTGTGGGCGTCGAATTGTCAATTCTTCTTGCCGTTACTAGTCCTATCTTGGTTCGGCGGTATTGTGGGATGAAGCGGCCCGGAGCAACCTTACACGTACGCTTACGTGAGACCGGTTCCACCGACTAACATGCACTAGTTGCATAAGGTGGCTGGCGGGTGTCTGTCTCTCCCACTTTAGTTGGATCGGATTCGATGAACAGGGTCCTTATGAAGGGTAAATAGAGATTGACAAATTCACGTTGTGGTTTTAACGTAGGTAAGAAACGTTCTTGCTAGCAACCTATAACAGCCACGTAAAAAACTTGCAACAACATTAGAGGACGTCTACCTTGTTTTTGCAGCAAGTGCTTTGTGATGTGACATGGCCAGAAGTTGTGATGAATCATGTGATGTATGAGATGATCTTGTTATTGTAATAGGAATCACGACCTGCATGTCGATGAGTATGACAACCGGCAGGAGCCATAGGAGTTGTCATTATTCTTTTATGACCTGCGTGTCGCCATGTAAATTACTTTACTTTATTGCTAAACGTGTTAGCCATAGTAGTAGTAGTAATGGTTGGCGAGCAACTCCATGGAGATCATGATGATGGAGATCATGGTGTCGTGCCGGTGACAAGATGATCATGGAGCCCCAAGATGGAGATCGAAGGAGCTATATGATGATGGCCATATCATGTCAGTACCATATCATGTCACTACTATATAATTGCATGGAGCCCCCTCCCACTTCAGCCCATGGGGCCCTCCGGGATAGGTGGCCCCACCCGGTGGACCCCCGGGACCCTTCTGGTGGTCCCGGTACAATACCGATGACCCCCAAAACTTTCCCGATGGCCGAAACTGGACTTCCTATATATAAATCTTTCCCTCCGGACCATTCTGAAACTCCTCGTGACGTCCGGGATCTCATCCAGGACTCCGAACAACTTTTGGGTTACCACATACTCATATCTCTACAACCCTAGCGTCACCAAACCTTAAGTGTGTAGACCCTACGGGTTCGGGAGACACGCAGACATGACCGAGACGACTCTCCGGTCAATAACCAACAGTGTGATCTGGATACCCATGTTGGATCCCACATGCTCCTTGATGATCTCATCGGATGAACCACGATGTCGAGGATTCAAATAATCCCGTATACAATTCCCTTTGTCAATCGGTACGTTACTTGCCCGAGATTCGATCGTCGGTATCCCAATACCTCGTTCAATCTCGTTACCGGCAAGTCACTTTACTCGTACCGTAATGCATGATCCCGTGACCAAACACTTGGTCACATTGAGCTCATTATGATGATGCATTACCGAGCGGGCCCAGAGATACCTCTCCGTCATACGGAGTGACAAATCTCAGTCTCGATCCGTGTCAACCCAACAGATACTTTCGGGGATACCTGTAGTATACCTTTATAGTCACCCAGTTACGTTGTGACGTTTGGCACACCCAAAGCACTCCTGCGGCATCCGGGAGTTACACGATCTCATGGTCTAAGGAAATGATACTTAACATTGGAAAAGCTTTAGCTAGGCTTAGGATTGGGTCTTGTCCATCACATCATTCTCCTAATGATGTGATCCCATTATCAATGACATCTAATGTCCATAGTCAGGAAACCATGACTATCTGTTGATCAACGAGCTAGTCAACTAGAGGCTCACTAGGGACATGTTGTGGTCTATGTATTCACACATGTATTATGATTTCCGGATAACACAATTATAGCATGAACAATAGACAATTATCAGAACAAGGAAATATAATAATAATCATTTTATTATTGCCTCTAGGGCATATTTCCAATAGTCTCCCACTTGCACTAGAGTCAATAATATAGTTACATTGTGATGAATCGAACACTCATAGAGTTCTGGTGTCGATCATGTTTTGCTCGCGGAAGAGGGTCAACGGATCTGCGACATTCAGATCCGTATGTACTTTGCAAATATCTATGTATCCATCTTGAACATTTTCACGAATGGAGTTGAAGCGACACTTGATGTGCTTGGTCTTCTTGTGAAACCTGGGCTCCTTGGCAAGTGCAATAGCTCAAGTGTTGTCACAGAAGAGAGTGATCGGCCCCGACGCATTGGGTATGACTCCCAGGTCGGTGATGAACTCCTTCATCCAAATTGCTTCATGCGTTGCCTCCGAGGCTGCCATGTATTCCGCTTCACATGTAGATCCCGCCACGACGTTTTGCTTGCAACTGCACCAGCTTACTGCCCCACCATTCAAAATATACATGTATCCGGTTTTTGACTTAGAGTCATCCAGATCTGTGTCGAAGCTAGCATCAATGTAACCCTTTACGACGAGCTCTTCGTCACCTCCATAAACGAGAAACATATCCTTAGTCCTTTTCAGGTACTTCAGGATGTTCTTGACCGCTGTCCAGTGTTCCAGTCGGGATTACTTTGGTACCTTCCTACCAAACTTACGACAAGGTTTACATCAGGTCTGGTACACAGCATGGCATACATGATAGACCCTATGGCTGAGGCATAGGGGACGACACTCATCTTTTCTCTATCTTCTGCCGTGGTTGGACATTGAGTTGAGCTCAATTTCACACCTTGAAACGCAGGCAAGAACCCCTTCTTGGACTGATCCATATTGAACTTCTTCAATATCTTATCAAGGTATGTGCTTTGTGACGCCCCCGATTCAATCGTACACTAATCATGCACGCAAATGTGTACGATCAAGATCAGGGACTCACGGGAAGATATCACAACACAACTCTAAATCATAAATAAGTCATACAAGCATCATAATACAAGCCAGGGGCCTCGAGGGCTCGAATACAAGTGCTCGATCATAGACGAGTCAGCGGAAGCAACAATATCTGAGTACAGACATAAGTTAAACAAGTTGCCATAAGATGGCTAGCACAAACGGGGATACAGATCGAACGAGGCGCATGCCTCCTGCTCCTGGTCGTCGTCAGCGGGCTGCACGTAGTAGTAGGCACCTCTAGTGTAGTAGGAGTCGTCGTCGAAGGTGGCGTCTGGATCCTGGGCTCCATCGTCTGGTCGCAGGAATCGGGTAGAGAAATGGGGAAAAGGGGGAACAAGGCAACCGTGAGTACTCATCCAAAGTACTCGCAAGCAAGGAGCTACACTACATATGCATGGATATATGTGTAAAGGGCCATATCAGTGGACTGAACTGCAGAATGATAGAATAAGAGAGGGATAGCTAATCCTGTCGAAGACTACGCTTCTGGCAGCCTCCATCTTGCAGCATATAGAAGAGAGTAGACTGAAGTCCTCCAAGTAGCATCGCATAGCATAATCCTACCCGACGATCCCCTCCTCGTCGCCCTGTTAGAGAGCGACCACCGGGTTATATCTAGCACTTGGAAGGGTGTGTTTTATTAAGTATCCGGTTCTAGTTGTCATAAGGTCAAGGTACAACTCCAAGTCGTCCTGTTACCAAAGATCATGGCTATTCGAATAGATTAACTTCCCTGCAGGGGTGCACCACATAACCCAACACGCTTGATCCCATTTGGCCGGACACACTTTCCTGGGTCATGCCCGGCCGCGGAAGATCAACACGTCGCAGTCCCACCTAGGCACAACAGAGAGGTCAGCACGCCGGTCTAAACCTAAGCGCACAGGGGTCTGGGCTCATCGCCCTTAGCACACCTGCACGTTGCGAGGGCGGCCGGAAGCAGACCTAGCCTAGCAGGCGTTCCAGTCCAATCCGGCGCGCGCCGCTTAGTCGCTGACGTCACAAAGTGCTTCGGCTGATACCATGACGTCGAGTGCCCATAACTGTTCCCGCGTAGTTGGCTAGTGCGTATAGGCCAGTAGCCAGACTCAGATCAAATACCAAGATCTCGTTAAGCGTGTTAAGTATCCGCGAATGCCGACCAGGGCCAGGCCCACCTCTCTCCTAGGTGGCCTCAACCTGCCTTGTCGCTTTGCCTCAAAGATCCACTCGCGGGTACTCCTACGAGTCGACCCGTCTTTAGTCACCACATGTATCATGTATTATGTATATAAGTATATTCCCGTGATCACCCCCGAGTGATCACGGCCCGATAGTATAGCATGACAGACGGACAAGAATGTAGGGCCATAGAAGGAATTCTAGCATCCTAAACTAAGCATGTAGGATAGCAGGTAAAGGTAACAATAGTAGTAGCAATGACAGGCTATGCAGCAGAGTAGGATTATCGAAAAGCAGTAACATGCTACACTACTCTAGTCCAAGCATATAGAGAAGAGTAGGCGATATCTGGTGATCAAGGGGGGGGGGCTTGCATGGTTGCTCTGGCAAGAGAGAGGGGTCGTCAACACCGTAGTCGTACTAGGTAGCAGCGGCGTCGGTCTCGGTGTCTAGCGGAAGAAGAGGGGGGAAGAAACAATGAATACCATGCAAACAGATGCATAACGATGCATGACAAAGCAATGTGTGATGCTAGGCGTGCCCTAACGCGATATGAGGTGATACCGGTGAAGGGGGGAAACATCCGGGAAAGTATTCCCGGTGTTTCGCGTTTTCGGACAGAGGAACCGAAGGGGGAAAGTTGCGAGTTCGATAGGTTAGGGGTGTGTGGCGGACAAACGGGTTGCGTATCCAGAATCGTCTCGTCGTTCTGAGCAACTTTCATGTAGAAAGTATTTTCATCCGAGTTATGGATTAAAAGATACGATTTTCTAAAGATTTAAATCATTTTTTTGATTTTAATTACGTTTTAAACCCAACATTATCCAGAATAGTGTTTGATGACGCAAGCATGACATCAGAGTGATGTCAGCAGGTCAACTGGTCAGTTGACTAGTCAAACCAGACAGGTGGGTCCAGTGGGACCCACATGTCATTGTCAGGGGCATCAACAGAGTTTTAAAACTAACTAAATGGGTTAATTAGTAGGTGGGGCCTAGTAGTTAGTGAGAGATTAGGTTTTAATTAATTAGTTTAGTTAATTAGCAGTTTATCTATTTGTTTTTATTCTTTTTATGGCATGGGGCCCGCATGTCAGTGGCAGTAGCTGCCACGTCAGCGTAGTTGACTTCGGTCAACATGGCTAGTTGGGCCCCCCCAGGCCCACAGGCAGTGACCCAGGATGGGGCCCCGGGGTGCCAGCTCAGCGGAGCCGCCGGAGTAGCTCCGGCAAGCTCGCGCGCAGCGGCCGAACACCGGCGAGCGTTGGATTTCGCCCATGGGGCACCAAATCGAGCGCGGCCGAGCGCGTTAGAACGGCAAGACGACGACACGACGGTTGGTGGTGGTTACGCCGGCAGTGGTGGCCGGAATCGAGCGAGGTGAGCTCACCGGCGGAAGGCCGGAGTCGGGCGTGGGAGGAAACGACGACGCATCATGTTAGCGAATGAAAGGATAGGCCAAGCGAGTCGTACGTGAGGCGGCGAACGCAACGGGCGCTGGCCCGTGACCATTTGGTCACCGAAGGCACGCCGGCGTTGAGCCAGGCGGCAGCGCGTTCGAGCGCTCAACAGGGACGGCGTTAGGAGGCACAGGAGGGAGCGTGCGCAGGCGCGTTGGGCTCCTAGGAACCCCAGGAGTACAACGGTGAGTTCGGGCGAGCGTGACGGCGGTTGTGGCCACGACGGCGAGGTACACCGCGGCGACCAGAGCCTGGGCACGACGACGAGCTAGCTAGGGCATGAGCTAGGGGAGCTAGAGGGCAGAGGGGGGAGGCAGCTCACCTAGCGGCACGCACGGTGGCCTTTGGTGGCTTAGTAGCTGCAGAAGGCGTCGCCGGAGTTGGTGAATAACGGCGGCGACCAGAGATGTGGAAGAAGGGGACCGTCGCAGCAGCGCCTCCGAGCTCCAGTTGCGGCCACCGATCAACGAGGAAGACGATGGCGGAGACGACGGACACGCTGGCGAGGTGAGGTGGTGGCTGTGGCCGCGCGTTTCACGGCGGCGGGTCCATGGCGGCGCTCGCATGCGATGGAAGAGGAGGAGAGTGGGGTGGATCTGGAGGGGAGTGGGAGAGGCGCAGGAACCGAGGCGAGAGTGGGGGCGAGTGGGAGGCGGGATCGAGGAGGCGGGGCGTGGCGGCCTTATCCTCGCCTCGTCGCCGACGAGAGGGTGCGGCGGGGACGCGCCCCTGTTCCGACCGGGTCGGGGGTACAGGGAAGGGAGGCGGCAGGGGAAGGCGGGCCGGGCCGGTCGGCTCGGTTAGCTGGGCCGTCTGGTCCAAGAGAGGGGGGGGGGGTTCGTTTCCTTTCCTTTTATTTTCACTTTTTCTTTTTATTTATGTTCTTTTCTGTTTTATTTCATTTTCAAGTATTTAGGCATTTTCTAAAAATGTGTTTACTTCACCATAATTACCAGTGCAATATTTGGCACCCACCGAACATCTTTGTTTTGGCTTTTGAAAACATTGGGTGCTTGTCACTAATTCATTTTTGAATTTGCAATGTTTTTGGAACTACCACTTGATTAGCAACAGTAACATAGATGACATGGCATTATCAGGAGAGTTTTACTGTAGCCTAATTATCCGGGCGTTACATGCTTTGTGAAAGACCTATGAGGCGTCTCGATTTATCTCTATAGATCTTGATGCCTAATATGTAAGCAGCTTCTCCAAGGTCCTTCATTGAAAAACACTTATTCAAGTAGGCCTTAATACTGTCCAAAAGTTCTATATCATTTCCCATCAAAAGTATGTCATCCACATATAATATGAGAAATGCTACAGAGCTCCCACTCACTTTCTTGTAAACGCAGGCTTCTCCATAAGTCTGCATAAACCCAAACACTTTGATCATTTCATTAAAGCGAATGTTCCAACTCCGAGATGCTTGCACCAGCCCATAGATGGAGCACTGGAGCTTGCATACCTTGTCAGCATTCTTAGGATCGACAAAACCTTCCGGCTGCATCATATACAATTATTCCTTAAGAAAGCCGTTAAGGAATGCCGTTTTGACGTCCATTTGCCATATCTCATAATCATAGTATGCGGCAATTGCTAACATGATTCGGACGGACTTCAGCTTCGCTACGGGTGAGAAGGTCTCATCGTAGTCAACCCCTTGAACTTGTCGATAACCCTTAGTGACAAGTCGAGCCTTATAGATGGTAACATTACCATCCGCATCTGTCTTCTTCTTAAAGATCCATTTATTCTCTATCGCTCGCCGATCATCGGGCAAGTCTGTCAAAGTCCATACTTTGTTTTCATACATGGATCCTATCTCGGATTGCATGGCTTCAAGCCATTTGTTGGAATCTGGGCCCGCCATTGCTTCTTCATAGTTCGAAGGTTCACCGTTGTCTAACAACATGATTTCCAGGACAGGGTTGCCGTACCACTCTGGTGCGGAACGTGTCCTAGTGGACCTACAAAGTTCAGTAGCAACTTGATCTGAAGTTTCATGATCATCATCATTAACCTCCTCTCTAGTCGGTGGAGGCACCACAGAAACATTTTCTTGAGCTGCGCTACTCTCCGGTTCAAGAGGCAATACTTCATCAAGTTCCACTTTCCTCCCACTTACTTCTTTCGAGAGAAACTCTTTCTCCAGAAAGGACCCGTTCTTGGAAACAAAGATCTTGCCTTCGGATCTGAGGTAGAAGGTATACCCAATGGTTTCCTTAGGGTATCCTATGAAGACACATTTTTCCGACTTGGGTTTGAGCTTTTCAGGTTGAAGTTTCTTGACATAAGCATCGCATTCCCAAACTTTTAGAAACGATAGCCTAGGTTTCTTCCCAAACCATAATTCATACGGTGTCGTCTCAACGGATTTAGACGGTGCCCTATTTAAAGTGAATGTAGCTGTCTCTAGAGCGTATCCCCAAAATGATAGCGTTAAATCAGTGAGTGACATCATAGATCACACCATATCCAATAGAGTGCGATTACGACGTTCGGACACACTGTTACGCCGAGGTGTTCCAGGCGGCGTGAGTTGTGAAACGATTCCACATTTCCTTAAGTGCGTACCAAATTCGTGACTTAAATATTCTCCCCCATGACCTGATCGTAAGAATTTTATCTTTCGGTCATGTTGATTCTCTACCTCATTCCGAAATTCCTTGAACTTTTCAAAGGTCTCAGACTTGTGTTTCATCAAATAGACATACCCATATCTACTTAAGTCATCAGTGAGAGTGAGAACATAACGATAGCCACCGCGAGCCTCAACGCTCATTGGACCGCACACATCAGTATGTATAATTTCCCATAAGTTGGTTGCTCGCTCCATTGTTCCGGAGAACGGAGTCTTGGTCATCTTACCTATGAGGCATGGTTCGCACGTGTCAAACGATTCGAAATCAAGAGACTCCAAAAGTCCATCTGTGTGGAGCTTCTTCATGCGCTTGACACCTATGTGACCAAGGCGGCAGTGCCACAAGTATGTGGGACTATCATTATCAACCTTACATCTTTTGGTATTCACACTATGAATATGTGTAACATCACGTTCGAGATTCATTAAGAATAAACCATTCACCAGCAGGGCATGACCATAAAACACATCTCTCATATAAATAGAACAACCATTATTCTCGGATTTAAATGAATAGCCATCTCGCGTTAAACGAGATCCAGATACAATGTTCATGCTCAAAGCCGGCACTAAATAACAATTATTGAGGTTTAAAACTAATCCCGTAGGTAAATGTAGAGGTAGCGTGCCAACTGCGATCACATCGACCTTGGAACCATTCCCGACGCGCATCGTCACCTCGTCCTTCGCCAGTCTCCGTTTATTCCGCAGCTCCTGTTTTGAGTTACAAATATGAGCAACCGCACCGGTATCAAATACCCAGGAGCTACTACGAGTACTGGTAATGTACACATCAATTACATGTATATCACATATACCTTTAGTGTTGCCATCCTTCTTGTCCGCTAAGTATTTGGGGCAGTTCCGCTTGCAGTGTCCCTTTCCCTTGCAATAAAAGCACCCAGTCTCAGGCTTGGGTCCATTCTTTGGTTCTTCCCGGCAACTGGCTTACCGGGCGCGGTAACTCCCTTGCCGTCCTTCTTCTTACCCTTGCCTTAGTGGTTTTATTCACCATCAACACTTGATGTTCCTTTTTGATCTCCACCTCCGCTGATTTCAGCATTGAATATACCTCAGGAATGGTCTTTTCCATCCCCTGCATATTGAAGTTCATCACAAAGCTCTTGTAGCTCGGTGGGAGCGACTGAAGGATTCTGTCAATGACCGCGTCATCCGGGAGATTAACTCCCAGCTGAGTCAAGCGGTTGTGCAACCCAGACATTTTGAGTATGTGCTCACTGACAGAACTATTTTCCTCCATCTTAAAACTGTAGAACTTGTCGGAGAATTCATATCTCTCAACCCGAGCATGAGCTTGGAAAACCATTTTCAGCTCTTCGAACATCTCATATGCTCCGTGTTGCTCAAAACGCTTTTGGAGCCACGGTTCTAAGCTGTAAAGCATGCCGCACTGAATGAGGGAGTAATCATCAACACGCTGCTGCCAAGCGTTCATAACATCTTGGTTCTCTGGGATGGGTGCTTCACCTAGCGGTGCTTCTAGGACATATTGTTTCCTGGCAGCTATGAGGATGATCCTCAGGTTCCGGACCCAGTCCGTATAGTTGCTGCCATCATCTTTCAGCTTGGTTTTCTCTAGGAACGCGTTGAAGTTGAGGTTGACATTAGCGTGGGCCATTTGATCTACAAGACATATTGCAAAGTTTTAAGACTAAGTTCATGATAATTAAGTTCATCTAATCAAATTATTTAATGAACTCCCACTCAGATTAGACATCCCTCTAGTCATCTAAGTGATACATGATCCGAATCAACTAGACTGTGTCCGATCATCACGTGAGACGGACTAGTCATCATCGATGAACATCTCCATGTTGATCGTACCTTCCATATGACTCATGTTCGACCTTTCGGTCTCTTGTGTTCCGAGGCCATGTCTGTACATGCTAGGCTCGTCAAGTCAACCAAAGTGTTTTGCATGTGTAAATCTGGTTTACACCCGTTTTATGTGAACGTTAGAATCTATCACACCCGATCATCACGTGGTGCTTCGAGACAACGAACTTCCGCAACGGTGCACAGTTAGGGGGAACACTTTCTTGAAATTATTATGAGGAATCATCTTATTTACTACCGTCGTACTAAGCAAATAAGAAGCAAAACATGATAAACATCACATGCAATCAAATAGTGGCATGATATGGCCAATATCATATTTCTCCTTTGATCTCCATCTTCAGGGCGCCATGATCATCTTCGTCACCGGCATGACGCCATGATCTCCATCATCGTGTCTTCATGAAGTTGTCTCGTCATCTATTACTTCTACTACTATGGCTAACGGTTTAGCAATAAAGTGAAGTAATTACATGACGTTTATGTTGACACGCAGGTCATAAATAATTTAATACAACTCCTATGGCTCCTGCCGGTTGTCATACTCATCGACATGCAAGTCGTGATTCCTATTACAAGAACATGATCAATCTCATACATCACATATATCATTCATCACATCTTTTGGCCATATCACATCACACGACACATGCTGCAAAAACAAGTTAGACGTCCTCTAATTGTTGTTGCATGTTTTTACGTGGCTGCAATAGGGTTCTAGCAAGAACGTTTCTTACCTACGTCAAAACCACAACGTGATATGCCAATTTCTATTTACCCTTAATAAGGACCCTTTTCATCGAATCCGATCCGACTAAAGTGGGAGAGACAGACACCCGCTAGCCACCTTATGCAAGTAGTGCATGTCAGTCGGTGGAACCTGTCTCACGTAAGCGTACGTGTAAGGTCGGTCCGGGCCGCTTCATCCCATGATGCCACCGAATCAAGATAAGACTAGTAACGGCAAGTAAATTGAAAAAATCGACGCCCACAACATCTTGTGTTCTACTCGTGCATAGATACTACGCATAGACCTAGCTCATGATGCCACTGTTGGGGAACGTTGCAGAAAATAAAATTTTTCTACGCTTCACCAAGATCAATCTATGGAGTCATCTAGCAATGAGAGAGATGAGTGCATCTACATACCCTTGTAGATCGCGAGCGGAAGCGTTCAAGTGAACGGGGTTGAGGGAGTCGTACTCGTCGTGATCCAAATCACCGATGACCAAGTGCCGAACAGACGGCACCTCCATGTTCAACACACGTACGGTTGGGGAAGACGTATCCTCCTTCTTGATCCAGCAAGGGGGAGGGAGAGGTTGACGGAGATCCAGCAGCACGATGGCGTGGTGGTGGAAGTAGCGGGATCCCGGCAGGGCTTCGCCAGGCGCAAGCGGGGAGGAGAGGTGTTACGGAGGGAGAGGGAGGCGCCAGGAGCAAGGGTGCGGCTGCCCTCCCTTCCCCCCTCTTTATATAGGGGCCCTGGGAGGGCGCCGGTCCTAGGAGATCCAATCTCCAAGGGGGGCGGCGTCCAAGGGGGTGGCTTGCCCCCCAAGCCAAGTGGGGCGCCCCCCACCCCTAGGGTTTCCAACCCTAGGCGCAGGGGAGGCCCAAGGGGGGCGCACCAGCCCACCAGGGGCTGGTTCCCCCTCCCACTTCAGCCCATGGGGCCCTCCGGGATAGGTGGCCCCACCCGGTGGATCCCCGGGACCCTTCTGGTGGTCCCGGTACAATACCGATGACCCCCAAAACTTTCCCGATGGCCGAAACTGGACTTCCTATATATAAATCTTTACCTCCGGACCATTCCGAAACTCCTCGTGATGTCCGGGATCTCATCCGAGACTCCGAACAACTTTCGGGTTACCACATACTCATATCTCTACAACCCTAGCGTCACCGAATCTTAAGTGTGTAGACCCTACGGGTTCGGGAGACACACAGACATGACTGAGACGACTCTCCGGTCAATAACCAACAGCGGGATCTGGATACCCATGTTGGCTCCCACATGCTCCTTGATGATCTCATCGGATGAACCACGATGTCGAGGATTCAAATAATCCCGTATACAATTCCCTTTGTTAATCGGTACGTTACTTGCCCAAGATTCGATCGTCGGTATCCCAATACCTCGTTCAATCTCGTTACCGGCAAGTCACTTTACTCGTACTGTAATGCATGATCCCGTGACCAAACACTTGGTCTCATTGAGCTCATTATGATGATGCATTACCGAGTGGGCCCAGAGATACCTCTCCGTCATACAGAATGGCAAATCCCAGTCTCGATCCGTGTCAACCCAACAGATACTTTCGGGGATACCTGTAGTATACCTTTATAGTCACCCAGTTACGTTGTGACGTTTGGCACACCCAAAGCACTCCTACAGCATCCGGGAGTTACACGATCTCATGGTCTAAGGAAATGATACTTAACATTGGAAAAGCTTTAGCAAACGAACTACACGATCTTGTGCTAGGCTTAGGATTGGGTCTTATCCATCACATCATTCTCCTAATGATGTGATCCCGTTATCAATGACATGCAGTGTCCATAGTTAGGAAACCATGACTATCTGTTGATCAACGAGCTAGTCAACTAGAGGCTCACTAGGGACATGTTGTGGTCTATGTATTCACACATGTATTACGATTTTCGGATAACACAATTATAGCATGAACAATAGACAATTATTATGAACAAGGAAATATAATAATAATCATTTTATTATTGCCTCTAGGGCATATTTCCAACAGATATGCGCATCACAGCCACACCTTGTGTCTGTGTTCTTACGCCTTTTCGATGGATCGTCAATCTTGTTACGATTTTCAGACTTGAATCCTTGTCTATTACACATGTATCATTTAGTGTGAACTACCTCATTTTCTAACTTCTTCTGTTGTCCAATACGAACCCCAAAATCAGAGCGATGTGCATAAGACTTGTAGAACTCCACAACCTTCCATCCTTCAAACAACATCCCCTCTTTAGGCTTCAAATCATCTTCACATTCGAGGAGAACATTGTATTGAAGATTAAAGAGAGAGAAGACGCCATCTAGCTACTAGCTATCAACCTGTAGGTTTGTGATGAACTACTCACGCATCATCGAAAGGCAGCAATGATGATGTAGAAGCCCTCCGTGATCGTTTCCCCCTCCGACAGAGTACCAGAAAAGGCTTCCAGATGGGATCGCAGAAGAAAAGAAGATTCGAACGGTGGAAAAAGTGATTCGGGTGGCTCTCTGGGGTTATCCCTATATTTGAGAATTTATAGAAGTGAAATTATGTCATACGGAGCCTCGAGCGGCCCACAAGGCAACAGGGCGCGCTCCCCCTGGGCGTGCCCTGCTGCCTTGCCATCTCCTCATTCGTCCTCTGGTCTCGTCCCAAAGCTTCTAGGGTCTCTTAAGTCCAGAAAAAATGTTAAGAAGTTTTTGGACTCCGTTTGGTACTGATTTTCTGGGAAACCAAAACCAAGCAGAAAACAACAACTGGCACTAGATTTATAGGTCAGTTCCAAAAAAATGGTATAAAATAGCATGAAAATGCATATAAAATATTCAAGATTGATAATATAATAGCATGGAACAATAAAAAAATTGTAGATATGTTGGAGACGTATCAAGTAACAACTGCTGTTCTATGTGAGGGTTGCACCGAATCCAAACTCTGCCCTGGTAGCGAAACAAGCCCTCAACAAAGTCAAAGTGTTGGTTGGACTGCGGGTCTGACTGCAAATCATCAATGATCTTCTGTGTAAATTGGTCTTTGGCATATCCTTGGCGCCCTTCATTGAGCCAGTCTGGCTGGCATAGAGAGATGGCATAGAGTTCATCATTGTCAGAGATTGGACACTGGGAGAGGGCGTCTGCTATACTCCTTGCCATAGCACAATCGATAGTACAACCCCAAGAGTTTTTTGAATGCTTTCTACTGCCACACAGTGTGCAAATGCGGGTATTCGAGGTGTACCAGGCTGCGCTGACTTGATCACGAATTTAGTAGATTGCAGATATTGCCGCCAGTGTTCAACAGCCAACAGGATCGCCAAGAGATCTTCTTCATAAGTGGAAAGCCCCTTGTTGTGTGGGCCCAAAGGGTTGTCAAGAAGGCCAATGGGTGCCCTTCTTGTTGCTGAACTGCCCCAACACCGTAGTCGCTGGTGAATTGTTTATGGAAGTCCGGCAAGTCGAGGACGGAGCTGTAACCAGTGCCTGTTTTAATGCTTCGAACGCTGTTGTACACTCGCTGGTCCACACAAATGGGAAGTTCTTCTTCAACAAATGGGTCAACGATTTTGCAATGATGCCATAATGACGAACAAATTTGCGATAGTATCCGAAAAGGCCCAAGATTTGACGTAGCTGCTTGACTGAGAGTATCAATGGCCATTGTTGGATGTGCAAAATTTTATCTGGTTCAGTCAAAACCCCATGCTTGTCGATGACAAACCCCAAATAAGAAAGTTCCCTCTGTGCAAAAGAACACTTGGACATTTTGATTTGCCACTGATCAGCCCGTAACAGTTGCTGCACTTGAGTGGGTTCTCTCAAAAAAGCACTTGAGTGAGGTGTTGTACATGCTGAGAGAAAGACTTAGAGAACACCAAGATGCCGTCGAACAATACCAGAGCATAGACTCTTGCAACCGACTTCAAGGTATGATTCATGGCGTCTTGGAACGTTGCTGGACCTCCCGCGACTCTAAATGGAAGTACCTTGTACTATTAGAGACTAGAGTTTGTTTGAAATCCCCTAAATTACTAAATAAAAAATGTGGAATGTGTAGTCACCTATTCAGTCCCCTCTAGTTAACCATCTTGATCCTTCAATGTGTCTCCTAGGTGGTTGTTGTGTCTTCTCTGTAGAATATATGAATTGCACAACGTATTGCTCTCGTGCATAGACACATATATATATGATGTACAAAGGTGGGCCACGGACCTCAACTATACAAGGAACTAGGAGGCGGGCCCAATACACAATATGCACATAACACATATACTCAACACCCCCCCGCAGTCGAAGCGGCACCGCGGCTGACGCAAAGACTGGACCGGAACTCCTCAAATGAAGCCGTAGGCAAGCCCTTGGTCATGATATCTGCAAATTGTTGGGAAGTAGGGACGTGTAAAACACGAATATGACCAAGGGCCACCTGTTCCCGAACAAAATGAATATCCAACTCAATATGCTTGGTCCGTCGATGATGCACCGGGTTAGCGGAGAGGTAGACCGCCGAGACATTGTCGCAGTAGACCACCGTGGCACGGCCAACAGGGCAAGAGAGCTCCTGAAGCAGCTGGCGAAGCCACGAACACTCGGCGACGGCGTTGGCCACTGCGCGATACTCAGCCTCAGCATTGGAACGAGAGACCGTAGGCTGCCGCTTGGACGACCACGAGATGAGTGAGGGTCCAAGGTAGACACAATAGCCCGAAGTGGAGCGACGAGTGTCAGGGCAGCCCGCCCAGTCTGCATCGGAGTAAGCGGTGAGGGAGGTGTCGACAGAGGCGTGAAGCGTGACGCCAAGATCCATAGTGCCACAGATATAGCGGAGAATCCGCTTGACGGCAGCCCAGTGAACATCTCGAGGAGCATGCATATGAAGACACACCTGCTGCACGGCATACTGGATCTCTGGTCGAGTCAGAGTGAGGTACTGGAGAGCACCAACGATAGACCGATAGAAAGCAGCATCGGAAGCAGGAGAACCATCCGTGGCAGAAAGCTTGGCCTTCGTATCAACAGGCGTAGCGGCGGGCTTGCAGTTAAGCATGCCAGTGCGCTCCAGGAGCTCGTGAGCGTACTTCCGCTGATGAAGGAAGAAGCCATCCGGACGGCGCACCACCTCGACCCCGAGGAAGTAGTGCAAAGGACCCAAGTCCTTGATGGCGAACTCAGCGCGAAGACGAGCCGTGAGCTGACTGAGGAGACCAGCCGTACATGCCGTCAGGATGATGTCGTCGACATAGAGCAGCAAGTAGGCCATGTCAGAGCCCTGATGATAGACGAAAAGCGAGGCGTCCGAGCGGGTAGAGCGGAACCCAAGCTGGTGAAGAAACGCCGCGATACACTGGTACCAAGCGCGCGGAGCCTGCTTGAGTCCGTACAAGGACCGCGAAAGCAGGCACACGTGGTCGGGAAGCGCCGGGTCAACAAATCCGGTGGGCTGCTGGCAGAAGACCTGCTTCCATCTGGTGCACCGGCCAAGCACGGGAGACCGCAAGGTGGAGAACCGTGCGTATCGTGCCGGGCTTGACGACCGGAGCGAAGGTGTCGGTGAAGTCGATGCCAGCACGCTGTCGGAAACCACGAACGACCCAGCGCGCTTTGTAGCGGTCAAGGGTACCATCAGGACGGAGCTTGTGTTTAAAGACCCACTTCCCGGTAATCACGTTGGCGTGCCGGGGACGGGGAACAAGCTGCCACGTCCGGTTGCGCAACAGGGCGTCAAACTCCTCTTGCATCGCAGCCATCCAGAGCGGGTCACGAAGAGCGGCTCGAACGGAGGATGGCAACGGCGATGGCTCAGAGGTGGACGCCGCATGGACGTAGTCATCCGAGGCGTAGCGCGAGCTCGGGAGGAGAACGCCTGTACAGGCGCGGGTGACTGGACCGGCCACAGGCGCCGAGGGGGCCGGGGGCGCAGGGGGGCCGTGGGCCCGGGGGTGCCGGGGTGGTCGCGGGCACCGGGGGCGCCGAGGGGGCCGCGGGCGCCAACGTCGGGGGCGCCGGGGGCGCTAGCGCCGCGGCTGTAGGAGGCGCCGCATGCGGGGGGCGCGTCTCAAAGCCAGGGGGCGGGCCAAGAGAGGCACGCGAGCGCCCTGGGAGAGGCGTCGAGGAGCCCGTGTCACCGGTGGCGGGAGGAACAGCCGGGGGTACCCGGTGAAACGGAAACACATGCTCAACAAAGTAAACGTGCCGGGAAGTGAACACACGGTGGGAGACGGGATCGTAGCACCGATATCCCTTGGAGTTGGAGGGGTAGCCGATGAAGATGCAAGCAACAGAACGAGGTGCGAGTTTGTGAGGAGCGGAGTCGGCAATGCTAGGATAGCAAAGGCACCCGAAAATACGCAAGCCATCATAAGATGGGGGCGTACCGAAGAGAAGATGGTGAGGTGCATAGTTCCACCGTGGGCGGCAAGGGCGAAGGTTAAGGAGAAGAGAAGCAGTGGCGAGTGCGTCCGGCCAGAAATGAGGCGGCACATTAGCATGGAACAGGAGCGTCCGAACGCAGTCGTTCAGAGTGCGAAGGACGCGTTCGGCTCGACCGTTCTGCTGTGAAGTATACGGGCATGTGAGGCAAAAAATTGTGCCGTGGTGCGACAGAAAAGTGCGGAAAGCAAGGTTGTCAAACTCTTTTCCATTGTCAGTCTGAAGAGTAAGGATGGGACGCCCAAACTGCGTGCTGACATAGGAGTAAAAAGCCGTCAAAGTGGAGAGGGCATCCGACTTTCTGCGCAAAGGAAAAGTCCACACATAATGAGAGTAATCATCAAGGATAACCAGATAATATAAATAGCCCGAATTACTAGGAACCGGAGAGGTCCACACATCGCTATGGATCAACTGAAAGGGAAAAGAAGCTATGGTGGTGGAGTTATTGAACGGGAGGCGAACATGTTTGCCAACACGACAGGCATGACAGGTGTGGTCCTCAATCTTATGACAACTGAAACTGAAACTCCTAAGAATATGACGAAGTGTGACGGGGTTGGGGTGACCCAAGCGAGCGTGCCAGAGATCAACTCCAGCAGAGAGAGCGACCGGTGCGGTGGTGGTGGATGAGGGTGAATGCACCGGATAGAGCTCGTCAGGGCTATCACATCGATGGAGTACCATCCTGGTTCGAGCGTCCTTGACACAAAAACCAAGCTCGTCAAATTCAACAGTGATAGGATTTTCACGAGTGAAACAACGAACAGAGATAAGATTCTTAATAAGATGAGGAGACACAAGTATGTTAGACAAAGATAAAGGCGTAGAAGTAGAAGGAAAAGAAGTGTGTCCAACATGTGTGATAGGAAGTGTGGAACCGTCGCCCACAATGATGCGGCGGTCGGTAGAGACAGGAGTGAAGGAGGCAAGGTTACCAGGATGAGCAAACATGTGAGCCGTGGCACCGGTGTCCATGTACCAATCACCGCCTCCAGTGTAGTTGTTCGGCGTAGGAGCGGCATGCAGCCCGGTGAGGAGCACCGGGTCCCAAGGCGTCGGCGGCAGGGCCGGCGAGGAGGGCGAAGACGCCATGGGAAAGCCGTAACCGCCGCTCAGCTGCGGCGGTGGGTACTCACCATACAACTGCGGAGCCGCGTAGTACGCATGATGCGCCGAGGGGGCCAGGCGCGCCGGGGGACCGCGGGCAGCGAGTGGCCCGCTGACGACCCCCACCAGTACCCGGAAGACTCGTACGCTGGCAGAGACCCGGACGTGGAAGCGGTCGGAGCCCCATATGCCCCGTACGTGGGAACGGACGCGTCGTAGGTGGCGGCCGCCCCGTACGACGGTGGGGCCGGCGGCGGAGCCGCGCCAGAGGGCACCGTCAGCGGGACGACAGAGACGGCGGCTGACGGGCCGGCGGACGCCATCGCTGGTTCGACGGCGGCGGTCGGCGCGGTCGACGCGGTAGGGCAGCAGCAGCAATGCGGTTGGCGATGCGATTGGCAATCGCGGGCGAGTGGATTGTGCGGCGCGCCTGAAGGCATCGCGGGCGACGCGCCCTGCATGGCGCCGTACGCATGGCCGTACGCATAGCCATGCAAGAGCGGCGAGGCAAAGCAAGGCTGATCCGTTGGCTGGCCTTGCATGGCGCCGTTCGCATGGCCGTACGCATAGCCATGCAAGAGCGGCGAGGCAAAGCAAGGCTGATCCGTTGGCTGGCCTTGCATGGCGCCGTTCGCATGGCCGTACGCATGGCCGTACGCATAGCCTTGCAAAGGCAGCGAGGCAAAACACGGCTGGCCCGTTGGTTGCTCCACGGGCGGATGTTGACCCGCTGACTGGTGCCCCAACCAGGACACGAGAGCCCCGTATCCATGCGGAGGCGGAGGGGCAGCGCCGTAGTGAGTGGCGGCGGCGGGGTCAGAGGCTGAAGCCGCGACCGGGGCAGGCAGAGATCGCAGTGGCGGAGGCGGCGACAGTGTGGAGGCCATCATCAAAGCGATCGGTAGGGAGAGAGAGGGGCGGCGGCGGCGGCGCGGAGGAGATGCGCGGCGGCGGCGGCGGCGGCGGCGGCGGCGGCAGCGGCGCGGAGGAGACGCGCGGCGGCGGCGGCGGCGGCGGCGGAAGGCTGGGGTTAGAACCCGGAAACTGATACCATGTAGAATATATGAATTGCACAACGTATTGCTCTCGTGCATAGACACGTATATATGATGTACAAAGGTGGGCCACGGACCTCAACTATATAAGGAACTAGGAGGCGGGCCCAATACACAATATGCACATAACACATATACTCAACATTCTCGAATGAACTATTATGTTTGCTATACTTTTAGTTTAGCCTACCAAGATCTCATGTGACGAATGCATTTTTTGACAAGGAGGCACATGCAAATTAACTCCAAAGCCATTGATAGTAAGGTCAAGTAGTGTAACCAGAGCAATTCCTTTAGGGATAGCGACATTGTCACAAAGAAGTCAAACATTGGTTTGGTCACCTCGTGTTCTTATAGACACCAGGTTGGACAAAGATCCTATGCATGGTTTCACGAGTCTCAGCCTCGATGTTCCTTGACCCATTTCCCACTAGCTAGTTATTTAGTAGAACAATTAAATTTGTGTCATACTTGCATTTCCTGTTTATCCTATGATCTGCATGACTGTGTGCAACTGCAAATGAGCCTCCACCCTAGGCTTATTTTCATATTGATTATTACTCATCTTGATTTTTTTTGTATGTGTGTTCATTTATTGGCTCAAAGATAATTGTTTCTGGAGAAACATGAAGGATTAGAAGAAGCATTTAGAAACATTTGACATGGACGACATGATTCCAGAGACAATAAAAAACATAAAAACAAACAATGTATAAGAAGATGATGTCTTGATAAATCATTACTTGTCGAGTTGTTCGTGTACTACTAGTTTGTAAAATACAGTCTCTCACAAATTTGGTACAATCTGGGATCCATCTTGAACAACCTGCACAACCCTACAAGTTCAGTTTCGCAAAAGAATAACAATATGAACCATGTGACTTTCTTGGTAGGTACAAAACCAGAGAGAGAGAGAGAGAGAAGGGTCACACATCATTAGATAAGGTCTATCTTCACAAAGTTGCACATACATGTACAGTACAGGAAGCGACATGTATACCAAATTATCAATACCACATGGTTTAGATACTGGACAAAAAAGCAGTGGCTAGAAAGATGACGATATATAGATGCATTACTTATCATATACTACTACCTAGAAAAATACAGTATCTAATTTCCTCTTGATCCTTCTTGAACAAGCTGCACAACACTACAAGTTCAGTTTCACAAGAGCGTAAGTCTAAAGCTTTGGTACAACAACAACTTATGGTTTATTTTGAGAAAAGGTCGGATTCAGTACACGGAACATCGCATATCTCAACAACTTCCACCAGTTTTGTGTGCTTCCAAAGTAACTTTGATTGGTATCCAACTAATTTTGTAAGCGTTAGCTGAAGCAACACACAACTGCACACAGAAATCGTGCCACCTCATTTATAAATAAAGGTGTGGCCTCATCTCATCTACTCATCTCCACCTGCACCAAAACACACTGACAACATGAAGGCCCTCTTCCTCATAGGACTGCTTGCTCTGGTAGCGAGCACCGCCTTTGCGCAATATAGCGAAGTTGTTGGCAGTTACGATGTTGCTGGCGGGGGTGGTGCTCAACAATGCCCTATAGAGACAAAGCTAAATTTGTGCAGGAATTACCTGCTAGATCGATGCTCAACGATGAAGGATTTCCCGGTCACCTGGCGTTGGTGGAAATGGTGGAAGGGAGGTTGTCTAGAGCTCCTTGGGGAGTGTTGCAGTCAGCTCGGCCAAATGCCACCGCAATGCCGCTGCAACATCATCCAGGGGTCAATCCAAGGCGATCTCGGTGGCATCTTCGGATTTCAGCGTGATCGGGCAAGCAAAGTGATACAAGAAGCCAAGAACCTGCCGCCCAAGTGCAACCAGGGCCCTCCCTGCAACATCCCCGGCACTATTGGCTATTACTGGTGATGTAGCTTCCATTTGTGACTAGCTAATAAACTGTCACATACCACTGCATGTGACCAATAAAAGTGGTCATGGAATAATATATGAATAAAATTTCAGCATGTGCCTGTGTGAGGTGTCTATAGCAAACATTTCAGTATGCCTGTGTTAATCAAGATAGCAATGTTCACATACACCCAGAATAATATATAGTTTGTGTGATTAGTCGTGTATGTTCTTGGTGGCGGTTTTTGTACAGATTTGCCTTCCTTCTAACAAAATAACAATATATGGAGCCGTCCAAGCCTTAAACAAGGAAGATAAGAGAATGAAACGAGCCATCCAATTAAATTACTATGAGTTTGCCATGAGGATACCATTGTTAGTTTAACAAATAACTTAAAATAACTCCATTGTATTTCCTGACATGTTAACAAGAAAATCTGAACTGCCTCCCGGGTCGCACCTGGCGACTCCGGAGGCCCCCCCGCCGTCACCTCCTCTCGACCTCCTCTCGTCAGATCTCCCTCGCCGCCGTCGTTTGGCGACCCCCATGGTCGGCTGGCGGCGTCGGCGGCCTCTCCTCCGCCCAGCCATAGCCTTCCTCTCTCCCATGTGTGTCTCCTTGATCTTGACCAGCGGCTGCTACATGCCATGCCATCCATCGCCTTGTCCGAACTCCTCCCCGGCCAACGCCACGGCGCTGTCGGCCCTATTTCTTCAGGGACTATGGCCAATTCCATTCCGATAGTCCTGTCGGAGGGGGCTGCTGCAACCAAGGAGGTTGACACAGCGCCCTCGACGAGCCGCGCCCCGGCTAAGAAACGTGTGGCAAAACCGGTGACCTCCAGATGGGTTCGCCTCCGCAATCGTATTATTTGATGCGATACATCTTCTGGAACATTCGGGGTTGCGGGCACTCGGGTCGTTGCACGCAACTTAAAGAGTATATTGCTCGTGAGAGGATTGACATAGTGGCGCTTCAAGAAACGATCAAAGCTGATTTTTCTTATCGTGACCTTGCGGCATATGACCCCCTTCACCGCTTCGTGTGGGGCTGGGTTCCCTCCTGTGGTCATTCGGGCGGTCTTCTCCTGGGATGTAATTCTGATGTATGTGATGTTGTAACTTGGGACGTGGGCTCGTTTTTCATTTATGTTACGATTAAGCATAGGGTTTCTCTGGCTTCCTGGGCGATTGTGTGTGTTTACGGCCCGGCAGATCACTCGCGCGCGGCAGATTTCGTGGGTGAGATCCAAGACTTGGTCGGGGCCAAGCAAGCCGCTAATATCCCCATCATTCTTGGGGCGATTTTAACCTTATTCGTTCAGGCGCGGACAAAAATAACCGCAACATTGACTGGCCTAGAGTCTCCCTCTTTAACATTGCCATTGCGGCTTGTGCGTTGGGGGAAATTGCTAGGACAGGTGCTAGATATACGTGGACTAACAAGCAACTCACTCCGGTGCGTAGCGTTCTTGACCGAGTGTTTGTTACGGCAGACTGGGAAGTGATCTTCCCCATGTGTACGTTGGTCGCTGAAACGTGCATTGGCTTGGACCATGTGCCGTTGATCTTGGCCTCTGGGGAGGATAGGATCAAACGAAGTCCTCGCTTCTACTTTGAAACTGGGTGGTTCGAGGTAGAGGGTTTCGGCCCCATGCTCCTTGCGTGCTGGGAGCAAGCAAGGGCCGTGGCTGGTCGTTCCAGGGGTCCTCTTGACACTTGGGTTTTGGCGGCGGAGGCCCTGCGTGGTTTCCTCCGAGGGTGGGGTGCAAACCACGGGAGTGAAGCTAAACGCGCAAGGGAAGCTATTATCAAGGAAATTAAAGCCCTTGACGTGCAAGCTTACTCTAGAACCTTTTCGGAAGCGGAGTGGGCTAACCGCTACGCCCTCGAAAACCAAGTGCTGGCCATCCTCAGGGAAGAGGAGGAATATTGGCGTCGTAGGGGCGGCGTCAAGTGGATTACCAAGGGTGATGCGAATACAGGCTATTTTCATGCCTTCGCCAACGGCCGCAAACGGAAGTGCTCGATCTTTAGATTGCAGTCTGAACACGGGTTGCTGGTCAGTCAAGCCGAGATCTCGGGTCATATCTATGATTTCTTCCTTAACCTATTGGGAACAACGGAGGAGAAGCCTCTGCACCTTCGTGCTGACTTCTGGGGGGAAGAGTCACGAGTGACGCATGCCGAGAACGATGCCCTGGCCTTGTCCTTCTCCATGGGGGAGATCAACGATGCACTTGGCTCGATGAAGATTAATACTGCACCAGGACCGGATGGTTGGCCGGTGTCTTTCTTCCGCCGTTTTTGGCCTGCGCTCAAGGACATTTTCTACGATATTATCAACGGATTTCCGCTAGGTACGGTAGAGATCTCACGCCTTAACTTCGGCGTTATCAGCCTCATCCCAAAAGTTAAAGGGGACGACTCTATTAAGCAATACCGTCCCATTACCCTTATTAACGTACCGTTCAAAATTTTCTCCAAGGCCTACACTACGAGACTTTCCCCGGTCGCACAGCGTGTGATTGATCGTAGCCAGTCAGGCTTCCTCAAAGGCCGTAACATTCTAGAAGGACCGGTAGTATTGCAAGAGATCATCCACGAGCTTAAACGCACGCGACAGCCGGCCGTGCTCCTTAAGCTTGACTTCGAGAAAGCCTACGACCGAGTGAACTGGGAGTTCATCCGCGAGTTTCTGACTCGGAAGGGATTCGAGTCGGGTTTTGTTCACCGCATCATGCAAATCGTCTCGGGGGGACAGACTGCGGTGTCGATCAACGGAGAAGTTGGGAACTTCTTCCGCAACAAACGAGGTATCAGGTAGGGAGATCCTTCCTCGCATTTGATCTTTAACTTTGTTGTTGATGCCCTTTCGGCCATGGTGAACAAGGCTAAGAACGCTGGCCACATTCGTGGTGTGGTGCCTCACCTCATCCCCGGAGGGATCACTCACCTCCAATATGCGGACGACACTTTGCTGCTCTTCGAGCCTGATGACCATAGTATAGCCTCGATTAAGCTCACCCTCCTCGCTTTCGAGATCATCTCAGGCCTGAAGATCAACTTCCTCAAGAGTGAGGTGATAGCCATTGGGATGGACTATCCCCTTGCCACCCGTATTGCCAACCTGCTCAACTGCAAGCTAGGGAGCTTCCCAATTAAGTACTTAGGTCACCCCATCTCGGCAAACACATCTCGATTCTTGAGTGGGAACCTCTGTACGGCAAGGTGGCGAACCGGGTTAGCCCCTGGCGCGGCAGGTTCCTATCTTCCGCGGCCAGGCTAATTCTGACAAACACTAGTCTGTCTTCTTTACCCATGTTTACTATGGGCATGTTCTTGCTGGCCGATGGAGTTCACGTCAAGCTCGACACCCCTTGGTCCAAGTTTTTTTGGGAAGGAACTGGGACAAAAAAGAAATACCACCTGATCAAATGGGCGGCGCTGTGCCACCCCAAGAAATTTGGTGGCCTAGGGATCCTTAACTCCAAACTCATGAATGTTGTGCTCCTTGCCAAGTGGATTTGAAAACTTTCCTAGAATGAACAAGGGCTTTGGGCGGATATCCTACGTGCTAAATACTTCCCCGATGGGAATTTCCTCACCTCTAAGGCTAAGGGATCGCCTTTTTTGAACGGGATCCAGGCTGTTAAGCCTACCATCATGTTAGGAGCCAAGTTCTGCGTTAAGAATGGCAACTCCACGAGGTTGTGGCTCGACCATTGGCTTGGGACGGAACCTCTTTGGCGCAGCCATTTGGCCATTTACCAATTAGCCACTAACGTTGACATTCTTGTGGCCGACGCGCTTAGAACAAATCCTCCCGCCATTTCTTTCAAAAGACCACTCCTCGTCCATGAACGGGCATGTTGGGACGGGCTCCTAACTGCTTTGGATGGGGTGACTCTTTGCCCCGAGGCCGACACGGTCTCGTGGTCCCTCTCGAGCTTCGGGAAGTTCATAGTTCAGTCTCTATACAACAAGCTGACCGAGGGACCGATTCTAGACATAGCTAGGGGGCTATGGAAAGCGTCTATCCCTCTGAAGATAAATTTTTTTCTTTGGCAAATGTTTCGTTACCGCCTCCCCTCCTCTAACAACATCGCTATAAGGCACGGCCCTTCGGATGGGACTTGTGCGTTGTGTGGAGCACATGAAGATGCTAACCACATCTTCTTCAAATGCCACCTAGCCCGATTTGCTTGAAGCGCCGTTCGCGAGGCATTTGCGCAGAATTAGAATCCCCATACGGCTTCAGACCTTCGTGGGATCCTTCTCGCTCATAGGGGTGGCTTTGGGCGAGTTTTGTGGAGATGCATAGGGGCGCTGTGCTGGGCCTTATGGACCACTCGTAATAAGATGACTATTGAACACAAATTTCTTAACCATCCTGCTGACATTATCTTCAAATATCACTTGTTTCTCCAGCCATGGACACCGTTGGGGAAACGGCGTGATGCAGACCGGATGACGGAGGCCATGGAGCGGATCCGCACGATTCAGTTTGAAGCCCGTCACTAGGATGCTGCTCGTTGTGTTATTTTGGACTGGTCGCTTGCGTGCTGTTGTTTCTTCTTTATCTATATCAGGCTCCGGCCGGTTGCATGTACCATACTTTGGCTCGAGTGAAGTGCATCCTAGGTCCTCGAACTATTTTAAAGGTATCATATAGGTCCTCAAACTATGAAAAGTGTCATCTAGGTCCTCAAAAATCCTTGAAGTGTAATAAGTGTGTATATATGTGACACCTTCAAAATAGTTCAAGGACCTACGTGACATCTTTGAAATAGTTTGAGAACCAAGATGATACACATATTGCCCTTTGAGGACCTGGATGATGATTTTCATAGTTCGAGGACCTACGTGACACCTCTCAAATAGTTTGAGGACCTATGATGCACTTCACTCCTTTGGCTCCGGCCATTTCTCTTGTAATGTAGTGCTGCGTTGAACTTGTTGGATGCTGCCTGTTGGTGGGCTTTATTAATTTAAAGCCGGACGCTTCCTGCCTCTTCGTTCTAAAAAAAACTCCTCCCTGGCCACTGGAAGCTGTGCGCCAGGGGATCCGGCCTGCTGGGGCGTGGTGCAGCCACGCGGTGGTCTACTAGGTCACTACACGATGCGTGGCTATGGCCCATGTCGGACCAGATCGGATCTGGGCAGTGGTAGCCGTTTCCTTCACCTTCGAGATGGGGCGACAGTTGCACGAGGCTTGCTACACCGGTTGGGTAGCAGGTGATCTGGCCTGAACGATGCCCAGTTCTGGGTGGTTTTTGTACAGATTTGCTTTTCTTCTAACAAAATAACAATATATGGAGCCGTTCAAGCCTTAAACAAGGAAGATAAGAGAAAGAAACGAGCCATCCAATTAAATTACTATGAGTTTGCCGTGAGGATACCATTGTTAGTTCAACAAATGACTTAAAATAATTCCATTGTATTTCCTGACATGTTAACAAGAATGATATGCACCGACCACTTCATGTATACTGTGCACAAGCCTCATCATAATCATCAATCTAACAACTTGCACAAGATGACAAATCTAGTTTCACAGAAAAATTAAATCTCGAACAAACCACTAGGCCTGAACCACCTGGTTCTAAATACAAGACAAAAAACAACACAGCTCAAACAGGGTGGCATTTAAAAAAATGGTGTATATTAATTAGATATGCTAGAGTTTATTACTACCTATGTACCGAAATATTAGACATTTTTGTACGGAAATTGCTTTTGGAGGCCGTGGGTGGCTTAGTTTTACTATTTTTAACCTAATAGTACTCTCTCCATTTGGTATTAAAGGGTCACTGAGTAGGATTTGAATTTGTGAGGCCGATGTTATTACCGAAAAAGGCTTCCGCCCCGCTTTATATTATAAAGCAAATGCCCAAGCCAAACATCCAACAAGTTTCAAACACACACACACAGGTCTAGAACAGACAAGCAGTCAAAGGGTTAATGCTGAGGGCACAGCTCAACAAGCCCTGAAGAAACAAAAAAGAACACACGTGCGGGGTGCGGCATAGCATCTAGTCGGGCTCCGTGGGCGGCGGAGGAGCGGAGGCGCCAACTGGAAGGCCATCGATCGAAGGTCGGCGAGGAGGTTGCTGATGATGTCCCGGTCCTGGGGGCGGCTAAGCGGCCGCCAGAGCTGCAAATATCCACACATTTTAAAGATGGCGTCAGTAGCACGTCGAAGAGGCACCTTCTGTATGACAAGCTTATTGTTTACGGTCTAAAGCGTCCAGGCAAGGGCCCCAACGCAAAGCCATCTAATATGCCTGTAGCGAGGGGGGAGGCCTGAATCTCCGCAAGCAGGTCAGGGAAGTTGGTGTTGCACCACTGGCCCCCAACCGTCTCGCGGAAGCAGGACCAAAGGAACTGTGCCGTGGAGCACGAGAAGAAGATGTGGTTGGCATCCTCCACCGTGCTACACATGGGGAACATCCCATCCCCAGGTCCATTATGCTTAAGTACCTCTATGCCGGACGGGAGGCGGCCTCGGATCCATTGCCACAGGAAGATCCTGGTCTTCAGGGGCAGGCGGATGTCCCAGATCAAACTGAAGGGCTCGGGGGCCGTCGGGATTTGGTGGAGAAGCAGCCGGAAGGTTCCAGGTGCCAAGAGATGGCGTCCGGGGTGTCGGCGACGTCCATAGGGAGGAGGGCGATGTCTTGGAGGAGGGCATCCCAAGCGGCTACTTCAGGGGGGCCAAAGGGGCGGCGGAAAGAGAGGCACCCTAGGTCAATAAGGGCCGTCTCGACAGAGACCCGAGGGTCAACAGCAATGGCGAAGAGCTCTGGAAAACGCGCGGCCAGGGGGGTGTCGCCAAGCCACCTATCAAATCAGAACAGGGTCGAGGACCCAGTACCAACCGAAATGGATGTGCCAATGCGAAGCACGGGCAGCAGCTGGACGACGGCCTGCCAAAACTGGAAGCCGCCTGAGCGCTGACAGAATGCGAGAGGCTATCCACGAAGGTACTTGTTCTGGATGATAGTGAGCCAAAGTCCTCCATCGCCATTGGCAATGCGCCAGAGCCAACGGGTCAAGAGGGCAATGTTCATGTGTCGGGAGGACAAGATCCCAAGACCGCCCTGGTCCTTGGGTTTGCAGATATCTGGCCAGCTGACCATGTGGTACCTTTTCTTATCCCCCTCCCCAGCCCAGAAGAATCTGGATTGGTATTTGGCGATCTCCTGATGAAGGGTTTCATGGAGGCTACAGAAGCTCATGAGGAACCATAGAAGGCTGGCAAGTGAAGAATTGATAAGGATCACGCGAGCAGCCTTCGACAACCAGCGCCCTTTCCAGGGCTCAACGCGATGTTGCATACGGGTCACCGTGGGGCAAAGATCGGCCACTGTGAGGCGCGAATCACTAATGGGGATCCCCAGGTAAGTCGTGGGGAAAGAACCCAACCGACAATTTAGTCGGTCAGCAATAGGTTGTGCTTCCTCCAAGGGGTATCCGAGAACCATCACTTCGCTCTTGTCGAAGTTGATGGTTAGGCCCGACATTTGTTGGAAGCACGGGAGGAGGAACTTCAGGTTAGCAATATCAAGAGCGGAGCCCTCCACCATTATTATGGTATCATCCGCATATTGAAGGAGGGAGACCCCTCCCCCTCCGACTAGGTGGGGGACGATGCCGCGGATATGGCTAGCGTCCTTGGCCTTATCCAGGATGGATGCCAGGGCATCGACCACCATGTTGAACAAGAACGGCAAGAAATGGTCACCCTGACGGACCCCACAGAGGGTGGGGAAGTAGGGCCCAATGTCACCGTTGATGTTCACTGCGGTCCGGCCACAGGAGGCAAGCTGCATGACGCGAGTCACCCAACGGTCGTCGAAGCCCTTGCGAAGCAACACTTCCCGCAAGAAGGGCCAGTGGACCGTGTCGTATGCTTTGTGGAAGTCTAGCTTTAGAAAGACCGCGCGATGGCGCTTCAGCTGAACCTCATGGAGAACTTCGTGAAATACTAGCACCCCATCCAGAATAAATCGGCCTTGTATGAAGGAGGATTGGTTTGGATGGGTAATCACATCAGCGAGGAGGGTCACCCTATTAGCGTACTGATGTCTACTACACAACCTTCTTCTTGTAGACGTTGTTGGGCCTCCAAGTGCAGAGGTTTGTAGGACAGTAACAAATTTCCCTCAAGTGGATGACCTAAGATTTATCAATCCGTAGGAGGCGTAGGCTGAAGATGGTCTCTCTCAAGCAACCCTGCAACCAAATAACAAAGAGTCTCTTGTGTCCCCAACATACCCAATACAATGGTAAATTGTATAGGTGCAATAGTTCGGCGAAGAGATGGTGATACAAGTGCAATATGGATGGTAGATATAGGTTTTTGTGAACTGAAAATATAAAAACAGCAAGGTAGCGAGTGGTAAAAGTGAGCGTAAACGGTATTGCAATGATAGGAAACAAGGCCTAGGGTTCATACTTTCACTAGTGTAAGTCCTCTCAACAATAATAACATAATTGGATCATATAACTATCCCTCAACATGCAACAAAGAGTCACTCCAAAGTCACTAGTAGCAGAGAACAAACGAAGAGATTATGGTAGGGTACGAAACCACCTCAAAGTTATTCTTTCCAATCAATCCGTTGGGCTATTCCTATAAGTGTCACAAATAGCCCTAGAGTTCGTAATAGAATAACACCTTAAGACACAAATCAACCAAAACCCTCATGTCACCTAGATACTCCAATGTCACCTCAAGTATCCGTGGGTATGATTATACGATATGCATCACAAAATCTCAGATTCATCTATTCAATCCAACACAAAGTACTTCAAAGAATGCCCAAAAGTTTCTACCGGAGAATCACGACGAAAACGTGTGCCAACCCCTATGCATAGGTTCATGGGCGGAACCCGCAAGTTGGTCACCAAAACATACATCAAGTGGCACATCATATCCCATTGTCACCACTGATAAGCACAGCAAGACATACATCAAGTGTTCTCAAATCTTTAAAGACTCAATCCGATAAGATAACTTCAAAGGGAAAACTCAATCCATTACAAGAGAGAAGAGGGGGAGAAGAAACATAAGATCCAACTATAATAGCAAAGCTCGCGATACATCAAGATCGTGCCAAATCAAGAACACGAGAGAGAGAGATCAAACACATAGCTACTGGTACATACCCTCAGCCCCGAGGGTGAACTACTCCCTCCTCATCATGGAGAGCGCCGGGAGGATGAAGATGGCCACCGGTGAGGGTTCCCCCCTCCGGCAGGGTGCCGGAACAGGGTGCCGAGAGGTTTTTGGTGGCTACAGAGGCTTGCGGCGGCGGAACTCCCGATCTAATCTCTGTTCTGGAAGTTTTAGGGTACGTGAGTATATATGGGTGCATGAAGTACGTCGGTGGAGCTTCGGGGGCCCCACGAGGCAGGGGGCGCGCCCTAGGGGGGTAGGCGCGCCCCCACCCTCGTGAGCACCTCCCTTGGCTTCTGACGTGGGGTCCAAGTCCATCCGGTAGCTTTCCTTCCAAAAATAACTTCTCCAGTTGATTTCGTTCCGTTTCGACTCCGTTTGATATTCCTTTTCTTCGAAACACCGAAATAGGCAAAAAAAACCCAGCAATTCTGGGCTGGGCCTCCGGTTAATAGGTTACTCCCAAAAATAATATAAAAGTGGATAATAAAGCCCATTATTGCCCAAAACAGTAGATAATATAGCATGGAGCAATCAAAAATTATAGATACGTTGGAGACGTATCAAGCATCCCCAAGATTAATTCCTGCTCGTCCTCGAGTAGGTAAATGATAAAAAAGGAATGTTTGATGCGGAGTGCTACTTGGCATAATTTCAATGTAATTCTCCTTAGTTGTGGTATGAATATTCAGATCCGAAAGATTCAAGACAAAAGTTCATATTGACATAAAAATAATAATACTTCAAGCATTCTAACAAAGCAATTATGTCTTCTCAAAATAATATGGCCAAAGAAAGTTATCCCTACAAAATCATATAGTCTGGCTATGCTCTATCTTCACCACACAAAATATTTAAATCATGCACAACCCCGATGACAAGCCAAGCAATTGTTTCATACTTTAACGTTTGCAAAACTTTTTCGATCTTCACGCAATACATGAGCATGAGCCATGGATATAGCACTATATGTGGAATAGAATGGTGGTTTTGGAAAAGACAAAAAGAGGGGAAGATAGTCTCACATCAACTAGGCGTATCAATGGGCTATGGAGATGCCCATCAATAGATATCAACGTGAGTGAGTAGGGATTGCCATGCAACGGATGCACTAGAGCTATAAGTATATGAAAGCTCAACAAAAGAAACTAAGTGGGTGTGCATCCAACTCGCTTGCTCACGAAGACCTAGGGCATTTTGATGAAGCCTGTCATTGGAATATACAAGCCAAGTTCTATAACGAAAAATTCCCACTAGTATATGAAAGTGACAAAATGAGAGACTCTCTATCATGAATATCTTGGTGCTACTTTGAAGCACAAGTGTGGTAAAAGGATAGTAACATTGTCCCTTCTCTCTTTTTCTCTCATTTTTTTATTTTTTTATTTGGGCCTTTCTTTTTTATGGCCTCTTTTTTTTCTCTTTTTTTTCGTCCGGAGTCTCATCCCAACTTGTGGGGAATCATAGTCCCCATCATCCTTTCCTCACTGGGACAATGCTCTAATAATGATGATCATCACACTTTTATTTACTTACAACTCAAGAATTAAAACTCGATACTTAGAACAAAATATGACTCTATGTGAATGCCTCCGGCGGTGTACCAGGATGTGCAATGACTCATGAGTGACATGTATGAAAGAAATATGAACGGTGGCTTTGCCACAAATACGATGTCAACTACATGATCATGCTAAGCAATATGACAATGATGGAGCGTGTCATAATAAACGGAACAGTGGAAAGTTGCATGGCAATATATCTCGGAATGGCTATGGAAATGCCATGATAGGTAGGTATGGTGGCTGTTTTGAGGAAGGTATATGGTGGGTGTATGATACCGGCGAAAGGTGCGCGGTATTAGAGAGGCTAGCAATGGTGGAAGGATGGGAAATAGTGCGTATAATCCATGGACTCAACATTAGTCATAAAGAACTCATATACTTATTGCAAAAATCTAGAAGTTATCAAAGCAAAGTATTACGCGCATGCTCCTAGGGGGATAGATTGGTAGGAAAAGACCATCACTCGTCCCCAACCGCCACTCATAAGGGAAACAATCAATAAATAAATCATGCTCCGACTTCATCACATAACGGTTCACCATACGTTCATACTACGGGAATCACAAAATTTAACACAATTATTTCTCAAATTCACAACTACTCAACTATCATGACTCTAATATCACCATCTTCATATCTCAAAACAATTATCAAGCATCAAACTTTTTTTAGTATTCAACACACGCATAAGAATTCTTACAAATCGTGTATGCTTAGCATATTAGGATTATTTAAGCAAATTACCATGCTATTTAAGACTCTCAAAATAATATAAGTGAAGAATGATAGTTCATCTATTTCTACAAGATAAAACCACCGCCGTGCTCTAAAAGATATAAGTGAAGCACTAGAGCAAACGACAAACTACTCCGAAAGATATAAGTGAAGATCAATGAGTAGTTGAATAATTATGCAACTATGTGAAGACTCTCTAACATTTAAGAATTTCAGATCTTGATACTTTATTCAAACATCAAGCAAAGCTAAAGAAAATAAAATGACGCTCCAAGCAAAACACATATCATGTGGTGAATAAAAATATAGCTCCAAGTAAAGTTACCGATGAATGAAGACGAAAGAGGGGATGCCTTCTGGGGCATCCCCAAGCTTAGGCTCTTGGTTATCCTTGAATATTACCTTGGGGTGCCTTGGTCATCCCCAAGCTTAGGCTCTTGCCACTCCTTATTCCATAGTCCATCGAATCTTTACCCAAAACTTGAAAACTTCACAACACAAAACTTAACAGAAAACTCGTAAGCTCCGTTAGCGAAAGAAAACAAAACACCACTTCAAGGTACTGTAATGAACTCATTCCTTATTTATATTTGTGTTAAACCTACTTTATTCCAACTTCTATATGGTTTATAAACTATTTTACTAGCCATAGAGTCATCAAAATAAGCAAACAACACACGAAAAACAGAATCTGTCAAGAACAGAACAGTCTGTAGTAATCTATAACTAACGCAAACTTATGGAACTCCAAAAATTCCAAAATAAATTGGTGGACCTGAGGCATTTGTCCAGTAATCATCTGCAAAACGAGTCAACTAAATATCACTCTCCAGTAAAAAGTTCTAGCTAATCTCATGAGCGCTAAAGTTTCTTTTTTTACAGCATGATCATACAGACTTCACCCAAGTCTTCCCAAAGGTTCTACTTGGCACAAACACTAATTAAAACACAAAAACACATCTAAACATAAGCTAGATGGGTTATTTATTCCTAAACAGAACCAAAAAGCAAGAAACTAAAATAAAATTGGGTTGCCTCCCAACAAGTGCTATCGTTTAACGCCCCTAGCTAGGCATGATGATTTCAATGATGCTCACATAAAAGATAAGAATTGAAACATAAAGAGAGAATCATGAAGAACATGACTAGCACATTTAAGTCTAACCCACTTCCTATGCATAGGGATTTTGTGAGCAAACAACTTATTGGAACAATAATCAACTTGCATAGGAAGGTAAAACAAGCATATATAACTTCAAGATTTTAAGCACATTCAGAGGAAACTTGATATTATTGCAACTCCTACAAGCATATATTCCTCCCTCATAATAATTTTCAGTAGCATAATGAATGAATTCAAAAATATAACCAGCACCTAAATCATTCTTTTCATGATCTACTAGCATAGAAATTTTATTACTCTCCACATAAGCAAAATTCTTCTCTTGAATAGTAGTGGGAGCAAACTCAACAAAATAACTATCATATGATTGAGAATTAAGATCAAGATAACAAGTTTCATGGTTATCATTATTCTTTATAGCAAAGGTGTCATCACAATAATCATCATAGATAGGAGGCATGCTTTCATCATAGTAAATTTGCTCACCAAAGCTTGGGGGACAAAAAATATCATCTTCATCAAACATAGCTTCCCCAAGCTTGTGGCCTTGCATATCATTAGCATCATGGATATTCAAGGAATTCATACTAACAACATTGCAATCATGTTCATCATTCACATATTTTATGCCAGTCATTCTATGTAATTCTTCTTCTAGTACTTGAGCACAATTTTCCTTCCCATCATACTCACGAAAGATATTAAAACGATGAAGCATGTGAGGTAAACTCAATTCCATTTTTTTGTAACTTTCTTTTATAAACTAAACTAGTGCTAAAATAAGAAACAAAAAGATTCGATTGCAAGATCTAAAGATATACCTTCAAGCACTCACCTCCCCGTCAACGGCGCCAGAAAAGAGCTTAGTTGACGGGGTGTGAGTGCTGCTTACCTAGCCTCCCCGGCAACGGCGCCAGAAAAGAGCTTGATGTCTACTACACAACCTTCTCCTTGTAGACGTTGTTGGGCCTCCAAGTGCAGAGGTTTGTAGGACAGTAGCAAGTTTCCCTCAAGTGGATGACCTAAGGTTTATCAATCCGTAGGAGGTGTAGGATGAAGATGGTCTCTCTCAAACAACCCTGCAACCAAATAACAAAGAGTCTCTTGTGTCCCCAACACAACCAATACAATGGTAAATTGTATAGGTGCACTAGTTCGGCGAAGAGATGGTGATACAAGTGCAATATGGATGGTAGATATAGGTTTTTGTGAACTGAAAATATAAAAACAGCAATGTAGCGAGCGGTAAAAGTGAGCGTAAATGGTATTGCAATGCTAGGAAACAAGGCCTAGGGTTCATACTTTCACTAGTGCAAGTTCTCTCAACAATAATAACATAGTTGGATCATATAACTATCCCTCAACATGCAACAAAGAGTCACTCCAAAGACACTAATAGCGGAGAACAAACGAAGAGATTATGGTAGGGTACGAAACCACCTCAAAGTTATTCTTTCCAATCAATCGTTGGGCTATTCCTATAAGTGTCACAAACAGCCCTAGAGTTCGTACTAGAATAACACCTTAAGACACAGATCAACCAAAACCCAAATGTCACCTAGATACTCCAATGTCACCTCAAGTATCCGTGGGTATGATTATACGATATGCATCACAAAATCTCAGATTCATCTATTCAATCCAACACAAAGTACTTCAAAGAGTGCTCAAAACCTTAAGACACCATAAGACACTAGATCTATCATAGAGTTCGTACTATAATAACACCTTAAGACACAAATCAACCAAAACCCTAATGTCACCTAGATACTCCAATGTCACCTCAAGTATCCGTGGGTATGATTATACGAAATGCATCAAACAATCTCAGATTCATCTATTCAACCAACACATAGAACCTCAAAGAGTGCCCCAAAGTTTCTACCGGAGAATCATGACGAAAATGTGTGCCAACCCCTATGCATAGGTTCATGGGCGGAACCCGCAAGTTGATCACTGATACGTCTCCAATGTATCTATAATTTTTGATTGCTCCATGCTATATTATCTACTGTTTTGGACTATATTGGGCTTTATTTTCCACTTTTATATTATTTTTGGGACTAACCTATTAACCGGAGGCCCAGCCCAGAATTGCTGTTTTTTGCCTATATCAGTGTTTCGGAGAAACAGAATATCAAACAGAGTCCAAACAGAATAAAATCTTCGGGAACGTGATTTTCTCACCAAACGTGATCCAGAGGACTTGGACCCTACTCCAAGAAGTACCGGAGGCGGTCACGAGGGTGGGGGCGCCCCCCTACAGGGCGCGCCCCCCTGCCTCGTGGGCCCCTCGGTGCTCCACCGACGTACTCCTTCCTCCTATATATACCTATATACCCCCAAACAATTAGAACAGGAGCCAAAAACCTAATTCCAGCACCACAACCTTCTGTATCCACGAGATCCCATCTTGGGGCCTGTTCCGGAGCACCACTGGAGAGGGCCATCATCACGTAGGGCTTCTACATCATCATAGCCTCTCCGATGAAGTGTGAGTAGTTTACCTCAGACCTTCGGGTCCATAGTTAGTAGCTAGATGGCTTCTTCTCTCTTTTTGGATCTCAATACAAAGTTCTCCCCCTCTCTTGTGGAGATCTATTCGATGTAATCTTCTTTTTGCGGTGTGTTTGTTGAGATCGATGAATTGTGGGCTTATGATCAAGTCTATCTTTGAATAATATTTGAATCTTCTCTGAATTCTTTTATGTATGATTGGTTATCTTTGCAAGTCTCTTCGAATTATCAGTTTGGTTTGGCTACTAGGTTGGTTCTTCTTGCCATGGGAGAAGTGCTTAGCTTTGGGTTCGATCTTGGGGTGTCCTTTCCCAGTGACAGAAGGGGCAGCAAGGCACGTATTGCATCGTTGCCATCGAGGATAACAAGATGGGGTTTATTTCAGATTGCATGAATTTATCTCTCTACATCATTTTATCTTGCTTAAAGTGTTACTCTATTTTTAACTTAATACTCTAGATGCATGCTGGATAGCGGTCGATGAGTGGATTAATAGTAGTAGATGCAGAATCGTTTCGGTCTACTTGTCACGGACGTGATGCCTATATACATGATCATACCCTAGATATTCTCATAACTATGCTCAATTCTGTCAATTGCTCAACAGTAATTTGTTCACCCACCGTAGAATACTTACGATCTTGAGAGAAGCCACTAGTGAAACCTATGGCCCCCGGGTCTATTCTCATCATATCAATCTCCATCACTTTAATCTTGTTTTGCTTTTTACTTTGCCTTTTACTTTTCACTTTGCATCTCTATACCAAAAATACCAAAAAAATTATCTATCAGTTCTCACTCTCGTAAGTGACTGTGAAGGGATTGACAACCCCTAGTCGCGTTGGTTGCGAGTTGCTATCGTTTTGTGTAGGTACGAGGGACTTGAGCGTGGCCTCCTACTGGATTGATACCTTGGTTCTCAAAAACTGAGGGAAATACTTACGCTACTCTGCTTCATCATCCTCTCCTCTTCGGGGAAAACCAACGCAAGCTCAAGAGGTAGCAAGAAGAATTTCTAGCGCCGTTGCCGGGGAGGCTTACGCAAGGTCAAGTCAAGATTTGGACTCCCGACAACGAGCCATTTCTGGCACCGTTGCCGGGGTGTCTACGCAAAAAGTCAACATACCAAGTACCCATCATAATCCCTATCTCTCGCATTACATTAGTTGCCATTTGCCTCTCGTTTTCCTCTCCCCCACTTCACCCTTGCCGTTTTATTTGCCCTCTCCTTCTCCTTCTTCTTTTTTTGTTTGCCTTCCCGTTGCCATGAACGAATCAAAAAGAAAAAAGGTTCCTTTCCAGGGTCTTACCTTGGATGACCCCTCTATCCTCTCTAAGCTCAAAAATAATGATGCTATTGAAAGACCCACCGGGGTCATCAATGAGAGTTTAAATGATCTTGATGAAGATGACTCTGGAATTTTTCGTTATTTAATTGATGAGTCTTTAAAAGATGCTTGGGATAGATTATTGAGGATTAGGGCTAGCTACATACCACAATATCAAATTGCGGTTTACTTAAAGGGTTTCTATATTGGTTTACCCGCCTCTTTCAAACAAGTGCTAGATTCTATTTTTGAAGAGGGTTTTCTCGAAGGGGATGCCATAGATACCTATGAAAGAATGAAAAATATATTTGGGCACCCCATGAATGATAAGGTTGAATCTACCACCCTCATATGCTTTTATCAAAATGAAATTATCAAAGATATGAAATCTAGTTTAGATGCAAATTTCCGTAATGTGCTTAATCTTACTTCATCCATTAATGGCCATGTGCTTTCCCAAAATAGGAGAATGAATACCATAGAAAGGAAATTTGCTCTTCTCTTACCTACCACCAAAGATGGAAATACCTAAATCTATCCTTGCTTTTATGCCTAGCTAGGGGCGTTAAACGATAGCGCATGTTGGGAGGCAACCCAATTTTATTTTTGAGTTTTTTGTTTTTGCTTTTGTTTAGGAATAAATAATCCATCTACCTTCTGTTTAGATGTGGTTTTGTGTTTTAATTAGTGTTTGTGCGAAGCTAGACCTATTGGATCTTCTTGGATGATAGTTATTTGATCTTGCTATAATTTCCAGAAACTTTGCGCTTAGTGCCCGAATTATTAAAAATCACCAGAACGTGATAAAAATTCTGATTCCAATTGCTGCTGATCAATAAAAAATTTGTCTAGGTTGTCTAATTTTGGTAGATTTTTTGGAGTTCCAGAAGTTTGCGTTACTTACAGATTACTTCAGACTGTTCTGTTTTTGACAGATTCTGTTTTTCGTGTGTTGTTTGCTTATTTTGATGAATCTATGGCTAGTATTGGAGGGTATGATCCATAGAGAAGTTGGAATACAGTAGGTTTAACACCAATATAAATAAATAATGAGTTCATTACAGTACCTTGAAGTGGTTTCGTGTTTTCTTTCTCTAACGGAGCTCACGAGATTTCTATTGAGTTTTGTGTTGTGAAGTTTTCAAGTTTTGGGTGAAATCTTTTGATGGATTATGGAACAAGGAGTGGCAAGATCCTAAGCTTGGGGATGCCCATGCACCCCCAAGATAATCCAAGGACACCAAAAAGTCAAAGCTTGGGGATGCCCCGGAAGGCATCCCCTCCTTCGTCTACTTCCATCAGTATTTTACTTGGAGCTATATTTTTATTCACCAACATGATATGTGTTTTGCTTGGAGCGTCTTGTATTATTTGTGTCTTTGTTTGTTAGTGTGCCACAATAATCCTTACTGTACACACCTTTGAGAGAGCCATCTATGAATTAAAATTTGTTAGAATACTCTTTGAGCTTCACTTATATCTTTTGAGCTAGGCAGTTTTGCTCAATGTGCTTCACTTATATCTTTTGAGCGTGATAATTTTGCTCTATGTGCTTCACTTAGATTTTTTAGAGCACGGTGGTGGTCTTGTTTTAAAGAAACTATTGATCTCTCATGCTTCACTTAGATCATTTTGAGAGTCTTAATAGCATGTAAATTGCTTAATATCAATATGCTTGGTATTCATGATTTGTGAAATTTTCTTTTGAGTGTGTTGAATACTAAGAAAAGATTGAAGCATGATAATTGTTTTGAGATATGGAGGTGATAATATTAGAGTCATGCTAGTTGAAGTAGTTGTGAATTTAAAGAATACTTGCGTTGAAGTTTGTGATTCTCGTAGCATGCACGCATGGTGAACCGTTATGTAACGAAGTCGGAGCATGAAGTGTTTATTGATTGTCCTCCTTATGAGTGGCGGTCGGGGACGAGCGATGGTCTTTTCCTACCAATCTATCCCCCTAGGAGCATGCGCGTAATACTTTGCTTCGATAACTTCTAAATCTTTGCAATAAGTATATGAGTTCTTTCTGACTAATGTTGAGTCCATGGATTATATGCACTTTTTCCCATCCTTCCACCATTCCTAGCCTCTCTAATACCGCGCACTTTTTGCTGGTATCATACACCCACCATATATCTTCCTCAAAACAGCCACCATACCTACCTATCATGGCATTTCCATAGCCATTCCGAGATATACTGCCATGCAACTTTCCACCGTTCCATTTATTATGACACGTTCCATCATTGTCATATTGCTAGCACGATCATGTAGTTGACATCATATTTGTGGCAAAGCCACCATTCATAATTATTTTATACATGTCACTCTTGATTCATTGCATATCCCGGTACCCCGCCGAAGGCATTCATATAGAGTCATATCTTGTTCTAAGTATCGAGTTGTAATTGTTGAGTTGTAAGAAAAATAAAAGTGTGATGATCATCATTTTTAGAGCATTGTCCCAAGTGAGGAAAGAATGATGGAGACTATGATTCCCCCACATGTCGGGATGAGACTCCGGACGAAAAATAAAAAAAATAAAAAAAGAGGCCATAAAAAAAGGCCCAAATAAAAAAATGAGAGAAAAAGAGAAAAGGGACAATGTTACTATCCTTTGACCACACTTGTGCTTCAAAGTAGCACCAAGATCTTCATGATAGAGAGTCTCCTATGTTGTCACTTTCATTTACTAGTGGGAATTTTTCATTATAGAACTTGGCTTGTATATTCCAATGATGGGCTTCCTCAAAATGCCCTAGGACTTTGTGAGCAAGCGAGTTGGATGCACACCCACTTAGTTTCTTTTGTGAGCTTTCATATACTTAT